>JARWLC010000008.1:67724516-68324516 GCA_033318265.1 Phyllotis vaccarum
CCTTTTTTATGAGGAAAACAGGGGATTTCTTCTTTTGTTCTCCATCTGGACACTCATGCCGTGCACGGTTCTAGGCTTCACCTCCTATGTGATAGACATTGTAAATCACAAATTATTCATCTCAATTTATGGAGCAAATTACAGATGTGACAATGAGTAAAAGGAGCTAAAGTTTTTAACTTTAATTCATTAATTTAATTTAGATGAAGTAGTATAAAATATTTTTTCTGCTAAACACAGTATTTTGTAGGTTATTTCATTTTTACTAAAAAAAAATAGGGTCTAAACTGGCATGAAATAAATGAAATAAGATTCTGAAGAGATTATTTGTTTAAAATAAAAGATATACAAGATCTCATTATTTGTTGGAAAGTAATATTTGGCAGTACTTTTACATGTAATATATTACAGAATTTCATTTTTAACATTTATTGTGCATGTGAGTGTATGCACACATCTACTCACACCATGGCCTGAGTATGAACCCCAAAAAGTTGGTTCTCTCCTTCAACATGGGACCAAGAGATCAAGCTCATGTTCTCAAGCATAGCAGCAAGCACCTATACCACAGAGCCATCTCGCTGGTGACACTTTATAACAGGGCTATTAGATAATTTAAAATAGGGGGTTCAGCTGTCATTTCTACTGGTCAGACTGGCTGAGTAAATGCCATTGCTCATCAGAGACCTGAGGGGCCAGTGGGCATCACAACCAGGTACCTGGGGGAGTGGTGGGTATCACACCTGAGGGGGCAGTGGGAGTCATACCTGAGGGGTGGTGGGCATCACAACCAGGTACCTGGGGGAGTGGTGGGCATCACACCTGAGGGGGCAGTGGCATCACAACCAAAGGAGCTGATCTCTTTGAAGATCTGGTTGACAGCAATGGCTTGTCCTCGGCACCTCTTGGTCTTGATCAGCAGATTAAGGTGTATCGGACTGTGACACTGTAGCTGGCATTTGTTTGTTGGCTGGTTAGCCCCAGTGAATCTGACCATTTTCCCTGCCCTGCTACGTTCTCACCCCCTCACTCTTTCCACCACTCAGATGTTGTGGGATGAGTGAGGCCTGAAGGGTTAAGGTTCACTTGACTCTGCCATCCAGCAGCCCTCACAGACTGCTCAAGGAGATAGCTGAACTCTGACTCACCAGTACTATACCATATGGAGGAGAAGTTAGATGAGGGTGGACCTTCTTTCGGAGAAATGAGACCCTCCCTACTATGTGCGCCAAGGGACTTCAGTGACCTCTGGACAGGATGGGGAGGTCACAACCAATAAGAACAGCAGAGATCAAAGTTACTGAGGAGTGGGATGGAAATCCATCTTTTTCCTCCTCCCCCAAACTCCAAATTCTCACTGTTTTCACCTTTAAAGATGCCACAGTTCTTGTGGTTTGAGAACAGAAGGGAGTGCAGTCAGGACAGGGAAGCTCTTCCAATGGAATTTGCTTTTCACTCTGAGTCTTGTGCCTGTTGAAGTCAGACTCGGGGCTGGAGAGAAGGCTGGGTGGCTAGGAATACTCGTTGGAGCTCACTTTTGTTTTATTTACTTTCTGTTGCTGAGATACACACCATGACCAAAAGCACTTGGTGACACGGGGTTTATTTGGCCAACATGTCCTGACTATAGTCGATTACTGAGGGATATCAAGGCGGAAGTCAACCATGAGCAGACACAGGAACCACTGAAGAGATCGGCTTACTGGTTTGCCCCCTCTGGCTTCTGTACGCTACATTTTATACAGCCCTGGCCACCTGACTAGGGATGGCACCGCCAATGGTGAGACGGGCCCCGTACACCAATTAACAACTAAAAAAATGCCTCATAGACATGGCCACAGACCAACCTGATTTAGAAAATTCCTCACTTGAGGTTCCTGGGTGTCTCTAGGTTTGTGTCAAGTTGAGAACTGAAACTGTGACAGATTCCCAGGTCTCACTCACATCTGGCAGCTGACAACCACCTGAAACTCTATTTCCAAAAGACCAGACACCTTCTCTGGCCACTGAGGGTACCTTCATACACACAGTATACATTCACACCTTCAGACACATACACATAAAATAAATCTTTAAGAAAATAAAATTAGACTCTGACTTTGCTTACCGGAAGAGACTCTAAATACGCAACAAGCCCCTAGGAAGTAAATGCTAGCCATCTCTGTCTTACAAGAAAGGCACCAGTCCTGGTGGTCTGCTCAGTTTTCACCCAGATCTTCTAAACCATCAGATTCCCCCTTAGCAAGGCACCAGCAGTGTCCTTTGTCAAACGTGGTCCAATGAGTGTCTGATCACGTGCTGTTCTCTTCCATCCAGCAAAGTCCAAGGGCTGTCCTAGTCTCTCCCCAAAGGTTTTTCTCATTCAGTGCAACACACGCCTACTTCATGGCCCAGTAGGTCTCAGGCTCCATCGTCAAGGAGAGAGTCTGAGGGCAAAGGACACCTGAACAGGGAAAAGGAGTGTGGTCTCTCCTACAGACAGAATGAGGGCAAAATACCCAGGGAAGCTGGGCATGATGGCTACACCTACCTACCTCTCAAACAAAAATGGACTGTGAGGAAGAAGAGAGAGAGAGAGGCATGGGACATTGGTCTCTTTTCCTTCTTGTGGTGCTGGGAACTGGGTCCAGGGTCTTGCATGCACTAGGCAAATGCTCTACCACTGAGACAGTCTCAAAACATAGCCCAGACTATCCTGATCCTCCAGATCTGTCAAGACCCACCACTGATAGCCTGCTTTTTTTATAAACCTGCTCTGAAGGGCAAGACCCTTTTTCCATGATCAAAAGCCCTGCCCCATGAAGAAGAGACACCATTCCCTATGCATCTACCCCACACTGAAGATAGAACCTGGCCTTAGATATTTTCTTGACCCCACAGGAATGGCATTGTCTACCTCCCTGTCCCGTCGTACTCTACAGAGCCTTCCCAAGTTCATTTGGCTTCTCCGTAAGCCACAGTTCCCCTTTCCAGAGAAGGATAAGTCCAGGCAAGGCCTTCATCCTGCCATCTCAGGGTCTTCCTTGAAGATACGTTAGAAGTAGATATCAGAAGATATATGAAGTAACCACAAAAGCTTCAAGGACCTTTCCACACTCAACTTACACATGTGTGCCAATGACACTGGGGACTACCGTTCACTCAGGGTAAGAGGAAGCTGTGCATTGGTTCCAGCGGGCCAATATTCTGGGTGTAACAATGGCTTATGCTCTTCTGGTTTTCCCTAAAGGTCCAGAAAAGGTAAAGAGGTCTGAACACTCTAATGAGTGAACATTTAAGCCCTTCCCTATAAGGTTTAGCCTCCTTCAGCCTCCTCTGGGAACAGGATGTGCCAGGGGCACTCACAGACAACCGGAATGTACCCCGGGACAAGAGCTGAGGCCTACTCCAAGGGAGTTCAGGGGACCCTGTCATCCCCACAGTCTCCTTTGCCCACTTGGCTTTCGGCCTTGCAAGCAGTCTTGCTAAGCTGTCTCATACTCCACAACTGAACTCTTCTGTGGTCTACAGTTAATAATTTACATACCGGCCAGTTGGCTGCAGGATATGGGGGGGGGGGGATGCAAAAATCCAGATTTAGCCACACCAGAAAAGCACTGAGGGAACTTGAAGGGGCCCAGGGAAGGGATTCATACTGACACAGCTCTCTTGACTCCTGTATAAGGATCACTATGAGGGGGCATAAATGACAGCATCTTCAGCATTTTCTACATGACCCAGAGAATATGACTTTATTTTTTGAATTGTCTAGTCCTCTGTCTAGTCACACTTTCTAGCCAAAGGTTCCACTAATTTAAAACATTTGGTGGGAAAATAATGTTGGGCCATTGTTCTTAAAGGGGAAAATCTCTGCTTGGTTTGAATTCAACTCTAATATGCAGAGACGAATATGAGCTTACATCACATGACAGGATAATGACAAATGGGCTAATTACCATCTTATCTGAAGAAGACAAATCTACTTGGCATAGGAGTGGAAGCCATCATTTCACAGAAATAATGACCCGGATATAAAGTAATGACAGCAAGCCATGGGAGCCAGGGCATGCCTTCATCTCTGTCTAGCTGAATGCAAAGAACAAGAAAACCAACCCCTTCCCCTAGTAATCATTAACTATCAATAAGGCTCAGAAACTTATTAAACATATAGAATAGGCAGATATCAATAACAACCAAGTAGTGAATGGATCCTTAGACAGTGGTGTCTACACACTCACATACATAATGAGTGGGGCAGAAATGCTGGAATAAGAGAAGTTAAATAAAATACGGCCAATGTCCTCAAGGGCTTAGACCCTATGCACTTATCACATTAAGGAAGCACAGCAACCAAGCAGCTCACAAAACAAGGTACCACTTCCTAAACACCTGATGCAATGGGTCTACTACACAATGGTCTGGCCTGGTTAGTTTCTGAATGGGCACACTTTCTCCCACAGTTTCTCCATACACCCCTCAGCTACCCCAAGCAATTGAGTTGGAATCCTGTGTCCCCACACTTCAGGTCATCAAGTGATTGTAGCCTCTAGGATATCCTTATACATCTTTACTAGAGTATTATTTGCAAAGAAGACGGCCCTACTGACATGACCCATAACCTAGAAAAACAATGTTCCTGCATCTTTACATGTGGAAACACAGAAAAATTGGCCTCCATTTCTAAATAATCACCTACATTCTACTAGAGCAGAATTCCTGCCCCCAGCATGCTGGCAGACTTAGCTAGATCTGAACCTCAGAGCTCGGCTGACTCAGGACTCCTGGCTCCTTCCATTGTGTGAGCCAGGAGGCCTGAGAGAGAGTCTGAAGTTCAACAAATGCTGAAGGCAAAGGAAGAAGGAAAACAAATGCCCCTAAGACAATCTCTTCACTCCACTCTACCCCCAAATTCCTCACAACAGCAGTGTTGGCTGAGGCTTGCTCTCTCGGGTCTCTTCTCTGCACCCATCTCTTCACACGGCCTCTGTGTATGCTGCCAACACTGCCCCCACTGGACCAACACAGCCCTATCACCCCATCTCCTCAGCCCCCATCTCAGCTTCAGCACCTCCTCGATGATGCCTATGCCACACAGACAGCCTTTGTAGCCTGTGGGTCAGCTCGGTTGCTCCCCCACCCCCAGCACTGTCCCACTCTCTTGTCATCACCAGTGACTTTGTTCTCTGTATCTCAGAAACTAGCTCCATTCCTGGCTCAGCGTTGACAATCAACAAGATTTACTAGCAGTTCAAAAGCTGGCTGTTTGGACCATGCAGGTGAATGACAATCAAGGTCCTTGTGACATGTCAAACTGGGCTTCAGGTACCACTGTGGTACTATGAGATGATAAAGGCACTAAAACATCCCTGTTACCTAGTGATATCAAGGGGATGTCACAGTGTCACTGTACACTACACCACTCACATGCCTATGCTGGGCCAAAGTAAAACTAACTCTCTCTCTCTCTCTCTCTCTCTCTCTCTCTCTCTCTCTCTCTCTCTCTCTCTCTCTCTCTCTCTCTCTCTCTCTCTCTCTCTCTTTCCTTTCTTCTTTTGAAGCAGTCATAAGAAGGTACAGCACCTGCACTTACATGCATAGAAAGTAAGACTTGTAACAATAACTATTACTGGTCTATATGTCTACAACACTATCTATATTCTTTCTTCTTTAGTGTACTCTCCCTCTCTGTACACACACATACACACACACACACACACACACACACACACACACACACACACACTTAATATAAAACATAAGACAGTGAGATGTATAACTCAGTTTGGCAAAACACTTGCTTAAAATGACCCAAATTCTCAGTTCAAACCCAAGTACCACATAAACCAGACACAATGATACAAACCCATAATCCCAGTACTCTGGAAACAAAGTCAAAGAGGACCAGAATTTCAGGGCCATTGCTGGCTACACAGTGACTTTGGGGCTGGCTTAGACCATACAAACGAAACCAAACAGTCAGGCTGTTCTAGGCACACAGTGCACAGGAATGTTGTGTGGTGGGCTGTGCATGTAGGACAGAAACTACTCTCTGGACATTGCCCAGGACTCATGACACAACCTGGGAGACTTCATACAAGAGAACACGATACACATGAAGATGGAGCTCAGCCCCTGTCTGCAGGGCAGACAGACCTTCTGCTGTAAATGCCATGGAGAATTCCAATAGTTCCTGAAAGTTGGGTGTGAAACTGCCTGTGACCACCTCCAATACAGAACAAGCTCAAGGCCTAGCACAGTTCTTGGTGGTAGACAGTCCTTGAAGGTAGGCAATGCCTGTGGCCTACAGGCAGGAAAGAAAGAGACTTTTGCAACAAAGAACTCCCAGGACCATAAAGAGGTTGTATCTGGGAGTCAGGCCCCTTAAGTGTTTGAGTGTATCCAGTAGTGAGCTTCTGGCCTGTTGGCCATACAAGACAAGATATGAGGTTGCCCCAGCCTGGGCAGAAGAGCCATTTTGTTCTAGATTCATCCCCAGCTGTCTTCTGTGGTGTGGTTGACCCATCTACCTGCTCCCCAACCCGTCTACTTAGAAGCCTGCTCTGTGAGCCTCTTTCATCTCTTTGTGGTACTCACCTTCTTAATGAACTCTGGGACAAGCTTCTGGTCTGCCAGGTGTTCTAAGGAGGAGCAGTAATCCAGTTCCAAGATGTAGCCTTCATTGTGAAGCTCGGTCTTCTGAGACCTGAAGAGAGAAACCAAGTGAAAATTCTGCATTTCTTCTTTTATAAAAAGAAGCTCCTAAATCTTTCATGAATGTAACTGAAAAAATAGCACTGCTAAAAAAATTACAATAAATAACTACACATGCACATCCATGCATGCACACACACACTTCCGTGCACTCACATGCATGCATATGTAGCTATGTATCTCCAGGCCACTCAAAGATCTCCAAGAAAGTTGAGCATGTTCTCAACACTTGAGAGGCCTACCCAGGAGAATTGAGACTTAGCAGCCAGTTCTCAAAAAATGACAGAGAGAAAGAGAAACAGGGAGAGGAGAAGAAGGATAGAGGGGACAAGGGGAAGAGGAAGAGAGGGCAGAAGAAGACATTATAGAATAATAGGTATAGACAATATGGCTTATATAGTAGACAATACAAAGATGTTTGGGTGGAGGGGGCTCTGCGCTAACTACTTCCATTGGTTTCCACCTACTAGGAAAAGAGTTATCAAGAGACACACACAGCCAGTCACAGTGGTGGCCTCTGGAGGACAGGGACTTGGGGTAGTGGGGTGAGGGTGATTAAAGGTACTTTAGCTGTAACTCTGAAGTTTTCATTTTTGAAAGAAAAACAATATTCATATATTTCTTAGAAAATTAATTTTTAGGGCCATTTAAGGGCTCAACCTCTACAGAGAAGCTGGAAAAAAATCTATGAAAATGAAAGACAAAGCAAAGCTAGTTTGTGTTGGGCCAGTGAGTGGCTCAGAGGGTAAAATCATTTGCCGCCACACCTGATAGCCTGAGTGCTATCCCTGAGACGCATGTGGCAGGACACAGGCTCCCACGAGTTGTCTTCTGACTTCTACATATGTGTACAAGAGCATGTACACACACACACACACATACATACACACTCACACACACATACATGTATGCCATATATATTTTTTTAAAGTTTATGAAGCAACTGTGAGCAGAAATTCTGGAGAAGCAGAGTGTAACTGAGGGTGGTCAGAAATATAAGTCTTGGGTTTGGGCATGACTATAGAGGCTTGTCAGCACACCTGGTTCACCCCTATTGATGAACTGGGTTCACCTCTATTCATTCACCTATTGATGCCTGTGTTGGCTTCCCACCCCTCACACAGACCCACTCTGACACTGTACACAGCTGGGTCAACAGGAGAAGCATAAACATGGTCACCAGAGAGAGACCTCACTCATTAATTCACCTCTCTGTGAAGTTCTGTGTGGCAACAGCATGGGTCTGGGACACTCTGAAAGCTGCATAGTGTCAGAAGTGGAAGGATTTTCCTAGGCCCAGCAGGCCTGAGGTAACATGAGGTACAATGAAGGATCAACACAGGATGCAGTCTCTCCTAGGTGGCTGGCCACGGGGCTCCTTCCACATGCTCAGATGTGCTGCACCAGCTGAGGAGTGAGTTGGCCCTCTTGGGACAATAAGGCTCCTCTGCCAGAGGCCTAGACATAAAATCCCTAAAATGTACCCTTTAAACACACACATACACACACACACACACACACACACACACACACACACACACACACACACACCAAATACCATAGTAACTTAAACTATCACATACATATACACACATATACACACCACACACAAACACAACACACATATCACACACACCACACACACACACTCACATACACATCCCACAAACCACACACACTACAAACAGTATAGTACATGTGAATGCATATTTGTTATGATAATTCTAAAATGAATCTCCAGGTTCCCATGTATGGTAAGAAGCAATTTATGCTTCTATTAACCACCTGGGTATAATTTACATAAAATTTAAAGGAGAAAAAAATTGAAGAGGAGTTGGTGTTCCCCAGGTGTGAGAATGTGGTTCATTAAGCAAATTTCAACAGGTTATTTTTATTTTCTTATTTCCTGCAGCATATCCTTTCTGAGGTAGCATAATGGTTGAGACATGAAAGAGAGAGCAGACTTCAACTTGTCCATCTGGAATAAAAGTAACTCAAGCAGTTCAGAACCCATTGCTTGGTCAGAGATTTAGTCATGTTCTTACTTATTCCCCTAGAGAAACTAAGACCAAAGACTCTAGACCTTTGAATGAGATCTAGTCAAGATACACTGTCATATGTGACATCTCAAAAGGCAAAGGCCAAGACAGGGAAAGAGAGCATTAAAATATTTAGTCCTTAAAGAGCTTGTCATATAAGCCTGAGGAATAGCCCTGAGCTCAGTCCCAAAACCTGGTAAAAATCCAGGTCTGACAGGATTTATAATCCCAGCACCAGAGGGCAGAGACAGGTGAATCCCTGGGAATTACTGGCCAGCCATCCTGCCTAGCCTAACTGTTGAACCTTAGGCCCCAGTCATGGACCTGTCTCAAAAAGTAAGATAAACAGTACCTTGAACAATACCTATTGTTGATCTCATGTGTATACATATGTATTATGTGTGTGCACATGTGTGAGTATATGCTGCGTGAGTATAAGCCACCAAGTGTATCATAACAGAGCACTGAAACCATTCCAGTCCCTGAGGAGGAAGATGTGGAAACTTCCTTTTCAGTAAATGCCTTTCACAGAACAGGCCAAGGTCCAATAAGGCAGCCGAGCAAGCACAGCCTCGGATAATAGTAAGTATATTGTGACCCTTAAATGAGGAATGGAGAAGTGAAGCCAGACTCTGGCCATCTAGTGAATCACAGGGTAAGTGACCAGGCATACACTACAGTCAGTGACCAGAGTCTCCTGGCTCAGTGGTCATTTGCCATCCTCCTGTGGGTAAGGGAAAGGCCACGTCATTGTGTGCCTTTAGAAATGGACATGGGAACACCAATTTCCCTGATCTCAGGTGATGTTATTTCTGGAATGAGCAGACAGATGTGAATTTAAACAAAAGGAAAACAGGGGGTCACAATGTGCTCCCTATGGGGACATGAGACTGAGTAGCAGAAAAAGGCTCTCAGGTTGTCTTGTTTGCAAAACCAGCACAGACATTAAAGCCTGGAGAAGATAGGGGCACACTATGACATGTCTTCCTTATCCTCCAGCCCAGCTCAGAAGCTATCTAGAAAGGCATCACTCCTACTCTAAGCCTTAAGAAAAAACTTCCAAGGCTTCAGTTGCTTTCATGGTGGGTAGGACAGTGGGGACAGATAGCACAGGCCTCCCAGGACACATAATAAACAGAGCCTTAATCTAAAGCACAGAGAAGTGTAGTGGGATTATGTTACATTGTAAATAATTGTCTCGCCTACTGGTATAATGAAAATGCTCATCAGCCTATGGTTGATATATTGTTAGCTAGCTCTTGTTCTTAAACTAACCCATGATTTTTACACTACAGAGAAGTCCTTGAAGGACACAGAACACAGACATGACATGGCTTGATCACATTAAAAGGATCCTTGACTTCCAGCTTCAAGGGCAATTGGAGACTGTTTCATGGTCCAGACACAGATGCTAGTATTCCAAGTGGGTTCTGTTTTCAAAGTAGAATTTTCATGATATCCAAGAAACAGGTTGTAGGGCATAAAGGAACGTAAACGAGATGATTCTAATAATTATTGTCTTTGCAGTTAGGAGAAGGATGTATTTGCCCCAATCATGATGGGAAACAGTTCAGTTGACACAGATTTGGCAAGGAAAGAGAAGATTGACAATTTAGTTTCATCCATGTTAAATGTGACATATCCAGTTGACATCCATGTCTACATCAGTTAAAAATATATTAAAATAAGAGGTCGGGCTTTAACTCATTAGTAGACTGCTTACCTAGCATTTGTAAAACCCTAGGTTTAACCCCCAACTCCTGCATGAACCAGGCATGATCCATCTGAAATCCCAGCACCAAGGAATTGAAGGTGTGAAAAACAGATGTTCAAGGCCATACTCAACTATATTACACATTCAAAGCCAGCTTGGGATACACAAGACTCTGTCTCAAAAAGAAAGGAAAAGAGGAAAGGGGGAGGTAAGGAGGGAAGGAGGGAGGGAGGGAGGGAAGGAGGGAGGGAGGGAGGGAGGGAGGGAGGGAGGGAGGGCGGGAGGGAGGGAGGGAATATACAAAATCTCTCAAGTCAGGTGGTTGGAGACTAATCTAAATATCATCAGCATGCACAGGGTTTTTAAAGCCTGGGACCAGCTGAGTTCCTCACCAAGTCTCAAGATTTCACAATAAGAACCCGGAATAGCAAGGAGGAGATTATGGTACTTCTGTAACAGCAGCTATCTGAGACTTGTTTCTGGAAGTCAATTAAGGAAGCTCATCACTGAGAATGCTAGAAGCTACCTTGTCAATTGTTTGCATGAACAAGCTCATCATCCTCTCTCTAATTTGAATATTCTTTTGAAATCCCAAGAGCATCCATTGTAGGAAGCAGGTATGAAGGTATCCCTATGCCTTTAACATCTGAGTATTCTATTAAGTTGGCAGACTGTCAAGTTGCTCTCCTGCATACTTCAGGATATCTGGGGGTCCTTTGGAGAAAAATATGCTCTGGGCTGTTTCCTAGAAGCACCCTGGGGAAACTGAAAGGAGCTCCCTGGTCTCCCACTGCAGGGGCCTCTCCTGCATTTATGGCCCTGGAGAGGCTATCTAAGGTCAGCCATTCCAAAGGATTCACCAAGGCCTGGGAGTGACCCTCTCTAAGCCATTAAAAATACACACACCTAAGCAAATTCTGTTACCACATTTGAAGTAATTTCTGGCAAATTAGTGAATCCCTAAATAAGGTGTGAGCTGAGCTCTTTATGGGTCTTTGGGGCAGATCTAATTCAAAGCTATTTTAAAATTTATCAACTATTCCTTTAGGTAAAAATCACATGACAGAGACTTTTAGGTAATAAACATGTAACAGATCTCACTTCGGTACCTAAGTCATAGACATAGATGTCCTGACCTAAGTTATTTCAAAGTTTAAATGATCCCCCTTTCCTATGCCAGGGGACAAAGTTTAAATTCCAGTCATAAAAAGAAAAGATCACGTAGCTCATCAGTAAGATAATTTCTGCTCTTTTTTGAAAAATCGTAAGAAGCAGAGACAAGAACCAACTTAGTCTGGGGCACTTCTCCAGCAGATAAGAAGATAAATGTCAGTTGTCAGAAACAAATTCTTCATCTCTGGGAAACAGGAAGAGAGGTTAACCTCTTTTAAGACTCACCCAGCCCAGCCAATCCTTTTCCCCCTCTCCCAAACAACATCAGGCTCAAGTGGAATGACCAGAATAGCTATTTTTTATTTTAAAGAAATGATCCAGCTGTAAGTCTGTGCTGCTTGGCTTTTTTGACACAAACTAGGCTCATCCAGAAGGCGAGAGTATCAGCTGAGAAAAGCCTTCATCAGATGGACTTTTAGGCTGCATACCTGCTGCATTTTCCTGATTGAAGATTGATGTGGGAGGTCTCAGCCTACCATGGGCAGTGCTGCCCAGGGGCTTGTGGGCTGGGGGCTGAGGTTATATAAGAATCAGGCTAAGGCTACGTCAGCTATGGAGGGCAAGTCACATGTGGTTGGTGACGGCAAGTCAGATTCTGCCCTTAAGAAAAGTAGGGTCTAAAAGGTGGAGGGATGGCTCAGCAGCTGAGAACTGCTCCTGTAGAAGACCTGAGTTCAGTTCCCAGCACCCCCATCTGATAGCTCACAACTGCCCTTAAGAAAAGTAGGGTCTAAAGGGTGGAGGGATGGCTCAGCAGCTGAGAACTGCTCCTGTAGAAGACCTGAGTTCAGTTCCCAGCACCCCCATCTGATAGCTCACAACTGCCAGTAACTCCAGCTCCAGGGGATCTGGTGCCTCTGGTCTCCGCAGGTATCTGCACATATGTGCACAAGCAAGTGCAGGCAGATACATGCTCACATGCATGCACACACTTTTGTAAAATAAAAGTATTCGAGAAAAAACTACATAGGGACAGAGGTGAATGAGATGTATGACTTCTGTCTAGAATCAGGACATATTTCTTAAATCAAGGAGGATGCATGGACTCCTTGCAGTTGTGGAGAAGTTAGTCAGTCACAGGGTCATAAACAATGGAAATATGTGAAGTTCTGGCTAGGATACAAGGATGCTGGAACAATATGGAAATACAAGTCAGCATGGCAAAGCTCCATGAACACAGAGGGTGCTTGTTACTCACTCAGCTGGTGAGTTCTCAGAACCTAGCAGATACATAGTTAGAACGAGCCTGAGGTAAGGCTGTCCCTTCAGTGGCTAAGGTAAGGGAGTAGAGAACTAGCTGCAAAGAAACAGGACTTGCCTTCAACCTGACACGGAGTTCAAGAAGGCACTAGAAGATTAAGAAGGTAGCGGTGTAGGAAGAACAGAAGAGGGTGGTTACAGAGAGAGATTTTAGGCACATCTCGATCCTGTCTTCAGTGGCTTATGGGAGAAGAATAAACCATAATGTTTCTATGATGCTTCCTGAACAATCAGTAAAAAGGGATTTTTTGTGATTTGTAGCTGTAAAACAAACACGTATACAGCTATAAAAAGAGTGTGTAGTGCCGGAGTTCAAAGCTCCCCTAATATTGAAGGTTTAGAAATGCTTGAGAGAGAAAAATGGCAAAAGAGAGAGGGAGAGAGGGAGGGAGGGACTGAGGGAGAAGGGGGCAGAGAGAGAGAGAGAGATCCCTGTGTATTTTTACTGAATGCAACTGCTATAATGTAGGGCACCAGGGGAGCTCAGGAGGAAGAAAGAAAGGATGAGCCTCCAGGTCTGATCTCCCCGCCTGTCACCACCTTTGTCAAAAAGGGTTTGGTATCTATAGGAACACTCTGAAAATGATGGTACTGTCATCACACTCTCTCAAAAGCTGTGTGCTGCCAAGTGGGTGCCTGTTACAGGGGGACATCAACATACTACACTGTTACTTTAGAAAAAAATCCTGCCGTATCCCGTCTCAGCATTTACAGTTATTGCTGTCTCTCTGCTAGACAGACCATTCAACATCCAACACAAAGCCTTCGCTGTCTGCCTTGAAAGGGCAAATGTAAAGGAAGCTCTTTTCTCTCTGCACTACAGGAAGGGGAACAGCCATAGCAAGAGCCCTGCTCTCTTGGCCCCCTCAGACTACACACACACACACACACACACACACACACACACACATGTGCATGCATGTGCAAATCATAAGAAGAACTAATATTCTTAATAATGTATAATTAACATTTTATTAGAAACAAAGCACTGAGTAAATCAGATATTCTTGACATTTGCTTGTTCAAAACAAAGTCCCACATCTGCACAGAGAAGTAGCAAGGGTAGCTATCATGAGCGGTCCTCAAGAGTTTCATGGGCCATAGCCAGCTGAGTGACAGAAAGTCTCAGTTTGCACACAATTATGGGTTCCAAGTTCAAGTCCTCTGCTATTTCTGCTTTCCTACTTTGTCCTACCTACACCTGAGATAGGGCACAGGACCGCCATCTGCAGAATCCAATGAGGTCACTACAGAAAAGTGTCCACCACAGCTCAAGGGAACAGACCTTTCACTTCAAAGTTTACCAGCTCCAGGGCTGGAGAGATGGCTCAGGTATTACTGCTCTTGCAGAGAGTCTGGATCCTGAGTTCTCAGCACCCACGTGGTAGTTTCCAGCCTTCCATAGCCCCGGTTCCAGGGGATCTGGACCCTCTTCTGGACTCCACAGGCTCTGCATCTAAATGCAGTGTACACACATGTAGGCAAAACACTCATACACATACAATAAAGATAAATTGCTTTTTAAAAATTAAGCTTAACCAAATGTGTATTCATATTATGAAGACACAGTTTAGCTCTGTCCTTAATTTAAAGGTACCTAGAGCCCATATAGAATCTACAAAAATATAGATTATGATTCTACATCAGGGTGGGGGCCTGAGAATCTGAAATTTCTCAGGAACTCCCAGAAGATGCTGACACTGCTGGTCCATGGACCACATTTTGAGCAGCAAATCTCTTCCTTAAGAATCATGAGTCTGACTGTGGGGTTTCCTTTGGGTTCACTGTCTCTACATGGTTTTAACCACATTTCCCTATAAGGCAAAGCTTGTGTGACTACACTCATGTCCCACATCTGCCATAAGCATACAAACAAATCATTAGAACACTGAGAAGATGAGAAACAAGTGGAATAATCACGATCCTTGGATGACCACTGGAAGCCTTGTTATCAAGAGCTGGCATCTCATAGCAGAAACGTCCACTTGAAATGAGGCTCCTTTTAAATATGTTATATGAAATATAATATATATAATATTAGGAAGGCCATGTATGTTTCAAGTCCGATCTCAATAGGTCCGGCACTTTAACCTCACTCTGTGTGCAACAAAGTTCTTCTGAACAGTAAGAGCAGAGGCAGCCATTTCTATGTGTGTCTAGGGCTGGGTGATGAAAGTAGCACACTGTCCTCACTCTGCAAGTATTTCATAGGATTCTAAAGCCATGTGTATATTTTATGAGTTATCTGACATTTTTATACACATGTGTCATTGTACTTTGTTCATATTTACCCATACTCCTTCTCCTTCATTCTCCCATGTATTTCTCCCTTATTCCTGGTGGTCACTTTTCCCCTTTAATGTCATATATATATGGCATTATATATATATATATATATATATATATATATATATATATATATATATATATATATATATCCAGTACACATAGAAATACACACATAATGACATATATGTCATGTGTGTGTATTTGTGTGTGCCAGTACACACACACACACACACACACACACACACACACACACACACACACACATACATATATATATACTCCCATGCATTCTGAATACAAGAGAAAACACAAAGGGGCTGGACAGATGGTTCAGTGGCTAAGACTGTGTACTGTTCTTGTAGAGGATCCAAGTTTTAACCAACTATCCACATTAAATGGTTCACAACTGCCTGTAACTCCAGATCCAAGGACTCTTAACAACTCTACCAATGCATGTGCAGCTATACACCCATACATAAATATAGATACACGCAGGTAGCCACACCTATGCTCCCATACACAAATATAGCTACGCACACCCAATTAAACTGTTGCTATTAGTTAAATTTTTTAAGAACAGCGGCCACAACTCCTTCAACCTAAACAATACTCAAATATCAATGGCCAATGACTTCATTTCTCTCCTAAATTTTCACTGAAAATAACTAAAAATAGTCTCTGTTGTCTCTCTGTGCGGGTGTGTCTCTTCTATACAAGTCATATAACTACTGACCTAGCACAGTACACAGGCTTCTCAAAATGACTTCAAAGCTATAAACAGTTCACTTCTAACAATAATATCAAACCCTGTATTTTTGAAAATATAGGGTGAAAATTAATTGCAAATTACTATGTTAATATAATTACAGTTTCAACAGGTTTATGGAGAACTGCAGAAAATTCCTTTAGGTTTCATACAGAAAAATAAATGTACAAAGTGACCATGATGCTAAGAAATAGTTTTCTTATTACCATACATAATTTATATGGGAGTTGGAGATATAAGTCAGTTGGTAGATAGAGCATGTTTTTAGCAAGTGGGAAGTCTGACCCCCAGAAAGGAAAAAAAATGCAAAGCCTAATAAATAAAGCAAAGAAATGATAAAGAATCAGAGAGCTAGGAAGACGGCTCAGGGGTTACGAGCACTTGCTGCTCTTTCAGAGGACATAATTTCAGTTCTCAGCACTCATGTTGGGAGCTCACAGCCATCTGTATCTGGCTTCAAGGGGTCTGATGCCCTGTAGTGGCCTCCACAGACCTTGTACTCACATGTGTGGGGGGGGGGGGGGGCGTGTGCCCCCCCCACGCACACACACACACACTTAAGCATAAATCTTTTTTAAAAATCAGGAATACATTAAAATATATATGGAGAACCTAATCATAATAAGCATGTCATTTCATCTGGTAGCAGTTAGGTTAGTATAATAAACGTTTTTTGGCAGTGCTGGCTTCCTGGGAAGAGTGAAGTCAGAGGCTGACCTTGCATACTAACTCTAATCAGGCATCCTTGATAGCTTGTTTCATTGGCCGATGTTTGACCATGGCTGGAAGCATTTGGTAAAGCTACAGTGGGATGCAGAAGTCATCACTAGTACATAATGTCAAGAATGTAGAGTGCTCCTCACCTAGACTTCAAGAGTAAAGACAATGAGCATCATGAAGCCATGTGCAAGACCTCCACAGTAGGGAAACTGCTACTCTAGTTACTGCCAAACCTGGTTATACCATATCAAGAAACTCCCACAAATGCATCGATGTTCTTTGCTAGGCATATAGGTTTTTTTGGGTTTTTTTGTTTTTTTGTTTTTTTTTTCCTAGTAAGATCTAGCTAGGTTAATGGGCACAGCAATTTGGGGGGATTTAAGCAACATTGGGCTTAAGAATGAACACACCAAGGACATGAGTATGTTGTAAACTTCCCTCTGTACAGATGATCTCACCTCCTCTCTAAAAGGCTACCACCTCAGAAGCCACAGAAGTCACTTCACCAACAGAAGGTGACCAGACCTAGAAGCCAGAAAAATAGAGCACCCTAGAGCTCTGTGGTTTTGTATTCATACCAGCCTGGGCACGAGTGTGGCCTCTGCTCACATAGTCCCTTCACAGAGACAAACAATGCTACAAACCAGGCTGGGTTCCTGAGATGCTCCAGGGCCTGTGAAGCGTGAGGGGACTTAGGTCATCTCCCCACATGACCTCCACCCATGCCACTTTAGTTCTGAGAAGGAATTAATCAGTGCTGCTTTGTGTTTCTGGAATATAAAGTAGGAAGTTGGTAATCAGAGAAAATAATAGTGTCTTTTTGCTAGAAATGGCCTAAGTATGAAACCTCAGCTGAACACACAACAGTGTCTTCAACCAATATTACTACAAAAACAGCCATCATGAGGACATAGTGAGAGTGAATTATGATACTTACAGAAATGTAGCAAAGGACTCTCAGAAACAGGTGTTGAATGAATACAAGTTTCTAATTTAGATTTTAAAGTCTGTGTAGCAGTGTTAAGTTCCAGCTCATGGTGGATGAATAGGAAGCAAATAAAACAATAAACCTCACTAGATCATATTTATAGTATTTATTTCTATGTAAAAATGTTTTTTATCCTTCAACCATTTAAAGCATTATAGAAAACCCTCACAAAAATTAGAGAGATAATCATTAGCTCAAGATCTACAGAACATGGAAACATTGGTAATGTCCTCATATGCGCCTGAAAGTTATTTCTCACCTGTGTCTTACTGTATTCTTATTGAAAATGTAAAATTTAATTAGTACTGGTGTTTTCTAGGTCATGCTGCTGGTGATGTCCAGTCACCCGACTGGCAAAGAGGGGGAAAGATTCAGAAAACAAAACAGACAAAAAAATGCCAGGGAGATTTAAAGTAAGACCATCTGAATTCTTAAATTTAGTACAGATAAGATATATGAATCCAAAAATCTAATACTTTAATAAAATTGTCTGCAACTGAATTACCTGCTCTCTATGCATACAACTTTCAAAATTATGTTTCAGTGTCCCCCTGGACCCCTCACGATGCCACAGAATAAATCTCCCTCCTAGAGAACACATTGTTTGAAGAGTGCATGCCTGAGTAAGGGAAGGGGCCTTGTTTTATTTCAAAACAAACACAGACACTCCAGGGTACTGTGGTATTCATATATATATTTTAACATCAACAGGAAACTCAAAGAGACGCAAGCGCTCGCTGCACTGGTGTGGAAGCGCCTACCTCCTATTCTCTGCCGCTCTGAAATACTTGTGGGGAAAGACTGCAAACCACTCGAATGTTAATTTGACAAAATAAAAATAAGAAATATTGGGAAAGACACAGGCAATCAGAGCCAGTGCTGAGACCAGGGGAAATGAGTCTCCACACAAACCAAGCCCGTCTCTTCTATTCTCTCCACTTGGACAAAGGCCACCACTTTGGAGGAAGAGAATGAAAAAGCGAGGCAAGACGTTTAGGAGTGTGGATTGGAAAAAACTCTTTCCCTGGAGAACATGGCTTGATGCTGGCATATTAGGGAAAGTGCAAACACAATAATTAACAAGGAATCCTGTGACTTCAACACACCAGAAAGGGTGTTGGCTCCTGAGGGAACCAGGAAATAAGAATAAATTAGAGTAGAGCTGGGTGACACTGAAGAGCTCCTGGGGGTCAGGAAGGGGCAATGGAGAGTTAATCAGGTTTGACACATACCTTGGGGAGCTGGGGAACCAGTGGGCACTCGTCCTATTTCTGAATCCACAATAATGAACTCCACACTGAACAGATAGCTGCTTATTTATTCTCTGCTCAGATTCAAGAATCAAGCTTCTAGTCAGCCTTCCTGGGTTTCTCTGCTCTCTGGACACAAGCCTGCTGTTGTAGCTCCCATCACAGTAACACATGTCAATCACCCCCATGCCCACACTGTTCCTTTCTCTTCCTGAGGTTCCGACCATCAGCCAGCTCCAGGCTGATACCCAGCCTCAAGTGGGAACATTTTCTAGGGCTCACTTTTGTAGGTGCTTCACCCTCTGTGCATTCATTCCCCTTAATTATAAAGCCTCTTTCTAGAAGCACTATAATTCTCCCAAGAGTTAAAATAATTGGTAAAAATTAGAGATGAAGAGATACGAATCCACTTAAAAGGGACACTTGTAACTATAATTTTTAAAAGAAGTTTCCTTTTAGTTCCAATATAATTCTGCACTTTTCCAATTTTGCCCTTTTCAAATGCCAAAGAAAATGTCCCTGTTATCTTGTGGGCCATAAAAAAGGCAATGTAATGCATTCATGCTTCACTTAAGGTCCACACAAAGAGTTCCCTTCCACAGAAGGGCATCCTTTAGATGTTTCCTTAAAAAGAGAGAAAAATAACACACAAACACTCTTATGGCAAATCACTGTTATTCTTTCCCATTAAAAGTAGGGGTGTGTGTCTTTGTGTGTGTGTGTTTGTGTGTGTGTGTGTTTGTATGTTTGTGTGTTCTTGTGTGTGTATGTTTGTGTGTTCGTGTGTGTGTGTGTTTGTGTGTTTGTGTTTGTGTGTGTGTGTGTGTGTGTGTGTGTGTGTGTGTGTGTATGTTCCATTATTCTCAGTCAATGCTGTGTGGCTTTATTATCAAGTCCTCCCACTGTTGGTAAATTAAGAGCCAAGCATGGAGTCATTTGTAATAAATTTATGCTTCTTTAGTGTATAATTGTAACTAAATTCCAAGGCAGAATTTTAATATTTAAATTTTGTTTAATTATTACATTTTTATTTTATGCAGTTGAATTTTTCTTGCATGTGTGTAAGCACACTGTGCACAAGCTTGGTGCCAAAAGCAGGTGCTGGATACTCCTGGAACTGGAGTTAGGGATGGACTTGAGCTGGTAGAGGAGAAGCTGGGAACCAAACCTGGGTTTCTAACAGCAGTGTCTTTAGTTGCTGAACCATCACTCCAGCTCCTGCTGTTATTTAAACAACAATAGCAAAAAGATTTTTTTAAAAAAATATTTTTTTTAATGTATATGTAAGTATATGCCATGAGTGTACAGTACCGGCGGAAGTCAGAAGAGGGCAGCAGATCCCTGGAACTGGAGTTACAGGTAGCTGTAGATCACTCAGCATGGGTGCTGGGAACCTTCCTCTGGAAGACCAGTAAGTGCTGCTCCTAACCACTGAGCCATCTCACTAGCCCTGCAGACATTGTTTTATTTGACTCTAAATAAAACTCCTGGGCAGTACTTGTTAACACTCAAAGAAGGGATGAGACTTCAAAGATGGTGGAAGATTCAGTAAGAAGGAAGAAAGGCAGTCAAGGGGTAAAACATGGAAGTCTGTGAAATCCAAAGTCCACTACCTGTGAAAGAGAGAGCAGGCCCACAGAAGGTACATGGTCAACACTGCACAGTAACAGCAGATACCTCTGTGGACCCAAGGTGGCAGTCAGAAGCCTGAGCAAAAGGCAACATTTGAAAAAGAAAGGTGCTCACATAAAACAAACTTCCAGATTTTCTTGGAAAAAAATAAGTGTCCAAGAAATGGCCATAACAACCCAGAGTAAAGCAGCAGGTCCCCAGTTCCTTAGTCTTCCTCGGGGAGCTGGCTCCAAAGGCATCAGCATGGGCAAGCTTTGTCTTACATGGAAGGAAGGGTTGCCATGATTTTAGACTCTGTCTAAAAAGGAGAAACTATCAGTAATTCCTAAATATTTACTGAGATAAGCCTTTGTCAGTGTCACTTGACACAAGGTGACTAGAGTTGATTCCTTCAGGAATCTGAGCTGCTTGGTAAGTACTTGGAAGGACAGTTTGCTGATGGGGTCTGTCTTAGTTAGGGTTTCTATTGCTACAACGAAACACCATCACCCAAAAGGAAATTGGAGAGGAAAGGGTTTACTAGGCTTACATTTGAGCATTATTGTTCATTACTGAAGGAAGTCAGGGCAGGAACTCAAGCAGGGCAGGAGTTCATGCAGAGGCCTGCTTACTGGCTTGTTCCCCTGCCTTTCTCAGTCTGATTCCTTAGAGAAACCAGGACCACCAGCCCAGTTGTGGCACCAGCTGGTTCAAATTCTGCTTTCTCAAGCTTCGGGCTGCCTTGGGGCAGACCTCATGTGTGGAAGGCCCTACCCACTATGATGCTCCCTGTTCAAATCTACCCATCTCTCCAGATACAGAGCTAATGAAGAGCTCTGGGCCTCCATTTCAAAGGCTCCTCCATTGACAAACTTCTGCTAAAGAAGCAAACCAAGAACTAAGTGCTACTTTGACATCACCATAACTGCATATATAGGCAGTGCAAGGGAACTTTCTTAAGACCCAAGGGTACAGTAAAATTACACAACACACATTTATTTTAGAAATTCAATTGCTAAGAACATTTGTTACATAAAACAATGTCAGTTATTGTAATAGATAGGCAAGTGAGCCTCAGAGACCTCCAAGAGGAAGAGTCCCTGGTCCCTTGTCTTGGTTCCCACAGATGCATTTCTACTGGTAAGCAGCTTACCATCCTAGAGAGGATTGCACTGTAAAGCCAAGCCAGCTCAGGTTTAATGAGGGCTTCACTGCAGGGAAATAGTAGTGCAATCTTGGCAGTATTGCATTTCATGGGAACGTATAAATACTGCCAAGGGCAATTATGATTGGATGCATGTGGTGTTGTCTGCACCAGCTTTAGTTCTTGGGATCTCCCCCCCCCACCCCGCCCAGCCAGTGCCAGGTCAGGCATCACTCTAGGAGACCTGAGTCCAGGTAAACTTAGCCCATCAGTGACGAAAACCATATCAGCACAAGGAACTGCTATGAACAACAACTCAGTGACTGGGACCTGGGCATCATGGTGCATTTTTTCACCTACAACTGCAGAACCACCTAGTAGTAAAGTCCACACTCATGAAACATCAAACATTTTAATAACCGACTTCTCTTAGCCTTGAAGTTTTAAGACTGTTGGCAATTCATTCTAAGGAAAACTTCACAGGACAAAAAAAGTAACTTAACTACACTTAGAAGCCAGACAAAATACAATTATATTGTGTGATAAAAACTAGTAAGTGGTCTTAAAAAAAGAATTAAGGAAGTTTTCCCACTTATTCAAGATTCCATGTTCAGCTATTCATGCTGGGATCACTTTTCCAAGTAACTGACTTTGAATTCATACTTGCTGAGGAATAATCGATACAGGTGTGCTGCAGTCTGACCTGCCTGCTTCCTGAAACGAAATGGCAGTTAACATCAGAAAAGATCTGATCGTGTTTTGTAGATTTAAGTGAAATTTATCAAACAGAATTCAGAGGCACTGTCACTGCTGGATACTGCCTTTGGGAGCACTCGGCAATGATGTTAGTTCATCAGAATGTTCTCCAGTTACCCCAACAGCACCACAGACCATTCCTTCTAAGACTGGCATGACCTCTTCCCAGCTTATGCTCAGCATTCCTGTATGTGCCGCAAAGAAGCAAGGCCCAGGGCCCAGCAAGATGGCTCAGAGGAGAAAAGGCTGCCAAGTCTGATAGCTTGAGCTTGAGTCCTGGGGCCTACGTGGTGGAAGGAGAGAGCCAAACTCCTGCAGCTGACTCTGGTCCACATGTGCACACATATCCACAGATGTGCAAACAAAATATAAAGACCAAATCTAAAAGCATCTAAGGAAATAAGGTCCAGGTTAAAAATCTAATTTCTTTTTCAGTGGGTGACATGACAGAGTCATGAGAAACTCCTCAACCAGACGGGTGGTCCCTGGAAAGCAAGTGCTATATCCAAGTGAGCTTTCTACCTTTCCAGGTACAGCTCCTGGAACAATGTCTTAAGAAGACTCTGAGGTCCTTGTTGTATCATGTTTTACAGTTGCCACAAACCTCGTGTTTTACAGCCAGAGGTTTGAAGCAACTGTACTGAACCCATCTGCTGATATCACTTTTCTAACAGCTTATATAATCATTAGCATTGTTTAGCAATTAAAATTGAGGTGTGTGCATTTAAAAAACATAATGCTATTATATACTTAATAAGAATATAGCACAATGTATAGATATTTGCCATATGCACTGGGAAACAAAAACTTTGACTTGCTTTATTTGTACTGTCTGCTTGTCATGATGGTCTAGAAATAAATACCCATGATATTCTTACGGATGGATGGGGGGTGGGTGGGTGAATTTAAGCTTGAATCAAGCTGAAATTTTGTTTTGTTTATATTGCTGCATATCCCGAAGTCCAATTACCTACCAAAAACTTTGTGATCAGTTCTCAAATGCTTCTGGTTACCAAGTTTCAAGTAGTCATTCTGTGGTGTTTTTGCCAGTACATTCACTTGGATGCAGTGTAAAGCAGACAGTTTTCCTAAACCTGTCAGTGTGCTTTACTTGGGAAACATTAACTAGGCACCACTTTCCAGGGCCAGATAATTTCACTTAACAGTATTTATGGCTGTCAGACACTGGCAGCCTTTGCTAAAAAGTGTTGCTTTATCTGTTCATATTAAAAATTAATCATGTAAGCTTTCTTTTGTTTTTATTTCTTCAATTACCTGCTGAAACAGAGATTTAAGGGACTTTTTTATTTACTTGCTTGCCTATAGTTTTGTGTGTATGTGTGTGTGGTGGGGGAGGGGGGGAGGTTCCCTGATGCAGAAACACACAGTTGTTGCACTGGCCAGGAAGAGAAACACCTTTAAGAGTGTTTCCTATGGCCCTGCTTCAGCCACCACCTCCTCCTGTGCAACAGTGTTTGAGATGGGAAGCGGGAGATCCACTGGCCATATTATGTTTCCTTTGTTTCTCTTGGTTCATTGTCAGATATTTTTGCAGTCTTCTTAAAAAAAAAAAAAAATCAGTTCCAAAGACTCATCACACCAGCTGACCCAGGAGATGGAGTGTGTTAGAGCCAATGAGACAAGGGACTGGGCATCCTGGGGTAGAGAACACACTTGGACGTTGGCACCATCTTGATCTTAAGAACTTTATTTTCTTCTTCCCTGTCTAACCCCCTCGATGTCCTGGCTGGGTTGTAAGGGACAAAATTGGGGTGGGGTTTGCTCTTCAACAGTGACATTGTCACCCAGCTCACCTGATCATTTGACTGAACAGGCCTTGCAGGTCATCTGTAACAAATCTCTCACTGTGTCAAGTATACAATGGAGGCTCAGAAAATTCCACTGATACTCCCTGGCACTATGCCCTTTCCAAAGACCACATGCAACCTGGAAGATGGGTCCTCCAACCAGGATCCTTGGGTCCTTCTTTGCTTTTCTCTGTACCTAAAGCTGCTGCAGAAAGAACAGCAGTAAACCTCAACTGTGTGGGTGACAGATAAGAATGAGTCAGGTCCTTTCCATCCTTGCTACTCAAAGTGTGGTCCATGGAACAGCCATGTCAGCATCATTTAGAACCACACTGGAGATGCAGCATCCTAAGCCTGACTTTAGACATGCTGAACTAGAATGTTCTTTAACAGCATCCTCAGGAGGTCTGCAGACAAATTAGCTTGGGAATGCTACTCCGGGTGTAGAAAGAGGAAGAGACATATCTTCATATTGTGTCAGGGCATCTGTAATGGACATACTCCATTGGGTCCTGGCTGGCACACAGAGGATAACCCTACAGTGTGAGCTCATTCATCCCTACTAAACACCAAGACCAAGAGCAGCCTACTAAACAGCAGCACTGGCACCCTGGGCGATGCTTTACACAGCATGTAATGAAGAATAAAAGAAAAGCTTTATTTCCCTTCAAAACCCCGTTTCCTCTGAAGGTAAAGGGAAGACAGTGGGGAGATGAAAGGCCTTCCTCTAAAGTCATCAACAGCTGAGAGTTGGTGTCCTGGTGTGGTAGGGCAAAGCCTGCTCCGTCTTGTTTCAGCTGAACCATCTCTGATTTAGCCTGAAACTGCCCCCCCCCTTTCTACCTGAATGTAGAGGAAGGGAGGATGGGATGGGTTTGTGTGCCATCCCTGGGGCCCTGCCTTCTGACAGACAGGCAAGTCCAAAAGGACAACAGCGAGATATCCCATGGTCCTGGGCTGAGAAACAAAGGGCAGATTTATGTCATATCCCTGTGTTACTCAGTGGGATCGTGGAAAGTCCCCACTTTTCCTACCCTTGCCGTGACAGTGACAATTCTCTGTTCTAGAAACTTGGTCAAAATGCCCCAGTTTGGGCTTTTTTAACTGCATGGCTTTGGCTTCCGATAAACTGCTTGCTTGCTTGACTTCCCCCTGAAACTGCCAACCAAGAGGCAGTTTTTCTGTGTTCTTTTCTTTAAAAACTCCCTGTAGAATGCATTCGAGGCTGCTGTGTGAGGAGGGTTTCTCTCCAGGCAGTTGCTGGCAGCTTATACAGACTCTCAGTCTGGACTGTGGCTATGCTACAAGCTTCCAGGGCCTCTGCCCCGCAAACGAGGAGCAAGTCGGGCTCCCATTTCATGAGCCAATGATGCAGACAAAATTATAGTTGTCACATGTGACACACAATGCTCAGTTAACACAAGCTGCTGACATTATATCCATATCCTGTATATCTGCCTCATGTGAATATACCAGATACTGATCCATGACCAACGGACACAAATAAACAGGCATTAAAAACAGAGACACTGCAAAGTATCACCTTACAAACAACACAGTGACCCAGAACCATCACAAAAACAAGTTCCACCTCAGAGCACGGAGCCTGATAATACAATATGAAATAAAGAGAAATCCATCTTGGTATGCCACTTAATGTCCACAGGTGTCCCTTTCGACTATGCTAGGCCAATGTAGTGTCCACCACTAAGTGGCTTTGACAAAGATGCTCATGACCCTACACCCTTTCCTTTAAAATGGCCTTGCTGCCCATTCCTTTGGAGACAGCTGGCCAGAGGACAAATTTAATTTTCTTCCTCAAACTTCAACGTATTTACTTCTTCACTGAGATGGAGTCTCTTGTAATAGAGACTGGCCTGGGACTCACTGTGTAGCTGGCTGAGGGTAGACCTTTAAGGTCTGACCTTCCTGCATTCACCTTCCAAGTGATGGGATCACAGTATCCATCACCACACCCAGATTCAAATTTTATTATTATAAAAGCAACTAGACCTATTGTACCTTCTGCTTTTATCATTACTTTTAAGCATTTAAAATGAGTATTGCTCCTTTAGAAAGACTGAGCCCATTTCTTTTCCCACTCAGGCACAAGTGAAAATGTAAAAGTAATACTCAACTGGACAAACCAGCCTGAAAACATCTACAAAGTCAAAATCAGGACCAGCCTAATTGCAGTGTGGGGTATAGGGCAGGAGGTGGAGATGAGGGACAGGAGGTATGGTTGTGGGGTGGGAGAGAGGATTGTTATTCAGAGGTAATTGACAGAATTTCTGGTAAAATATTTCTAAACTTTGGAGGGAAACACTGAGCCTGTATAAGGCCTTTATTAAAATGTTTCCAGCCCTGACTTTTCCAATGAATGGTTTTATTCTGTTTTACTGGCTGCATGATTCTGGAAGCATTGTTTCAGCTGTAAATTAAAGGAGGGATATGAACATAAATCTGCTTTTGTTTCTCAGCACAGGACCATGGATATCTCTCTGTTGTCCTTTTGGACTTCCCTGTCTGTCAGAAGGCAGGGCCTAAGGGACGGCACACAAACCCATCCCATCCTCCCTTCTTCTACATCCACATATGACACGGCCATGGCTAACAAGTGCTGGGTCCTTACCTATGAGTTTTCTTGACCAGGATGGCCCTAAAGATGTGCTCAAGGAGTATCTTCTCTTGCCTGTTCGTTGGCTGCACAAAGGGGTGCAGGGCAGCCAGTGAGAAGCCCTGCTGGTACAACTCCAAGAGCTGGGCAGGCAGGTCTCGTAGAGAAGCCAACCTCACAGCTGAGGACCTGGGCAGCTCCGCTAGAATGGGCAGAAGAAAACAGGCTGATCAGAGGTCCGTCACCAATGCCCTCCAAACCCAAGTCCCCCTCCCTCTGCGCTGATGAAGACTGTCCGGGTCACGTCCTCCCAGATGAGCCTTCCACAGACTTTACAAACAGCGATCTTCTCCTACCTCATCTAAAGACATCAGTAAAAGAACTCTCTATAAACTACTGAGCCCTCTCCAGCACATTTATTAATGAGCAGGGCAGACGAGGTCAAGTCAAACGGTACACGAATCTGTCTTGATGCAGTGGAAAAGTCTACATCCAAGCCCTCTGCTTCACTTTTTCCCTAGAGGCAATGGCTATGATCTGCTTTTAGATTATGCATTGACAATTGCTAATTTATCCACGATAGGCCTACCTGTCCTTCTATGCTAACAACTGAACAACGTTATATACCTGGTCTGTATGCTACAAAGTGATACATAAGAAAAGTACCTTGTTAGGCTGGGCATGATGTTCACAATTGATTTGGTTTGGTTTGGTTTGATAACACAAGGTCTCACTCTGTAGGCCAGGCTGGCCTTAAACACTCAATGATCCTCCTGCCTCAGCCTCCTAGGTGCACACAAGTTCTCACTCTGTAGGCCAGGCTAGCCTCAAACACTCAGTGATCCTCCTGCCTCAGCCTCCTAGGTGCACAGAGCACTTCCTGGTTTATTTCTTATAGACCTACTTATGCATCAATGATCTACATTTGATTATAAAAGTTTTTGTTTCCATATGGCTTTAACAGAAATACCACTCCTACATGACTTTACATGTATACACTTATACCACATTTAGAAAATAGTTTCTAACGCTGGGTTACAGTGCATGCTTGTATTCCCTGTACTCTGGAAACTGAGGCAGAAGGGTTGTGAATTCAAGGCCAGAATGGGGGTACATAGTGAGACCATATCTCAAAATAAACAAGCAAAAGACCCAAAAGTACTGAGTTACAGACTAGAATGTGTCAGATACAGCCAGATTTCTGTTATAAAGATTTCCGTATGGGTTTGCTTCTCATTGGCAATATACAAAAGTTTCTTTCTCATGCCCTGAACAATTTCATAAGAAAGGGAAAAACTCCCTGAGTGGTGGCAATCTATATTATTATGCAATCTGTGGCTTCTCTTATTAAACACTTCATATTTAAATTGTGTATTTCCTTTTCTATGAGTTGTGGGTACTCTGTCCAGTTTTCAATGGATTACTGATCCATTTTCCTCCTGGTCCATGGGAATTTTATATATTAGGTGACTTGGTGACTGGTGACACAGGGTGACAGTGTCATCAATTCATTACTTTCCTTTGGACTTTGCAAAAGTGAGTTTTCATGAGCAGGTTTCTCATGTTACTATGGAAGAAAGACCTGTTAATTCTCTATAATATATCACATTTTGCATGTAAATCTTAAATATAGTTCAGATTTATCATGTGCAAAGCATACACTATGAATTCAAGACTCCCGAAGTTTGCCTGTTTTTCCTTATTGACTTGAGAGGTGACTTGTGTCATTAATGAATGTATTTGTTTGTGACTATAATAATTTAACTTATTTGTACACTACACCATTTTTCACCATGTTTCTTAAGTATGCTTTGAGTTTTGCTTCCTGATTTTTTTCTTACTTCCCCTTTTACTTTCTAAACCTTGTTTAATTTCTTTTTTAAAACCATTTTTTATCAGCTAAGCAAAACCCCCGTAGTCCTCTAAAGACTACTGATATTTTTATTGAATCACATTCAAACTATAGCTTAACTGAAAGGGGCATTTTTCACCATGCTGCAAGTTCTCATCCACAAATAGCACAGCCCCACTTTTACTTGAGTTATATTTTAGTCCTTCTGAAAAGTATTTAAGCTTTTTCAAATGGATATTATATATATATGTCAAGTTTATCCCAAGTCATTTTATATTTTTGTTTCTATTAGAGTAATAGGGCTCTCTGGTTTCACTTCCATGATGCCCCTGCTGGGGAAGTAGACAGGCTTATCACAGCTGATGGAATGACTCTCCAGAGAAGGCAAAGCACCTTCAATCCCCTAGTGCACACACACTTGGTCCAGGATCTCCATCATTTGCAGAATTCCTAGGGTTGGTCACAGGGAATTAACAGATGAGTCACAAACACATAGCAGAGCCAAGATAATCACCAAGTCATCCCACTAGCAAGTAGCACAGAGCCACCCTCAATGGCGGGCCAGCCTCTCACTGGAGAGGCATCTTACCATGGATTCTGACATGGCTACACCATTAGCTACTGTCTTTGACTTTCCAGATTCTTCCTCATGGACACCCTGGATTTCTTTGCTTCCTACCCCTTCTGCATAACACCTCCAAGGGCATGACATTTGAACAGCATGGACAACCCCCCACACACACACAACAGTCCTTACAGCCCTGCATCTCTACTTTAGCAAAACACTTCTTGTCTTATTGATTTCTAATCTGTCAAGACACACTTGAACAGCCCATGACAGCCAGGGGCTTCACCTCATACCCTACTACTTAACAAGACCCCAATTTCGAACTGGAGTGAATAATTCAGAATATGAACAGGGAGTTTGGAAGATGGGGCAAAGACTGGGTACTGATAAAACCCAACATGGATAAAACAAATGCTCCCCCTTGGAAAATACATGTGCAAATAAAGTGTGGGTGTCTCGTAGTTATTTTAAAATATACAAACAAAGCTAAAAGTGGAACCCACAGAAGCCCAGAGGAACCTATTGGACCTGGTAATGGGACTATATATGATCGCCCCCATGACATGTTTTCTTTGTTTTTATAAAGAGTCAAATTTTTTAAAATAAAATGAGAACAGCATAGAAAATAACAATTAAAAGTAGAATTTATGAGGAAAGCTATTTCCAACAATGTCATTCTAAAAGCAAGAAGCTTGAGCCAAAGAGTTCTTCACTGAGGACTAGTTAATGTCAGGCATCGAGTGATGAAGCCCATAAAGAGTAAGAGATGAAGGCAAATCTGTTAGATGCTGATGGGAATGTTTCCACAATGCACCACTATGTTAAAAAGCAAAGGTGCCTGTACTGTATGGTCATTCTTACAATAGAAACATAGACCGGCAGATAGAGATGAATAATATTTCTCTGGGCATTAACAATGAAGACAAATTATAATAGAGAACAGAGAGAAGGGCTGAGTGTTTACTACACTTCAAAACTACTGTGCCCAGCAGAGACCATCTCGGGTTAAGAACTCATATTGTTCTTACAAAAGACTAGAGTTCAATTCCCACATCAAGGGGCTTACAACCTCCTATAACTCAAGCTCCAGAGGATCTAATGCCCTCTGATGATTGTCATATGTGCTTCACTCAAGAGCGCTTACTCACACACAACCCTAGACACATATGCGTAATCTAAAATCATAATATAAATTTTAAAAAGCCTAGTTCTTATAAAGATGCCAGTTTCCCAATGTTATTGTTGGAAAAATAAGCTATATAGCTTATATAACTATTAAATATTGTTAGAAAAATAAGGAATTGTTGATCTGTTCAGATGGAGATATAGATTACAGTTGCTGGTCTGTCTACCCAGCCAATCAGAGTAATCTCTCTAGTATTCTGTTTTGTTACCATCGCCTGGTTTTATTGCTGATTATATAACCTTGGACAAATAACAGAACTCCCTCCCCATCTCATGGGCCCTTTCCTATGAAATGAAGATCTTGGATAAGCATTTGGGAAAGGAATTTCTAACTCTAATGAAGTGATTTTATTATCTCCAGCTGAAAATTGAGGAATCTATGCTATCTAAAAAGTAGCAATGGATGGTGCAATAAATGTTTTCTGCATGAATGGAAGGAGTTTGTCAAAGTCAGAGCCAACACAAGAGTAAGGACTGACCCTATGAGGTGGGTTGAGATGGCAGAGAGGCAGCACTTGGCCCACCACTACTCACCTGGCCACATCTTGCCTACAGCAAGGTCCTGCAGAGAACTCTGAAGCTCTCACTGTCTCACAGGAGACTCCCAGGGGGAGTTCCAGGGAATAAAGAGACCAGAGAAGAACACAGGAAGGAAAGTGAGGAGGCTCCCTGAATGACAACCTCACACATGTGAGGCTGCCACTTTGGATTTCTGACCTCTGATCTGGACCCAACTCTGGAACTGGACACATAAGCTACTTCATTGTAAGTGGCACTTCTCAGTGCACTGTCCAATGCTGAAGACAAGGGGTTGATAAGGCTGTGTCAACCATTGCTTCTCTCTAGCAAGAGGAAATGCCACCTGCATCCAGAGAACAGCACCCAGAGAGGGGGGTCACATCTTTCCTCTTTCTAATCTGTCTCACTCCTTAGGCACACCTACTACAGTGATCAGACCTCAGGCCTCATAGGCTGGACACCCACAGCTGCTACACTGACACATCCCCTCTCATCTGGGCTACCCTATACATGGCAAAGCCAACTCTTTCTAGCTTCTCCAATATGCACAGGAGCAGAGCCTCCGCTACAGAATCTTAACATGTACTACAAAAATTTTTCACTGTTTAACCTATGCTGACCTCAAACTTACTATGTAGCTCAGGCTAATGGTGAACTCACAGTGATCCTCCTGCTTCATTTCCCAAGTGGGCCGGGTTGCAGAAATGAGCCACCACTACATAGACAGTCTGGTACAGAACCCAAGAGGACTTCAGAGCCCAGACAGTAAACACAGGTCACTGGTCGGGAGGAAAGGGATGGGGACCAAAGCCCACATGGACAGGGGGACTGTGCCTCCTCCTTCAGGCTTGGGTATTCCCAATGGGCATGTGGCTCCAACAGCACAAAAACCTTTAAATAAATTTGTTGGTTTTAATACAAAGCATTATGTTTCACTGTGACATTTTCATATGTGTGTATCACTACACTTGGTTCTTATTCACCCCACGCTGCCCTCCTTTACCCCCCTTTCCGGTCCTCCTCCATTCCCCAAATATATTTTTCTATCCACCCTTCCTTCCTCCTGCTCCCTTCCTTTGGGCCTCTTCCTCCTCCTTCCATGGTCCCTTTTCTGTTTTCATGCAACACACACACACACACACACACACACACACACACACACACACACACACACCACACACACACACACACACCTCCAAATTCCACTTCTGAGAAAAAAAAGTTTGTCTTTCTGAGTCCTTGTGGATTTTGCTTATTAATAGAATGATTCCTGTTTTCTAGTTGCATCCATTTCCCTAGAACTTCTAATTCTTTCAAGAAGTCAGAAATCGTAATACTAACATTTGAATTTTCCTTATGACTCAAAGCCAAGGCCTGGTGGGCTTCAGAGTCTGGCTGGGGCATTTGGCAATGTAGAATAGAGACCCTCTTCTCTATTCTTGTCTCTGATCTCACCCTGATGACTCAGCATGGGCATCATTGAAAACACTGAAAAGCAAGGATGCTGAGCGATGAGTCCACCCGGCAAATCATACTGAGCATCACAGATACCCATGGCTTTAAGACCACTGCTGTGGAACCTATGAGTCTCTGTCTCCTGATTCTCTCCGCTCCTGCATCAGTAGAAAGAGAGTTAGAACCAACCGCATAATTCTTCTTGATTCCCTTTGGAAATCTGCTGTCTCGGTGTTTCCCTGACTGATTTACCAACAGTAATCTCTTCTAGCATCAGAACTCTGCCGAAAAGCAGAGTTTTATGGCTTGAAGGTCTCTTAAAGTAAGCAATGTTTTCCTTATAAATAAACTGACCATTGTTCCAAGAGTTAAAAGAAAGATAAAGAATGAAAACATGTGGAATCCTAACCCACAAAGCCACATATTTCTCAACGCTCCTGGGACATAGTGGATTCTAGTTTTGTTATGACTATGATTTGTTTAGGCAAACATTCTGCAGCCCATTTCCCCCTGGAAATGAAGCTCTTTCAGACATTTTCAGAGGAACTTAAGCAATGCCCTGGCTGTTCTGAACTTGATTCTGGATAACTGCTAACCTCCCCAACACAGAAAAGACGTCTCAGCAGGCAGCCACGCTCCTTTCCCTCAGCTGCCTCACGCAGCAGCAGTAACAGCACCTATTATTCTGTCCAGCAATCTTTTGTGACTTTAACCTAATTATTCCAAGTCCAATTTTGCTTTCTAATTACACCCGCTAATGGATCTGTCAATACCAAAGAGCCTGGTGTGAGGGAGACGCCACCTCCCCGGGTTATTTCTCTCACAGGTGAAGCTGATAATCACACTGTTCACCCAAAGCTTTTTTAAATATATAAGTTCCTTTAATACTGCTGTTTCTATAACATCAATCTGCCTGAGCTTAGTAGTAGATCCAATTTAGTGAAACACTAAAATCAATCATTTCTCAATGGAAGCTTTTCAATGTACACAGAAGGAATAAGAATTCGATTTTTAGACACTGTCTGCAGCCCTTGGCTGTAATAGGCATCATTGTGAAATTTCTGGAGCAAGTTAAAACTTTAATTAGAGGATTTTTAAAATTCAGATTTCCATCATCTTACCATTTAAAAATCCAAGCTTCTAAAAATGAAGAGAGGGAAGAAGGTAGAGAAGGGGGGAAGAGGAAGAGGAAGGTGGGAGGAGGGAGGGAAGCAGGGCACACTAGCCAAGTCTGACTACCCGCACCTTTTCATTCTCACACCCTCACAGTATGGGGCTCATGAGCAGGAGAAAGGCAGGAGCCAGAGAAGCTCTTCACATTACAGACTAACAGCTACACCCAGGTCTAGAAGTCGGATCCATAGCTCTGGCTGGAATCATACGGAATCATACAGTAAGGACGAGAAAGTCGTGGCTAGAGGAATATGTGTGCCCAGTTATATAAACCCCTGCTAACTCATCTGCTCCTCCGAGGCATAGAGACAGTACAGATGACTCTTACGGAGTTAAGTGAGGCCTCAGGGCCGTGCAACCTACACCCAACTGCTTCTTAAACTAATCTCAAGGCTTCATTTCAAAGTGACAGAGATAATGCTAACGAAAAACACACACACACACCATTATTAAGGTTTTTGCCGGCTAGCATCAGGACTGGGAACATATTCTTAAATTTCATGCACTTAAAAGAAATTTGAAGGTGGGGAGAAAAAGAGGAAAGAGACTCAGGTTACATTGGTGAATTATGAGATACAGCAGCTCCTCATCTATCTGTCTATCTGTCTGTCTGTCTGTCTATCATCTAGCTAGCTATCATCTTTCTCTCTTCCTCTCTTCCTTCCTTCCTTCCTTCCTTCCTTCCTTTCTTTCTTTCTTTCTTTCTTTCTTTCTTTCTTTCTTTCTTTCTTTCTTTCTTTCTTTCTTTCTTTTCCTCCTGTGTATATACTTCAAAACAGTAGCTCCTAGCCCCATGTAGCTAAGATATAAAGATATATCCTGACTCCAAAGTATTTGTCTAACATATGAAGGGCTCTAGGCTCAGTCACCAGTAGAAAGAAAGAGGTGTGAGTAGAGAGGGGATGGGAGAGAAAGAGGGAGAAAAGAGAGAGAGAGAAAAATTTGGGCCTGTGAGATTCTCTGTGAATAAAGGTACCCACTGGCAGACTTGATGACCTGGATTCGATTGCTGGGACCTACCTGGTGGAGGACAGAACCAAGCCCCAAAAGCTGATTTCCGACCTCCACATGTGTATCATAACATGCCCATGCCCACACACAAATTAAATATTAATTAAAATATAATGAAAAATAATAAATTAATAAATTTTAAAAATAGCTAATTCCAAAGACTTATTATGAAATTAAAAAACAAAATTTAAGTAAAAATATTGATATTTATAGCTAAAACGACAGTATTTTAGGTATGTTATGATTAGATAAAGTATTAATTTATTAATTATTTTATTTTTAAAAATGAAATCTTGAATTTACACATGAGATTCTTCGGTTCCTACTGTGGTAGCACTCATCAAGTCTCACTAGGATTTGTTTACAGCATGTGTCATAATACAAATTATCCATGGACTTTGCTATCCAGTAAGCTCCACCAGCCAGGGGCTGTGGGCCAGGCTAGCTCAGCAGTTCACTATCAGCTGCTATCACATTCATGCAGCCACTCTGGATAGGAGCTCTCAGCCCCATGTGGACGAGCCACGAGGCTAAGAAGAAAAATCCATAACCGACTTGGAACACTATCAGTGAGTTAACTTGAGCAAGCTTGGAAACTTTATGACTTGTAGTAAAATATATAGTAACAAAAATTCCAGTTTAAACCACTTTGAAGTGGCACTAAGAGTCTTCACATTGTTGTGTGGCCAGCACCACCATCCATCTCAGGAAGCCGCCCCACCCCTACCACCCTCACTCCTCAGCTCCCACACTGAGCCCCCACCCCCCTTGGATATGACAGCCACAAGAACAAATGCTAAGTCAGAATGGAGATGCCGCCAGGAACTGTAATTGTTTACAGAGCATCATGGGAAAAGCAAAAGCTGGTATCACCACAAAGGCAGAGGAAAAATGTAAAAATTCATAGGAATATCAGAGCAGAGACTGGGGCTGCACACAGTGGCTGGGAATCGTCACACCACACAGCAGAATACAGAAACAGGAACTGTCCCAAGAAGTTAGGTGCCCAGAGGCTCAGTTATCCAAGAAGTGCAGTACCAGGAAAGAGAGAGCAGTGTGGTGAGGGAATTGCCTATTGTGTCTCAACACAGTCTCTAGGAAAGTTTTTTAAATTCTGAATATAAATACACACACTATAAACAATGGGACTGAAAACCCGTTGTGAAGATGAAGCCTGTTTGTGTTGTTGTGTTGGTATGTTTTGTTAATTTGTCACAAACCTAGCCTCTGTGGGCAAAGGGGTCACAGCTGAGGAACTGCCTGTGGGAATATTTATGGACCAGCTCACTGTGATGGGTCTCTAGGCAGGTATAAGAAAAGAACTAAGCAAGCCTGTAAGCAGCACTGCATGGTCTCTGCTTCAGTTCCTTCCTCCAGGTCCCTGGCTTGAGCTTGTGCCCTGGCTTCCCTAGATGGTGGACAGCAACCCACAAGCTGACATCCAAAGCCTTTCTTCCCCAAGTTAGTTTTGGCCACGATGTTTATCACAGCAACAAATGGCAACTGTCCCAACAAGCTCCCCAGACACTCAGCAAACAGCTTCTGTCGGTCTCCTCTCCCCCCTCACCGTGGTGATGAAGACACATGTCCAGGGGTGCAACTCCTCACACGTGATTAAACGACATGCTTCCATATAAATATTATTGAAGACACGCCAAATTCTGTAATATGAAGTTTCTGGCCCAGTTTTTCCAGCCTAGCCCTGAGGTTCAGACTCACTCAGAGACCCACCACCACTTACCCCCAAATAATCACTCAAAGTTTACATTAATTTCATGCGGATTGGCCTATGGCTCAGGCATAGAACTTGCTAACTATTAACTCTTAAATTAAGCCACGATTCTTATCTTGTTTAGCCGTGCAGCATGGTACCTTCTCTCAGACCAGCATTTCAACTCCTTTCCTCTGGGTCTGCCTTCTGGACAATCGGTTTTTTATTAAACCAGTAGAAGGGACAAATATTTACAATGTACAAGAACATAGTCCCACAGCAAAACTCAGCCAAAGTGTGACAAACCAGATTATCATGATCCAAAGAAGGTGCCTTTGACTTTGCCAAATGTTCACATGCAGAATCACTTGGTGAACAGAAACAGCAGACCATGCATACCTGGGAGGTTCTGGCTCCTCTAACCAAAACTATGCTATACACCATTTATTTTCACACATGCAAAGGTGGCACCTCTGAAGCCTCTGTAGCCTGCTTACTAGTGATTTCAGCTCCTTGTTAGAAGGGACCCTTAGTGGTCCACGTCCCTGCCTGATGACTTGATGTATGTTCAGCCACAAGAGAAGTGACCTTAAGATGAGCTCAAGCAGAATGCTTCAGTAAGAGGACAGGGCCAGAGAGATGCTTCTCAGATTGATAAGACAATAAATTCAGTGACAATAATGTCTTTTAAAAAATGTTATTCTTTAACAAAAATTTTTTTTTAAAAAAAATGTTTTACTTATGTGTGTATCTGTGTCTATGTGAGCATCACACACACACATAGGTGCCCATGGAGGACAGAAGCACTTCATTCTCGGGAGCTGATATTACAGCCACTTGTGAGCTTTGCGGTACAGGGGCTGAGACCTAAACCCCAATCCTCTACAAGAACAGCAGAGCAAAGACTCACAGAGACATCCATAGCTGCTGAAAAACATTCATAGTTACACCCCAAATGCAACCTATCAGCATCTGCCCAGAAAGAGAAAGCTGCCTGTCACCTGGCAGAGGGGAGCCATAGCCAGTTGCCCTTGGCGACACCTCCACCTTGTGCGGAGTTGTACCTTGCAGACTGGGTGCGGTCTGCTTATGAGGAATCCTGGTGTCTTCCTCAGCATTGCCTGCCTCTGGTCCTGCCCTACATCCTAGCGCTCACCAGCCACATGTGGCATATGCAAATAGTGAGATACCAAAAGCACAGATCCAAACAGTAGCTCAGGGTTCAGCATCCAAATAAATAAGTACATAAATTATAAAATTTCTAATTTGTTATGACACAGTGAAATGTGCTGGTATAAATAAAATATGCCATCAAATTGTCTATTTTCCTTTTTTTTAAGTGAGGGTCTAATGTAGCCCAGGATTTTTGGGTTTTTCCTTGTAGCCAAGGCTAGCCTTGAATTTCTGATCTTCCTCCCTCTAAGTATAGAATGCTGGAATTACAAGTATGTGCTATATCCGTGACATTTTTAATTTCCTTTGTTAGTGTAGCTACTGGAAAATGGGCTGGCATTCATGTTTCACGGTCACAGAATGGGTCTGGTCTCTTCTGAAGTCTGTTTTGTTTGCACGGATTCATTTAATTATGGTCCAAAAAAGCACTATTGCTTTTAGTGACTTTTTTTTATGGCTCCAATTTAATTCCTTATTAAGCATCCTTTAGCTACACAGCTTCAAGGAAGGTCACACTCACTTTTCCCAAAATAAACCCATCACACCATGGGATGGAGGAGAGCTGCCAACATCTTCACCGGATGGGCCAGAATCAGAAACTCTCAAGTGTATTCATTCTTGGCTTCCACTAGCTGTCCCATCCCAAAGTGGGGGAGAAAGACCAGACTCTACAAGGGACTCCCTTTGTTCTTCTGCCTTCCTCAGCTGTACCCCCAGATGTACATTCCTCTGTGACTCCCCATGTACCAGGGAGCCTCAGCAAGCACCTGCGTGGCACTGCCTTCTCCTCCCACAGCCTGCCTCAGCCCCTCCTCTCAGCCATGTTTCTCCTAGTTCTTCCTTGTGTTCCTCAGCAATTCCTTCCTGCCTATCCCCATTCCTGTGACTCCTGTGGGCCACACTTGGCTGGGGTTCCCCTCCTCCATTCTACTCTAGGAAGGGGGTAGAATGAAACTCTAAATCCTGCTGAGGCTACACACCTTAGCCCACCCTTCCAACCTATGTCCATTCCTGTGGGCCTCACCGTAATGGCTAATCTTTAATACCACCTCTACCACATCTGGAATCAACTAAAACCCAAGTCACTGGGCACTCGTGTGAGGAACTAGTCTTGGCTGCACCAACTGAGCGGAGGGTAGAAGGACCTGCCCTAAATCTGCGTCATTTGGTGTCAGAAGACCCTCCTTAAATCTAGGCCACACCTTTTGATGGCAGTCTACAAAAAGGACTTTTAGGTTTTGCCTCTTTGCCTTCATTTTCACTGGCTAGTTGCTTCTGAGTTATTCTTTCCGAGCTGTTTTCCTTCTGAGGTAGTCCTTCGTTGATAATTAGAATCTACTTAATTGGGATTCCAATGTATACTGAAGACCTGCCTGAGATAACCAGCCCTGTGGACTGAACAACGCTGGATTCTTGGCTTCTTCATTGAGAGAGAGCCACTGTTGGAGGCTGAACCACATCCTGTAAGCCATTCTAATAAACTCTGTGTAACAGATTTAGATTCATTCTATCAGTTCTGTTTCTCTAGAGAACACTGGCGAATGCACGGCCACCACAGCCTGACACAGGGTCCCTATTTCTCCCGCTGTCACCCTTGTGGGGCAGGAATGAGTCGCCATGAGAAACCTCCAGAGTCAGCCTCTTACCACCTTCTAGCCTATCTCACATCCACCCAACTGAAACAATCTGGACTTCTAGGAGTCTGGAGAGAATTCAACCAGAACTTTAATTTGGGACCAGTCAGTATCTAATTCCTAAAACCTAGAGTGGTTATAAGACTGAAGACTGCAACTCCTTCCACTCACCCACATCCAGTAAGACTGGGCATCAACAACCAGAGAACCCAACACATACCCAGCAGAGAGATTTACTCCAAGAAACACCACAAATACTGTAACTCCAGATAACTAGTCCCATCAAAAAAAATAAAATAAATCACAAACATGAACAACCAACATGCCTTCTCCAGAAGCCAGCAACCCCTACTGTCAAAGACCCAAGAAAAGCGATATAGCTGAAGCACAAGACTGGGAATTCAAAATTAGCAATTATAAAATACGTTCAAGGACCCTAAAGGGGATATGAATAAATGTCTTAATGAAGTCCTTGGAAAGCAAACAATTGAGTGAAATAACATAAACATTTCAGGACATGAAAGGAGAATCAGTGAAGAACTAGAATCACTAGAGAAATCCACGCTGAAATAAGACTGGAATGGAGGCTCTGAGGAGGCCACAGAGAAAAACTCAGGGAAAGCCGCCTCAGCAGCAGCCCAGAGCACAAGGCAGACTCGCAAACTCTCAGACAAGGTAGGAGAAATTGATAGGTCAGCCAAAAGAATAAAATAAAATGCAGGCATAAAACAAAATATTTTAAACAATAGACAAAATTCTCCCCAATCCAAAGAAAAAGATGTCTGATGCCTAACAAGGTATAATAGGCATACAGAATAGACCCTCCAAAATATATAACAATCAAAACACTAAATGTACAGAACAAAAACAAAAGGATATAAATAGCAGAAAAGGGATAAAGGCAGACCCATTAGACTAGCACCAGACTTCTCGATGGGGCTGACAGCCAGAAGGTCCTAGCAGACATTCTACAAGCTCTCAAAGAACACACATTCTAGCCCAAGATACCGTATTCAGTAGAACACTCAGTCACAGAAACAAAGGAGACAGACAAACATTTCATGGTAAAAACAAAGCTCCGTGGTTTGTGTTCACCAGTCCAGCTCTACAGAAGGTCCTGGAAGGGACCAGGCTGAACAAAAGGCTAACTACACCTGAGAAGAAATAACCCCAGAAGAGTAAATAAATCAGAGACAGTGGACCAACCTACAAGGAACCTGCTTCTTGTGGTTTTGCAGGAGCAGTGACTCCATTTTTAATATGAAGTGCAATTATGACTGATGCAGATCCGGCAGTGTGAGGGATGGGGGTCTAGAAGTGTCTGGCTTGTCTGCTTCAGTCTTGACACAGATAAACATAGCCCCTGTCTCACTAGGTCTAAGGAGTCAAATGAGGTCCCCGCAAGACAGGACTGGGGCCTGAGTCCCCAGTCTGCTCTCCAGTGGAAGCCTCTAAAGTCAACAGAGCCATTGCTATTAATAGCCCTAGCTGCTTCTCAAATTATCACCATGTCAGACGGAGTCCCGTGTCCACATGCTATTCCCTCTGTCTAATTTCAGTCCAGCAGCTAATCAACGTGCTGAGTTCACACACAGGCTTTTCACTCCTCAGTGGAGGCCCTGGGCCGTCTGTTCTGAAACTGCTGCAATGGGGCCAGTGAGAGGGCTCAGCAGGTCCAGGAGCTTGCTGCCACGACTGACCACCTGCGTTCAAGTACACATGGTGAATAAAGAAAACTAACTTCTTCTAGTTGTCCTAGGGCCTCCACAGAAGCACCGTGACATAAGTGTGTGTGTGTGTGTGTGTGTGTGTGTGTGTGTGTGTAAGTCAGAAGACAACCTCAGCCTCTGGTGTCAGATCTTACATTCACCTTATTTGAGACAGGGTCATTTGTTCACTACCAGGCTAGCTGGCCTGTTAGCCTATACGAATTCTCCTGTGTCTGCCTCCCATCTTGCATAGGATTGCTGAGATGACAGATGTCCATTGTGCCGGGCCTTTACATGGGTTCTAGGCAATTGAGCTCAGCACAAACGCACTGTGGTGAGCCCTACATACATCTTACACAAACATAAATGTTTTGCTTCAGTTTTTGTTTCTTAAGGATGGAAGCCTGAGGCTTCCACCGCAGCCCAGCATCTGTCCTAGCATCTGATGGAGACTTCTGGGTCATGACGAGAGTCCGATACTATTAGGAACAGCAAGCAGCAGTGTTGGGAGGAGGCAAACACAAAGGACTTCAACCTAGTCCATCTACTTCCTCACTCTAGGTACCCAGAGTTCTCCAACCCATTGGGAAGAGACTCCACAAACATACAGGACAGGAAGACAAAGACCACAGGATGACAAGTGTATAAATTAACCCTGAAAGCAGGAAAGGAAGGAGTATTAGCAGACAGGAAACAGTGAAGCTGACCATATGTAGAGATTAGCAATATTGTGAATATTGGCACACGTTCCCAAAAGTCTTTGTAGCAGAGAACACGAAATCACATCATTTGGGGTTCTCACAACTCAGGAGGTTAGCACTGGGGTGGTGTCCACTGCATACAAAGGACACTGTACTAAAATTCAAAACTCACAGGGGACCCTTCTCCTAAATTAGCACTTCAGCTCTCAAATAATCAACAAAGAGAGTTAAAATCATCTCATCCTGGAGCAGCGAATGCCCATGGCAAGAACACCCTGGCTCAACAAATTAGGCAGCAGCTATTCTGTGGAGACAATAATGAAACCATTTGTGAGACTCTGAGACCAGGAAAAGAAGCACTGGGAACTGTGCTCCCATCTATCCCTCCTGGATACAAGATTCCAATCAATTAGCTCAGCACCCCCACTCTCTCCACCCCATCTCTGCATTATCTGCCCTCTTCACAAAAGTCCTGGGAAGCCACTTACCATTCTCTGATCACAGACAGGAAATGGAAAATCAAGTTCTCTGTGGAATGCGGCAGAAACTTCATATTGTAATTCAAGACAGCCTGATTAAGGACACTTAATCTACACACAGCTAATTCTTAAGACTGAGAAGCAGAATGAATGTGAGGCAAGGATCCTGCTCAGTTCTAATCACACAGAAATGGATCCCGGCATTCATTCTCAGGCAGCATCATTAACAAATACAGGGCGAGGCTGTGCCTTTCAGATGGATTACACAGAAGACTCTCCACAGAGAGCTAAGGCCCTTGGACATCCTAAAAGATGCCCCCAGAAGGGAATGGTTTGCCTTCTGGGTTAGTAACTTGTTTCTCTGCTGTAACAAACTACCAAAGCAGCTTCAGAAAGGAAGGGTTTCTCTCAGGGCACACAAGCACACACATCACAGTGAGGAAGCCACAGAGGCAGGAAGCAGAGCGCCATGGGCCAAGAGGCATGCCATACTGCCAGCAGTGGAAGCAAGATTAGACGTTCAAAGTCATCTTCAGCTAATAGGAAGCCTGTAATATATGACAGATTATCTAAAACAAATAAACAAACACCAAAAAAAAAAAAAACCCAAAAAACCAAAGGTTTGGCAATTTCCCAAGAGTTTGTTTGTGTGGATTGGAAGCCCTTTTCAAATATTCATGCAGGAATTAATCAGTGGCAAAGCAGTCATAAGCCATGAATCTTCTGGAAAAGTCCAGAGTAAAAATGCAAGGGAGACAAAGGTTTTAGTATTGTATGGAAAACAATTTGGACCTCGAGTGCTTCTGACTGTCCCCATACCACACTGTGAACCCCAGGTCTAAAGATGTGGCTGGTGACCACAGCAGGGAAGTCAGCAGTGTGTGTGTGTGTGTGTGTGTGTGTGTGTGTGTGTGTGTGTATTCCCACGTGTAATGTTTTAGTTGGTTGGTCTGGTTTTTATGTAGTGTTTTGTTTTATTGCTCAGGTTTTCCTTACACCCACAAACCTGCCTCAGCTTCCAAAAGGCCGGCATTACAGCCACTATACCTAGCTCCAAGAACCATTTCTGTTATGAAAATCACTGTGGGAACTAGATAGAGAAAAGCCTGAGGTTAAAAGTACTTGCTGCTTTTGCAGAGGACCTGAGTCTCCAATTCCTGACATCGTATAGAAACTCACAACCATCCATGACTCCAGTTCCATGGGAGCTTTCAGAAGGACCAGGCACAAGTATGATACACAAATATTAGCACACATAAAAATAAATAAATATGAAAGAACTCTGCATGTATTAATTCTTAATAAAAAGCTGAAAATGACAGGTACCACCTCTATAGAAAATTTCAACAAGTGTATGTGAAACTTTCTAGGGCCTGACAAGAAATTGGCCCTGACTTTTTATGGCTCACTGCGCTTGTTTTACAGCTTCAACAAGTGTGCATGTGCCCAGAGTACATACATATTCCAAGAACAGGTTGATCTGGGCAGATGTGTTCCCTTCCACAGATGCTAGAGGCCACTTATGAGAGGCAGCTTAGCTTAGTGGTTCCGGGGACAGACTTTCATTTGAGGCTTTCAGGGCTCAGGCCCTGGATGGTTTCTTGCTCTCTAGCTTTGGGTAGATTGCCTAATCTCTCAGTCTTGCTTCCCTCAAGACGAGCATAACAGTAATCTAAACCTCAGAAACAGATACCTAGAAATGAAGTCCCCAGGAAAGGCAGTTATCACTGTACTCTGTTCACAGTGGATAATGTAACCGCAAAGTCTCCACACAGCTTTATGTCAAACTTCAGAAGAATAATTATCATCATTGTACTTAGGAACCCACTTACTTAGTTTGGTGAACTTTGTGTCATTTTTAAATTTTATCTACTTATTTTTTATATGTATATTTGTGTGTATCTCTCTGCCTCTTCACATGTAAGGGCATCAAGCATCTTCCTTCACCATTCTCCACTGTATTAATTGAAGCAGGAGCTTTTGCAGAACCTGGAGATGAACCATTCTGCTCTTCTTGCTATCCAGCTTGCCCTGTGTGACAGGACCACATGGCTAGTCTACCAAACTTAGCCAGTCCTCATATGAGTTTTAGAGTTCTGAACTGTACTCCACACAGCTGTAAAACAAATACTTTATCCATGAGGCCATTTTCCCAGCACCTAGTTCAGTGAATCTGAACACACCCATGCATCATGTAATGACGCACACACATTCTGAGAAATGTGTCATCTAGTGACCCTACCTTGTGTGGACTATACAAAGCAAGATAGGTACTATGACACTCAGCAAATTTGGCTAACACGGCTGTCCTCTACTCAGTACATTGTTGACTAAATCATTAACGTGCAGCACACAGCTATAATAAAGCTTTAGTTTTACTTCAGCCTTTACTGAATATGGCAATGCTATCTGAGGAAAACAGAGACTGCATTCAATCTCACATCAAGGTGAGGGTGATGGGTAACCTTACTGTCAACCTGACTGGATTTTTGATTGCCATGGAAACATACCTATGAGTGTATTTGAAAGTATTTCTAGAAAGGGTTCCTGACAATGGAAAAATGCAACCTGAATGTGGGCAGTATCACACCATGGGCTAGAGTCCCACGCTGATAAAAGAATGGGAAAGTAGGCAGAGAGCTAGTGTCTGCCTCCTACAGTCCGACTATGGATTTGTGCTGCCAGCCACCTCACACAAATGCTGACATGACCCCTTGATATCCTTAAACCAAGACAAGTAGACTCTCCTTCCTCAGCTGCTCCTATCAAGTTTTCAAGTTTGGCAGCAAGAATAGTGACTGATGTAATGAATTAATTCTTACACAGAAAAATACTAAGTATTTTTGTTGTCAGTAATACTCAATGTAATAAGTGAGGCCATGATCAAGTGTGGGCCCCAAAATTTACCCACTGGAAGCTCACCCCTACATATGACAGTTTGGGAGGCTGAATCTTTGTAAAGTTGATTAAGTCATGAGGGCCCAGCCTTCATCAGTGAGTTAATACCATTACAAAGGATGGATGGGTGCTTGTCATTCTGCCTTTTGCCATTTGAGGATGCAGTGTTCTTCCCTATAGAGATACAGCAATTGGACACCATCATTGGACACAGCCCAGGTATTTTGTTCTTGAACCATCTAGCCTCCAGAATCTATGACACAAACCTCTGCCATTTACAAACTACCTAGCCTCTGGTACTTTGCTATAGCATCACAAAGCAGAAAGGGATTTATTAGTACCAGATTGTAGGAAATGGTAACTAGCCAAGAGTCCCAAGGGCAGACATGAACTAGACTGACCTAGTGTGTGCCTGGCTGTTTAATAAGGTTGAAGTCTTCTTGGAGTCCTGGGGCCTGGGGCAATGTGAACCTTTCCATAAGTCCTAGCAGGCAACAAGGGGAAAGTTATGGACTTGTCATGTGAAAAGTGTTTCCCCTGATGGCAAAAGCCAATTTTCTTCTCCCTTCCACTAATTCCATCCCCCACAAGAAGCCTGTTTCTCTGCTTCCCTTTGGCATTCTCAGCATGGGCTCTTTGCTGAGCTTTCCTGCCTTCGCAAATCACAAATTGTCCTTTCAAACACAATGACAAGCATTTCAACCAATGTTTTCTATGTGCACATCACAGCAACAGCCTCGTATTTAGATGTCAAATTCCAGAAACCGTGACCTGAGATCCACACAGGACAAGAAAGAAGCCAAAAGAATTTTCAAAACCCAAATACTTTCTATAAACTTCAGACCCTTGGAAGAGTCCCTCAGGCCATTGCTGTTCCTGTTCAGAACACATAATAAAATGAGTTGTTTTGCCTGTTTCTCCAGCAGATTAGAAGTATAATAATCAGAAAACTGCTTTGAAAACACAATCCTTGACTCCACAAGGCCCTTAAAGTCACAAACCACAACTCCTGGGCTTTATAAGTGAAATTAATCTTAAGAGAACCAGAGAGGGCTAAGTTATATACAGAAAGTATTTCCAACATCGTAACCCTTACATAAAGAGTACTTTCTTTAAAAACACATTTATTTATTATTTATTTATTTTTGTGTGTGTGGGGGGGAGGGCATGGCCGTGTGTAGAGGCCGAAGATCAAGTTCTGTGAGTTTGCTCTCTTTTCACCACAGGGTTCTGGGCACTGAACTCAGACGGTTAGGCTTGGTGGCCAATGCTTCGGCCTGTTCGCTCAGTTCTCTCCAGCCTCATTTTTTTCTGTCTCAAAAGACTGACCACTAAAGTCAAATTCACCCCAATACTTGAAATTTGCTTCAAATTTGTTTCTTCAAAGTTCTGGTCACACTCGAGTTCCCTTGTTTCTATGGTAGTCATGTACATGGGCACTGAGTGTCACACAGAGTAAAGGTGACAAGGTACCCTGTTACAGTACTGCTGGCTTTATTATTTGTTGATATGCTGGAGAAAAGAATCCTTCAAGAGTTATGTTCAACAGGTTTGAAAGAGGTTTAATGGTTTGGTTTCGATAACGTTTGGCTATCTGACCATTACAGCCTAAGAAGAGGAACTAGGAAAAAATCGTTTGTTCTCAAATGAATGACGTCAAGAGGCTCTGGAGAACACCGGTTTTCCAAATGACTAACTGAGTCCTACATTTTGTACCGATATGCTTTGTTCTGGGTTCTGATGAGTTTTCAGGTGGATTTGAGAGTGATGTGAACATGATGTAAGGTCATTTAGACAGAACAAAATGTCGTGGGAGGTGTGAACTCTGTGGATAACCTAGACCTGCAAAGTGCCACTGTCTCCTCTCTTTTCCAGGGGACTTTTATTTATTGTGTTGCTCTGGTTTGTACACTTATGGGGGCTGGCAGAATGAGCTGCCAGTAGGGAGGCTTTCATTTGAAGAACAAAGTCCTCTTTCCTTTCTTCCTTCCTTCCCGAGGCCCAACAGACTTATATATAAAGCCAGAGCCTAGAGAGTGGGCTGAGGAAAGTGCAGGTAGATCTGAGTTTCCCAAAGCTTGGTTTTATCCGCACATCCTTCCTTCTCCCTCGACCACATCTGGACAAGTGAGGGAAGCGGGGCTGGGAGTAATCAGATGAGTAATGTCCGTCATCTCGCTCCTGGTCTACAACCAAAGCTTTACACTAGAGCCAGGGCCCGAGCTGGAAACATATTTTCTTAACCTGAATTATCTTCTCAATTTTCTCCCTTTTTGGCTAGGGGAGAGATGTGGAAGAGGCCTGTTACACAGATAACTAATGTGAGAGACATGTGAGCAGGCATCTCTTGAGCCTCATTTTCCAAGCTGAAATTCAGGATTTAAGGTCTAAAACCCGTGGAGAGCATTTTAGAGCCAGGGGGTTCCAGAAAATCTGAGCCATGTGGCTGACTGTCAAGGCTCTCCCACCATTCCTCACAAGCCTGGCCCCAGAAAGTTCAAGGCCACAGGTCTTGAGCCAGCCCTGTGGCAGGGACAAGGCCACCAGGAGGGAGCATCGCATCGTGTTCTTTTGCATTAAAAATGTGCACATACACAAATTCTCATGTAAGTATGCATTTTCCTCTATGAACCCAAGCTGGGCACCCAGAGAGTCTGAGTGATGTCACACTGTCACCCAAGGGTCAGGATCCAGACACAGGAGAGGCTTGAAGAGAGAACAGCACCCTTCCAGGCAATTATACAATGATACAATATGGCCATGTTTACATTATCAAAGGGAGGCAGACCAAATTACCTACTTCAAGTTAATAACCCCATTTATGTCGATTACCTGGCAGGCAGGGTCTAAGCGATCTCAACTCTAATTATCTTAACTCTTCAGACAGTATGAATTTGGCCCCCATGTCCAGCTGTAATTTTTCCTTCCACAATACTTCGGCCATTATCAAATATCAAGACACAAACAGCAGGGTGACATCAGTCTCATCTCTAGGCAGTATCAGACTCTCAATAAATCGGCTTCCGTTCTGTTTTGTTTGTTTCCAACAAAATCTTATAAGACGCATTCGCAAGCTAGAAAGTACTGACCAGAGTGCTGGCGCTGAAAGTCCACAGTCCAGTAGAGTCCTGTCTACGGGGCTAGAAAGATGATGTCTAGGTACAGTGCTTGCCAGGGAAGCACCCATACTGAAAGGTGGGCATAGCAACCACTTGAAGGTAATCCCACTGCCGAGGAGGCACAGACCGGCAAATCCCTAGAGCGCACTGGCCAGACAGCCTTGCCAAACTGGCAAGTTCCAGATTCACTGAGAGACGCTCTCAAAAAGATAGAGTGAAGAGGAATAGACGAAGACATTGGACATCAACTTTTGGCCTGTACACCCACATATATAACATATACATGAGTGCACACACACATGAAATGTGCACTAGATACACTCTCAGACTCAAATCTCAGCTCTAACACATTCTGGTTGAAGGGACTTGGATTCATAGGGTTCACAGAAGGATCAAACAACACACATAATACACCTTATCCATCCAGTACGGTCCTGGCACATAGTCGCTGTGTTGGAGCATTTGCTTAGGCTATTAAAGCATCACTAGCTGCTATCCACTTCCTGCTTTAGTTAGGTTTCTGTTTCTGTGAAATACCACAACTGAAAGCAATTCAGAAAGGAAAGGGTTTGTTTCATGTTATAGCTATCAACCCCAGAAAACAGAGCAGGACTCCGGGCAGAGGCCATGGAAGGGTGCTGCTTACTAGCTTGCTCCTCATGGCTTGCTCAGCCTGCTTTCTTGTAGCACCCTGGACCATCAGCCCAGGGTTGGCAGCACCTACAGTTGGCTGGGCCCTCCACATCAATCATCAATCAAGAAAATGTCCCACAGACTTACATACAGGCCAATCTGGTAAGAGGAAGCTTTCTTTCACTCATTCCAACTGAGCTACCCCCTCAGCCATGTCTGCTGGCCTCAGATCTTCCTTAAGCGTGAAACCTGTCTTAATAACATCAACAGCAGTGACTGGACTCAAAGGGAAGGTTCTGGAAACCATGAAACCAAAGTCTGGTGGCACAGCCTCAATTCGAAAACTTCAAGAGGCAGAAATGAAAATGACTAGGAGCAGACTTTTGGTTTGATGAAACTTCATGGGAGACAGTCCTCAGAGCTTGAGGTTGGAGGCTCATCCTGAAATGGCTCTTGGCCACCAGCTACAGAGACCTACAGTATGTTTTCAAATAACACTGTCTGTCTATCCAACACTTTCTGGCCTTCTTTGTATTTTGATCATAAGTTATACAATGTCTTGAATCTGTGAGGTAATGCTCTTGTAAGCTTGGGAGAATTCTTAGCCATTTTCTCTTCAAATTCTACTTTAATTCCTTACTTATTTCCTGAGAGGCTGCCAAAATGTCATTCATAGCATCCATCAGGTCCAATTGTCTCTCATGCTCTTTTCTGTGTACCATTTTCCACTCAGAACTTCAGTTTGAAAGAACCTCCTGCTTACCACTTACGGAATTCTTAACTTTTTCTTAGCAATAGAATGCTTATTATTATATTTACATCTGTTTTCCCTAGGTTTTAGTCTTAAACATATTAATTATAGCTATTTTAGGGGTCCTCCCCCTTTTTTCTTTTTTTTATTTTATTCTATTGCTAAATCCAGTCCTTTCTAGCTGGATCACCTATAAGTCTGTTTATATTTTTGCTTTTACCACTCTGGCATATCTAGTAATTTTTGATTGAATAACTGACATATATAAAAATCTAGAGAATTTTCTGATAATGTTACTTTCTCAAGAAGTGGCTTTGCCTTTCTTCTTCCAGGTATATGGAGCTGGAGATGGGGCAGAACTTTTTACCAGGCCCACTGGATACTGTTTCAAGACAGATTTCTGGTATACCTACAGCCTGGGCTTGGCCCTGTCTCTGTGGGACTTTGAGCTTTCTGGTGTGTTCACCAAGCCATAGTTACTCCCTGCCTGCCCCCTTGGAAGATCCTTGATTTGAATCCTTATTATTTCAGCAAGTTAGGCCTCCAAAAGCCTGCTCCATTTCTAGGCTTCCCCTAAAATGCAGAATCTCTGTTAGTAGCATCCAGTGTATTTATATCTCTTCATGTGTCTCTAATACACTCCTGTAGGATAAACCAAAGCTTTGCTGGGTTTTCCTTCCTCAGAATAATAGTGATCTGTCCACAGCTGGCCAAGGTGCTCAGGCTTGTGCTAACACTGACATCAAAAAGTCTTGAGATGAAGTAACTGGACAACACACCTCTCTCCAGTCTCCCCACTACTCAGAATTCCAGCCTTCCGCCAATTCATCCCCTCCACCAAAATCCAAGTTTCAGCCCCCCATTCCTTCAGCATTTTTCAGACGCTTTTTAATTGTGTGAGTGTGTGTGTGTGTGTTGTACTTTCTTGATATTTGGGAATCACTAACTCTAAAACTGAAATCTCTTACTTACATTTTTAAAGTATTTTTTATTATAGTATTTAATTTCCACTTTTAAGACTATAGGAAAAGTAAGGCATCAGTATTTTTCACTCTGATAATTTAGACCAGGACTTGGCAAACTACAGTGAGCCATCCAGACCAGCCTACTGCTGTGTTTATAAATAAAGTTTTATTAGAACACAGCAGATCTATTCATTTATATACTGTCCATGGCTGCACTGGTGCTAGGAAAGCTTTTAAAGATCATATTGCCCACAAAGCCCACAGTTCATTTTCTTTCTCTCTATAGGAAAAGACAACAAAGGCAAACATCTCATTATCACACAAACTAAAGCTGAGACATATCCAGTGAGCTGTATGATAACTTTCGGAAGATGGCAGCATCCAAGAGTCCCTGATTATTAGTGAGCTCCCACTTTTAATTTTCTTATCATAATGATTTATAATAATCATTTTTTAAGATTAACACAGCACCAAGAGGGAGGTGAACTGAAGCAGACACTTTTGGTAGTGGAAGAAGAAACAGCTCAGGTCAGAGCTAAAGAACTTTCACTGTGTGTTTGGGGATTTTTTTTTCTTTTTTCAGTGAGTGGGAGAATTGGGTGGGGGGATTTGACATTCACCTTAGCAGTCTAAACAGTAACGGAAACTATTCAAGGATGCACTCTGTGCTAAGAATGTCCTAATATTTTATGGGTAGGGGGTGTGTTGCTGTTGTTCAAAAAAATGAGCATGTAAGGAAAAACAATGAAAAGAATCCTAAGAATGTGTTTAATTTTCATCCATCTGACTGCCAAAAGCCTTCATTAAGACAATTCTCTGAGCCGGAGGGAAAATGGCCATGAAGAGAGACAATGGAGACTCAAAAGCTGCACGTGCGCATGTGCACACATGCACATCCTCTACGCCTGATTAATTAAACAGAACATTGTTTTAATCTGATACAGTTCCAAAGTTAATAATGACTTAAAAGAAAGGCCAGTTGTTCTGTCTTCTGTCTTCCCTCTTCTGCTTGAGACAAGGACATGATAATTTGCTTCTTTTGGTAAGATTGTTCTATCTGAGGAGGGCTGCAACTCAGGATCCCTGTCAAATGATGGATACTACATGTTCAGAATCACCAAAACTACTTCATGCACTTAAGCACCCACACCCCCCCCCACACACACACACACACTCACACACACATGAGAGAGAGAGACAGACAGACAGAGAGAGACAAAGAGACAAACAGATACAGCCACTGACTTTCTTGGGGCAGCCAGTCTCTGTGGCTTTACACAAGAAGGCTGCATAGAACTTGTCTACATCCTGCCAGCTTTAGAGCCCCATCTTACTTGGAGGCCAAGGCGTGTTACAAAGACCAAGTTATAAAGTAGTGGAGTCATGATCAAATAAAAGAAGCAAATTCCCTTAGGAGCAGGGCAAGATAAGGTGCTCAAGGCCTCCAGGACAAGATCCCACGGTTGTTTCTCTGAAGATAGAAGACAAAGGCAGTCTAGCCCACATTGCTGTGAAGCAGCATTGAATAAATGTCCTCATTCTCTGACTTCATCAGTGGTCCCCTGACACCCAGACCTGGAATCCAGGTCCCTAGATACAATACACACAGGGTTCTACTACATATTGCTCCAGTGATTACAGTCTGCTCAGTCACTCTCCATCCTGGATAGCCTGGCCCATGACGATGGACACTTTCAAAGGCAACATGCAAAGCCCAATTTGCAAAGAAATAAGGCTTCACATGACGACATGTGTACTTCAGAATTTTGCATTGAGCTACAGACTAGTTGTTCTTCTAGAGTTCCCAGCACCTACTGGTGGCTTACAACTGTCTGTAACTCTACTCTCAGACCCTCTCTTGTGGTGCCTCCAAAGCACTCACATACATTCAATAAATTAGATAAATAAATAAAATAGTTATCTAATATTCCTTTCTAAAACAAAGGCTACAAAGAGACTGAGTAGATGGCTGAGTGTGTGGAGTGCCTGCTGTGCAAGCATGAGGTCATGAGTTCAGATCCGGGCACCCACACACAGAGTGGCAGTATCTGTGTGTAACCTTAACGCTGGTAGAGAGAGGCAAGTATTCCAGGTCTCACTGAGTAGCCAGTCTAGCCAATCAATGAGCTTCATGAGAGACTTTATCCCAAAAAATAAGGAAGACACCAAAAAACACCCTCTGGCCTGCATGCACATGCGCCCATTCAAGCAGGCACATCTGCATTCATACATAAACAAATATTAGAAATCAAAACTTAAAACACTAAAGTTCAGCCTTGCTAACTAACAGAGAAATGCTCCTCTGGGAAGGAAATGGCTCTGGGAAATGGACTTTTGTGGCCCTACTGAAAAGAAGATTAATCTCCAGCATGCCAGCTTTTGCAGAGGATAGCTCAAATACTGGCCTATCCTCCTCCTTCCCATGGGTCTTTCTGGAACTTAACAGCAACCATCAAACCTGTAGAAGAAGTATTAAAGCACATCTCTGTTCTGTAGCAACCATTGATTAATATTGTTGGCATATCTGTCTGCAAAATTAGCCAATAGCACCTGGAATCCTGTGTGTTCCTCCCCTCTGGGATCCTGTGTCCTGTGTGCTCCTCCCCTCTGGAAGTAGATCTGTGCCCCTCTTGTTGACTTTGGGCTGAGACTTTCCCTGATCAGTTGAATGTGGCCAAAGAGATATTGCATTATTTCCAGGTTCAGAAGCATTAAGCATCTACTTCTCCTGTTTGGGACCTGACTCAGGACAAACTATGAGAGGCCATCTGGAGGAGTACTAGCCAGCACTCAGCAGCAGTCTCATGTCCACTGAGCTTTCCTAGAACATCTACCCACCAGCTAATGAAGCCCCATGAGTGGTCTACAGGGAACAGAAGAACCATCCTGCTGAGCCCAGCCAACAGAACTATCATAGAACTATATCGCAAGGCATTGTTTTAAGCCACCAGCTTCAGGGTGGTTTGTGGCACAGAAATACAATTGAAGTGTGGGTCAAGTTCTTCCTAGATACTAAATGTCTGATAAAGACTCAGAGATCATGCTTCCAAGAAATGAGGTGGGGTTCAGAGAACACAAGAGAAGTTGCAGACTGAAGGACTCTGTTACCCGAAGCCTGGACACAAAGGCAGAGTAAGGCAAACAGACTTAAAGGTCAACTCTGACTTTTGATGATATGGAGAAGAACGTTGCAAAAGGCTTACGTAGAACAGTGTGTATAAGACAAATGAGGCAAGAAAAAGGGAAGAGACCCGAGGCAGGAGGTCCACTGAGGGAGCTTGAGTCAGGAAGGTAAACTCCAAGGGGGAACAGAAAGGCCCTATGAAGAAAGAACCTAGTGGGTATGGTAGCATCAGAAGTAGTAGAAAGGGAAAGGGTGTGGATGCTTTTTCAGTCTGTATAAACAAAAGGACAGGCAATAGGTCAGCAGTAGCTCCCTTATGGCTAGGGAGTTCATAGACCCAGGGTTCCCTAAGCCACTCAATATAAAGCCACACTCCCATAGGCCTGTCTGCACACACAGTATGGAGTCTGCTCACTCTGACCTCAGTACACCACTGCTTCCCTACCTACCTGATCTGGATGCTTGACTCCTTAATCCCCAAGGTTGGGAGCACACCCATATCCCAGGATGAGCTTCTCTAAGGCAGGTGTCAGTCTTAGAAGCACCCAGCACTAAGGGCATGGCCAAGAAATCCCCCAAGATGAATCCATAAGAGATAGAGGATGCAATACCGCAGAAGGAATGTCGCACACACAGGGGTAGAATATTGGAGGGCACCAGTTAAGTCAGAGAGAATGAAAACCAAGTTCAGGTAAAGTCAGGACAGAGGGTCCCCTTGGGGAAGGTGGCCCAGCTTGACTTTCACCCTGCTTTGTGGCATCTCACCCACACTACGGAGTGTCACACTTGAAGGAAATAGGCTGGCTCCCATGACTATCCCAAGTTAATTCCTAAGCAGGCCGTTCCCTATTCCGTACTGTTATCTTTTCTCCATAAATCAAGTCTTCCCAACTCCAAAACTGCAGCATTCACGAAATGCTGACTCAAACACCAGCATCATATGGAGAAAAGGGACTGACATGGGTGATGTGTACTTATTTCTCACAGTTGATGACACCTTCCCATCTCTTCGTGTTCCAGAAATCCTGTCAGCTTAATTTATGTGGCTCATAGTTCATTCCCTCCTAGGTGACAGGCTTTTTGTCTTCTTCATTTGGAAACTTATCTTTAGGATTGTCCAAATCCTCACTGCTGTTAATTTTATATATATGGCATTCCGTTTGGAGTGCCTCACATGTGAGGGGGCTCCCTTAGTGCTAACGCATGCCTACCTATCCTGTGACCCACAGAAACAAGTGGGTGGAGTTTTTCTTCCAAGCCCCTGATACACTGGAGGATGTTTTTCCACATCTTTTCTATCTTTAGAAAAGTAAGTAGAGTGAAGGGCATTTCCTCACACACAAGTCAAAATTGGGGTTTTTAAATAAAATAAAAATAGGAATGCTTTATTTAGAAAAAAGTTAAGCTAAAAATCAAATCTCTGATTAAAAGCGCTGAGGAAATTGTGACTGGCTGAGGCCAGCTAAACTTAGTCAATTATCACCGGTCATAAAATATGGCTCAGAAAAGACCCTGTGCCCCAGTACAATGGTGCAATTAAATCTTTACAACTGCAATGAGATGTGCTACATAATTAGGTGAAGCCACAAAAGGGTCCACACATTTCCCCTTCCTGTGCCTGACCCAGGAGGGCAGGCGTGCAGCCATTTCTATGCTAGCAAAAGGCCTCGTGGGCCCTCAGCACTCAGAGTGCCTCAACCACATCCGGCACCAGGCTGCTGAGGTGGAGTTTCCTTTGGCAACAGGTCACCAACAATATTTGAGTTCCTCATCAACCTTGGGCCCAAACAAGTACAAGAATACCAGTGCCCTGCCCCACAGGTAACCACCGAACACATGACCCTATCTAATGAACAGATGTAGCTGGATAATGAGAAAGCCAAAGGCAGAGCTTCTAGGAGGTACCAAGAAGCTGTATTTTGCACCATATCTGGAACATGTGACTAAGAAGTACATGTGAGTTGTGTGGCCACAGTTTTGGAGACTTGGAGTGTTATGAGTACGGAACATATTAAGCACAAGATTATGAAACCATGACTAGACATAGAAAATGCTATCTAAGTCAGCTGTTGTTAATGGTGATTTTTTAAATTTGTATTATTTATTTATTTATTCTATGTCTGTGTGTATGTGTGTATGCACACAAGAATACATGTGTGTTCATGTCTGTCCGTGTGTGTCTGTTCTGTGTATTTGTCTCCCTGTGTGTCCATTTCTGTATGTGTGTTTGTTTCTGTGTATGTGTGTGTGTGTGTGTGTGTGTTTCTCTGTGTGTGCAATACTGTCCATGTATGAAGTTAGAAGGCCTGTGGGATTTAGTTCTCTCCTTCTACCATGTAGGTTTCAAGAGTCAAACTTAGGTTGTAAGGCCTGGCAATTCCTTCACCTATGTAGCCATCTTGCTCATTTTTTTAAAGGAACAATTATTATTTCCTGCATTGTCATTAAGACTGCACAATAGTATGCATTTCTATCAACAGCCAGTTAGATTTATCAACTTTTAAATTATTATTAGCATATTTTCTTTAGTATTAAGTTTATACTCACAAGAGTCACCATCTGGTGCCCACTACAAAGCTGTAATATTTATCTGGCAGGACAAACCCAGGGCACTGGCATTAGGAAGAGAGGGAAAATCCAGTTTCCAGAGCCACAGCAAAGAGGGCTGTGTGGCCTTCAATAAGAGCCTCAATAGGAGGTGAGATCTGGAGATGTAGCATGGAGCTGGAGATACCACAGCAGATAGAATGGAAGGTAGGTTCTTCTGGGATAATGAAAAAGACAAAACATAGCCAAGTCTAAGGTCCCAGGGGAGGCCAATGGCCCTGCAGATACTTTCCCACCACGAATATGAAGATTCTATTTCCCCTCCACCAAATTACTAAATACAACCAAGGTCATGGGACGAGAAGAGGAAGGACCAAAGCAAATACATGCCGGGGACTTTCTGTTGACACAGAGGTGGTCCAGACCTTTGCCCTTATTTTGCCCTATGGCACAGAGATTCAGAAAGGACAGATATCTCCCTGGAAACTATGGGTTAACAATAAGCCGATGTTGTACCTTGACCTGGCGTAGTATTCAGGAAGGCGGCTGTGTGTCTTCACAGAATTTTCAGGAAAAGGAGCCTCAGGTGTATCGTTAGCTACCTTAGAGTGGGAAGAGAATTTCTCCTGGTAATTACCTGCAGGAGTGGGAAGCAATGGGAAGTAACAGTGGTGGACATGAGCAAGATCCAAGCTACAAAGCAAGAACATGGGTCCTGCCATCACAAACAGCTCAGAGACACTATCCTGGAACATGGCTACAACAGGAGCCAGGAAGATAGTGAGGAAATGCTGACCACTTGTATGCATGAGGATTTGTCTCTGAGTGCCTGAACCACTCTAAGAGGAGCCAGATACCATGTTGTGCCTTGTAATCCCAGTTCTGGCAAAGACAGTCAGGTTTCCTGGGTGGCTAGTCTAAGCCTACTTGGCAAGCTCCAGTCCAGTGAACCACCCTATCTCCAAAAGAAGGTGGACAGACAGACAGACAGACAGACAGACACACACACACACACACACACACACACACACACACACACACACACACGATGATGACATTTTTACTTCTAGATCTTTCCTTAGTCATTTGACTAGGTCTAAGTTAGTAATTTGACTAAAACCCCTCAGATCAACTTTCCTACAGATAAAAATATAATTCAGGATATAAAAGATGTAGACTTCCCTGAGTAGCCAGAGTAAAGAGGCAAGGCAGAAGGTGTGGGAGGAAAGTGAAAGTAAGCTGCACTGGGTGCTTAGCCACAAAGCCAAGCAATATTTTAGACAAACCCACAGTTTCAGTGGCTTCAAGAAGCAGGGACAATACAGCTCTGGTTATTTCAGTTGCTGAAGCATGAATAGGGAATCTGAGAAATTAGAGACCCAGAGAAGGGCAACCCCTAAATTCTGTGTGGAAATTCTGCTCAAAGACCTGGCCAATGCCTAAACCACACATATGAAGCACTTCATGCACACGAGGCACTGTCCAAGCATCCCAGCCCAGGCTAAGAGAACACACAGGCGGCTCTCAGCAGCAGAATTTGCAAGCAGAGAGCCAGCTGCTTCTTGACAAAATCAAAAGCATCTCTCATGAGAAGACTATAATAGAGGCCAGCCTGTCCACAATGTAATAGTCATAATGTCCTCTGTACAGTCCAAATTATTACAAAAACTGTGGCCATCTCTCAAGAAAAATGACAACCCATGGAGATTAATTCCAAATCACCCTTGAAGATAATATTCAAACAATGATTTTAAAGCAGTCATAACTACTCCTGTTACCTAGGCTGGCCTGTTTTCCTGTCTCTGTGACATAAACTGAAGTCATTCAGGAAGAAAGAACGTTACCTGCTTCTATGAGACTGGCCCATAGGCAAGCCTCTGAGTCAGGCATCTTCTTGGACAGCACCACCCCGGGCAAGTTTCCTGAGTTGTATAAGAAAGCAAACGGAACAGGCCAGAGCAGTGCTTCACCATGGCCTCCAGGTTCCTGCCCTGAATTCTCAGGGTTGGAGTGGACCTGAGATTGGTAAGGGGAACTAAACCTTTTTTCTCCTCAGATTTATTTTGTTCATGGTGTTTTATTACAGCAATAGAAACCTAAGTAAATCAAGAGTTTCTACAGGAGCGTGAGGTTTGCTTTAATGGACCTGACTGTGTTACTGGGGCAGAAGGGGGGAAGATCATGGAAGCATCTGGAACTTTGGTCTGAAAATGTTCAGAGCTTAATGAGCTATTGTTATGAAAGCATGGAAGACGCGAATGTTGAGAGACATGAAGGCTCTATCAGCGTCATTCATGTGATATCTTGAATTATGGTTGCTGATCACTGGGGGCTAAAGATGAATTATGAGTAATAAGAGGCCTGCACCACTGAGGTGAACCCTTTACTGGGACAATCCATGCCAGTTAGCTTGGGCTGAAGAACAAACTGTGGTAAATAAGAGACCAGCATTACTGAGGCAAAAGTCTGTGGAAAGCATTTCCTTAGTCAGCACACAGCAGCCGGTGTCCAGAGCTAGGCCAAGGCTGCATCTCCAGCAGGGAGCCAAACTGTGTTGTGTATGAGACACTCCCATGTGATACTGGTTTTAAAAGCATGAAGGAAATGTAAGTGGGGATCCTAGGGAGCGACTGAGCCTTGGCACGATGAAACAGGATCTGTCTCTGTGAAGACAGGTCACTGATGAAAGCACAGCCTTAACTGCATTGGAAACCCCTAGATTTAAGGGGTCCTGGAAAGAAACTGAAGCTTGGTACCATGAGGGAGGATCAGATTTCCTAAAGAGAAGCCAAGAGGCCATTGGTGAAGGTGTAGCCTCAGTTTTTATGGAGACCTGAGGAGATGAAGGGCCGTAGGACATCCCCAAGGACAGCAGCAGACATGGAGTAGAGCCAGTCTGAGACTATAAGACAAGTCGTGTGTGCACAGATGGCAGAGATGGAAGGTGAAACTGCCCAAACCCTTTGGAGTTCTGAAGGTCCTGAGTAAGTCCAAGACTGGGAATTTGATTTGATTCACATAGCTAGATGTTGGTTTTGCTTGATTCTATGGCAACTGTATCCTGGTTCTTTCCTTTTGGAATGAGAAGTAAGAAACTTCCCAACTTCTCACAATTGGGAGGCTTTAGACTTTGAAAGAGATGTTGGATATTTTAAAGAGAATCTGAACTTTTCAAGTGTGAATATTTTAAATACTGTGGGACTTATAAAGTTAGACTATGTTTTACATTGTGACATTAATGTGACATCTTGGAAATAAATAAAAAGGAAAGATTGTGGTTTAATAGTGACATATTTGTGTGTCATGATTATGCATGTTCTATGAAGTTGACACAAGTGAGAGTCATTTGAGAAGAGGGGGCCTCAATTCAGGAATTGTTTCTGTAAGCCTGGCCTGTGGAGCATTGTAGTGATCAATGATGTATGTACTAGGACCCAGACCACACCAGGTGGGGCCACCGGTGGGCAGGTACTCCTGGGGTGTGTAAGAAAACAGGTAGAGCAAACCACAGAGAGGAAGCCGTAGAGAGCAGGCCACAGAGAACAAGCCACAGAGAGAAAGCCACGGAGAGCAAGCCACGGAGAGCAAGCCACAGAGAGCAAGCCACGGAGAGCAAGCCACGGAGAGCAAGCCACGGAGAGCAAGCCACGGAGAGCAAGCCATGGAGAACAAGCCAATAGTGGTGGTTCCTCCACGATTCCCACTTCAGTTCTTCCCTTAGTGTCCATCAAAGACAGACATAATTTGCAAGATGGAATAAAACTTTTCTTCTCTAAAACATGTTTGGTCAATGTTTTATCACAGAGACAGAAACCAAATTAAAATAATATTCATTATACATGTAGCAAGAAGTTATTCAAAGCTAAAATACACCCAAGCAAGCAAAAAGTGTTTTGTGAAGTTTCACATATAAGTAGGGCTGGAGACATGGCCCAGCGACTAAGAGCACATGCTGTTCACTCAGGGGATCTGGATTGAGCACCCAGCTCCTTCATGGTGGCTCACAGAAATCTGTTCCAGTTCCAAGGACTATAACACCTTCTGAACTCCATAGGCACAAGGTTTCACATGGCACATATACATATGTGTAATCAAAACACTCACACACATAAAGTAAAAGGATTCTTGAAAAGTAAATGATCCCTACTTTCTACATGTGTTCTCAGAAGCTGCTCACTACAGTAGATTATTGTAATACATATGTCTTCTAGGAACAAGTGGCACTCAAGGACCAAGTTTCTGATCAAAACTCCATTTTTAAATAAGTTACAATGATGCATAATAGTGTGTTGCTGCAAGTCGAAGCTGATAATGCTTATATATCACAAGTCTTTCTGTTTTAAAGCAAAGAATGAGCCGGAAGGCTGAATCGGGTTTATGTAATGGGCAGGGAAAGCATGCAATATGTTTCCCATCACAGGCCTTGATGTCAGGCAGCTGAGGTTTATTCTTCCTCTTTGAACCTCAGCTTCCATACAAGAATGCCAACAGGCACGGTCCCCATTCCTCAGGACTGCTATGACAGTTCACACGGGCCTGGGGAGCAGCTCAGTGCATATGTAAGCAAAGCAGAAGGTACTAGAAAGAAGGCATAGGGAGGACAAAGCCAACAACAGAAACTGGTGCATCCTCCTTTTAAAATTCCCGGATGTGTGAAGTGCCACCACACCATCGTCATCAACTTCCCAGGCACCAACATGGGGCCTTGAAACTCACTGTACACATAAACTCCATGTTCACAGAGCTCACTGTGGTGTTCATAGTGACAGTGCCATGAGCCTCCTACGCAGGATTCCTGCACTTCCTGGTCTTCTGTTTTCTACCAACAGATACAGCCTGATAAAGCTTAATCTGCAGATTAAAACTTAACACTTGCCTGAGAAGTATAAGAAGGAAGATAGCACTGTGAACAGGAGTGTCCTTGTTTGTAAATTGGGAATTTGCCTTAAAAAAAAAAAAAAAAAAAAACAAAAACAAAAAACAGATGTTGGGACGGGAAGCCATCAAGAGAAGCAACGTGTCCTTCCCTGCATAGCCCTTCCTCTCTGAAACCAAGCCCAAGGAATGAAGTCTGTCTACTAAATAGGCACTGACTGTGAGGAAGCAGGAGAGATCGCAAGTACAAGTCAGAGCCAGGAGCCTCGGGCCCAGTCATCCTTTGGTAAGAACTAAGAACCTTCAAAGCACCTCCTTAGAACCAGACCCCATTTCAACAACTGAGGCATGAAGCAGAGAGAAACGGAGAAACGGCCAACATTTCAGGAATTTCTGGCAGACATATGCTGGGCCAGGAGGTACATATGAGAGCTCAGCTGGAGTATTCTGGAATACAAGATGTGGAAACTCCAGAGACCATGACCTCCTATGTGAACTAGAGGTGAGCTTTGTCCCAGCACATGATGATTTACACAGGCCTGCATTCTGGTCTCCTCAAAAAGGCATGACAACTCTGGAAACTGAGGTGGGTTATCCCAGTCTAAATGATCAGAAGCTGAGGAGACAGTCTACACAGGATATTAATGTCAATGCCTCCAGCAGTCTGGTCAGTTAGACCTGCCTTATCAAAGTCTTTTTCTGCCAATGGCATCAGTTTCTTCATCTGCACAGTGTCAAGCATCAGACTTGGCCGGGAGAAGGGCACTTTATAGGGTCCTTTCCTGGCAATCGCTCTTATCCATAAATGACCTCATAAATACCAACCCATTTTCCATTTGGATTTCCCGAGGAAGCAGCTGTAAACGCCCATCAACACCCATGTGTACACATACAAATAACAGCCTCAGACTACCATCTCCTGCTGCTTTCTTTAGCACAATGCAATACAGTTGGCCAAAGCATATGACCTCCATTCCCAAGTCTGGCAAGACACCATAATACTAGGTCCATAGCAGTGCCATCCAGAGCCAAACCTCTAGAACTCATCTGCTTGTTATCATACATACTGATAAATACAATGAGCTTCAAAGTTTCATATAATTGCCTGATTAAATAAGACTGGCCAGAGTACTCTGGGTCCATGAGCACTCTGTGACTAAGTATTCCTACGCTTTACCCTCAGACAGTGAGCTTCCCCCCTCTCAGCCACTTTTGACTAACCAGTTTTTAATAGTTTCCTCGGAGACTGGAACATTCCATCCTGTAGGAAATCTCTTTAAGAAAAAGAGTAAACAACTCAAAACAGCTTTAGTAAGTCCCCGAAACTGACCAGATCCACTAGACCCCTTCCTGCTCAAGTAGGCTATAAAATCTGAGAATTCCTCTCAGAGAAGACTCTGGGGCCAGACCAGCTGCCTGGGAGATACAGAAAGCAATGGTCAAGCTGCTTGGAAGAGGTTTAGACCAAAGTTACTTGAAAAGGATGCTCTCCAATCTGTTGAGCTGTGTGCAGGCTGTGCAGTATGTTCCAGGTTCTCAGCTTTTTGAACTATCATCCATGATGGGCTTTGGTGATACAGCTGTCTGTGAGTCATTTCTGCTTGCTTCCGTCACCCATCTCCCAATAAAACTCATTGCTTCACAAAACTGGAGCTGATGGATTCTGTGCTTTGATCTGTCGTGGGATCCCTATCTGGGAAGAGCAGGTGTGTGTAAACAGGGCCCCAGAAAGAGCAGATTCAGACAAACACCCTTGTTTTGCAGAAGGGAGAAAGAGCTAGAGAACCAATCGCTTATGTTATGGTGGAAATTGGGTCATCAGTGCTGCAGGGCTCTAGATCTGAGATAATAAAACAGCACCAATCTCTGAGCATCACCTGGGGACCCAGACTAAGCCCTTTCAGATTACTCCACCGAACAGTAACAGGAGCAGGAAATCTACTTACAAGGAACACGGAGGAGCCGGGCAACTCACTGAAGGGAAGGTCTCAGTGCAGACAAGTCAGGACCTCACCAGGCCTGTGCCACAGCAAGCTATGACTTCAATTACATACAGCTCTACTCTGACACAGCATGATGGACTGGTAACCGTCTCATTAATCAGTCAAAGCTTCTGTTCACCTCCCTACCCTAGAAGCACAGGCTGCCTAGCCTCTGGGGACAGATGGTGCAGGGACAAAGGGGAAAACAAGAGACAGTAGCCCATGGCTGTCTGGCAACCACTTTAAAGTACTCAAGGAGAGGCAAATGAAAAACAGACAAAACAGACTTCCACCCTTTAAAGAACTTCTCTACACAGAGTGGTGCTAAAGTCAGAAGTGCCTTAGCCACCACTATGCTCACAAAAGCCTGTGTGTCTGTTGATTTTACTAAAGAACGCAGCCATAAGCCAAGAAGGTAGGACACATTCTAGATAGGAACATAAACCACATTGACTGGATTTCTCCCACAGCAAAATATGCAAGTCAACACCTCAGGGGGCAGATGAGGTCGGGTTAGCTCCTTCCTCCTAGCATGGGCACACTTAAGATGCTGCTTCTTGGAGTTTGGAATCTGCTAGTCTTAAGGTATTGGTCTGTTATGTGGGGTGAGTGTGAGTGTGTGTGTACACATGAGTGTGTATACCAGTCTAACTATGGCTTTAGAGTCTGAGACTGACCTGGGGCCATTCTGTGTTACCAATTCACTGGTTGAGGGGAAGAAGGTGATTCCAACATCCAAGGAGAAACTAGATTCCTGCCATGTGGGAGCAGGGAAATGCCTGGCTGCCCAGGAGTTCCCTGAATGTCTGGTTACTTCTTTTGTATCAAGTAAAGAGTGAACACAGGCAGTACAGGCAAGCCCACTCCATCTCTGAGCAAGGCCCGGCACCCTGTCATCTACAAATCTATCTGAAACCAGCATCCTTTAGACTAAGCCAGGAAGACCATCCAGGCCGCCCAGGGACAGCCTGGCTGGGACTTTGTTCTCACTCATGACAACAACAGTGCTTAAAGCATCTTATCTATAGAAGAGAAGGTGTAGGATGTGATCTGGGGACCAGCTCCAGATGCCACTCCTAGTTCTGATATGCAAGATGCTTTGCGGCTTACCATCTTTTCTTTGCCAGCTGAGCCCTGAGGCTCTAGGGAAGGGGAAATAGGAAAAGGGTCCTCACCCTCTGTCTTAGACTCTCTCCTGGTGTTCACAGATCCTCTAGTACCAGCCTCATCCAGCTCCACAACATGCTGAAGATGGAGCAGTTAGTGAGACAGAAAAGGCTCCATGTTCCAGGTTCTTAAGAGTCCAACGAGGCAAATGATGCTGAACACACACATAGCTGTTCATTCTGGGCCGAGAGCCCAATCCAAAGCCCCCCAGCCTGGGACTCATTCAGTGAGGTGGTTTCAATCTTAGACCGCTGGCCACTGGCACAATCATACTAGGATAATGTCACTAAACAACAGTCAGAGGATCAGCTGAGACTGTGCCACCTACTTGACAGTAACAAATTCAAAGAAGGCTTTAAAATCAATCACCATTATGGATGTTTTATATTGACCATTCATTTGGTCACTCAAAAAGTCTGAACATTGAGGCTCTAAGGACTTGGCAGTGACCTTGGCAGTCATGGAGCTTATATGATGGATGGGAGAACCCATAAATACAACTGAAATACAAAACAGAATGCCCGAGGATGTTGAAGCTCTATGCAGCAGACAAAGCTGGAGGAGGAAGGTGAGTGAGGGCACCAAGCATGCTCTAAGCATGTGGGAAGAGGAGAGAAGGTCCAGACCTTATCTCTGAGCAGATTCTGAGGCTGAGCAGGGAAGAGTCCTGGGAAGCCATGGAACAGAAATTTCCAGGCAAGCAGCTCTCCAGGGAGGCACCCTGGGGACTTCCACCATAGATGTGCTTGGAGTGCTGCCAGTCAGGGGTGATCCCCACTCAGGAAAGCTGTGTTTACTTCCAGCAATCCCCCAGTTAGCCTTGGCCTCACTGCTCTGCCACAGGGTTATTTTTCTTTACTTTCAATTTGCATTGCAAGCTGGAGAGAAATAAATTACATCCCCCGCCCCAGGTTCCTCTGCTCCATACAATTAAGAAAAGACTAGGACAGGAAGATGTCCCGTTTTCTCTCGGCAGGGAGGCTGTCGTCACTCAATATTAATTGATTCTACTTTTCATCCATAAAGCAGGGCTTGAAACAAATTTTTGATCAAAAAATGGCAACTATTACACTATTAAGGTGAATTATTAATGGCATCCCCATTAAAGCACACTAGTGTTCATGCAGGGCCGGCTGCCTCAACATGTGTAGCGTTGCTTTAATAGGAAAAATGAGTAAATTATTATAGTCCTCGCTGATGCTAGATGAGTCACCAGCACCTATCTTGTTGGAGGTTTGCTGGAGGTTTTCCACCATTTCATCACAAAGAACACACAGAAACTGTGTAATATGGCTTGGCACCCAGCAGGATGGCATGTCAATCGAATGCAATCTTATTTTTCTGCTGGAGAGCTGATAAAGTGAAGACAGCAAGACAGAAATGACTCAGAAGCTGAGGAGACCGGCTGTTGCTTTGGGGGAGGGTATTTACTCTGGCAGGAGCAAAAAAATTAATGCAGAAGTGAATAGAGGAATTTAGTGGATGAAGGGGAAGCGGGGATGGGGGGGGGAACAGGCAGGAGAGGGAAGTTGGAAAGAATTGGGAAGGAGGGAGGGAGGGAGGGAGGGAGGGAAGGAGGGAGAGAAGGGAGGGAGGGAGGGAGGGAAAGAAAAAAGGCCTAGCTATGTGTAAGACATATGAACAAACCAGGGGCTGAGCCAGGGACCACATCCATTCCTGGTGTCCCAGTCATCCATCCTGGCACCCCTGAAAGGCAGCTCTCAAGAGGCACTCTGTTGCCCAACCCAGCCAACTCCTCAGTCATTTGTTTTTTAATGCTGAGTCTTCTAGAAAGCTAACCTTCAGCAGGGCATTTGCATTTTGTCAATAAGCTTAAATGTCAAAAGGCTTGACTCCTCTGGCTAGAAATCAGGTATAGCAACTTAGAAGCTAGTGGCTAAAAGCCACAATCCAAGCAGAAGGCTTTTCTTAAACATATCATTGAGTTTAGAGAACAGACATGACTTACAGATGTAATGCATATGGTACCAAGGAAATAATAAAGATGAAAAAATGCACACCATGATCATTTGCTTCTGGGCCAGCGCACAACACTATTGAGATCACTATTCTTAATGGCCTTTAAGAATCCAGGCATTTGGCCTCCAACTAGACAAGTGCCTTCACATAGACAGAAACCACCTGGTGAGGTCTTTAAGCAATTGCTCAGAATCCCAAAAGATTACTAATAGATGCCCTTTCTTTCTGCTCATTGTAGCAGAGTGTGGACTAAGGCAGTTAGAACCCACAGCTCCCCTTTAGCTAGTCTTTCCAGAACACAGAAACTGAAAGCTAACATCTCTATTTCCCATCCACAGTAAGGAAACTAAGGCACCCATAAGCTAAATGACTTCCCCAAGACCACACAACTAGTAGGTAGAAAAGTCAGAATTTTGAAGCCAGACAGGTTTGGTTCAAGACCTTGTATTCTGACTACTCCATAAGCATCCTTTTCCAAGGAGCAATATTCACTTCATTTAACTGAACTGAACATGTTATATATAGTGAGATACAATGAGTTAACACCAAGCTTACATCTATGGCCTGCCAGTTTCAGTGGATCAGGAGCCCAGCTGATGCTCAGCTGGGAAGGAACCTTGGTTTCATTCCCTCAAGTGGCTCCCTCAGGTTGCATGCCTTTAATTCCAGCACTCAAGAGAGGAGGCAGGTCGATTTCTGGAAGCCAGCCTGGTCTACATAGTGAGTTACAGGCCAACCAGGACTGTATCATGTGGTCTTGTCTCAAAAGTAAAAAAATTAATTAATTAATTAATTGGGATCAATACCTCAACAGATAAAGGTGCTTGCTGACAAGCCCAGCGACCCAAGTTTAATCCCTGAGACCCATGAGGTGGGAGAAGAAAATCAGTTCCTTACAAATTGTCCTTTTATCTCCAACACACACACCATGGCATATGCACCCATACACATACACTCACTAATAAATGTAACAAAAATATTTTAAAGGAATTATTGCATTGTCTTATGTTCTCCCAAATATAAACCACCTAAGTAGGTAAAGCATATGATGGCTTATGTCTAGGTAGATTTGTAATTATTGAACATACTTTATCTTAACAAGCTCTCTCCAGCACTATCGCTGGCACCACTCAGGTAAAGGTAACGTACAATTCTGAAAGTTCTCATCCATGGTCCTTGGCCTTTCCACACCTGAAATACATTACAAATGAAGGTTCAAAGGCCTTGCCTCAACCCTACTGAGTCAGAGATTGATTCCCAAGGCAGAGCAATTCACACACAGCCTTGTTTGCAGAGCAGGGCTTGTTTGTGTTTCTGTGCTGGTTCCCTACAACTGCCTATCACATCCACCACCACCCTGGGCAACAGGGTTTTAGAAACTCATCAGTAAAAACACAAACTCAGGGTCAAACAATATCAATAACAATGATAAATTAATTTTTAGAGTGTGATAAAAACTGTGGCCCGTCCTCTAGGATCCATTTTCTCCAGACTGTGAGGGAACAGTCTGGTGAGAAGACAAATTCCAGACTGAATTTGCCTGCGCATTGGCAGCTAAAGCTGCCCACACTGAAGGCTAAATGACAGAGGACCCATCTATGATTCACTACACAGCATACATGTTTTGAACAACCAAACAAAATTCACACACAGCATTTAAGGATGGGAAGCTGGCAGCTAACATCAGGTCTGGTCAGCATAATGTCATAGAAAAGTCCCCAAAGCCAGCTCCTACAGAGCCCTTGGCAGGAAAACCACAGGCATGGGGAATTTTAAAATGTGGTCATGGAGCCTGTGGGAATTGTGTTGTACCTCATGGAAATGGTTTACAAGAAAAGATGTGGAAAAGACATAAGCTTGAAGCTACAGCAGAATGGACATCAGAGTCTTCATGGCAGAACTCTTGAATTAGTTCACACTTGCCATACGAGGCCAGAGAGCCAAGAATCCAGAAAGCCCAGAGTGGGGTAGGGGCATTATGGCATCTCTCATATATAACACAGGTACCGCTCTACCAGTCTTTGACAGCTTGGAGCCAACAGCTAATGACTTTTATTGCCGCTGCTGGTTCTATTTGGGTCGCTTTCTCTGTTCAATGAAAGAATCTAAGGACTGCCTTACATGAATGCTGCTTCTCTGTTCAAATGGGTCATAATAATAACATGAATTAGAGATGCAGCTCTGTGGTCAAGTACTCAGCTAACATGTACAAAGACAGGGAGACAGAATAATACAATACCAGATCCAGAGTAAGTATCTCTCCAATTCACGTGGAAAAGTAAGCTAGCTATTCCCATTGCCACTGGTGGAAATGGGCAAGGGCTTGGACACTTTGGGAAACATTAAGACAGTATCTTAAAAACCTGTACATGCCAAATACTTTCAACTCCACACCTGACATATTTGAATCTACACACACACACACACACACACACACACACACACACACACACACACACACACACAAAACCACTGGACCTGTTCACATATGTTCACAGCAACATTGTTTTCTAATAGCCCCAAAATGGACCTAGTCCAGTGTTCAACAGAGGGATCAAGGGATGGGAGTGCATGCTAGGAAGTAAAAGGACCAGGCTCCCATACAACAGCAGAATGGAGGGCTCAGAGAACCAGATTAAAGAAGCCAGACCCAAAAATTGACACACTGAAGAGTGAGTGACATTTACATGTCATTCAAAGGGAAGAATGGAAATGGAGCAAAGCCAATATAAAGGGCAAAAGAAGATCATAGTTGTCCGGGGCCTCAAACCTGGAACCCTCATGCATCCACTGCTGGCACACCAGGGGTATAAGGACCACCACACCTGTGGAGAGTTCTCTGTCCTGATGTGGTAGCAGTTTTGAAGATGTTTCCATTTGTCAACATTACATACTTAATGCGGGTGCATTTTGTTGTATGCAAATGAGTCCCAGGGAGATCACTGAAATGAACAATATGCACAGTGAGTGACAGGGCTCCCAGGCTGGTTCTGCCCCTTTCTCCCATGCCCTCTTAAGAGCTGAAACATGTTTCCCATGCCACAGTTGAGGACTGTATAAGAACTGAAACATGCTTCTGTTCTCACTTCCTACTTTCCCTGTCAAGGCAATCACAACTTCTGAAGAAAATAAAAAAGAGCGAATAAAGACAGACATAAGAAGTCATCCCTTCCCGGGCTCTTGGTGTTCCAGGTGATAGATGCCTAAGGCAAAGTCAGATCACCCACCATATGACCTCACGCCATTGCCCAGGTACCTGGCAATTCCTAAGACTGTTCCTGATTTCTTATAGCCTACCCACATCTCTTGTCCCCAAAGCCTCTATCCTGGCTGAGGCCACGTGCTCTTTGTCTGATAACCACAACGAGTTCTGAATAGTGATCCCTCCCTCAATGTTGCCTTTCCATTCTTCCATCTAGATTTAGAAACATCTTTCCAGGATCCAGTTTCATTCATAACACTCACCCTTTTCTCACCTTATAAGCTTTCAGACCTCTTGTGAGAGCCTGAATTCATCGGCTCTACTAAGACCATGCATGTGTGTGTGTATGTGCGCGCGCGTGTGTGAGTGTGTGTGTGCATGTGTGAGTGTGTGTGTGCATGTGTGCATATGTGTATGTGTGCGTATGTATGTGTGTGTGCATGTATGTGCAAGTATATGTGCATGTATATCTCTGTGTTTGTATGTGTGTGCATGTACATGTGCATGTGTGTGTGTGCATGTTCATGGCTGCATGCAGGTGCCTGTGTATGTGAAGTTGTGAATGTACACAGAAGCCAAAGGTCAATCTTAGATCTTTCCTCGGTGTCTCTCCTCTTCTTTTTTTGACCAAAGGTTTCTCACTTTTACCTGGAGCTCTCTAATTCAGCTGGGATAGAGAACACCAAAGCCTTCCCCAGTACCATCATGTCTGGTTCTGGGGATCAAACTCAAATACTGAGCTTACACAGCAACACTTCACTGACCAAGCCATGTCACCATATGGCTGCTATTTTCTGTTCCCAAAGGCTATATCCCAACCCAAATGGACCACCTGCGGCTTCCCACAAGGATACGGTGGTACCTCTGGGTTTTGTCTGCTGACTCCATTCTCCCTACATGCTGGAAGAACAGTGTCTTCCTACCTCTTTGGATTATTTTCTGCCTAGCTGACTCCAACCACACTGGTATGTCTCAAGCCTCCCAGCTCGGGAGATCTAGTTTTGAACTTTGCCATGAGATTTCCTGGCACTAATTTTTTTAGACAGTTACAGGAGCTATCCAAGACTCCACCTCCTCACCTGCAGAAGCAGCGTGTACCCAGGAAACTCGGGTGACTGAAAGGATAGCTTGTCAAGAAGCTACAGAAAGAGGAATATTTAGAGAAACCTCACTTGTAACGGACAGAAATAGAACTGAATGCAACATCCGTCACAGGTGAATGAGAAACAGACCCGCTGTCAACCACAGCAGGGCTGCCACATACTGGCACAACAGGTGAGCTTGAGCACACACAGAAACCTCATGAGCAGGAGCTGCCAGGCTGAACGGAGGCAGACTGGATGATTCCAAATAGGTAAGACTCTAGGAAAACCCAGGAAGGAAGCAGAGTGGTGGTTGTCTAGGATGTACAACGGGACCTAGGAAGCTGCAGGGAATGGTATTCTACAGCTTTCTGATGACAGCTCATGAATCCTGAAGCACAGTCAGTGCAGTGGAGAGAGTGGAGAAAAGTGAACAGATGAGGTCAGGAATAGGAGTTCCCTCCCAGGACTCAGCACATAACAGGCATTCCAAAAATGTTAGCTCATGTTTGAGAGTGGAGAGGGCCTCAGGAGAGCTGGAGACACTACCTAGGGCAAATGGGAGTTACCCTGGCTCACAAGTTTACGAGCCAACTTCTAGGCTGACTAGCCAACTTCCAAGTTTACCAGGGTTTGACCTCTTCAGACAAGTCCCTCTTGGTGAATAAGAAAGTAAAAGAACAGCTGGTCCTCATCCTGGAGGAAACACAACAGGCTTGTATGCTGGAGTAAAATTGTGTTTGGGATGAACTGACAGATGTTGAGGCTACAGAAGAGGCTAACTCTGTAGGGATGGTGGAGAAGGAATAGTACCAGCTGGGCAGGAGGCAGAGCCTACACAGGATATCTGGGAAAAGAGGGCTGTGAGAGAGCTCAAAGCACAGCTGTAGACACAGTTGACAAGAGGGGCCAGGCAGTGGTGGCATATGCCTTTGATCCCAGCACTCAGGAGACAGAGGCAGGCAGATTTCTGAGATTGAGGCCAGCCTGATGTCCAGAGAATGTTCAGGACAGCTAGGGCTACACAGAGAAATGCTGTATCAATAATAATAATAATAATAATAATAATAATAATAATAATAATAATTAGAAAAAGAAACAGGGAGACTCCACAACAGACAACCTATAATAGGCTCAACCTTCACTTCATTTGTCCAAAGAAACCTGCCTAGGAGCTAAGTCTGGTCAGATGTGCATCTTAACACAAACAGGTCCTACTTAGAGGGCAAGCTGGCAACTTCTCAAGAGTCCTGAGGTCCATATCCCTCACCTGGCAATTCCGGAGGAAATAAGCAGAAATATACATGGAGACTTACGTGCAGCAATTCTTACCACAACATTATTTATAACCCAGATCCCAAAGTAACTTAGAGACTAATAAAGGGAACTGCTGCATACATTATAGCTCACTGAGTGATTAAATCGCATCAAGCCATTAAATTATGCTTTCAGAGCACATGGATGACAAGGGGCATACCTCACTCTGCACTGTTACCTTGCCAAGGAGCATAAAATACATAGTGACTGAGCCTTCATTTCTCAAATATTAACTATCCATTAAGTGCCAAGCACTGCCCTACACACTAAGTACTTCGGAAAACAGACACAGTCTAGACTTGGGACATGGAATTCTACCATGTGAAGATGAACGAAGGTAAGACAGCAAAGAATTAACAATATATAAAATACACATCACCTGAGGTGATAGAGGCCACTGTGGAACAGTTTCCTCCAAACGCAAACATCCCCTCAAGGAGGAAGAATGGGGTATGAGATGGGAAGTAAGTTCCGGTCTGGAAAACTTTCTAAGAAGTGAGCCCTGCTAGGGGAGGGGACTCTGACCAGCCCAACAGAAGTGAAGATATTCTTGGACCTGTCCAGATGCATGCCAGCTGTGCAGAGAGCTCCAACTGCCATTTTCCTGAATCATCATGTGTTTGGGTGGGCTTATGGTGATACAATTGCTTTTGACTCACCCCTGCTCCTTCTAACTCCTTACCCACAATCCTGACCGTAAACATCCCAAAACCATTAATTCCCCAAACTAGACGATAGTACAAACACTGCTTTGGCCTGTATGTGTGGGTATTTACGTGTGTTGTATCTTCAAGGAAAAGCCTTGTCACACAGCCCAGGTACTGTGGGGGAAATCTAGTCCTCAGGGTGCAGAACACTGTCAGGAAGGGTTTCAGAGAGGGCAGAGAGATGAGCTTAGGAAGCTGAGCACATTTAGAGTTCCAGGCCAGCCTGAACTAAACAGTGAGGACCAAAGCAGCAGCAGGACCAAGATGCACGAGAAGAGAATGAGGTCAGAGGAATGAACGGAAGGATTCGGGTACAAGAAATGGGATCGGGAAGAAGCAAGGAAGCTGGGCTTGTTCTAGCTTTTGGTAATGGACACAAGATCATTTTAACAAGAAATAACAGCTGAGGAAGCCCTGGACTTTAGGCCAGGAAGTGGTAGCAGAGAGAGATGTGAGAAGGAAGGGAAGGAGGAAGGGAGAGGACACAGTGAGGAAGACACCAAACAGTCCTCACTGTGCTTCAGAGTTTGTGTTAACAAATACCTCATCACCCGGCCCTGACAAGGACACACCTCCCAGTGAAGTTCATTTTAGGAAATAGGACTGACCTTCAGCCCAAGAGGCCTGGTGATTTACCACTCTAAAACAACCTTTGGACTGACCTTGGACAGGCTCTTCCTCCTCTTGTTCATATGCACAGAAGCGTATCGGGCACCCAAGACACATTCAGGAAAAGTGTTAATCCTAATCTTCTGAGACCCGAAAACTAAAGGGAGCCTTCCATTTTACATAATATTCAATTCACAAGTGGGACCTACTGAGCTCTTTCTACAAGCCATTCCCCAGCCCCAGCCTGACTGCGCACTATAGGTACTATATCATGGGAACTTGAGCATCCTTCACCTGTCATCCCAGGGCCATATCCTGTCCTGTCAGACCCGGGGCACTGGTTGTAGAAGATGACCCAGAGCCCATTCTGTCAGGCAAGGCAAAGAACAGTCCATATTAAGAAGAGGAAAATGGTGGTCACATGAAGTTGGGGGAGGTGAAGGCAAACAGATTCGCATAGCAGGAACTTTCTCTTACAGTGGTAGCTAACAGAGACAGTAGACATAGTACTGGCCCGTGGGCCGAGTTCAGCCCATCCATGTGGACTGCCCGCTGAATCATAGCTTTACTTTGCATTTGAATGACTGACCCACTGTTTTGTTTATTTGAGATCATGTTTTCCCATGAACTCCAGACTGGTCTGTAGCTCTTGGTCCTTCTACCTCAGCCTCCTGAGTGGTAAAATGGCTGGTATGGACCGTTTCACTCCAGTGTTGTCATTTTGACCAGCTGCTCTCTGGTAAGGATGGATGCAGAAGCCCAGATCTCTAAATTCTCGTCTTTTAAACTTCGGGATAGGCCTCATTCTACACAGTTTCCCAGCCAGATACCTCCACTCCCAAGGCCTTGAACTCACCGGCAGTCAGTGTGGTAAACTCCAGGAAGTGGTATTCATAGGTCACATCTATCTTTGTCTCCACCTGAGGTCTCTTCAGAGTTGAGTAAATGTTCCCAGGACGCTTTTCTTCATGTTTCTCCAACTTGTTCAAACTACAACCCATCTCGACAGCTGTCCACAAAAGGAAACAAAGGGAGATGGAGATGTTTTTATCAATAATTTTGAAACACAATAGCATAAAAGACCCCCAATTTTCTGGAAGAATACATCAAAGACCTCAGAGCCCAGGAAATCACGCACGTGGTTTAATATAGCCCCAAATAAAGAGGACGAGGTCACCTCTCTTTCTGTGAGGAAGCTATTACCAGCCATCCTGGGAGATCTGGGTGACCCCCAAAGTGTTCCTGCTTTGTTTCTTTTCTCCTCTATATGAGGGAAATAATACCTCAGAGTCAGTTCCTCCATTCTCATCTGTACACATGATTAAAAAATAGGGCCTAAAAAGCAATAGTGTACATTATGTTGTCAGCCCATCTGCAGAAATACAAGACACGTGTCACCTTCCACACTGTTGCCAAGGGACAATAATACGTTGTTGTTGTCTCTAAACTGGCGTCCTTCTCCTCTCAACAGTAATTATTTAGACAGGAATTGATAATCAAACATCTCAAAAAGTAGATGTCGGCATGTTTATGGGCCTTGTCTAATTGTCCCTTCTCCTTTTCAGACCAAATAGCAGGAAACAGTTGTAGGCTCCCCCACTTCCAGTCATTTCAGACTAAAATAAAAAGTGACGAGGCATAATAGGGCCAGCGAGACATCAAGCAGCATCCACACACGTTGGAAAATCAGTGGCCTTGGCTTACAAAGAAAGTGGAGAAATGGGAAATGAGAAACAGAGAGTGGCATTCACTCGTGCCCTGATTGAAGCCAGTGAGAGTTCTCTGTTTATTTGGATAGAAGTACACTCATGCAGTGACTTTTTATGGGAAAGTAGGTCCCTTTTACACCCTGGGAGATAACTGTTCCTCCTCTCTGGGACACTGACCTGCCATAAAAAATATTTTCCTAAACTACAAACTGGTCGAGAGTAACACACACACTCACGCACGCACACATGCACACCCCACACTATGCAGGGACTACTTCCTCCAAAGACAAGGATTTCCTTCACTGATCCATTCATAGGGTTCCCAGCTTCCTAAAGTAATTTGGCAAGTTTCAGAAAAACAAACTGAACTTCAAATAAAAGCAACAGTGACTCTGGGATAGGAGACTGAAGGGAGACAATGTCATGGCCATGACCAGCCTCTACTCTGTAATAATTAAAAAGGAGTCAGAGAGGAATGACAGTAGCCAGAAGGCTAACTTATGCCTTAATAAGGAAACATCCGTGTCCAGGAACCAGAGCAACATGATTTATGGGATCTGCATGAACTGATAACTTGGAACTACTCAGTCATTCTGTGCATGCAACAGCTGATGCATGAGGAAGATGCTGGAACAACTGTGCAAGCTCCTGCCATGTGCAGGGGGAAGCAGAAAGCAATGGAAGGAGGCTCCTGAGTGCTGGGACCAGTGCATCCTGGTGAAATGGATACTGGGAGCACCAGAACAGGACTACAAAGATCCTAGAGATGCATCGTGTCCTTCATTGCTGCCCATTTCCAAGAATCAAGCCCAGTGGGAAAGGAGTGGCTGTGGAGTGGCCATGGTACAAGGCTGGAGGGAGCCTGGAGGAGCTGGTGAGATCTGCTACACAGACCTGAGCATGCAGAGGCCCTGCATGAGGAAAGGGATGAGGTAGAGGAGGAAAGGCAGGTTGCAGAGACTGTCATCCTCAGCCTAACAGGTCAGAAAGCCAGAGTCACCACTTGCCCAAAGTGCCTTTGTGAGATGTAAGACAGTGCCTTGTCCTCCGAGGAATGCAGTCGTACCCTAGTAGTACAGTGAAGGTTAGACCGAAGCCCCTACTTAATGCCTTGTGAGCAGCATTCATAACTGGGCAAGGCAGTACTGATCAGTGGGGAAAAGGCAAGCTAATAGATGGTGTCTCAACTGGCCATGACTGGCCTACAGCGTCCTGTAGATTAGTGTAGAGGGGACAGGCAAAGGGAGATCTAAACACAAAAGGAGTCAGGAGAGAGAGGCATAAACTTCAGGTTAAATCTGTCTGTTCTTCACAGTACATTCAGAGTATGGAGGCATCCAAAGACTGGCGGAACTACCTACAGAGCATGTGCATACTGTGCAGGTCAACCAGCTCTGACCCTCATTGTATAAACACTTGGACCAGACTGAGCAGAGCTCATCTGACCACCATGCTCACCAAAGCAGAGCTGGGAGGAGGTGATGCTCTCATCTCTTTCCAGCTAACGGTAGGCAGTTCTCACACAATCGAGCTCCCCAGAGTAAATTCATCTTGAGATACCCTCAGCAAGCATGTTTCAGTGTGGATACACACTAATGTTCAAGGAAAACTCAAGTCTACTGCTCACTAGGGAATGGCAGGAAGGCCACAGGCAGAAGGTGGAGGCTAAACCAGCCACTTGTACAGGTTAGCCATCCCTAGTCTGAACATTCAAAGCCTGAAACCTTTTGAGTGAATAATGGATTTCAGAGCATTTAGGACTAGAATTTCAGATGAGGGGATTCAACTGGTAAAGTCTATTGTAGATATCCCCAAATCCAAGACTCTGACATCTGAAGTGCTTCTGTCTCTAGACAAAGAGAATCTATGCCAAGTTCATGTAATGGTACAAAGTTGCTCAAGATATCTTTTCTGTTTGGTTTAAATGTTTACTGACTTTTGAATTTTATGTGTATAAGTATTTGCCTATATATGTGTCTGTGCACCATGTGCATGCCTGGTTCCATAGAAACCAGAAAAGGGCTGAGATCCTCTAGAACTGGGATTACAAGCAGTTGTGAGCTGCCATATGAGTTCTAAGAACCAAACCTGGGTCCTCTGCAAGAGTAGTAAGTGCTGAATCATCTCTCCAGCTCCAATTTCATTTTTTAATTAGCTGCTTTATAAGTGAAAATATGCGAGTTTTGCATAAAATTTCCCTAATAAATATCTCTTATATTAATAAATGCTACCAAATCAGATCACTAATGGTTTTACATCTTCAAAATCGTATAAAATAAAATAAAAACCAGAGCAAATGAAATTCTGCTTATCCTGGCAGTCTGGAAAACAACAATGTGTGGGGAGGTTGCATTCACACCTGTCTTATAATCTAGTGAATCCTTTCTAGATCTATGCCAACAAAAATGTGTGCATGCGAGCATCCCAAGGCACAAGAATGCCCATAGTCCCATTACTCAGAAACACTTGATGACTTTGCAGAGGGTTCTGTATACTGGAATATATTGTGCACTGAAGAATCAGAAAGTGAGGGAAAAATAAAGAAAATAGAGTGCACAGGACAGCATGGTGACTGTGAAGACACCATGAACACAGAAACTCTTAGAAAGGAAAGCATACTTGGGGGCTTGCTAAGTTTAGAGGTCAAGTCTATTATTATCATAGGTGGGAGCAAGGTGGCGTACAGACAGACATGGTACTCAAGAAGTAGCTGAGAGTTCTACATCTGAATCTGCAGGCAGCTGGAAGAGAGAGTGGCAGTGGGCTTTGCTTGGGCTTCTGAAACCTCACAGCCTTCCCCCAGTGATACTTCCTCCAACAAGGCTATACCTTCTGATCCTTCTCAATGAGTAGGTCACTCCCCAGTGACTAAGCATTCAAATACATGAGCCTATGGGGCCAATTCTTATTCAAACCACCACAATGACTGAGCCAAAAGAAAGGCAAGAAAGTGACACATAAATGCTCAAACACACACAAGCACGTGCAAGACTCACACACAAAACATATTAGAGTCTCTCAACAGAAAATCCACACTCTAGTGTCACAAACTGGAACTGGCCACCCAAGGGAGCATGAGGAGCTTTGGGTGTAATCACCAGCTTGTTCATTAAACTGTGTTCCTTCCCCTGTTTAAATTTCATTCAAGTTCAAAACTACATAAAAAATTTTAAATGCACACAACATGTGCAGCATCTCCATAACATTAGGCAAAGCATGGCATTGCTTACCCAGTGGTGACAAGTCTTCCACAGCAAAAATCAAAAGCAGTGTTTAGAGAAGGTCTGGTCATCAGGTGCCAATATCTTCCTCATGGTACTATGTATACAACAGAGCTCAGAAAAGGAAGGGCCACTCTCAGCTCACGCTCTACAGTAGTGTCCTTCTGGGTACAGCCCAGAACTTACAGAGGAGAGCACAGAAAGCAAGCAGAGGAAAGTAACCCAGTAAATAGGAAGTGGAGTAGGGTCCCCCATGTCCTACTCTATCAGGCTCCTTCCTTGGATATCAGAACCTGTGTGTGTGTGTGTGTGTGTGTGTGTGTGTGTGTGTGTGTGTGTGTGTGTATTCACATGGTTGTATAATATGTCACATGTGCATGCAGAGGCCAGATCTTACCATCAGGTGCCCTCTATCACCCTCACATTATTTTCTGAAACAAGATCTTTCACTGAACCTGGAACTTGCTGCTTAGCTAGAATGGTGATTGGCTGGAATGGCCAGACAATGAGCTCCAGGGATCTGCCTGTCTCTGTGTGTGCCTCAGCTGGGATTATAGATAAACACACCAGTTCTCACATGGTGCTAGGGGTACAGACTCATACTTTCATGACAGACACTATACTTACTCCCCAGCTCTAGAACTGCCTAGAAAACTACAAACATATCAGCCACTATCATTTATTATGACTTAGTTTCATCTATAATTTTCTATTTAAACTTCCAAATCACAACTTTGATTTTAAGGTTTCAACCTGGTGATTGCTAACTTCAAGTGTCTGTCATACTTACCCCAAAGACATGTGTTTGGTGGCAGGTGACTCTGGCTAAACCATTCATCTCTTTAAGCACAGAAAAAACCTTTTGGAGTCTCAAACCTGAGAGATTCACATCATGAAGTGTGTGCATCTGCTTTCGAGGAACAATTCCCTGGCTCTCTGCAGGCAGGCCCCTACTTATCCCTGAACGCACAGCTCCGTTTTGTTTTGTTTTGTTTTTTCTATTTCCTTCCTGAACTCACACCAACTCCAGCCTGTCAAAACACGGCCTTCCTTGCTCATGTTCCTACTATGCCCAAGCAGCTCAGAAAAGCCTTGCTTTCCAGGATGGGGGTGGGGAGAGGATCTATTATGACCTAGGTACCTTGGAGCTTTGTAAATTTTCCAGGCACCCAAAGATGTTCACACCAGAATCCTTAAGGGACAAAGATCTTCAAGAACAGCAGGGACACAGGAAGAAGTCTGGGGAGTTGTGCAAATTCAAGCGAAAGACTCCACACCTGCATACCTGTGACTGCACACCTCTGTGGGAATGGTCAGGGAAGCCCACTTGAAACCTGTTTCCCATGGGCCAAGATCTCCAAGAAGCCTGACTCCGAAGTGTGATGACACTCCTGAAATGGACAGTGGGGTGTCTGCTGCCTTCCAGGGTCCCAGCTCTGGGGCTGCTTGACTGGCAGGAGCACTGTCACACCAGGTGGCTGAGGAGCAGCAATGCTATGCTCTGGATGACTCTCCTGTTATGGCTTGTTTCCAAAATGGTGGAAGCCCAGCACATGAGAAGCCAAGGCAGAAGCCTTGCTATGAGCTCAAGGCCAGCCTGGTCTACAAACCAAGTATCAGAGGATCCAGAGTCACACAGCTAAAAGCGACCTGTTTCGGAGGAGAACTCAAGTTCTTCATGGCTAAGGAAATCTCTGAGGTTTACCCCTCCAGATCTCTTGGACAGACAGTCATTTGGGGGTCTGATTCTTTGTCCATAATTCAGAAGGCATCCCTGTGACAGTGTGTACAGCTCGTCCTACCTAGCAATGGGGCCAAGAATAATTTCCACAAGGGAGAAAGAGGCTCTCTCCTCGCTCCTGTGGTCAAAATTGGGAAAACAGTCCAAAGTGATCCAGTTCCCTAAAGGAATTAAAGCTTTCTAGGGAGCAAAGAGGCTCTGTTGCCCTTATTGCAGTGGGGATGCCAGTGTCAAGTGATGACATTCTACAAAGTTAGTTCTTTAGTAACCAAGTTTGCACCAGGGTTACTGCGGTAACCAGTGGACTAGCTTTTCCCAGGAGTTATGGGCTCCTGAGGGAATTCAGGTTCCAACTTTGTCCAACCTCCCACCAACCCAACACATCTGTCATGTTGTCTCAGTCAACTAGCACACACAGAATGAGGGGGGCCTGGCCTCCTCTTTTAGAGGTCATCTATGAAAGGAGGATCCAGGCAGTGAGGCAGCCATGTAAAGAACACAGGGCACTGGAATGACCAGAACATGCCACCACAGGCCTGACTCCAGACAACATGGAACAGCGATAGGATTGAATGACCTTTGATATTTTCAATGTTGGATCATTACTCTAAAAATGTGTCTGATTGGTTTCTGGTGTGCTTCTCAAGATTCCTGGAGGACACTGGAGCCCATTTCAGAATGGCCTTCTTACAAGTCCCCCAGCTGTTGCCAGTCAGGGCTGTTCCTATCAACTACAACCAGGCATGCCCACACCTAAACAACAGGGCAATCATTTCAGTTACATTTTCAAATACAAACCAGCATCATTAACAGCAAGTTCTCATTTGCCAAGTTGCTACTAATTCAAGACAACTTGTAAAGCTAACTATAACAAATGCTAATTGCTCGTGACACAATGACAGAGGTGGGGGGCCATTACAGGCCAATGCTACTGAGATTTGAGTGTTACACTCTAGCTCCCTGTGCCCAATCTCGTGTCAGACCCTGAGTCGGCCACCTGGTAAGTCCTTTCTGGAGTCCCCTTTCATGAGCCCTGTGACATAATAAGGGTTTGTCCTTTCAAGCCTGAGTTTGAGAACAATTTACTATATACTCCTAGATGGTTGATCCAGGAAGTATAATTGTAAGCCCTGCTCTTGTGTGACAGGTCACCCAATAGAGCACCAGGGCTGCCAAGGTCTGGGAGCAATTGGCTATATAAAAGGTGACTAACTCCAGGGTGCTCCTATTAAAAAAAAAGAAAGCCCACATTTCTGGCCTTGCACCACACCAATGTATCACCTGTCATCTCATCTGCCGCCATCTCCACCTCAGCCCCCACAAGAACAGCTCCTTAGGAAAGAACTCACTATCCAAACAGCAGTCCTTCCGTGCTAGCATCCCCAGGGAATTCTCCAAAAACACAGAACTGCAAGCCCCACCCAAGGCCCCAAGGTCCGGAAAGCAAATTCAGGATCCTGAAGGCCAGAGACCCAGTGATATCTGTGAAGCTCCAGCTGCAACAAGTCTCTCAACCTTGTTTGTCCTTTGGGATCAAGAGAAAGTTGCTAAAGGCTGGGTGCCCAGGGGTCTGGGGGTGCAACCTACTCTAACTCTCTAAGAACGGGACCCAAGGAGGCCCAGGTCTCTCCTGAACCTTCTACCCAGGCCTGAGAAGCATCCCAGAGCACAGATCTTGGTCTCTACTTCCAATCTCTTGAGCCTCTCTACCTCAGACACCCTTCCAAGGCTCCACCAGCCTCCCATATGCACTCACACCCCTATCCAGGAACTGCTATTCTGGGCCCTCCTGCTTCACCCTCCTTACGTTACTTTATACACCTCAAGGAACATATGTAAAGCACAGACAGCACCCGAGGCCCCCACCTGGGCTCAACAGGCCTGACTTTTCACCTTATTTGCTCCCTGCATTCAATTTTTTTGCAGAAAAAAAACATTTGGGGTACAACCCCGCTGCCCCTGCCATCTCTGTCCTGTGGGCCAGCCTTTCCTTGCCGCCTCCATGTGATATCCACAGCAGCAGGCAGCAGAGATTCTGCCTCTCAGTGAAGGTTGGGGAAAGTGTCCTTAGTGTTTCTGTTTTGAATGGCAGCCCCAGGCTACAAGCATTCCTAACTGTACCATTTGCTAACTGTTAGGGACTCAAACAACTTAATGTGTCTAGCCTCATAACTAGATCCTTTGGGAATACAGCACATCTATACAGGAAGAAAAGAAATCTGTCCCTTCCTAAGGAATGCCAATTACTTACTGACTTTTCCTTAAAGCTAGATGCCACCCAGCTTCCCAACGTCAATGTTACACTGGAGACCACTATCCTCATCTTCTGCTCTACAGTGATTTCCTTAGCAACCACCCCTGAGTTCAATGCGGATGTAATGTCAAGTGAACTGCCTCAGTCCGGGAAGTGTATCTCATAGATATTGCTAGGTTCCCTTAAAAATGTAAAACTACCTTTTGTCCTCCTGTGAGTAACTTAACTGTTACTGGGGCATAAAATCTGGAGTCCCCGTATTGTTCTCACATGCCACCATCTCCCTATTAGCAACCACACTCCTACTTTGTAAAATCTCCCCTCCCTGTGTGACATCTCAGACAGTTGTTTCCAATTCCAGAGGACATTCTGTGACCTGGAGCACTCCTAACACTGCAGAAGGCACTCCAAAGAGAAGGAGACAGCTTGCTACTAGGCTTGTGCTTCATCAGCATCTGTGGTGGCCTCACTGCTCTGGAAGCAGCCAGCCTCAACCCACAGGGCCCACCTGTCTCGCACCAAGCTCAATCACATTTGACCTTGGGGCCAGAACTGGAAGATGTTTCAGCTCACCAACTCACTAGCCAAGACTGCTTGTCACTCCACAGCCATCACCCTCTGCCTTCCATCACCAGCCTCTGTAAAGTGCATTCCAGTACCAGAGAAGAGATGAGAGAATGATCAGACCCAGCCTGGGGGACTAGCTGCCTTCCCCTCTCCAGCCTCATCTCTCACTGTGGACCATGACCTCAAGTTAAGTAAGGCTAAGCCATGTCTTGCTGGTGTACACACCAGAGCCTTCCCACTACAGACCCTTGTCCACTGAGACACTTGTAACCCGTCCTTTCCATGGAGACCCTCAGATACAGCGAGCACTCTCAGAGGGAAAATCAGTAGACTTTGGAATGTGGAGATGTGTGTGTCTGAGAGAGAGAGTGATGTGGGAATGCCTTTCTGTATGCTGTGAATCTCAATCTTTAAATAAAGGAGCTGTTTTGACCCTTGACAGGCACCATAGAAAAGGTAGGCAGAGAAATCAGAATAGGTAGGAAAGGAAGGACAGAGTCAGGGGTAGATTGAGCAAGCCACCCAAGGAGCAACATGTAAGGAACACAGGTGAGCCATGGGCCACGTGGCAGACAGATTAATAGAAATGGGTTGAGTTAAGATGTAAGAGCTAGCTAGCAATGTGTCTGAGCCATAGGCCAAACAGCATAAAGTTAATATAAGCGTCTGAGTCATTTCTGGGGGCCTGAGCAGCAGCAGCAGCAGGCAGCTAATGGGTCTGGCATGCAGGTCTGTGGGTCTGGGCCTCTGGCCACCCGGGACCAAGAAACTCCATTGCAACAAGGGGGCGGGGGGAGACTGATTCATCTTAAGGAATCCCCTCATTGGCTTGTGGGAGACAAGTCTAAACATTCCAGGATAACCTAGGAAGCCAGAGCTCCAAAAAAAGCTAATGCTGCAGTCCTCCATCCCCATCATCAGCTTCTTTCCATTTTTTACTTTGAGATAGAGACTCATTGATCTATCTGGTGTCTCATGGGCTTTTCCTAAAGCAACACGAAGCTGTTCCTCTCAGCTGGCACTAACAACAGATCCAAGTACCATTCACCCATATTGGTGAGACAATGAGTGAACTGGGCCTACTTAAGGAAGCGTGGATGACCCCCAGACAGCCACAATTTTGAGAACTGTCACTCTGCATTAATGAGTAATTGCCCAGCTAACCTTCCACATTCTACATATTTTAGCATATCCAAAGGCCACATGCAGCCAGGGTAAAACTGACTCAGTTGGGAAGAGAGAGAGGGGGGGGGGTAAGTAGTTGGAATCTCAAGTGAAGGTCTAATGGTGATGTCCTCCAATAAAGAAATGTCCACAGAATGCCTGAGGGCCCTGTGGCCACCAAGGCCACCACAATCTGAGTGGTCTGTGCTGCCATCTGGGGCCATGATGTCATCCAGGCCAGTGCTGTTGTCGAGGGCCATATCTGGGTCCTCGGTCTATCACAGCCAGGGTTTGAGTTAATGTCTATGACTCCTGATATTATTGAAGGCAATGCCAACGCCAGGGGTCTATGCTGCCACCTGGGGCCATGTTGGTATATAAAAGCCACACTGTCAAGGGGACCACACCAATCCTAGTGGCCTGTGTGGACACATGAGGCCTGGCCTGGATTGCTGCCATGGGCCATGCCTAGGTCTTTGACAAAACAGCAGCAAGGGACTGAGCTGATGTCCATGGCTTGTGTTGCCCCAGGGACTATAAGAACCAAGCATATTAAAAGTCCAAAGGCCATGCTGGGCCAGTTCTGTCCTTCACTGACCCTGGGATAGCTGACCATGTCCCTCTCTGAACACTACTACAGCAGGACAGATGACACTACCCCCTCATGAAAGAGCTGACCCCAGAACTAGAGAATGATGGCTCCACACTCACCACAGGCATGGGCAAGCTGGTCCCAATAGCATGGGCCTAGCAGAGCTGACTCTGCACCTTGCCTGAGGGGTGATCCTTGTAGCCCAGGCTGGCAAGTTTAGTTACCACCCAAACCCACATGGTGGGCCTTGGGATAACCCACCCTAATAGCTGTCCCATCTACAACCTGCTTGAGTTAGTGAAGAACCTGGTCCTATGAACTGATAACCACAGGATCTCCATGACTCAGAGCAACAGATATCCTGAGAGGAGTTTTGACAAGGGCCCAGCCCAGCAATGATGGTATATTAGGAACTAGATGCTCTGAACCAGACAAATATCTCATTGCAAAGAGCACTTTGCCGTGGGACTGATTGGACAAAGGTAATGTGCTGTGTGGCACCAGCAGCTTCCGGCACCACCAGGATGAATGAAGGGGTATTGGAAAGATGGGAGAGTCAGGCGGGTGTTTTTGTTTTTAATTTGGGGGTGGCACACTGCAGGGCTGGAGAGAGTGGGAGGTGAACAGGGTTGGAGTGCATGATGTGAAATTTCCAAAGAATCAATAAAGAATTAATAAATTAAAAAAATATCAACAGCCCCAATCTTGAAGGTGCCTTCAATAGATAATCAAGCTTCTCAGATTAAGATTTTAATAGCTATTATGCTCAGAAGGCAGCATTCCAAAATACCCAAGTTGTCTCTGACCTCATTTGTAGCCTAGTCTGGTCCTGAACATGTGACCTTCCTGCCTCAACCTCCCAAAATGTTGAGATTCCAAGCCTGAGCCATTAGGCACTCCAATGTTGCAGGCAACGGCTGTCCAAATACAGAATTCCTTCCTGCTTGGACTCCTGGGTATTTTCTCTTAAATTCTTTAACTGATGAATGAAGCCCACGCACACTATGAAGGGAAATCTGCTGTATTCAGAAGTCTGTCGATTTCAACATCAATCACATTTGAAAAGTACCTGGAGTGAGACCTAGATTGAAGCTCACAAAAGGATGCCACCCTTACCACAAGGCCAACAGAACTGCCTCTGTACCGTTCTACTAAAAAATACAAAGGATGCCACCCTTACTACAAGGACAACAGAACTGCCTCTGTACCGTTCTACTAATAAATATAGAGCATCACTGTAAAAAGCGTCTTTCTAAATGTTGGCCAAAATAAAACAAAAGAGTCAAACTCTGTAAAACACTGTCCATCCAGTGAACAACCATCACCATCTTCTGCAGAGCGGCTGTGACTACTGCAAGTGACCCTCAAGAAAGGGCCTGTTGATGACTCTCAGAAATATGGAGTGGGAATGGTCATTGGGTCCTCACCAAGATTCCAGCCGCCCCTTCCTGCACTTCTGCCCAATTGCATGTGGTCTGAGAGGTCAAGGAATATACAGAGTTTCAGTTAACTGAAACAGAGACTCCATCTCTGCAGCCATAGAGAAGTTGTCATCCATGCTGGGGTGGGACATCCAGTGGCATGGATCTTTAGGGACTACACAGCCTTTAGGTAACCCCTTGCCCATGTTCTGGAAGTAAGCCCAATATAATAATTAGTTCACAAAGCTAGCCTTGGGTGGAAGGACACTTTGGTATGTCATTGGTATCATATCTAGAGTGAGGAGATCCTTGAATCTTCCTCGGAAACATTCAGATAACACTTCTTGTCATGGACCGTACCTGCAAGAGCACAAAAATAGAGAAAAGGTGCATAAAAAAATGATGAAATTCAATGTTAAAAGTATGTCAAGTAGAAAAATAACAGTGATAATAGCAAAATCATGAGGGAAGGAGATGGCACTGAATAGGGAAGGTATCACCCAGAAGTAACATTCAAGCAAAATCACAAAGAAGACAGCATAGTGGTCTCCAGGATAAGGAGTGGTGTTCCGGGCATGGTGGTGAGATTGTAAGGAAGTAGAAGTCTGAAGGGGAAGGTCAGGCATGGTATGTGACATCCAACCACACTGCTATACAGAGCTGGAAATTCCCCCACCCCAGGGCACTGAAGCTGGGGAGATGTATGTAAATCACTTGACTATGATGTCAATAATGGAGACACCAGCTGACTCAGAAGAAGCAAAGCAAAAGCTGAGTTCTGGGTCTGTTCTAAAGGCAGAAAAGGAGAACTGTGGGTGACTCAGGCCAGTGGTCCAAGCAAGGGTGGAGAAGCCAGTACCGAGAGGCCAGAAGAGAGTTATAACCACTGTTGTGGGATGTGAAAGGTACCAGTTTGTGTAACAGTCTGAAGCTTTGGTGGCACCCATTCCTCTGTGAACGTGCAGGGGCAGTTGGCAATTCTTCATCATGCAAGGCCAACTCTAGAAGAACACAGTTAACAGCAGCTCAGCCAAGTTTGAAAACTACAGAGATAACAAAGGGACCTTTGAACTATGGCCCTGTGGCTCTTCAGTTTACTTTACCATTATTATTATTATTATTATTATTATTATTATTATTATTATTATTATTATTATTATTATTTTCACTGGAGAGTGGCATATGTCCACTATGCATGTGGAGGTCAAAGGAGAATTGCAGGATTGGTCCTTTCTTTCCACCATGTGGGTCCTGTACAGCAGGAAATTCCTTTGCTTTGCCCTCCAAGACCATCAATCGAATTGGACCTTGTTTTGTAGGGTGGAGTTAATGCTCAGCTGGCCAGGATGGACCACAGCTTCATGGTAGACTTAGAGGAAGATGACGGACACAGAGAGGAAGAAGGAAGGACTTAAAGAGATGTCGGGCTTTTCCATCTTGGAAACATGGATAGTAGGGTCAAGCGATCATTCTTCCACTGTTCTTTGGACTTACAGGCTTTTGTATCATTTTCTGACTCTGGAGTTTTTAAGACAAACACTTTAGTCCTGGGGATCTAATCCAGGTCATCAGGCTTATTAACAGGTGTTTCTACCCACTGAGACATCTCTGTGGCCCAAGCTCTAGCCCCAGGTTTGGGTATGAAGGCACAGGAGCCAGAGTGCCAACTTCAAATCCTGTTGCCTCTACTTTCTAGGTGTGCCCTCAAGGAAGCCCTGGAGTCAGTATTTTAAATCTATGGATAGAGACTAATGAAATGTCTACTTGTACAGTGACAGCTATGTAGAGACAGTCAGTGCTGAAAACAGGTTAAAATACCTCAGGCATGGAGAACAAGGAACATAAACATTACCCAGGACCACTGGGGCCATGGCTCAGTGGGAAAGCACTTGTCTCTCATACATAAGCCAAGTTTCAGCCCCAACACCATAAGGCAGACAGGCAAGCGTTAACCATTCAGAACTATTCTTTGTTATCCATTATAAAGAGTCCTTGTAACCTGGCATGGGCTGTTATATCACACTGAAAAGGGACTTATAAGGTATCCAAAGATACGTACACAAATAACCCCCTCCTTTTTTTCAAGACTCGGTTTCTATGTGTTCTGAAACTCACTTTGTAGACCAAGCTGGCCGGGAACTCAAGAGATCCACCTGCCTCTGCCTCCTAAATGCTGGGGTCAAAGGTATGTACTACCACTGCCTAGCAACACAAACCCTTTCTAAACTGAGAAAGGCTTTAAACAAATGGATCTATATTTTATATTTCTGACATTTGAAAATACATGGAGTCGACACATACTATTAACCATTCCGTGACCACTCAGATCTCTTCATACCCAACTTCACAGCAACAGAAATCACAGCACCCAGAAACCCAAACACTGAGAGTTGGTCTACAAAATAGGATGGCATTCCTCAGCACACATGCTTCTCATACACAGGCACAACAGCTGAGGCTGATCACCTCTGCAAAGTTCCCAGGTTGACTCTGAGGAGACTTAGGGCAACAAAATGGGACATTTCCTGTGGAGAAGCCAGAGAAAGTTGTCAGCTCCTGACTGAAAAGTGTGGAAACCTTTGATCTAGGATTATGAAGCAGATAAGCTGGTTAGCTTCTTAGACAGTGACAAGCACAGTTTGTTTGAATCTGCCTATGAACTGAGGGACCAACTTCCTGTCTCCTTTGATCCCCACATAAGAGGTAAGAGGGAATGAATAATTGGGACAACTAGAGTTCCTTGACCTCTCCATCACCCCTGCTCTCCTGAGGTAGCTTAGACCCAAGAGAACCCCTCCCAGATAATGTCTCTGCCTCAGCCCTGGCAGGTAGTCATCCCTAGAGAATGTGACCTGATTTCCTAGTATTTTGGTTCTGGCCCACTGAGAGTGATTTCCTTCTCTGAATTCAGCCCAGGTAAGGCATAATTCACATAAATGCATATTTAAAAGCTGGACCAGATTCTTATTTGGAGAGCAAGGAATTAACAGGACTGAAGCAGGGACTCTGAACCGCCTGCCGTACTGATCCTTCAAGAAAATACATCTCGATAAAATATGCAATGATAATAATAAAAAGCCCCTTCGGGGGCCCAGGAGAAAAGAGAAACTCAAATCTATGTCAAAAAAATAAATGTGACTGGGAGGAAAGTTATCATGCATAGCCCAAAAGGAAAAAATCCTCCAAAGGGTAAACATAAAAGGAATGTCTGCCAAAGGACATCTGTCAGTGAAAAAAAGGAACTGAAGCCATTAGCAGCCCTGGATCCAGTTCTTAACTTTGAGTAAGGAAAACATGCACTGCACAATGTGACTGTCCCGTGAGCTCCCACGGCCACACATGGCTCTAGACACTCAACTGTGGCCAGCAATCCTGAGGATGTGCAGTCTAGTTTAATCTGACTTTGGCTCATCTAACACACTCTTCACATGTGGCCTTCAAGACAAGCACCTTTGCCTGCTGAGCCATCTTGCTGGCCCTTATTTTACTTTTTGAGTCAGGGGCTCTGTTCTATAGCCCAGGCTGGCCCTGACTTTCTTTCTTCCTGCCAACAGCTTCTAAATGCTAAGATTGCAGGTATCTCTTACCACACCAACCTTCAAAATCAGAGCTCTCAAGCCCATGAGACAAAAGGACATAAAATGCTAAAGGAAGTGACTCCAGAGTGTAACTTCCTGTCATTCTGTTCTGACTACCCCAGCAACACTTCTGTTATACTATGTCTGAATATATTATGAACAGTGCTTCCAGAAGATTCTGTGGTCACTGACTCTGAGTGCCACCATTTCTCCCCTAAAGGTTCCAGAAACACAGGTTTGTGGATCTGCTGAGCATCACTTTACTCCAAGCTGAAAAGCACACAGCATCAGTACTCACCTCTCCTGAGGATGACTCAGGTGGCATGGGTAAGGTGCAAAATCTGTTATGAAATATACTGGTGCTGCTACAATGAAGTTTGTGTTGGCAAAGTTCTTCTGGGTCCAAATAGTTAATACCCATCTCTCATGCTGGGGCAAACCATCTGTTGACACATGGAACCATGACCTCTCAGCACCCACAGTCAACCTCCAAAGACACAACCACCCAGATGGACAGCTCAGTCCTCGTAGGAATGTTTCCTGGGCCCTTTCCTTGTGTCCTGTACTGCACAATGTTTACTGTTTACTGTAGTTCCATAAATAACAGAGCCCCAGACCCTTCTCAGTGTCTCAAGACTGCACGAGTCATCTGTTCCCTGAGATACTTGGTCAATACTCACATTGAGGGACATGGAAACATTTCACCCTCTTTTCCACCAGAGAGCCACACTTACTGTCTCCAGGATCACAGTAGGCCAGACTCTGCTTCAGGTCCCACAGAGAGGGGCTACAGTGGAAGGACCTGAGAGTCCATGCCCCTTTTCGCAGTAATAAATTGGGTGTGCAAGATTATGTTTCTCACAAAAAAAGAGGCAAGTCACATTCTCAGCAAAGTTGCTCTGCACTTACCCACTCCAACTCTGCCCTGCCTCCCAGAGAAAATGCCCACACTGGCAAAATTCAAAGGGCACCTCCACCAAGTTCACAACAGCACACCAATGGCTCACAATCCCCCAGGAGTTTCTAGGCAGAAGTTCAGTATGGTTCTGTGGAATTCAGGGCTTGATTTTTCCTTCTTACAGCAAGCCCTCAACCAATCTTTCAGAGTCCACGATCCATTCCCTGTGGAGATCTCTTTCTGAAGGTCTCTAAAGAGGCATCATTATTCTTATCATCACTAATTATTTAAGTCTAAAGCTACTAAGGGCTCGGGAATGGCTCAGTGAGTAAAGTGTCTGCAGGGCAAGGGTGAGGACCCAAGTTCAGGTCCCTCAGGACACACCAAAGCTGGATGCAGAGCATCTTAGGGAAAGGCAGGAGCTAGAGGTGCAGGACTCAGAAACCCAAAGGCCAGCTGGTTTATGCAATCTTGTGTCTCAAACGAGGCAGATGAGTACAGACCCCCAAACCTATCCTCTGACCTCCCAAACACATCTGTGCTACAAACATACCTGCACTCACACACATACTACAATAAAAAAATAAACCCATTAAACGACAGTCAAGGCCTGCTTCTTATAGTTCCTCCTACCTATGAAGAAGTGTCCACAGAAGAACACTGTCCTCTAGTCCCAGGGGAACTAACTAATTATACTGATTCTAGGAGTGTAAAATGGAATCTCCGCACTAGGAAAAGGCCTAGCAATTTCCTCTATACCTATACATCCCTCTTCTGTGACGCAGATATTTATCCATGAGAATAGGAACTATGCCCCTAGGAACGTGTGTCCAAATGCACAAATATTCATAGCACTGTTTTTCACAATAACCAACAACTAACAAATATATATATTTGTTATATATATATAACCCATGTACCCAGGAACAGAAAGATAAGCAAACTGTGGTACACATACACGTCCTGAAAAAAAACTCATCAGTAATAAAGTGGAATTAGTGAGTGAATTATTCAGAACTGTAGAAATCGGTGTATATGAAGTTAAGAAAACAGCCTAAACTAACCTATGGTAAACAAGCAGTGTTGGCCACTGGGAAGTTAGGAGCTGGAGCCGGCCAGAGCTGGCCATGAAGAAACCCAGGCCGATGTATATGATCCATATTGATGGTAAAGACTGTGACATGGTGCATGTGTATCAAAGAATGCACAGGCACATTTCACCATCATGCATGTGTTGCCGTGAGAACACACAAACACATGTTGAACATGTGTTCAACATGAAATATGAGTTGAAAAAAATGTCTCCAGGGACCCTGTACTGAGGCTATAAAGTATCTTAAAACGCATAAAGCGATGTACTGAACAGACAGCAAAAGGTTAGGAAATCTACATACAGGGTTCTGTCGTTGTTTTGTTTTTGTAGTCCAGGCTGGCCTCCAACACAAATTTCTCCATCCTTCTCTACCTTCTCAATTCTGAGATTACAGCTGTACCCAGCTAGGTATTTGTATGGTGCCCTGTCGCAACTTTACTACATGGTAATTTTTGTTTGTTTGTCTGTTTTAGTGGAGGCTGGCTGTGGTGGTGCATATCATAATTCCAGCACTTGGAAGAAGGATCACTTCAAGTTTGAGGCCAGCCTGGTCTACATAGTGAGAGATTTAGACCAGTCAGGACTATACAGGGAGGCCCTGGTAAGACAGCCATGGCTACTAAGCCATGGGACCACAGTTTCAGCATGGTGGATTGCAAGAAGCTTTACAGGAACTCCCATCACACAGACCTGTTTTCCTACAAAGTAATTACTTAAAACCAAGCCCAAAATTCCTGTTACAGAGGGAAAGAATTCACTGACTTGTACCCCCAATTTATTCTATTTCAATTCCTGCATCAAATTCATTAGCTGACTATACAATGCACTTCATTTGCCCCTTGTCCATAGTGCCAGAAAGACAAAGACAAGTAGGTGTCCTGTCACACCAATGTGGGGACAGAGAGGCTCCCAGCTGATAACTGGAACCACTCAGGACTCTTGAAACCCCTACAGATGGCAGAAGCCTATTCAAGCTCACTCTAAAGTTACACTGAGGTTACAATACAGCTCGTTGCTTAACCTGTGAGGGTGGGTATAGGGAAAAGTGGCCAGCCAAAGAAACCCACCCTAGCCCTGAAACCAAAGACAGCCAAAGAAACCCACCCTGGCCCTGAAACCAGAGACAGCCAAAGAAACCCACCCTGGCCCTGAAACCAGAGACAGCCAAAGAAACCCACCCTGGCCCTGAAACCAGAGACAGCCAAAGAAACCCACCCTGGCCCTGAAACCAGAGACAGCCAAAGAAACCCACCCTGGCCCTGAAACCAGAGACAGCCAAAGAAACCCACCCTGGCCCTGAAACCAGAGACAGCCAAAGAAACCCACCCTGGCCCTGAAACCAGAGACAGCCAAAGAAACCTACCCTGGTTCTGAAACCAGAGCCAGTGAAAGAAATACATTATCCCTGAACCCAGAACCAAAAAGAAATGTGCCCTGACTCTGAAACCAGTACCAAAGAAACACACTTCGGCCCTAAAATCAGAGCCAGTGAAAGAAATGTTCTCTGGCCCTGAAATTAGAGCCCAAAGCCCAAAAGAGCCAGTTTAAGAAACACACTTTGGCTCTAAAACTAAAAACCAAACGAGAGTAAAAAGGGAAAACTCTGACCAATCCACGCCCTGGAGGTCTCAGGGACCATCCCTGGCTGGACTGGGTTGTTACATTCCCTGAGCAGAGAGCAGTGAGCAGCTGAGAGGCGAATCCTTGGAGGCCAGTGTAGCAATTTTGATGGGAAGGCCCACCCCTGCCAGAGCAGAGCTGTTAACACTGGGGAAGCCTCCCCCGAAGCAGGGCTGTCAGTTGCTGCCTAGACTTATTGTGGCCTGCGGTGTTCATTGGTTCCCAAACGCCTGGATACTTTTCCATTAGAGCTGTAGTGCTCAGAATGCCTGGGCTTCTGACTGCCAGGATCTCTTTCCATCTGAGCTGCACTGGGCTGCACAAATACCTTACAGTGGGTACCTAGCGACATGTGTGTCCTTTGAACTTCCTCTGAATCAACCAGTCCAAAGGTAAAATTAGGAATCCTGGAGGCCAGGGGTATATTGGGCTCAGTAGCTCTACCCACAGGCTTGTAGGCCACTCACATTACACTCAGGCTTCCTTCCTGGAAAAGGCTTATCCTGAGATGACACTCCATGACAGGGGTTGAGGGACACCTGTTCTGACCGCTCGCCCAGCATGTGAAAACAGCTGTATGGATCAAGTGGGCTGCTTCTGGGCAGCTACTCACACACAAAAATCTGTACCAGACTCTTTAAAAAACAAGAAATAGTTTTTGTTTGTAAGCCCCTAAACAAACTCACTGACACCACCCACTGCCCACAGGGGGCAGCTGAGAGCCTGCAGCCAAGAGGCAGCAGGGAGCAGGCGCGGGACTAATGCCCTTGAGCGATTCTGGCCTCCAAAGCTAGCGGTGCCTGAGTGGACCAGTGTCTATGCACTTGTCTGACAGTCAGGCTTCCTGAAATACACACAGCTCCTCCAGGCCCAAAATCCATCCCATCCTGATGTGTTTCGTGCCTAGGAAAGTGTGTAAGGACAAGGCAAGAAAAATCTGTTGGGGGGGGGGGAGCGGAGGGCGTCTCTGGTGCCAGGGACTCAGGCTCCCAGAATCTCCTCGGGGTCTCCGTGCTTGGGCTGGCTGCTTTCTAGAGTCGTACACCTCTGCCTTGAGCCGAGCCCACCTCTCCAGGAGCACGTGGGTGGTGGCAGCTCCCACCTGCTCCGGGCCGGGTACCCACTGGAAGCTGATCCTAGCCCACCTGTAGCCTCCGAGCTTCCCTCCGTGTCCTCCCAATAGTTCCTGCGCCTGCGGAGCCCAAGACTCCCAAGCAAGCGACCTGACCCTCTGTCTCCCCAACGCACTCGAGTGTTTTGGGTTTTTTTGTTTTTTTTTTTTTTTTTTTTTTCTTGTTTTTTTTTTTTTCTCCATCCTAAAAAAAAAAAGTTGGCCCAGAACCTCGTGTCCCATCGATCGATCCCCATCCCCGTGCTACCTGGACCAGGAGGCTCGCCTGGCAGCTCCGGAGCCCTGAGGAGCCCACGAGGAGCTATCACCCTGCTCACCACGATCAGGAGCAGCGGAACCAACGACCGAGGCCTCTGCGCCTCACCTCGCCGCACGCCCACCTACCTCTGGAGACCAGTGGCGGCGACCGTGGCGCGAGCTCCCGGAAAAAGCGTGCTGCGTCCCGGGATGAAAGTTTGTGCCATGCAGAGCAGGGCGGCGCGCGGACGACGGGGCCCCGGGGGTGGGGGCAGAGCACGGGGCGCGGCCGCTCGCGTGTCGTGGGTCCCTCGGGCACTGGCCGCGCGGGTACCTCCCGGGAGCCAGTGGCCGCCGCGCTCCAGCTCGCTGCGCCCTGCGCGCTCCGACTCCAGCCCCACCGCCCCCACCCCACGCACCCCACCCCGCGCCGCCGCCGCCGCGCGTCCGCCCGCTACACTTCCTCTTCCTCTGAACTCATGTGCAAAATATGCTGCGCTGCATCTTCATGGGGGAAGCCCAGCGGCCCCTGGCAGTAGGACGAGAGAGACCGTAGTCCCCGTGAGCCGCCGGCGCTCCGCAACCCAGGCCCTCCCCCGATCCTCCTTTCCCAATCACGGGCTTGGGAACACGCTTAAGGGAGCGCCAAGATGCCAGCCAAGAAGCTGGGGAGGCGACCGCCATCAACATGCTGATGGCCAGAATGGGAAGGAAAGCTAGAAGGAGGTCCATTCTCGACCCATTCCACAGGTGGGAACATCCCCAAGCAGCCCGCGTGCTGCCGTGTTTATCTCTTGGCAAGTACTGCTCTGGGCGAGAACCAAGTGCCACTGGCCTCAGCCTCTCTTCCACTTTATCCAGGCATCCAGGAGTTTAAGATCTTGAGGGGATTGGGTCATCTTAGCCTAGCAAGATGTATTCCTCAAGGAGAAAATTCCATAAATGAAAGTAGGAAGATGTGTAACTGTGTCTTCTTGAGGCCGGTAAAACAAAACAATTGCCTCGCAGGGCTTGAGGGCAGGAACCCTAGAGACAGATGCTCAGGATGGATTCCTGCTCTCTGTCCTTACTCCCCTGTGTCTGGGGTGACTTGGAGCCTATTCATTTGCCAAGTGGCACTTCCTCGTGCATTATTAAATGGGAAATGCTTGGAAGCATTCTGTAACTCGGCTATTATCGTTATTATCATCATTACCATAAGGGGCTGAGATCTAATTGATTACCCTGTTCTGGTTGGGCAAAGAAGGGTCCTTAGGCAGTGGAGCCTCGCAGTGGAGGGCTGATCTAGGCCCTGTGTTTTAATGAGGTCCGTCTGGTACTAATAACACCCGCCAGGGGGAGGAAACACTGTCTTGTGAGAGCCTCTCCGATTTTCTTTCCTGTAGCCATCTGTCTTCTACTTCTCATCACCATCCCACCGGATTCATGTATTTCCACCTTTGCCTCTCCACCCGCAACTTCCTGGGATCCCTCCCCACCTCTGTCCACATTTTCCCATCCCTGGCTGCCCCACTGGGAGGAAATAAAGAGGGGACAAGGGTCCAGGGCACCCCTAGTACTGGACGCTTATTTGTGAAGTCAAAGGCAAGTCTTCCTGCTAAAGATTTACCTGAGACCTGAAAATCAGGGCTCTCATTGTCCAGAGCCCTAGATGCCCCCGATCCAGGGAAGGCAGCATCTGTGGGTACCAGCCAGAGGTCAAAGGAAGACACAGGGCACTGAAAAGGAGGGTCAGAGTTTATTTTAAAGCAATTTTCCGATTATAAATTTTGTGTATATAGTTTTTAGTATGTGGTCTGAGGTTTGGATTTTTTATTTTGTAAACACTGAGTCCTTGGTGTTAATAAGATATTGTGACACTTTCCCATATTCTTCCACTCAATATTATCCTTAGTGCCAACACTGTATTTAAATGTCTTCAATGAATTTTTTTCCTACCTGCTTCTTCATTTTTAGTTTTAGGGTTTTCTATTTTTGTTTTTCCTGGGACTCTTGATGTGTGTTTCTATATATCCTAATACTTCCTATCTAATATATAATATTTGATAAACATGTACATACATAATGACTGAGTTCTTCACATCCAGCTCACTGAAAGCTTTGTGTGGCCTAATTCAACAATTATAGGCAGTGTTCCAGTTGTCTTTTGCCTGTGATGCCTGATAAGCAGCTGAGCCTTGTGTTCAGCTTTGTTGTATAGAAAGCAGCCTGAACTTCTGTGGGCCAGCCAGTTAGGGGACAGACCCTGGGCAGCTGGGCCTTACCTCCAGCTGACCTCATCTACCCAGCCTCAACCCCAGAGATGCTGGAGCTGTATCCTGGTGGGTTACCTTGGCAACCTCACAGTGTCGTCTGTTAGAATGTCCTAGGGCGGCAGCTTTTAATTCTATCACAGCAGTCTCTTCAGGGGGTTGTGTAATAATGCTGTTTTTCTTCTGCTCACACTTCCTCCCCTATGATTTCACACTAAGTACTTGTGAAGGGAGCCGAACACGAGAAAAACCAAGCTATTATGGCACAACAGGTCACAGATGCTCTCTGAACTGGGATCCTGCCTGTTGGAAGCTGATAAAACACAGGCCTGAGTTAATGATGGGGAAGCTGGTTCTCCTCACACCCTCTGGGGAAAGGAAGAAATAACCCATGCTAGGCAAGTAGAGGAAGGCCTGTGTAAACCTTCCTAGAGTCAAGGGATAGAGTGTCCTACCTGCAATAATTTTTTTCCTGGCCTTGATACATCCCTCATCTAGTGATAATCCACAGGTACCAGCAGCTGGAGCAATTTTGTTGTCCCTAGCTATGCTGATCCCAAGACATCCCAAGTATCCCAAGACAGCTTCCTACCCTGCCCACCTTTTCTCAAACAGCCCTCAAACCACAATTCCACCCGAATTAGGCCCACCCTGTACCTAACTTATCCCTGACTACCTCTACTTCCCTTGACTCTGAAGAGAGACGTAACAACCTAGGGCAGAGAGTAGGCCTGGCTAAAGTATGGAACATGAATAACTGTTACCTCAATTGTTTATTCTTAAGACTTGGAAACCCAGAGCATATGCCCACCCTGTGGATGGCACTCAGAGCTGGTGGGAGACAGGAGTCATCTATGGCTGGTGAAACAGTCATCATTATAGTGACCACTGGACGCTTTGCAGCCACAATGAGGTCACCTTTTGCAAGTGCTCCATAGTCCATGGTTACCAGAAGATGGCTTCATGCATGGTGACCATGGTTCCTGCCACAGAGGCCTCAGGGCTATGGTTTCTGAGCAGGCTTTGTCCTTTGTTCCCTGTAATGAAGTAACTATGGCAAACTGCTTCTTCCTGGTCACACTGGAACAGAGCACACTCTGGTCAGGATGACAAGCCTCTGAGTCTGTCTTGTGATGGGAGAATGTGAACTGGGTGGGCATAGGGAGTTTGTATTTCTGCATATGTATTGACATGTGTAGGCCAGCAACTTTTGCCCAAAATAGTCAAACCAACATTTTTGAAAAAGCCATCCACAGGCATCACCAATTGGAGGAAGTGTTGGATAAGAGCCAAATATCTCATCACCCCACACACAGAAGACAAACTACTGTTATTCTGCCCTTAGTCTACTCCTCATTTTATCTCTGAAATCCTAGTCTGTATGACAGGCAGTTCAGGGGACAAAGCGCCCCATCCACCCACACACAGAGAATTTGCTCTCTAGAGCAAAGAGCCATTAGAGACTGGATCTCAGGAATAATGTGAAACACTATGCTGTTTACATCTTGTTCCCCTCAGACAGCCTGAGGAGCTGTCTGGCTTTGCCAGTACCATCCACATCCCAGAGATGGGAGCAGAAGCATCCACTCCCTTCAGGGTTAGTCTGTCAGTGAGGCACATTTGTTGGTTTATGTTAGTGAATAAGTTATATAGCCAGAGAGTTAATATACATATACATAATGGTGCGCATGTGTGCATGTGCATATGTGTGTGTGTTACACAGTGAGTTCCCATATGTGTGTCTTCTATGCCCCAGATAAAGAGAGTGTGGGGAATTGTTACCAAGGCCTGTATGGCTCCTCTCATCACCGTGATGGAGTGCCATGGGGACGGGAGCAAAGAGAAGGCATGAAGCAGAAGCTGATTACAGATTTCAAGGCCCACTCCATACCCTTCTTCCACTAGGTCCCACGCCTACAGTTCTACCCCCTAAAACTTACTATGTGGGAGACCAGCAGGCATGAGGCTGGGGGACATTACAGTGAACCATAACAGTAGCAGACGTTAAGAAATTATCTGTATACAGTAACTGATACGATTCCCTTCCATCATTCCCATCCCCACTGCTTTTGGCTACACTGAACTATTGCCCTCAGTTTAAACTTAATGAAAAAACATAGTTTTTACAAGGAAGAGTTAGCACAAAAAACAAAACAAAACAACTTAGTCTTTCAGTTTCCAAAGACAAGGTCTAAATACAAAAACCCAAACAAAACAAATCAAAACAAAGAAAAAAAAAATGGAAATCAAACAGAACCATCACCCAGTGTCTTATCTCCATTCCTACACTATTGTTACTGCCTGGACTGGATCTGGTTTGTTTATCTCTGCCAGTTAAAGAATTAAAAGACAAGAAATATCTGAGCACAAAGGTAGAAGCAGAGAAAAATCTCAGGTGCAGCAGACAGAAGCAACCAGCCAATGACGACATTCATTAAGAGAGGGGAAACACACAGAGCAAAGCACACAGAAGGACCTGCAGGAAGGCAAAGCCTGCCTGCTCTGGAGAGTTGGGTTTTAATGGGTGTTGGGGGGGGGGGGGCTTCTTCATTTCCTAATTTAGGTTGGCCAGTGTATACAAACACAAAGAAATGGATAGGCCCACAACTTAGGTAAATGTGTCCTGACCTTGAACTTTTCAGGACCCACTGTTTTGGCTGGAGAAAAAGTCCATGAGGTCTTTGTTTCTGGTCAGGAAGGGAAGAAAGCAGGCAGAAATTTCTGTCATTGTTATCTAACTGTGACCTCTCGCCTCATCTGCTGCATGTCGCTCTCACTATCCTTCCCATCCACACGTACCTGCCATGAGTCATGAAAGCCTCCAGAGGAGAAAGGAGAACTAGAAGAAGGAAGGTCTATCAAAAAGGAGGTCGTGACAGTTCCAGGTCTGGCGGCAGGATTCACAGTGCACAACCTGCCGGTGAATCCTTGGGAACGCTGCATGCTGCTCTGCTCTGTTCTTAGACTCATGAAGAATCTATGCAGGAGAGCACCAGACCTTCAGCAGAGAGACAGGCCAAGTGTTGTTGCCCCAGGGGCACTGACTGTGAACTCTCATCAGCAACAATGACAGCAACCAGGGGGCATCCAGAGACTAACAGCCATTCCTCTTATTGCTTCTGAAAACTTGTCTTGGGGCTTCTGTTGTGATAAAAACCACGACCAAAAGCAACTCAGGGAAGAAAGGGTTTATTTCAGCTTACAGTTAAGAGTCCAACATGAAGGGAAGTCTGAAAAGGAACCCAAGGCAGGAACCTGGAGATAGGAGGGGCATTCCTCACTGGCTTGCTCCTCACGGCTTCCTCACCTGCCTTCTTATAAAACTCAGAACCACCCATGCTGAAAAAATAGCTGAGAACTTATATCTCAGTCCAGAAGCACAAGGCAGAGAAAGCTATCTGGAAATGACATGGGCTTTTAAGACCTCAAAGCCTTCTCCAGCAAGGCCACACTTTCCAATCCTCTCCCAACAGTTCTACCAACTGGGAACCAGTCAAACCATAGGAGCCTATGGGGCCATCTGCATTCAAACAACCAACTAGATGTGTTCAGGTCCCTGTCAGGTTGATGAACCAGTACAACCTAACAAAATGCCTTAGGGAAGGAGGAATTTGTACTGGCCTGGAGGAGTCTGTGAACACAGACGCCATGGAGGGAAGTCATGTGTCAAAAACAGCTCTGGCTGTGGTGTGGAATATGAAGCTATTGGTCACACCATGTCCTACATCAGGAAGCAGGAGCGAGAAATGCCTAGGCTCGTTTGGTTCCCTTTTCTCCCCTGATTCATTTCTGACTCTAGCCCTCAGTCAAGCCTCACTTGAAACATCCAGAGGTGTCTCCTGGATGCTTCCAAGTCCAGTCACGCTGAGAGGGGATGGACTGTCAGTCTTCATTCAGCCTGCAGTGGCAAAAGACCTTGAAATAGAGAATAAAGTGTGATCTTTGAGCAGCCTCAGGGAAGCTGTCCACATCTCTGTCCACAGTTCGCACCTAGAAGAGTCTTCAGGGACTAGCCAAGAGTCCCTGTTACAAGGTGGCATTGTAGCCATCATCATTTTGCTTGTCCCATTCTGGCCCAAGGTGTTGGGAGAGGCAGTGGTGAATTATGAGCATAGGTGGATTAGTATAAAAGACAATCCCCTCACTTCTCTCCTGATGAAGCAATGTCACTGGTGATATTCTAAACAATGGCTACTGATCATCGAGGGTCCCTGACTGACTGAGGTACTCACCTGTACTAATAATGACTAAGAAATGGCTTGCTGGCCAGCAGGTGAGAGATCTGGCTGCAGGCTGCACCAACACTGCCACCACCCATTGGATTCTGTTCCCCCAAGATCCACTCTGCTGCCCAACGCCACCCACCTCATCCTCCCATGGCCAGGCCTTCCTGCAGCTCTAGCAGACTCCAAAGGCACAGGCACAATCCACAGCAGTTGAAAGAACACACTACATTGGCACAAGCACAATCCACATCAACTGGAAGAACACACTCCATAAGCACATAAGGTACAGCCCACACCAGTCAGAAGAACAGAGGATACACTGGATATAGGCACCAAACCTCCACAAACTTCAGTTGAAACAATCAGACTGGGCCTGAAGACCTGCCAATCACCAGAACCTTTGGGCATTCAGGCCAAAAGACAATAAAACAAGGACCAAAAGAACAAAACACCCATCCAACAAAGTCAACACAAGAATCAACACCCAGACCTATAATCGCCCTGAACCCAGATGCATAAATGGCTGTGTAAGAATACGTTCCACAAGAGAAAGGACAATATGTACACACCACCAGAGGCCAGCCATGATACAGCGGCAAGACCTGAACATTCCAATTCAGCAGAAGCACAAGAAAATGGCCTTAGGATAACTTTATGAAGATGATAAAGGCCCTTAAAGAGAAAATTGAAAATAGCCTTCAAGAAGTCACGCAAAAGACAAACAGAAACTGGAAGAAATCCGTAAGTCCCTTAAAGACGGTCAAGAAAAACCCACCAAGCAAGTGAAGGAAATAATTCAAGACTTGAAAACTGAAATAGACGCAGAGTCTGAATTATGGCTGATATTGGGTTTTCTTCTAATTTTTTAACTGTTAATGAGCTAACTGCAGAAAGACAATGGATTGTAAAAATTGCTAACTTAAACAAGAATATATATTTTAAAGGTATCTTGGTTTTGAAATTTGTGTCTAAGGGTATGTTGCTTTGAAAAGAGGTTCTGCTTTTGTTTCCACAGTTGATGAGAACCTGTGGATTGCTTCCAGGCAAATATGGTTTCATCAACCAAGACCCCCTGATCTTTGATAGGAAGAGATGGTCACATGAGTTTCAAGGCTGCAGACTAAGATGATCTAACCTCAGGACCCTCAAAAGATTGCCAGTGCCCCTCAGTCAACAGGAAGTAGTAATGGAAAACTATGCCCAAATTCCCAAAATATAGTTTATAAGTGTTTCTTTTCATTATAAATGGTTAATTGTCATAGTTAATCTCTTTCTAAGAAAAAGGGGGGATATGATATAGGAATGATTAAAAAGATAGATTATTGAATTTACTTTAATTCAAAAATCAGCTGTTAATCCCAAAATATTTTACATTGGTGTGGACTTTGGTTGTTGATTGATACAAATTCAAGGTCAGTTTTGTTATACTGTATGTATATTTCTATTCTTAAGATATTATATTTATGCAATTCCTTCAAAATTGTAATGTCTAATTAAGAAATGTAGATTAATAGTCATCTGTGATAATCATCAAATTTATTTTCATGTTAGAATTTTTAGATATACAAAGATATATTTTAGTTAGATAGGCAATCTTCAAACACTTCAATGACCTACAGAATATGGCATTTAAAATGATTTAAGAACTTAGACTTTTTGGATAGTGAAACAGGTCTGCTCCTGGCAGCACCAATCTTCTTCAAGAGAAAAATGAGTATTGAAAAAACTCCATGTGGAATTTACCTTCTTTGTGGCAATGGTTAGGTTAGCCATTAGACAAGAAACTGTTCTTGTATTGACTGCCTGACAATATGCTGTATAAACTGGACATGCAGGACCCATAGGAATGTGATCTCTGAACTTTGTCAGACCAAGCTAAGACTGTCCATCAGGTTCCTGCTTCGCAGAGAAAACTTCCAGATATCCTTTAGGACACAAGAAGAAGTAACTGGCAAACTGTACCAGAATGGGCAGAGCAGATTTCCTGCTTCACTGAAATGAAAAGAGACCCTGGGCCTGTAGACTGAAGATGGATGCCCCAACTTTATAAAGGAACTTTGGGTGACTGTCCAGGCAGACAGGTGTCATCTCTTTCACTTCTATATTTTGGAAGTTCCTAGCACTTTCTGTTTACTCGGGTAATATATCCTTCTGTGGTCTTTGATGGGGTTTAAGATTAGATCTTATAGTTTTCTTTAGTTATTATAAAAGGTATATTGGATATAAAACTTTAGATTCACAAGGATAATGTAGATGATAGAATATTTTAATTTTGCTAAATACAAATAGACTAGATATTATAACTCTAATCCTGCTTGATAGTGTTTTGTTATATGTAATTTTGCTATGTTGAAATAGAAACCTTCCTTCTTGATTAGACAGAAAAGGGGAAGTCATAAGAGATGTCTTTCAGTATGCTATGAATATCATTCATTAATAAAAGAACTGTCTTGGCCTATGGCAGGCATCTTAGAAGTAGGCGGAGAAATCAGAGCATAGATGGGGGAACGGGCAGAGTCAAGGGAGATGTCATGCAGCCACCCAAGAATCAACATGTAAACTAACACAGGTAAGCCACAGGTCACGTGGCAAGACAGATTAATGGAAATGGGTTGAATTAAGATTCAGGAACTAGCTAGCAATATGTCTGAGCAATAGGCCAAACAGCATGAAATTGATATAAGCATCTGAGTCATTTGAGGGGGCCTAAGCAGCTGTGGACAGGTCCAGACCATGGGACTAAGTAGGCCAGAAACTTCATACTATAGGGAAACTCCCAGGAATTCACAAGGATGACCCCAGCTAAGACTTCTAGCAATAGTGGAGAGGGTGTATGAACTGGTCATCTCCTGTAATCAGATTGGTGACCACCTTATTTGTCATCAGAGAGCCGTCATCCAGTAACTGATAGAAGCAGATACAGAGATCCACAGCCAAGCCCTGAGCTGTGTTCCAGGAGTCAGGAGGAGGGATTGTACAAGCCAAGGGGGTCAAGGTCATAGCAGAGGAACCCACAGAGACAGCTGACCTGAGCTCATGGGAGATCACAGACACTAGACCAACAGCTAGGGAACCTGTATAGGACCAACCTAGAACCTCTGCATGTGTGTGACAGTTGTGTAGCTTGGTCTGTGTGTCAGACTCCCCATGGCGATCAGAACCTTTCCCAGTGCTGGGTTGCTTCGCTCAGCATTGATGTGGGGAAGGAGTTTGGTTCTGCCTTGATTTGGTGTAACCTGATGAAGCCCATGGGAGGCCTGCCTCATCTGAACTGAGATGGGGAAGTGGAATGGGGGCTGGATAGACGTGAGGCAAGGCAAAAGAATGGGAGGGGGGAACTGTGATCAAATTATTAAACTCTAATAAATGTAAAATTTTTAGTTAATAAAACAAAACACAGAAAATAAAACAAAAAAAGCAAACAAACAAAATGAAATGCCTTGTTCTGTGTTCTGAAGACACCAAGACTGCATGCTATTGGTTTCACTCATAAACTTGCCCATCCTGCCCAGACCTGCTCAGCTCAGAGACAGACCTAACGGGTGCAGTGCAGAATGACGAAATGACAGACACAATATAGCAAAGGTGACATGAGATAGGCTGTACACTATGATGGAGGTTCGTCGGCAGCAGCCTGGAAACTCAGGGCATGTGTTACAGTCAGCCCCAATAAGGAGAATGGATTGCGTTAGTCTTAGTGGCAGGTAGGACAGCTGTCTAGGTCATCCTGGAGGAAGAAGCTGGGGTTGGTAGTCTCTGCACACACAGGTCCTAGCTAAAGATCAGCCCTTTGCCACTTTTATTCTCTGATCAAGAGAAGGCTTTACATCCCTCTAAGCCTGACCTAAGGAAGGCCTTGCCAGTCCTATGGGTCTAAGGCACTGGAGTCCTTCACACAGCCATGTTCATGCCAACAGTACATCCACTCCCTACATCACCCTGACTGACACACCCAGCGGGAACCCATCCCATTGTGGAAGGTGATCTGGCTGCATTTCCAGTTGCAATGATGACATACCCTAACAAAAAAGGTAAACAACTAAAGAACAGATCTGTTTCACTTCCAGTTCCAAAGGGATGGAGTCCATCACAAAGGAAGAAATGGCAGCAGCTGGAAAGGATGGCAGCAGAAGCTGGACATAAGCATCAACACTCAGACATCATGGGGAGGGTGATGATACAGAGACAGAGAGCACCGACTGGGACAATACAATCGCAAAGCCAGTGACCTCAGCAAGGCTCTGCATCCCTATGGTCCCATAAACCTCCCGAACAGAGCTACCAGCTGAGAAGACAGTTCATCTTCAAACCACAAAAGGCATCATGGACATATGTGAGGGCTGGAAAACTGAAGACAGAGGTCTCAGAAGAGCATCTCACACATGAGCCTTGGATTCACATCATTCTCCATTTTTCTCAGTGTCCCAGAAGTCTGAAACACACTAAGAATACCGAAGGTGCCCTGAGGATTCCATGGATCAGTGCTACGTTAGGAGCACAGTGACCAACAGGTACTATTCCTATGCTAGGACAGCTGTCAGCTCAACACATTTCGTAGCTATCTGCTCACAACAAATGAAATGTGTCCTAGAGCCACTGAGAGACTCACCCAAGGTGACAGTTAATAAATTATCAGCTGGGACTGACGCCCATGCTTCCTTCATTCTTCCACAGCACCTTCTAGCGGCAGAATCTGTGAAGTACAGTTTAAACAGTAGGTGCAATTTCCTTCCAGACTGCCTTGTCTCCTTTAATGCTTCCATTTCATAATCAGCACCCAGAACAAGGCCTGACAGGCATTCTCTAAACATCTGGTGAGTGAGTATGTAAGTACAGTAAAAAAGACTCAGCCGTAACCGTCGACTTGAGTCTTCTGAAATGACACATAAACTCAAACTCACTAATGCTATACCACCACTCTAGGGTTGTGGACAGACATCAGTGAGCGCACTTGCGCACCACGCATGAAGCCCTGTACATCAGCACTCCAGGGCTGTGGTGCACAGCGTGCATGAGGCCCTGGGTTTCATCCCTTGGACCAAAAAGAAATCACTAAATGTAAGTGTTATGCCTGATCCAAACAACTTTTGAAATATTAATTGCTACTGTGCAGTCAGTGTTTCCTCCATTTCCTGTTACTCTCCTTTGCCCCTCCCCAACTGAGACTATTTGGCATCTGTATTCCAGGAGTTACTTTCTCAGGAGAAAGGCCAAGGAAAATCTTGGAAGGCACAAAAGCTTGGATCCCTGGGTTTCAAACTCTCAAAGAGTACAACGACACACCAGACTACTGGGAAGGAAGGGGATAGAGGGACACAGGCGTAAGGGTACACTGAACCCTTGAGGAAAGAGGAACCAACACTGTCCCTATGGTTTATTCAAGAGAGACAGAATCTGGTTTATTCAAGAAAGACAGAATCTGGCACAGTGGTGCATGCCTATAATCCCAGCACTCAGGAGGCTAAGAAAGGAGAATTGCCAGTCCCAGGCCATCTGTCTGGGCTATATAGCAAGACCCTGTCTGCTCCCCCTGTCACCCAAGTTGGAGCCAGTTCTGAAGACTGTAGAAACAACTGAAACGGGCAAGCAGAGGCTAGATGAGAGGCTTGGAAAGCAGAGGCATTGGGGGAGCACACTCCACTTGTTCTTGCTTTTCTTCTGAACGAGCCCCCATGTGACAGCCTAAGCCAGCACAGAAGCACACGGTCCTCTGAGCTGAAGACACAGAGTGGACCCCCTCTCCCTGCCAAGCAACTGAAGGAAGCACAGAAGTGGCAGAGCACTGTCAACAGCCCCACAAAGCTGCTCTACATCCTTGAAAGTACCAAAGGCACAAGACATTCCTATTTCCTGCTAGCAACAGGAGCTGGGAAGGGACAGCAAACAGAACACAGCAGAGGGCAACCAAGTGACAGAAGCCCCTCCTGGATGTGGTGACTTAGCACGGTGCTAGGGTTCTGGACCAGTCCTGGATGGAGGAAGCTGCTGCATCCTCTGTTCTGCAACTATGGAAACAGGTAAATGTCCTCAGCTCAGCACCTATGTGCTAAATGGAGATAAGCAAGTGTGTTGGGAACCAAGGTGAGGTTAGACAGTTGCAAATTGACTGGGATAAAGAGAAAATAAAAGTGCTTCCTCCCCGAGCACCTAGAGGACCTGGGACTCAACACAGAATCCTCTCTGAGCTCTCAATGTACAACTCAGGCTCCACCTGTAAGCAGAGTCCTCCTTGTCAGCAGCAGCTCACAGGCAGGCTTTATTAACTGAGATCTGGCCACAGGAGGACTCCAGTCAGTCCTTCCCCTGCTCAGATGAAGGAGCAAAGGAAAAAAGGGAACAAGAGCACAAATGTGTAGGAGAATGCCCCTCACACTAGAGCTCAGGCCCTTCTAGGGACAGGGTCTCAGAAAGCCTACCGTTTCCTCCCCACTCCTTCAACCAGCCCTCAAAGGCAGAGAACAGGCAAGACCATCATGGCCATCAGCCTACCCCCCCCTTCCCTCACCTTGCTGGCTTTCTGCTCATCTGAAATGGGGCTCTTAGAACAGAGCACTCTGTTGATCACCAGGACCACCTGCAGATAAGGCTGACGGGCCTGGAATCGGGGAACACACATGAACAACTTCTTTCCGGACCTAATTTCCTGGTTTTTGTTCCTATTCTCAGCTGAGAAAGAGTTGGACAGCAGTGGGCCAGGCTCACATCTGCCTTCTCCAGCCACTATGATCAAGCCTGGCCTGAGAGCTATCAATACTCAAGTGTTACCACTCCTGGGAGGCAAGGAAGATGGCTGATTAAGTATCTAGGACAGGACCTCAGTGCGCAGGCTGTAACAAGCAAGGGCTTACTCTCATCTCCTCTTCTCAAATTCATCAGACTAATTTTCTTAAGGAGGAAATCTTTATGTTTAATCCCCACCTGCCCCCATTCCTTTCTCTCATACCAGTTCAAGTCAATAGTCCCAGCACTAAGACGACAGAGTCCGGAGGGTCAAGGACAGTCTGGATCTCCTATGACTTCAATGACAGCTTGGACTACCTAAAAGAGTGATTGTAAGTATGCCTTTCGGGCTCAACCTAACTCTGAGATCTGGACCCACAGTCCTAAATAATCACACCAAGTCTTATATTAATTACATGCTGTTTGGCCTATGGCTCAGGATTATTGCTAGCTAGCTCGCACATCTTAACACATTTCTATTAATCTATGTTTTGCCCTGTGGCTCATGGCTTACCTGCGTTCCTTTACATCTTGCTCTTTCTCAGCAGCATCTCACAGTGTTTCTCCCTAACTCTGCCCTTCTTCTCCTTTATCTGCCTGCTTCTAAGATGTCTTGCCACGGGCTAAAACAGTTCCTTTATTATTCAATGATAATTCACAGCATACAGAAAAAAACATGCCATATCATATTGTTTATTACACTAGACCCAATTCTTGGGGTTGCCCTTGGCACTGTAGCAGTACACAAGCTGTAGCACCTCCTCCTCTGCTGTTCACACCTCCTGTGCATTCCTCAAACCATCTCCCCCTGGCCTTCACTTCCCTGCAAGCATTCCTCACCCAACCCCCATGAGCCCACCAGAAGCAGACCAGTAAAAGAGGCAACACAACACCCATAGCACTCGAAAACACAGAAAGGAAACAGAAAGCAAGGAATAAAACCCCTACCTGAGCAAGACAAACCCAGAAGTCAGCACTATAACTGTAATCATCCCAAACAAGCCCAGATGCCAGCAAAGTGTCTCCACTAGCACCCAGCTGTCCTACCATGGCAGGACCTGATATTTCAACACAGTTGGAACACGAGAAAAAGACCTTAAAACCACTTATAGGGAGAGGACAAAATCTTTAAAGCGGGAAATGAATAAATCTTTCAAAAAAAGCCAGGAAAACACAAACAATTTGAGGAAATGAATAAATTCCTTAAAGAAAACCAAAAACAAACAAGCAACAGAGAGAAACAAATAAAACTGTTCAAGGCCCGAGAATGGAAAAAGAAGCAATAAAGAGAACACAACTGAGGGAATGCTGGACATGAAAAATGTAGGGAGAAGAACAGGAACTAAGTCAAGCTTCACCAACAGATTGCAAGAGATAGAAGAGAGAACACAGGCACTGAAGGAGCTACAGAAGAAATGGACACCTCAGTCAAAGATAATGTTAAATGTAAAAAACTCCTGACACAAAACACCCAGAAAATCTGGGGCACTGAGAAAAGGCCAAACCCAAGAATATTAGGAATGGAGAAAGGATCAAAGGCCCAGAAAATACTTTCAACAAAATTATAGAAGAAAATTTTCTTAATCTAAAAAAATTAAAATAAATATTAAAATAAAGGTACAGTACAAGAAGAAAACAAAACACCAAGTAGATTCGACCAGAAAAGAAAGTCCACTCATCACATAGTAATCAAAACAGTAAGCATACAAAACAAAGAATATTAAAAGACTGAGTAACACATAAAGGCAGAACTGTTGGAATGTCAACTTCAAAAGGGCCTGGAAAGATTAGCTGCAGACTATAAGACACCACAGATGCTAGTCCAAGCTATTATACCCAGCAAAACTTTCAGTCACTATAGATGAGGAAAATAAGATATTCTACAATAAAGCAAAATTTAAACAGTATGTTATCTACAGATACACTGCTACAGAAAGTGCAAGAAAAATAATTCAAATTAAAAACATTAACTACACACATAAAAACAGGGGAATAAATAATCTCCCACCAGCAACACCAGAAAGGAGGGGAACACTCACACCAACAACAAGAATAACCAGTGTTCCTTGACTTCTCTCTAAATAAATGGCCTAAATTCCCCCAATTAAAAAAAATAAGATTAAAAGAATGGATATGAAAGACAGGACCTATCCTTCTGTTGCATATAAGAACCCCACTTCAACATAAAAGATAGACATTATCTCTATGTTGAAAAAAGATATTTCAAGAAAATGGCCATAAAAATCAAGCTCATATAGCCATTTTAATATCTAACAAAAATGACTTCAAACTAAAATTAATCAAAGGAGATGAAGAATGCCACTATATACTTATCAAAGGGAAAAATCCAAGATGACATTTCAGTTCTTAATATCTGTGCCCAAAACACAGAAGCACCAACTTTGTAGAAGAAACACTACTACAGCTTAAATCACACTCATAGTCACACTCATAGTGGGAGACATTGATAACCTCACTCTCACTAATAGACAGGAGGGGAGTCAGGAGGAGGGAGGGGAGTCAGGAGGAGGGAGGGGAGTCAGGAGGAGGGAGGGGAGTCAGGAGGAGGGAGGGGAGTCAGGAGGAGGGAGGGGAATCAGAAGGGAGTGGAGTCAGGAGGAAAGGAGTGCAGTTAGGAGGAAGGGAGGGGAGTCAGGAGGAAGGGAGGGGAGTCAGGAGGAAGGAGGGGAGTCAGGAGGAGGGAGGGGAGTCAGGAGGAGGGAGGGGAGTCAGGAGGAAGGGAGGGGAGTCAGGAGGGAGGGGAGTCAGGAGGAAAGGAGTGGAGTCAGGAGGAAGGAAGGGGAGTCAGGAGGAAGGGAGGGGAGTCAGGAGGAAGGGAGGGGAGTCAGGAGGGAGTGGAGTCAGGAGGAAGGGAGGGGAGTCAGGAGGAAGGGAGGGGAGTCAGGAGGGAGTGGAGTCAGGAGGAAAGGAGTGGAGTCAGGAGGAAGGGAGGGGAGTCAGGAGGAAGGGAGGGAAGTCAGGAGGGAGTGGAGTCAGGAGGAAAGGAGTGGAGTCAGGAGGAAGGGAGGGGAGTCAGGAGGAAGGAGGGGAGTCAGGAGGAGGGAGGGGAATCAGGAGGAGGGAGGGGAATCAGGAGGAGGGAGGGGAGGGGAGGGGAGTCAGAAGGGGTGAAGGGAGGGGAGTCAGGAGGAGGGAGGGGAGTCAGGAGGAAGGGAGGGGAATCAGGAGGAGGGAGGGGAGTCAGGAGGAGGGAAGGGAGTCAGGAGGAGGGAGGGGAGTCAGGAGGAGGGAGGGGAGTCAGGAGGAGGGAGGGGAGTCAGGAGGAGGGAGGGGAGTCAGGAGGAGGCAGGGGAGTCAGGAGGAGGGAGGGGAGTCAGGAGGAAGGGAAGGGAGTCAGGAGGAAGGGAGGGGAGTCAGGAGGAGGGAAGGGAGTCAGGAGGAAGAGAGGGGAGTCAGGAGGGAGTGGAGTCAGGAGGAAGGGAGGGGAGTCAGGAGGGAGTGGAGTCAGGAGGAAAGGAGTGGAGTCAGGAGGAAGGGAGGGGAGTCAGGAGGAAGGGAGGGGAGTCAGGAGGAAGGGAGGGGAGTCAGGAGGAAGGGAGGGGAGTCAGGAGGGGTGAAGGGAGGGGAGTCAGGAGGAGGGAGGGGAGTCAGGAGGAGGGAGGGGAGTCAGGAGGAGGGAGGGGAGTCAGGAGGAGGGAGGGGAGTCAGGAGGAGGGAGGGGAGGGGAGTCAGGAGGGGTGAAGGGAGGGGAGTCAGGAGGAGGGAGGGGAGTCAGGAGGAGGGAGGGGAGTCAGGAGGAGGGAGGGGAGTCAGGAGGAGGGAGGGGAGTCAGGAGGAGGGTAGGGAGTCAGGAGGAAGGGAAAGGAGTCAGGAGGAAGGGAGGGGCGTCAGGAGGAAGGGAGGGGAGTCAGGAGGAAGGGAGGGGAGTCAGGAGGAGGGAGAGGAGGGGAGTCAGGAGGGGTGAAGGGAGGGGAGTCAGGAGGAGGGAGGGGAGTCAGGAGGAAGGGAGGGGAATCAGGAGGAGGGAGGGGAGTCAGGAGGAGGGAGGGGAGCCAGGAGGAGGGAGGGGAGTCAGGAGGAGGAGGGGAGTCAGGAGGAGGGAGGGGAGTCAGGAGGAGGGAGGGGAGTCAGGAGGAAGGGAAGGGAGTTAGGAGGAAGGGAGGGGAGTCAGGAGGAGGGAAGGGAGTCAGGAGGAAGGGAGGGGAGTCAGGAGGGAGTGGAGTCAGGAGGAAGGGAGGGGAGTCAGGAGGAAGGGAGGGGAGTCAGGAGGAAGGGAGGGAAGTCGGGAGGGAGTGGAGTCAGGAAGAAAGGAGTGGAGTCAGGAGGAAGGGAGGGTAGTCAGGAGGAAGGGAGGGGAGTCAGGAGGAAGGGAGGGGAGTCAGGAGGGAGTGGAGTCAGGAGGAAAGGAGTGGAGTCAGGAGGAAGGGAGGGGAGTCAGGAGGAAGGGAGGGGAGTCAGGAGGAAGGAGGGGAGTCAGGAGGAGGGAGGGGAATCAGGAGGAGGGAGGGGAGTCAGGAGGAGGGAGGGGAGGGGAGTCAGGAGGGGTTAAGGGAGGGGAGTCAGGAGGAGGGAGGGGAGTCAGGAGGAGGGAGGGGAGTCAGGAGGAGGGAGGGGAGTCAGGAGGAGGGAGGGGAGTCAGGAGGAGGGAAGGGAATCAGGAGGAAGGGAAAGGACTATTACTCCTGAACTATCGGAGGAGACCACCAGCTAGCATACATTGATAATCGGAAATAAAAGTTCCCTGAGATAATGTCCCCTTTCTGGCACTCTCGCCCCCTCCATACACACACACCATAAACGAAACTAAGCCAAAGGCTAGATACCCTCTGTGTGCTCCCTTAAATGATTGTAGAGATGGGTGAGGTGACGCTGTTTTCACAAAACTCGTTCTGAAATAAGATCTGCACTCTTAGCTACCTAAGAGGCTATAAATGTAATCTGACTATGGTTCTGTGGAGGTCAGACCTTTGAGGAATAATGAGACCCTGAAGGTTGGCCCCTTGTCCCAAGGTACTGGTAGCTTCAGAAGACAGCTTAGACATGAGTTCCCACTAGCAAGAAGGACCTGCAATACTGCCTAAACTGAGCTCAATAAACCTCTCTTCTTAAAAGTGATCTAGCCTGTGGTATTCACTTACAGTAACAAAAAATAAGCTAAGACACGGCCACTTTTATTAATATTTTTGCATTTTTAAAATGTTGGTAGAGGTCTGGGAAAATGGTTCAGTGGGTAAAGTGCTTCCCTTACAAGTACAAGGTCTTGAATGTAAGTCTCCAGAACTCAAAAAGATGGATGAATTAATATGCATATGAAATCTCATCACCTCTATGGGAAGATTAGAGGTAGAGGCAGCAGGATCTAGGATAACCAGCACTGAGCAGCAAGAGAACCATGTCTTAAACAAGACAGAGAGAGAGAGAGAGAGAGAGAGAGAGAGAGAGAGAGAGAGAGAGAGAGAGAGAGAGAGAGAGAATTTTTAATTAATTAAAATGTTGGTAGAATTATGCAAGAAAAGCATACATACGTCTTGGAGCTCATATATTAAGGCTTACCTGCCCTCAAGTCATTGGGAAAGGGTCCTATGGCCCACAAAGAGATAATGGCTAAAAGTGGTCCTAGATCTGGAGAGCCTGCAGCTTACCTCAAGTTCTTATTTTTTGGTTCTCATTATGACACAGAAGAAACCTTTGTTGATATTTTTACTTAAACGAAACCAAGAGATAATCAGCAGTTGCTTCAGGGGTTTCAAGCTCTGACATCTTGGGGTTTTCCAGAAAGCATTATTAATATAAGCAGCAAAATGGGTTAAGGAGAGAAAATATAACCCTGATTCATCTTCCTAACCACAAAACAACGGGAGGGCTGCCTGGTCCTCACGACAGTCCTGGAGTTGGCTTTTAGATGACCACCATCACCCATACATGCCCTCATCCTCTCACTTCAGATGCTGGAATCCTGGAAATTCTGGCTTTTCCAAATATATTTACCAACAGGACCTTCCACAGTTATGCTTAGACCTTGCTGTTTAGGGGTATCTTAGTGTTCTATGGCTGTGAAGAGACACCATGACCATGGCAACTATTATTTAAAAAAAAAAATGATTGGGGCTTGCTAACAGTTCAGAGGTTTTCATCATGATGGGAAACATGGCAGCATGCAGCCGGCCATGGCGCTGGAGAAGTAGCAGAAAGTTCTACATCTGAATCTGCAGGCTGCAGGAAGAGAAAGGACACTGGGCCTAGCCTCATGTGGGCTTTTGAAACCTCAAATCCAAATGGCAGTCCTCCAACAAGGGCCTCCTAATCCCTGTCAGGTAGCACCATCCCTTAAAGACCAAGCGTTATCTGTGAGTCTATGGGGATCATTCCTATTCAAACCTCCAGGAGTGCCAGACAGGCATGGAAATGGAAGATGATCAAAGCTCAGGATCAAGGCTCAGGATACTTTTAAGCCATGTTTCAGATGTTACCAATGACTAACAGGTCACTCCAGCTGTACAGTCCTTCAAGTGGATACCATCAGATGGCAGCTAAGGCTGCAGTCTGAGACTAGAACTTCCAGGACTGACCAAATCTATCTATACATTCATCTGTCTGTCCATATCCATCCAGCCAGCCATCAATATTAGTTATACCTATGTTTCTGTGACCACAGACTCAGGGATGAGGCTTTGCCTTGGCTCACATCTTCAGAAGGGCCATGCACTTAGAACATGATGGCCACAAGAATGTGGGGGTGATGGTTGCTGTTCATTTCTTTATAGACACAAAGCTGGGAAATGAGGAAAGTGGAGAATCCACATAAACACATGTTCCTATGGGGTCTGCTTACTCCAGGGAGGCCCCACTTCCTGAGAACTCCACAACCTCCCCAAATAGCCTTACCAGCTGGGGACAAGAGTCTAGGGGGGAATTTCATATGCAACCCATAATTCTATCTCCATACCTACTAACTACCTATCATCCTTCCAGGCCCCTCCAGACAGTCTGTACATTTTTAAAAATTACTTTTTACTGATTTATGTGGTGTAGAGAGCAGAGGACAATTTCTAGTAATCGGTTCTCTCCTTCTACTATGTGGGTGCCAGGGATCAAATCAGGTTGTCAGGCTTGATGGTAAGGGCCTGCACCCACTGAGCCATCTGGCCAGACCTCCAAACAGTCTTTAATATATTAATAAAACACAAAGAGGCTTTGTGCTCCACAAACACCTCACAGAAAACACCCCTGTGAGCAAGGCAAAAGCTCCATTCCTTCTTACAACATAGCCTTGGAAACCATAGCAAGACTTTTACTTCACGCTGCTAGCAGAGTCCCAAGCCCACCCTCAAAAACAGACACCCACCCATCAAGAGGAGCAGCTTATAAGATAACAGAGGAGTCGGGGCTACCATAAAGTTGTGAGTTGGCTCAGGCTGAGCTCTCCAGAAGCAAAAGTTGAAATGGGGAGTCATTTGTGAAGGAATAGGGAAGAGGGAGAAGGGTGTGACTCGAAGTGACACCTGCCCAGATCACTGTTCACTGGGAGCCCACTGAAGGGACTCTGACCAGCTCAAGCATGGCTAGCTGGCTCTGGCAGGCCTTGCCCTCCCCCCATCCCTCCGCCTTACGGTTACATTCCTAAAGCTAGCCCCGATGTCTACTCCCTCATTTGGTCACTTCCTCCTCCTCCTGAGGCTGACTACCAAAGTCCAGCCATCAGAAGCCCCCTTTGACTCAGCTAATAAACATGCCCAACTAAAATTAAACACCTCATCCCTTTACCTTTATAAACCACCATTTTCCTATGTGCCACTTCTGTGTCCCCCCATCCAGAGGCAGTCCTTTGTCCCTCTGGGACAAATACCCTTGCCTCCCCCCTTTTCCCTTCCCCTTCTTCCTCATCTCCTGTCTCCTCTATCACAGCATTCTAGCACATTCTAACACAGGCTTCCCTCTTCTTAAAATTACTCCTGCCAGGTCATTTGCTGCTGTTCTTTTTCTGCTTGAGTCAGAAAGCGGCCACTTTAACTTTCTTCCCTGCTTACTAAAGGATCTCTGTGAAAACACGTGTTTGGATGAGGTTTGTGCCTAACCTGGGGTCTGGGAGGAATCCCCTACCATGCAGGAGTCCCCTTTGTCTGCAGCATCTGACCCTCCAGGAGACAGAGAAATTGGCTCTCTTGTCTCACATCAGGCAGCTTCCCTTCCAGGAAGGTTTACAGTGTGGGCCTTCAGTAGTGGTCCGTGAAAGAGAAGGCTGAGTGTCACTCAAGAGCCTGTACTACAGAGAAAATAGGGCATAGTCACGAGCTCGCGGCCAATGAGTAAGGCCAAGTTCCATTATAAGCAAGAGAGGTCAGTCATTAGGCTGTGAGAACTGAAAACATGCACTGAAATCACATGTCCGACGCATCCAAAGTGACTAATTCATATAGACCTGGGAATTAGTTAGCTTCCTCACCACTGTGACAATACAAAGGGACAAGGGACTCATTCTGGCTTGGGGTTTCAGAAGGTTTGGGCTATCAGGACTTCCATATAGCATGACAGTGGGCTCATGTATCAAGGGACGTTCCTTAGGCAGACAAGTGGCAGAGAGAGGCATCCCAGCTCCTTCTCCTTGTAATTCCATCCAGGTTCTCAGCCCACGGAATGGTGCCACCCGTATTCAGCGGGGCTCTTTCTTGACTTCCTTCACAGGCATGCCAGTGGTGTCCCTGGCCAGTTTCCTAGGTAATTGTAAATCCAGGCAAGGTGATGTGACTAACTCTCATGGGAACCCAAGCTGAGAACACTTAGAGGCAGATCTGGAAGCTCATGCCTGGGGGCTACACAGTGAGCTTGAGGCCAGCTTGAACTACAGAGTAAGACCTTGTCCCTAAGGAGGAAGAGGGGGAGGAGGGAGGTAGAGGGGAGAGAGGGGAATGAATAGAGAAAGGAAAGGAACCTGGGCCTGGGCAGATAATCCACTTAAGCGAACACACACGCAAAAACTAAATGCATTGGTCCTTAAATGCGTCAGTTGCTGGTCCAGGATGATCTTGGCTCAATTTTCCTTCTAAACTCTCTCTCGTCCCCCTTTTTTTCTTTGACTCGGTTCACAGGCGTCCACCCTCTCAGGGGCTGACATTTCCAGACTTTTCAGAGCACAGGCTGCAAGGACCAATTACATCCTCTGCAGCATCTCACGAGAAGAGGATATTTAGGCCCAGCTAACCATCCAAAAGGCCTATCCTGCAGTATCTTCAGCTCCAATTGGCCAGACTAGTCACATGGTTATACCTGAGCCAATCACAGTGTCCAAGGTAGCGTGGCGTTGTGATTGGCCAGGCCTGAGTCACAAGGCCACCCAGGTTGGAAAGTAAAGGTGAAGGAAGGGACAGGAAAGAAGGGTGAAGAAAGAAAGGACCACAGGTCGTCAGTCACGGAAACGGAAGGCCTGTCACACCATGCTGTTCACACCAGCTCCATTAGGAGACGAACCTAAGCTTCGTCCAGTCCCTCTGCCCAGAGCAAACGTAAGTTTATTTATTTTGGGAAATTTTAACTTCGCATTTATGGAGGTCATGAGATAACTGAGAGTCAGTTCTCGTCTGCCATGTGGGTCTCAGGGTGGAACTCAAGTCTTTGCACTTGGCAGCAACCATGTGCACCTGTTGACTCTCTGCGGGCCCACGTAAAATGAGAATGTGCTTGTGGCTCTCTGCCTTGAGCTGGAGGATTTGAAAGAAGACCACACTTATCACACTTTTGTTCTCCAGCTAAACCAGAGTGGGTCCTTGGTGACCACACATGGTTGAAGAACTACCTTTAGATTTTGTTTGATGAAATCTCTTGTAAAGATTAAAGGTTTGTGAAATCAGATCTATGAAGAAAGTAAAAAGAGTAGATGTTAATAGGCCAGGAAGGGTACTCTAAAACACACAACAGAAATGCACAAGGCACTTAATGAAGTCATCTCCCAAGAAAAGGGGGCGGGGTAGTAGCTATTTCCGGGCTTTGCTGAGCATGAAGTAACAAGCTCGCCAGCTTAATTGAACCATTGGGGAATCGAACATGAAAAGAAATCTTTGTTCAGCAGTGGCCTAAATTTTAATCTTATTTAATTGTGAGGCTCCTCTGGGCAGCAGAATTATACAGGTCTTCATCTCCCGACAGCAGAGTGGATAGAGACCACAGAACTGCTGGAAACGGGATTCTAAGAACCAGATTCTATAGCCTTCGAGACTATCTATGGCTAAAAGTGGCTTCAGCCTCTCCAGCATACCCACCATTATAAATATTTGGGAGGTGAGTACCAGACACTGACTTTAGTGGTTGAAATGAATGGAGTGGGAAGGAACTGCTTTTCTTATAGAACAAAACTGTAAAGGGACTTGCAGCTCCTATTTTGGCTTTTTTTTGTGGCTACTGCAATACCAGGTACCATCACCACCTTCCATCAGAAGGAAGTGGGAAAGTGGTTCTGTGAAAGCTTTCAGACCTGGCAACACCAGTGTAATGGTCTGAGCATCTGTGATCCCAGCACTCCTGCAGGAAGATGAAAGGTAGAGACAGAAGAGTCCCTAGGAGCTCACAGACCAGTAGCCTATATAAGCAGTGGCCATTGAAGGGAAAAATATCCAGCCAAAGAGACCCACCCTAGCCCTGAACCCAGAGCTAGTGAAAGAGACCCACCCTAGCCCTGACCCCATCTCAGAGAGGTAGAGGACAGGACCAACACCCAAGGTTGTCTGTCCTCTGCCATCATTATGTGACATCCATATGACATAGCCCAATATTCACACATATTTCACACACACCGTGTGTGTGTGTCTGATTCTGACTCTCCCCCCCCCCCCACACACACACAATGCTAAGAAGTAAAGAAGTAGGGAGGGAAGAGGAAACATGCACTTCAGGAAACTGTGCCTGCCAATGTGAGCTTATGTTTTGCTAGTCACCTGCATCTGCAGTGTGACCGAGGGAAGGTGTGAGAAGGAGGTGATGCCAGTCCAGCCCACAGCAGTGCATCAGATGCCCATCATTGAACAAGATGTGACGGGTTTTCTTCCATAGCTAATATCTAGACCACTTGACCCTCTCACTTTTGGTTTTCCTAGCCAATTAGCAGTTTGTTGTCTCCCGAATAAGTGCCATTCTGGGCCTTATGGCCCATCCTCTTCCCCTATGTTTACAGGGGGAAAAAGGAACTACAAATCTCCTTATCACTGCCACCTGCTGAGTGCTAATCTTTTGGGATCCTCCAAGACCTTGGGTGTGCCCGGATGAAGGGGCAGGGTGTGAGAGAGGACAAAAGGAGACACAAGGAGAGACACACAGGCAGAAGCGCAGAAGCTGGGGACAAGCATGGAGTAGAGTCAATGTGAGTGGAAGGGGCAGAAGGAATCCAGCATGGCGGGAAGCAAGAGGGGAAAAAGCTAGGCGAGATGCAGTAGCAAGACAGAAGCATGGCTAAGGGACAGACAGGTCTAAGATATAAGATGTATTGAATAAAGCTCGGGTCTCTCTCTCATTGTGAGCCCGAATGATGGAACCTAAATGACTCCTGAGTGCAGATTGTTTAACCTCGACGCCCCTCGCCTGGACAAGACTCGACCACAAAGAAACCGGACGCGGTAAGTGGAGGTCCTCACCGAGATCCACGCGGTAGCAGTTCACAGTTGGATCTTGAACTTCTCAGCATTCTCCAGAGGAATAGTCAGGCATAGAAGGAGAGTTACTTAATTTATCTCTTATGTTATTATTAATGTTCTCTATAATATTTTAATTGAAATTAGTGTTTTATTATTGTGTGTGTATGTGTGGGTGGATAGGTGGGTGGGTTCTGATCAAACCCAAGTCATCAGGCTTTGTGGCAAGCACCTTCACCTGTTGAGCTCCCTCACTGGCCCTATGAAATTTATTGGACTGGCTAACATAAGGGCTGGCATAGTGCAGCAGTGGCCACCTGCATGCCCAGCCCAGAGGCTGGATACCTCAGACTTCCAGTCTGCTGCTGAAGACATAGATAGTCTCTAGAGTTGAGTTCACACTGAAGGCCAAAGGAGTTGGCATGATGTCTGTGGACAATTGCTACAACAATGGGTGAATTCCTCAGAAAAGGAGGGGGCTTGCACACCAAGTCTTGCTCCTCCCCTAATCTCCTTCCTTGGCTCCCAACCCTTTGGATGGTACCAGTCACAATCAGAGTGGCCCTTCTCCCTCCAGTCACTGCCCCACATGCCAACCCTCTCTGGAAATTCCCCTCCAAACACACAAACACCATCCTAGACTCCCAATCTAGCCAGGTTGAGAGCCAATCCTTCACAGTTCTGCCTGTTAGCTTGGAAAATGCTTAACCACAAAATCATTGCTGACGTGGGATATCTTTCCGTATGCTGTGAATATGCTTTATTAACATTGGTTATAAAGAAACTGGTTTTGGCCTATGGCAAGGCAGCTTAGAAGCAGGTGGGAAATCCTAGCAGAAATAAAGATGAAGAAGGATGGGGCCAGAGAGAGATACAGAGGAAGGAAAATCAGAACGCTGCTCTGAGAAAGGGTACCAAGCCACGTGGCTAAACATAAATAAGAAATATGGGTTTACTTAAAGTATAAGAGTTAGATAGTAATAAGCCTGAGCCATAGGCCAACTGGCTTGTAATTAATATAAGCCTTTTTGTGATTATTTGGGACTAAGTGGCTATGGGACTGCATGTCTAGATCTTGGTGTTAGAACAGGTCAGTGGCATTGGTTACTCCAGGGAAGAGACATCCACAGGGCTGGACACATAACCTAGAAGTCTTAGTAACCCAACTACCAGGAAGTCAGGCGGCCTGAGCAACCAATCAGGACGTCAGGTGGTCTGAGTGGGCTAATCAGCTTTCCTCCACAAGGCTTTTGACACAAATAAAGGAAAGATTTCCCTGTTTCTTTTTGGTTGAAGAGTTAGAAACACAATCTGTTGGTAGGCATCAGCTGGTGGAGAAACTGAATCCTTAGAAGGAAAAATTGAGTCTGTGGATATGTAAAGAAGTGCCTCAGGTAGAGGGCAGCCAGTGGTAACCAAAGAAAGACTCCACTCAGGCCAGAGTGGTGATTCAGTGAGCTTACAGGGCTATCTACAGGAGCATGGAGGATGCACGGGCAGATACAGGAAATTTCTCTAGGCAGTTACACCACCAAAGAATGCCCCAATCTGTTTTCCAACAGTTGTTCATTGCCCTATCTATGACCCCAGGGAAAGAGGAGCTTCATTTATGTCCAACTAACAGGAAATAACCACACTACAGAAGCTCCAGCTTTACAAATGGGAAAGTCTATGGGAAAAGCACAGAGAGCAACCTTGATTCCTATTATGGATGGACTCTTGCAGGCCATAAATTACCCCTTTTGCCCAGTTGGTATTAAATATCCTCCCACTGTGGATAAGAGTCATGATTATATCAGAATTTGTATAAATACTTTGATTATGTTACAGATGTGAAAATGATGGGAAAGATTGTCACAGAGAACAGGGGACACATGATACATTTATAGTTCTCAGTGCAGTTGGTACAGGTTCAGTGATGCTGCAGCATGCAACCGATGCTTTGGTTACACTTTGAGAATTGCCCTGTCTTTCTCCAAGGTTATTAAGGATCTCTAGGATAGCCTGCATGCAAAGGCTGCCCAAGCATAATAATTATGTACATAGTATATATTACCATAGGTATTTCATATAACATCCTGGTGCAGTGCCTGGATTGGAGCCAGGAATCAGCTCTTATCTGTGTGGTATTGTGTGAGAGAGCTGTGTGGACAAGTTTGAGTTGGTTGTCCCATCTGGGCTACAGCTTTTCATCTGCTCCTTCAGAGGCAGGATCCTCAAGCTTCTGAAGACCCTCACTCCAGTACAACTGATCCCTGGGGGCTGACTGTAACTTTACCCCAAGGCCTGGGAGCCTGGGCACAGTCTCCAGGCGACACCTCCTGATGGCCTTCTAAATGCCCTTGTTTGTACAGGAAAGGGGGTGCTCCAGTAGGATATTGGGACTTCCCATCCATGGTTGCTTGAAACTGTTTTCCAGTGAAGAAGCCTGAATCCAATCACTACTCCTTTGCTGTACACCTAGGGCCTCTCAGCTGGCCAATTGCAGTCTCGCTGGCACAGAGGTACAAGGAGAAGCATGTAAATATATCCTGAAGATCCACTGGGAGGTGCTGTGGGAAAACAATGTGATGTTCATGTCCACGGTGTACCAGAAAGGGGCACACAAAATGCCTGTTCAAGTGGTGACAAGAGAGATGATGGCCACCTCCCTCACCCCTCATACCAGTAGGATCAGTGTGGTGAGGGAACCACAAAGCACAGTAATTCAGGCCACTTTGTCCCCACAGCCAAGGCCAGGGAGAACCACTGTGCTCCAGTGGCCAATAGTAACAGACAGAATTCTCAGTGTTCCCACATGTTAAAGAATTTGGGGGTGTCTCTGTCTAAAAGATGCAGCCTGTCAAAACCCTTATCAAGGGTCTACAGGCCCCTTGGTAGCACAGACGGTCATCTGTGAGAGCCTGTCAGTGTCAGGCTGCAGTTTCATGAGAGACTTCCTGAAAGGAGACCCAGATAAAGCACGTGAGCCCCAGGATCCCGTGGCCTCAGTTTCTTAACACTTCTGACCATGCCACCACCACCACCACCACCACCACCACCACCACCACCACCCCCAACTCCGGGAAGATCAAAGGCGGCCATATAAACAAAAGGAAAGCAGACATGGAGGACACAGATCTGACCCTGCTCTTCAGAAGGTGGAGTGATGTTTGCATCCTGTGAGACGCACCTTCTGATTCCCATGTGGAATAAGGAAGCAGACAGAAATCCACTCTGAAGGCCCTGTCTCTCAGCTTGCTTCCTTTCTACAGTCTTTGGCTGCATGCCAGATACTTTGTTTATTCTGTTGGTCTGAGGAGGTGTGTGGGAGTATGTAGAGAGAGCAGAGATTGTATAGAAGTGTGCAGCGGTTCCCAGGGGTGTGCAGTGTGTTCAGGGACTGCCAGGTTTTGCAGGTGTTTGCATGGTACATAGGAGTGTACAGGGGTATGTGGATGTGGGGGCGTATGTAGGTTGTGGAAATACAAGGGTGTGGGTGAGTACAAGCATGTGTGGAGGTGAGCAGCTATGACTGGGTATGTGCAAGGATATGCCGGTCTGTGAGGATGGGTATGTGCAGGTGGAGCATGTGGGACAAGCTGGAGAGATGGCTCGGGAATGAAGACCATTTGCTTCTCTTACAGAGAACTGACTGGACTTGCTTCCCAGCACTCACATTGGGTGGCTCACAACTGTTTACACCTCCAGTTCCAAGGGATCCGTTGTCCTATTTTAACCTCCAAAGGCAGCTGCATGCAGTGTGATGTGCACAGACAAGTAGACACACACATACCCACTATAATATAAATAAATAGATCCTTTTTTTCAAAAAAGAGTGAAAAGTCTGTGGTGTGTGTGAGTGTAGTGGCATTTAATAAAAATAGTCTGGAATATCAGAAGACAGAATCACCCACAGTCAAGCTATGAAGGTCAGGAAGTAGTAATGCACACCTTTATTTCCATCACTCAGGAGGCAGAGTGAGTTCAAGGTCTAACAGCCAGGCAGTGGCAGTTCACACCTTTAATCCTAGCTCTAGGAGAGTTGAACCAGGAAGTAAAATAGCTGGGCGGGGAAAGAAATATAAGGCAGGAGAAGACATAAGTTCAGCATTCTGCCTGCTTGACCAGTCAGGCTGAGGGCCTGTGAAGATAGGACTTAGCCTGTTTGGCCCGAGAAGTTGCCTGTGTAATGTGGCTGTGGTTTATATCATCACACTTTGTTCCCTGTTTGCCGAGGTCCATGGGAGTATACAACCAGTGACAACCAACATTTTACAGGCTGTCCTACTGGATAAATAACTCTGTATTGGGGAGCCCCACTAGGCAAAGTCTAGGAGGTCTCTAAACAAAATCTCTTTAGGCTTCTTCTGTATATTCTCCATGGCCCTCAGAAGATATTCCAGCTTTTGGTCCAGGTTTTTATTATAACACTTAATAGAACTCATGCTATATGTGAGTGTGTCTAGTTGTGAGCAGATGTGTGTGAAAGTGAGGGATGCAGACATGTATAAGCAGTGCAGGGTTGTTTGGGCATCTGTAAGGAGTCCAAGGGTGCAGCTTTGTACAAGGTTGAGCAGAGGTCATATGGAGGCTGCTCTTTGTCCTGGGGAGAATGAAGCACTGCAGAGCCCCCAGGGCCCCTCTTGCTATCAGGAAGCTGACAGAAAGCAAGTCCTGGGTATAGTCCCAGCACAAATAGCCACTGGAGCAACTAGGCCAGATCTGCTTCTGCCTTGGTCATTCTTTCCAAACCAGTGAAGATCCTTTGAGAAACAACTGCCAAGATGCTGGGGAAGAACTTTCTGAGGTGTGTGTGTGTGTGAGGGTATGTGTGTGAGGGTATGTGTGTGTGTATGATATGTGTGGTGTGAGGGTGTGTATGTGTGTGTATGATATGTGTGGTGTGAGGGTGTGTATGTGTGTGTATGATATGTGTGGTGTGAGGGTGTGTATGTGTGTGTATGATATGTGTGGTGTGAGGGTGTGTATGTGTGTGTATGATATGTGTGGTGTGAGGGTGTGTGTGGTGTGGGATATGTGTGGTGTGAGGGTGTATGTGTGTGTGTATATGTGTGTGCGAGAACATAACATCAAAGCAAGTTTTTAAAATATGGGTTCTGGGAGCAAACTGGGGTCCTCACACTTCTGCAGGACACACTGACAGAACTGAGCCCTCCTCAGCCTGCAAATATGGCTCCCCGTAAGCGTGATACATTTCTCTCTGCTATACTCAGAGGAAGAGCTGAGTTGGGAATAAACCCCTTCCTGTAGCCTAAAGGGAGGAAGTCAAGCAGTGGCTGGCTTCTGCATGGTGACTCCCTGCTGAGGGGCTATGGCAGGCCCAGCAATTTCATCCTAAAATCATACTGTTTTGTTTTCATGCTCCCTTTCCTTTAAAAAAGAAGAGAGGCATGACTGTTGTAGAAAGTTACACTTTATCTACACACTGTCCAGTCCAAGGACGTACATTCCTGTCAGGGTGCAGGCACACATCAGCCCTGCCTTATGGATGGAGTTGGCAAGTTTTCATCTTCTTTTCTTGGCTCAGATTTTTGCCAACTTACATATTTTTGCTAGGTTTCAATGTCTTTCTACCAAACCAGATGTTTCTGTGGCCTTAGTATGTAGGTTTGCTCTCCTTCCAGGAAAGCTTATGGCATCTGATGAAATACTGATACAGTTATTAGAAGATGATGCCGCAGAGGACCAGGAGAGTCAAACACTGGCTCTGGTGACTTGCTTGAAATAATGAACTATAGAGCATTTCACATTCACGATAATTCTTTTTAATGATTTTGCTCATCTTAATCTGTGGATGGTTGGGTTTCCTCATAAGAACAATGGAAGCCATTGAATAATCTTTGGCAGAGGATAAAGTAACCGGGTTTATGCTTTTAACAGAGTTCTTTAGCTGTTGAAGTGAACTGGGGAATGGGGGTGGGGGAGGGGGTGAAATGGAGGGAGGGGCTTCAAAGTCACTGTAACAGAGCTAAGGTCACTGTGTTAACATGACTAGCAAGGCAGCAGCAAGCTGATTAGACTCTGATTAGCACAGATAAAGCCTAAGCAAACACTGTGAGGGAGGTTAATAATCTCATGCACCAAAGGGTGGAGCTATGATCCTAATTAAATGATTAGCATCTTCTGCCTCATGAACTTTGTAGCTAACAGTAGTCAGTTTAGTCCACTTCCCCTAAGTTACCTCCAAGGTCAAGAAAGAATACAAGCTAAATTCTTGATGCTTTAGACAACAAAGTTTATGTAACCAATCTTACAAAAATTAACAAAGAACACATTCTCCTCCTCTATGGCAGATATATTTGAAACTGAGCATCAGACATATCCATGGGGGCAGCAGTTAGTGTCTGCTCTGTCCTAGGATGGGTTCTGGGGGAAGAAAAACAGTCATGAGGTTGAATTGAATGAGACACAACTGCATCTTCAAGAATGTTTTCTTTCCACAGAAAAGCTCCCCTTTGGGGGCAGGGGGTGGAAAGTTTCTGTATAATTTTTGCAGACACACACAGATGCAGAATATGAAAAAATGACATAACGTGTCAGTTATGAAAATGTGGCTTCATTCTAAGCAAACACGGACTTTTCCATGATACGTCTTCAACCCTGGAGTTCTGAGTGGGAACTTGCTCTCCAGCCTCTCTGATTTCCTTCTTATTAAATGATTGCAGCAGCCACACTGTAGATCGGCACCAAAGAGGAGCAGACCTGACCATAAAATCATTCGACAAAGCGCCCTGTGTAACTCAGACTGTCTGCTCACAAATACGGTTGGTTTCTGGATGTCACAAGGGAAAAGAGAAACAAATGGAAGGTGCTTTAACTTATTTTCTGTTCAGTGAAAGAATATCCAAGGTGAGGCATCTGTCAAGAGTGTGGTTTGTTTCATTTGGTCCTGGTAAACGAGTCAGCATGGGCCCAGTGTCTGTGGAGCAGCATGTCCACTTTCTACAGGCCAAGTGGGAACTCAGTGGAAGCCTGTTCGTGCTCACTGGCAGATAACATAAGACTTTAACTGGGTCACGTTCAAGTGGAGATCAAGCTTCCTTACTTGTGTGTGTGCCACATCCCCAAACTGAGTGTGTTCTGGACACAGTCCTACCACAAAGACTCAGTATTAAAGGTCTGGATGCCAGCTCATTACTACCGGGAGGTGATGAAATCTTTTAGAGGAGGCACCCACAGGGAGACTACCCCTCTCTTTTCACTCTGGCCACCATGAAGTGAGTAGCTGCTCCAATGCATGTTTCTGTCACAGTGTGCTGTCTCTGCAGGATCAAAAGCATCAATAACCAAGGACAGAAGCCCACAAGACTGTGAGCCAAGGTAAACCTAAAAGTAGTGTGCGTGCGTGTGCGTGCGTGTGTGTGTGCGTGCGTGTGCGTGCATGTGTGTTTGCGTGCATGTGTGCGTGTGCATGCATGTGTGTGTGCGTACGTGTGCGTGCGTGTGTGTGTGCGTGCGTGTGCGTGCATGTGTGTTTGCGTGCGTGTGTGCGTGTGCATGCATGTGTGTGTGCGTGTGTGTGCGCGTGCATGTGTGTGTGTGCGTGCGTGTGTGTGTGCGTGCGTGTGTGTGTGTGCGTGTGTGTGTGCATGTGTGTGTGTGCATACCTACCTGCTCATGCACGTTTGAAGACCAGAGGTTGTCCAGTATTTGCCTCTATTGCTCTTTACCTTTTCTTTTTTTTCTTTTTTTTTTGAGAAATGGACTCTCTGAACTTGGATCTCCATCTGAGGTAGATAGACTGGTGAGTGAACCCTCAGGGTTTATCTCCCAGCATTGGAATTATAGGCCTAACCACCACATCCAGCCTTCCAGGTAGGCCCTGGAAGGGCTGGCAGATCCTGTGCTAGCACAGCACGTTGCCCTAGCCTCAGAGCCTTTGCTAGAGCAGCAAAACTATTCCAGGGAGGCTGTAAGTCACTAGGAGAGTAATGTGCTGTGGGTCATCCTGGACTCCCGTGGCTAAGGCCCATCCACCCTCACCTAGGGACAAAGCCAGCCTGTGACTCAGAACAGATGGGGACAGTGTCCACCTAACTAGTACTGAGCTTTGTTTCCACTTCCAACCCTTCTTTCCTGGATGACACTGAGCAGTGGTATTGCTGTGGTTTGATCTTTTCTGAAATTATATAGATGTATAGATATGAATATGATATATAGATAATGTGGTACAAAAGATAATCTCAGAGCTAGAGATAAGACTAAGTAAAAGCCTTTCCACAAAACCTGAGGACCTAAATTCAGATCCCCAGGACTCACATAAAATGCTGGGAATCACTGCCAGGTGTGGTGCTGTACACCTTTCTTCTCAACACTTGGGAGACAGAGACAGGCATATAAACAAACATTCAAAGACTAGGCATCATTGCCTGTGTGGACCTGTAACCACAGCCTGGGGGACGGGGCACAGAAACTGAAGGATGCTTGAAGCAAGACACTCTCTATAAAACAGCAGAATTCCAGGATGAGCAGGAAACATTTTGGAAAAATAAAGTTAGAGAGTAATACAGAAAAGACTCTGAGGTTGTGCCAACTGTTGAAATTGTTCACAGCACACGAGTGCGCCCCTGCTCCAGAGAGAGAGATCTGGGACTTGAATTTGTGTGGTGATGGACCAGCAGAGACAAACAGTATCGTGCCCTCTGGGGTCACCACCTTCCACTCAGTCATGTCCTGAAGATGCCCGGCTTCTCTTTGGGTTTTATTGTTGTCCATGAAGATCTCTCTTCCTTCTTCTGCAGGGCCTTCCTAAAGCTGCCTCCTCTCCACACCAAGTCCCACACATCCCTGGGCTTTGATCTCATTTGGGAGCAGAGCACAATTTCCTTTCTTGGAGAAATTTATGAAAAACAGCCAAGATAAATAAGGACTATTGTTATTTTGATTTTATTTCTAATCTTATTTCTCTCTGTACTTATTCTTTCTTGATCTTTTAAAACCTTATTTGTATACAATTGTCATAAAAAACATAAATTCTCCATTCAATATTAATAATGTTTTAAGTTTTCATCAGTAAACAACAAATTCTCCTTCTATCGATCTCTAAAACACCTGGTCTGTGATATTAAAAAAAAAAAACTGTTATGTACCACTCAATGACTGATTTTAAGATATTTAAAATACAGACTGTTCAAGACAGCTACAAGATAGTTTACTATACTTGTCCATCATATCACATCTGTCACAAAAATGTTAGAAGGCCTTACCCAATCCGTTTTAAAGAAAAGAAAGGAGGAGTAGATAGGACAGATATAGGTAGGTTATTGTATCTACCTATAAGCAATTATTAGCCAAATATGAGCCAAAGCCAACTCACACTGGCAGGGATGCTTGTATATTGATACAAATGTGAAATTATTTTATATGTTTGATTAAGATAATTTATTGATACAAATTCAATTCTGAAACTTTTATATGGTTATCTAAATTAATTTGTACATTGATACAAAGTTAAATCTGTAACTGTCATATTTTGCATGTGCTTCTACCTCTGTTTAAGTATTTTGCACATTGATGCATATTAAGCATACTAGTCAGAATACATACACACACACACACACACACACACACACACACATTCTACCTTTGTTTAAGATATTTTATAGAGGCACTATCCAGCTGCTCAAGAAGCAACATGTAAGGAACACAGGTAAAGCCATGGGCCACATGGCAAGACAGATTAATGGAAATGGGTTGAATTAAGATGAAAGAGCTAACTAGCAATGTGCCTGAGCCATAGGCTAAACAGCATGAAGTTAATATAAGCATCTGAGTCATTTTGGGGAGGGGCTAAGCAGGGCTGGCAGGCCTGGATCGTGGGGCTAGGCAGTCTGGGATGGCAGATCTGTGGGCCTGGACCCCTGCTGGACAGGCTAGAAACCTCATGTTAGAGATGGTATCCCAGCATGGGCAAATACCCACATAAAGCTAGAGCTTTAAAAGGGTTCTACAGCACAGAAACTGAGCCAAAAGCAGCTTCTGAGTTGTATCTCTGAAATGGGTTGTAGGCTTTGGAACCTCCTCCATGTTGAAAAGCCACCAAGCAGGGAAGGGTCAGCAACCAAAGCAATGTTTTACAGTCTAGCATTTTAAAAGCTCTTCTGGTTGGAAAATAAGGGTACACAATAAAACAGACTCAGATGGAGAAAACCTCTAAACAGGTTACAGTGTGTGTGAAATGTACATACTTGTGGTGGGATTCAGGTGTCAGCTGATAAGATCTGAGGATGCTTATCCAGGGTCCCCGGCCCCTGAAGGGGGAGTGGCCAACCCCATTGATAAGAGGCTGCTGGGACCCTGAGAGGGCCCATTTCCTGGTTCTTGACTGCTAGATAGACCTGTTTGGCATCCATTGTCCATCACTCGGATACTCCAGTCCCTGTTCAGGCACCACTATGAGCTGTTACCTGTATTGTGAGTGTTGGTATATATTTTAATAAATATTAATCTTAGACTGGTGCATTGTAAGTGAAACTCCGCCTACACATACTCTTTGGAGAGAAAAGAAAAAGTGTAGAGAAAGTCCCTAAAGAAAAGCAGAGTAATAAAAATATAATACTTATGTAAAGATGGAAAATAAACAAAGAGTCTGGATTATATTTATTATTGTGTTTTCTTTTAATTTTTTAACTGTTAATGACCTAACTGCAGGAAGACAATTGATTGCAAAGGCTACTAAGTTAAACATATATATTTTAAAGGTATCTTGACTTTGAAATTTGGGTCTAAAGACATGTTGCTTTGGAAGAGATGTTCTGCTTTTGTTTCCACAGAAGATGAGAATCTGTGAATTGCTTCCAGGCTAATATGGTTTCAACAACCAATACCATCTGAAAATTCTCTGATGGGAATAGATGGTCACATCAGCTTCAAGGCTACAGACTAAGATGATACAGCCTCAAGACCCTCAAAAGATTTCTAGTGCGCCTTAATCAGCAGAAAGTAGTAATAGAATGCTATGCCCAAATTCCCAAAATATAGTTTATAAATGTTTGTTTTCTTTATGAATGGTTAATGGTCATAGTTAATCTCTTTCAAAAAATGGGCAGAGATATGGTATAGGAATGATTTAGAAAAATAAATTATTGGATTTACTTTCTTCCAAAACTCAGCTGTTAATCTAAAAGTATTTGGTATGGATTTTGGTTTATTATACAAATTTAAGATCAATTTTGTTATGCTGTATTTTTCTACTCTTGTTTAAGGTATGATATTTATGTAGCTCATTTAAAGTTATAATGCATATTTAAGAAATTATAATTAATAGTGCTGACATGTCAGTCTAAATCTTGAGCCATTATATTTCAATATGAAAAGGCAAAAAAGTCTCCAAGGCTTTCCTGCATAGTTAAAAAATGAGCAGTCCATTAGATTGTATGTAGGTACAATTGGAGTATCATGTGTGGACTCTGGACTATGTTGGCATAAGTAGGTTTTTTACTGTAACAAGGTAAGTCAACTGGAGTTGTAATGTATTTTGAGAAATCAGTTCACTACAAATTATAACTGAACACTGAAACACTGAAATTGAACATTGTACTTTAAAAGTTCTATAGGTTTTGTCGATAAAAGTTTTGTGGGAGAAAATATAAAGATCATAAAACTGCAAGCCAAAATATTATAAATTTAATTTATATATTAAATATATTTTTATACCTCTAGATATTTTGTATAATATTTAGGATATTGTTGTTATCTTGTACTATACATTTACCTTTGTTTAATGTTTATATGATTGTCAGACTTGAAGTCATTATCCAAAAACTGTACACCCATTTATAGATTATCTATTTTTACAATGTAAGCTTCAGTCTTTAAGATGATAAAATTACAGGTCACAGTTATTACGTGTTCTGTGTACCAGTCATGCTGTTTAGGTTTCTCAGATATATAGTAGAATATGTCAGATGGACAGGAGTCTTCAAATACTTGAGACCTAGAAAATGTGACATTTAATGTTTTGTTATTTAAATTCAGCCATGAGAGACATGATAACTCCTGGCAGCACCATTCCTTTCCTGAGATGGTGTTGGGCATCAAAGACTCTCCACATGGAGTTGGTCTTCCTTGGTAGATAATGGCCTGTTGGCCAAAGAACTGCCCTTGCCTCCACTGCTGACAATAAACACTTTGTCCAATCCAAACTTAACAAACAAAAAGAGATAGAGACTGCTAAAACCTGCCAAGACAGGATAAGACTATCTCTCAGAATATGCTACTTCTAAAGAAATCTGTCAGATATCCTAGGTCTGTAGCCAGAAATGGAGATGTCCCAACTTTACAAAAAAAGCTGTGGGTGACTGTCTAGGCAGCTGACTGTTGCTGTCCTCTCCTACTAAATTTTAGAAGTTACTCACTCATTTTCCAGCTTATTCAAATAGTGTAATTTTTCTTCTCAGGTCTTTGATGGGGTTAAAAACGATATAGTTAAGGTTACGACCATATCATATCTTAGCTAAGAGCACTTAGATACTATAGATTCATATTATCAAAGATATACAGCTTTGAAGTAATCTCTGTATATTTCTATATGCCAATATTCTGGACATTTAATATATACTTCATGTTTGTTGCTTGTTAGTTGTTTGAGCTTGTTTATGTTATTTGCCTTTTTCCTCTCCTAGACATTACCTTATATATGTATATATATGTATATGTTTATATATGTATATATACACATATGCATATACTATTTAGTTTTAGAACTTTCTTAGACAAAAGGGGGCAAGGTGGTGGAAACCTTGACCTAGAGGTGTGGTTAGGTCCTGGGGATCCATGTGGTAAGGCCATCTAAAACCCAAGGGCACACGGTATTCCCTTCCTGTTGGTTACCCTGCACTCTTAGAAAGAGGATCCCCGCTGCCACTATCGCCACTGCTGCCATGTGGAATACTCCCAACTTTCCAAGACTCACTTTACAGTTCAGTCTCTATATCAGTGAGTGCTTCATATAAACTCTTAATAAATATTAATTTCTTTATACAACCAGTTTCTAGCAAATAATTCCTCCAATAAACAACTGGCCTCTTGGCTGCTATTACCCCCACATTTGAGGGTAAGAGGACACAGCTTCTGCAACCCCTTACCCTCCTGCATCTGCTGCCCTGGTAGAAGCCTGTACCTCTGGCTCTTGAGGACCCAAGATGGTGCTTTGGCATGAGAGATGCATTGCTTCCATTCTGGGGCCTCCATCTCCCTCCTCAGAGACAGCAGATGTCTCCATTAAAGTTTGAGGTGAAGAAAACCTTGGGGGGAAATAATTAGCCTTGTGTGTTAGCATCTGCCTGTTGTCTCCTAGGTGGTAGGGTGTCTGGCCCTCCTCCTTGCCTAGGTATTATCCAGGAACTTGGAGAGGGCTCTGAACAGGGACCCAGGGAATCCAACCAGGTCAGAGTCCTGACTTCCTGTTCCCAGGCTGTGCACTCTTGGTCAAGTCACATCTCTGAATATCAACTTCCTTGGGTCCTACAGCTCATACAACATGCTCAAAGAGACCAAGTTCATAAAAATGTATCTTCCTTCTGCAGCAGTAAAAAAGCAAGACTTCAGGTGTCCCCCACCCCCAATGCCTTTGAAGCTCCCTGTGTGCTCTTTATCTGGGCTATGTCCTGCTCACCCATTGTGATGATTAAAAGACTCAACCCACCTATCTGCCATGCCCCTCCCCGGCTTAGAAGCAGGGTGTGGTGTCTGTCACGCCTGCCTGTTTTCCCACTATTCGGCTATTTATTCCTGTGAGCACAGGACCTCAGGAATTGGCAATGACTTTCTCTTTGTTCACTCACCTTCCTCCCAAAGCCAGCCAGACTCCAGGGTGAATGTATTCTCCAGTTAGTTGCCAGAACAAGGCAGACTTGATAGGGAGATCTGTGGCTGAGAGAAAGCTTATTTCCTGGGTCCTTCTGCACCACAGCCTGGGCTGTCAGGGAGCAGATGGCCATCCTGTCCCCTCCATTAGCATTCCTGCCTGACTCACACCAGGCTTCTTTTTGGGCTTCTCACAGTTTATGCTGGCTGGGGTGGCTGCAAGCAGGCAGTCAGGAGAGACCTACTGTGCAGAAATGTTGCTTTTCCCCCGGTGCCCTGCTGGGGGCCCCCAGCCTGCCTATCACCCCCTTTTTTGAGGTACCTCTGCCTGAGGCTTTTTTAGAAAGGACATTGTAGGTAATGGGTTGAAATATCAAGCAGAGGTAAGCTTGCCTGCTTGTTTGCTTCCTTCCTTCCTTTCCATTTTTTCTTTCATTTTTAAATTTAGAATTCCACCATGCAAATAATCATCTATCCTCTCCCTTCCAATCCCCCCCCCCCACTCCTTGTTTCATGTGCTCCTTTTTCTGTGTCCACTGAGTGCTGCCTTATGAGATGGGTGTGGGACTATCTACCCAAGCATGGGCAGCCTCTCAGGCCACATCCCTGAAGAAAACTGACTTTCCATAGTGCCTCAATTCAGGGTGGGACTTCATGAGCTGCTCCCCCAGCCATATTGGGATTTTCCACTGGCTTGATCTCTGCGTACGGGCGCAGCTGTGATGAGTTCATGTGTACAAGGGCCCTGTCACAACTGGAAAACATGTTTTTCTGGGGTTGCAACTGCTTCTTGCTCTTACACTCTTTCTACTTACCTTCTTCTAAGAGGATCCCTAAAACCTGGAGAAGGTGTGTGGTATGACTGCCCCAGTTAGAGCTGAACAATCCACAGGCTCCCATTCTCTACATGCTAGGTCTCTGTACTAATCACCATTTACTAAAAAAGAATTTCTCTGATGAAGGTTGAGAGACCCATTAAACCATGGATATGGGTCATGAGAAGTCAGTTTACTATTATGTGCATTTAGCAATAATATCAAGTTCTCCCCTGTGGCCTCTGGCTTAGCCAATCACAGAGTTAACAAAACATACCAGGCACATGTTCCATTGTGTCTAGCTAGCTTTACATCCAACCAGAAAGTAGTTTGGTTACCATAACATTTGCTGCACTGAGTGTGGCTCACCATCTGTTAACATTGGTCCCAGGGTTCACAGCTGGGTAAGTTTGTTGAATAATTTTCTCCCTGGTAGTGTACATAGAACCTTCCAGAACTGTAGAAGCTAGCCAGCAGGCATGAGGCTCCCAGCCTGCCACCAGCCTGCTTTCTCCATGTGCTGTGAAAACACGATGTCTTCATCAACAGTGTCTTTACCATAAAGTTTTGGAGGGAACCAAAATGATGGCGGTAACCTGTGATTGGTGTATATTGCACACCCTTGGCCAACACTTTAAAAGACATAACAGTCCTGATACTGTGTAGCATGAATCCTAATTGGTTTTAATAAAATCCTGGAGCCATATATTGAGGTAACTGCTAAAAGATCAGAGAGCCAAAGGAGCAGCCACCAGAGGGACCTTTTACTTCTACTCAACCCATAGGCCAGAAGACTGAACCCCTGTCTCTTCCTGCCTTTTATTCCTCTCTCTGCCCAGCCATATCCCTTCCTATCTCAGCCTTCCTAGTGCTGGGAAGGCATGCGCCATCACTGCCTGGCCTCTGTGGTGATATGTTATCTATTTAATAAAACCAGTCTGGAATATCAGAGAACAGATCCACCCAGTCAATCCAGGAGGGTCAGAGAGTGGTAACTCACGCCTTTAATCCCAGCAGGGAAAGACCAGGAGTGGTGACCTATACCTTTAATCCCGTAATTCCAGAGACAGAGGAGATCTTTCTATGTTTCTGTGAGTTCAAGGCTAACTACCAAATAGTAGTAGCCCATGCCTTTAATCTTAACCTGGATGTGAAGCAACTGGGCGAAGAAGGTGTTTAAAGAAGGCAGAGGAAGACAGATTCATTCTGTAGAAGCGACAAAGAGCAAGGCTGGGGAAGCTGGAAGACAGCTGGGTGAGATCTGACTGTGGTGTTTCCTCTCTTTGATATCTCAGCCTTTCCCTGAGATCTGGCTCTGAGTTTCCTTTATTACAACCAGAATACGACAGAATAACTGATGGCTGCTGAGGCAGGAAAGTCCGTTTTCTTCAGGATGTGGCCCCTGAGAGACATAGAGGGGGACACCCGAAGTCCTGCTTTTTTACTGCAGCAGAAGGAAGAACCGTACCACACAGACGTCTTTGGTAACTAGAGGCTGGCTCTGCCCTCTGACCTTCAGGCCAGCCTTATTTGTTAGAGCAGACACAAAATATCACCACAGTTCTGACCTGTTCTATTATACATATATACGCATACATACACGTGTGTGTGTGTGTGTGTGTGTGTGTGTGTGTGTGTGTGTGTGTGTTTTAAAAGCCTCGTAGCGTCTTCTATGTGACTTTTCAATGGGTTGTTACTCTTAGTTTTCCCTCATCTATCCTGTTGGCCCAGCCCCCAGCCGTTTATCCCTTCCCATTCCTTATTGCTCTCCTATACCAACTGGGTTCAGCCCCCTTCTCATGAACGCCCCCTGTGTCCCTCTGTTTAAACACATAGCCAGAGTTTAAATCCATCATCCACATATGAGATGGATTGTGCGGTGTCTGTCTCTCTACATCTGGTTACTTCACTCAGGTTGATTATTTCCGGCTCCATCCATTCACCTGCACATTTCACCACATTTCCATTAGGCATTCTGAACACAGTAGCAGTAAATGTGGATGAGCAAGTATCTCTGTAGTAGAACAGAGAATCCTTTGGGCGACTATAGCTGGTTCCTGTGGCAGACCTTTTTAAGCTGTTAGAAGAACATGCACCTTGATTTCCATAGTGCCCGCACCATATTCATTTCCACCGGCAATGGGTAAGCTGTCTCCTTTCCCCAGATCCATGTCAGCATGGGTTGTCTTTCTTTTCAAATCTTAGCCATTTTGATTGGAGTAAAACGAAATCACAGAGCTTCTGAACAGCAGAGGACACCACACCTGAATGAAGAAGCAGCCTTCATGAGGAAAAATATCTGCTACACATTTGATAGAGGGTCTAGAATATATAAAAAAACTCAAAAGTTAAATAGCAACAAAAAATGGCCTATTAAAAAGGGTGGTAGGGAAATAAAGTAAAAAATGAAATAGGAATGCCAGATATATATATATGTAATTCAGCATTTTTAGTCACAGGGGAAGTTTCATAGGAACCAAGCCAAGTTCCCCAAGTGTTTGGGCTGACCTTGGTTGTCAACTTGACAACTGGACAGAGGAAACCAGAGGATTTGCTACCACCAGATTTGCCTGTGGGTATGTCATTGGGGACATTTTTTTGGTTAATGATTGCTGCAGGAGGGCCTGTCCCATGGTGGGTGGTGCCATCCCTAAGCAGATGAACCTAGCATGAGAAAGGAGCCTGAACCTGAGCCTGGGATCAAGCCAGTAAGCAGCACTCCTCCATGATCTCTGTTTCAGTTCCTGCCTCCAGGTTCCTGCCTTTGCTTTCTTTCATGATGGCCTGTGACTTGGGAGCTATAAGATGAAGTAAACCCTTTCCTCTCCAAGTTGCTTCTGGTCAGTGTTTTATTACAGTAGCAGAAACCAAACTAGACCCTCAAGACAGAGAGCTCCTCAGAATACATGAGAGCATCATCTGCCTCTTCTGACCTGACCTGACCTTCTGAGGCACTTTGGTATGTGCCCCTACCAGAGGCAAACTCCTATATCATTGCTCACCTGATGTTCCTTCTATTTTCTACCAAAATTTGATGTGGGAATCAAGCTCATCCAGAGGCAGTCCTACCTGCCATTTTAACCTTACAACCTGTCCCCAAGTGTGTCTTCCGACTTTCTTTCTTAACAGGGTCACTAAGGACATGCTCAGCTTTCTGACCCTATGTTCAGGATTCTGTTGCCTATGTGATTCCCACGGTCCTTGCCCACCAAGGAGGATAATTTTCTCCACTCTGTCTTCACACAGGACTGGATTTGACTCTGTGCTCAGCACTCCCTAGTTCCATTTCTTGAAAGTGTGACCCAGAATATATTACTTAGCCTCTATCCAAACCTCAACCTCTCCAAGCACAAAACAGGACTAATTAGCCAGCTTACTCCCCTTGTGGGTAGGTTTCAGCTTCAGTCAGATAAAACATAGGTCTAGCAGTATGATTTATAAAGCATATGCATACATAAACATTGTAATTTTTCTGATTTATCTTAGAGTCCTGGAAACAATCTTCCCCAGGTCTGAGTCCAGGCCCCACTCCAACAGGAATCTCTCCCTGCAGGGATCTGTGAAGAAGAATGCCTGGCAAGAAGCTGTGCCTGGAAAAGCTCATTGACTAACTACAGCTTCCATGTCTTCAGTTCCCCTTGGGCATCAGTAGCCCCACAGAGTCTCTCCTTGCCCACAGAATGTTTGACCTAACACCCTGTGACTGACAGATAAAAACCTCTTAGAATGTTCTAACTTAGCAAACCCTGATGTCACCATTGCTGAGATGTCCCCACTGCACTATAGTCACCTGATCAAAGTTCCTATGTATTTGAAAAGGTCCTGGAGTTACGACCTTCTTTACTCTGTACTAGAAAAACTATGTGAAACTGCTTTCTTGTTGGAAGATGGAATTGGGGCTTCCCTTCGTGTGCATTCCTGAGTCACTATGTTTAGTTCAGTAATAAACCATCTGCTATTCCCTTTGACGTGAAACTATGCCTTTGTGGTGACACACCTCTTACTTGATAGAGAAAGCCACTAGCATGGACTCTGGTGGACAGTTCCATGAGGTCCTGATTACCTCAGGTGAGCCACAAAGTCAGGGTCACAGGCTGTGCTCTTCAGGTGGCTGTGTGGACTGGCCATGTGTTCACAGGAATGGTGTGATGCCTGAAGGGGCCACTCATCTTCCTTTTGGGGGTTGTGCATGCTTGGTTTGTTTTCCTTGTGAGAAATGCATTGAAATTGGTTTAGAATTTTAAAGCAATGTTCAGAAAAATAGATAAAAAGAATATCTGTTGGGGTGTTCTGTCTACCATTGTATGAAGTAGGGCCTTTGTCCTGGGCTTTGACTATTACAGAAGTCTCCTATGACCAGCATAATGGTAAAAGCAAAGCCTCAGCCATCTTGTCTCAGTCTGATGACCTCAACATGGGAGAGCTGGCCCTATCCCACATAGGATAGCTGGCCTCTGAACTTGGGAAAGCTGGATCCATACCTTACCACAGGTGTGGGAGAGCTGGCTCTGCTCACCTGAGGAGGTGGTCATGGTGGCCTCGACTGACCAAATTAGCTACAACCCAGACAGATATGCAGGGCTTTGAGTGGGCACTCCCCAACATCTGCCCCATCTGACCTGCTGGAGCTATTGATAGCACTGCTCCTGTGAAACCATAGTCACATGATCCCTATGACTCTGCGCAAGAGCAGGATAACAGAGAGGAGATGCCACGAGGCCCAGCATTGATGGTGTATCAGAAGCCAGAGGCCTTGAAACTGACCGAGAACACATACACCATGAACATTTGCAAGGAAAACTGGACTAAAGTGTCTACTGCCTGATACACATCATCTCCCAGTGGTGCTCAAGGCAAATGAAGAGGCCGTGGAGAGGTAAGGAAGACGGTGGCGTGGGGATTGGTGGGGTTCGTTTTTTTTTCATCTTATTCATATTTTCAATTTAATTTTAACTTTTTTCACCATTGTAAACATTTTATTTTCTTTTTGTTGTTTGTTTATTTTTGTTTTTACATCACAAAGTCTCCCCTCTTCTCAGTTCCTCCCACCTATCCCCTGTTCCATCTTCTCCTTGTCAACTGTTTCACTTCAGATACAGGTGGGCCTCCCGTGAATATCAGCCGACCCACACCCCTCCCCCATCAAGCTTGGGTGAAGCAATCCAGCAGGAAAAATGGTTCCCAAAGCAGGAGACACAGTCAGAGACATCCTCTGCTCTCACTGTTAGTCCCCAGGAAGACCAAGTCACACAATCGTAGCATATATGCAGAGGGCCAAGATCTGCCTGATGCTTGGTTGTGGGTCTTTGCATCTGTTTCCATCAGTTGCTGGATGAAGCTTCTCTGTTGACAGGCTAGGTATCAATCTATGACATTAGAGTATCACTAGGAATCGTTTCATTGACTCTTTTGCCATTCATATTTGGTTCTATCTTAGGACTCTGGGGGTATCCAGCCTCTAGGTCTTGGCCCTAAGAGCTGAGCTCCCTCTCGGGGTATATGGGTCTCCATCTGTGACAGTCACTAGTTGGTCACTCCCACAATTTCTGTGCCATCTTTAGCCCAGCATATCTTGGAGGCAGAACAAATTATAGGTCAAGGAGTTTGTGGCTAGGTTGGGGTTCCAGTCCCTCCACTGGAAACCTTGCCTGGTTACAGGAGATGGCTGGTGCAGGCTCTGTGTCCCCCCTTGCTAGGAGTCTAAGCTGAGGTCACCCTCAGATTCCTGGGAGTTTCCATTGCTCTGGGTTTCTAGCTTATCCCAGACATGCTCCCAGATTCCAGTTGTCTCTCCCAGTGCTCTCTCCCTCCATCCTCCTACAACCTGATCCCTCCTGTCCTAACCCCATCCCCTCTTCCAGATCCCTCCCCATTCACTGGCAATGTCCATTCTGTTTCTCCCTCACAGTGAGCCCTCCTTGTTACTTAGATTCTCTGGGGTCTGTGGGTCACAACATAGTTCTCCTTTCCTTTACTGCTAAATCCACTTAGGAGTGAGTACGTATCATGTCTTTCTGGTTCTGTGTTACCTTACTCAGGATGGTCTTTTCTAATTCCACCCATTTGTCAGAAATTTTCCTGGTATCATTTTTAACAGCTGATTAATACTCCATTGTGTATATGTACCATGTTTTCTTTATCCATTCTTTGAATGAGGGGCATCTAGCTATTTACAGATTCTGGCTGTTATGAATAAAGTTACTATGAATATAGCTGAGCAAGTGTCCTTGTGGTATGATTCATCCTTTGGGTATATACCCAAAAGTGATATTGCTGCATCTTGAAATAGATAGATTTGCAGTTTTCTGAGAAACCACCATATTGATTTCCAAAGTGACTATACAAGTTTGCACTCCAACCAGCAATGGAGGAGTGTTCCCCTGGCTCCACATCCCCTCCAGCATGAGCTGTCACTTTGTTATTGATCTTAGCCCCTTCTGACAGGTGTAAGATGGAATCTTAGTATCCTTTGGATTTGCATTTCCCTGATTGCTAAAGATGTTAAACATTCCTTAAGTGATTCTCAGCCATTTGAGATTCTTCTATTAAGAATTCTCTGTTTAGATCTGTACCCCATTTTAAAATTGAATTATTTGATTTTTTGATGAATATTTTCTTGATTTCTTTATATGTTTTTGGATATTGACCCTATATCAGATGTGGGTTTGGTGAAGATCTTTTCCCCTTCTGTGGGCTTTTTGACAGTGTTCTTTGCTTTACAAAAACATTTCAGTTTCATGCAGTCCCATTTGTTAATTGTCAATCTTAGTGCCTGTGAGACTGGTGTTCTTTTCAGGAAGTTGTCCCTTGTGCCAATGAGTTCAAGGCTTTTACCACTTTCTCTTTTATCAAGTTCAGTGTATCTGATGTTATGTTGAGGTCTTCGATCTACCTGGACTTTAGTTTTGTGCAGGGTGATAGATATGGATCTATTTGCATTCTTCTGCATGCAGACATCCAGTTATGCCAGCACCGTTTGTTGAAGATGCTTGTTTTTTTCCATTGTATAATTTTGGATTCTTTGTCAAAAATCAGGTGTCTGCAGGTTTGTGGGTTTACTTCTGAGTTTTCCACCAATGTCATGTCGTTTTCATTACCATGAATCTGCAGTACAGTTGGAAGTCAGAGGTGGTGACCCCAGAAGGTCTTTCATCGTATAGTGTTAGCTATCCCTAGTCTTCTGTTTCTCCATATGAAGTTGAGTGTTGTTCTTTCAAGGTCTGTTGAGAACTGTAATTTTGATAGGATGCATTGAATCTGTAGATTGCTTTTGGTAAGACTGCCATTTCGTCTCTGCTAACCCTGCTGATCCATGAGCTGGCATTTTTTATTTATTTTAATTTTAATTTTTATCATATCTTTCTAAGTTTTCCTTTGGTGGAGGATGCCAAAGGTTGAAGGGTGGATATGGAAGATCCGGTAAATGAGTGGTATTGTGGTGAATGATGTAAAATTGCCAAAGAATCAATAAAAATTATATTTAATTTTTTTTATTTCTTTTAAATTCAGAGAATAATACAGCCTGGTGAGATGTGAAGATCCCCCAACTGGTGAGCATATGATGTGACTTGATTACTACAGGAAACAGTCGATGGCCCCTCAGATGACGGCATAGAATTCTGATACGCTCCAGCAATTCCCTTCCCGAGTGCATACCTCAAAGGAAATGAAGCTGGGGCTCAATAGCCCATGCATGCACAGATGCTTACAGCAGTACTATTCACAAACAACCACCAGGGGGCAGTAATTTAAATCCATGCACTGATGAATGGATCAAGAAAAAACGGCACAGAATGGAGTAGCAGGCAGCTTGAGGAAGATAGAAAACAGAAGGAAGAAAGCATCCCATCTAGGAAAGTCACAAAATAATCACGAGATAGTTAGGACCAGTGCGGAAGAAATGAGAACTGGAGAAGGAGAAGGGGAGACACCATGTGCCGTAAACGGCACGGCTGATGATATCAGGGCAACCACTGCTTGTGAATCTAACTATGAAGCTCGTCCATCCACAAGTCCCCGGTCCCCGGTGCAGCAACTGAGCCGTGAGGGTCCCACAGAAGAGTGTGTTTGTGCGTAAGGTCAGGGAAGGCTGACTGTAGGTGCTAAAATACGTTTCAAAATTAAATTCTAAACTTAAGAAACTTTGTAACCAAGTGAGGAGTGGAAGAAAATAGATTGACCCAAATCTAGAAGTTAAAGTTTACCAAGAACAAACTGGTATTTGAGAGGTGAAGGGGAAGAGACTGGTGGATAGCAGGGCTGATCTTGTGAGAAGCAACGCTGTGCTCAACGCTGTGCTCAAGTGGGTGTAAGCGGGTTCAAGGCAGACATGAAAACTTGAAACCACAACAGACTACATGAAACTACAAGCAAATATTTGTCATAATGGGATGGGGAAAACATGACTCCAAAGTCAGAAATCAAAAGTTAATCATTGCTACATACTTTACAAAACTTTAAAAAGAAACATCTGTGCTTAAAAAATTTGAAGTTAAGTAAAAATTGGAGAAAGCTGTACAATCCATCTGAGACAATGAGAAGTTAATATTTGTTCTAGCGCAAGCATGTCCCAAGTTCCCATGGCACTTCAGTCATATTTGAAGTGGGGCCTGTGATGGTGACTGCGGTGAGGACGAGGATGTGGGGAGAAGACTCCCATGACTGAGGCCCACCTGTGGTCCCACTGTGTGCCCGTGCTGTCTACTGGCTATGATGCTGCTGAAGGGCTGCTGCTCTCCAGAGAGGGAACAGAGGCTGACACCACGCCCTTAGGCTTCTCAGCCTCCAAAATCTAAGCCAAACAAACTTTTATGCTTTCTAAATTACTTGGTCTCATATTTCGTGGTACCAACAGAAAATAGACTAATATAATATCCAACACATAGAGTCTTTTAAATATTAACATAATAATATCTTACTATAAATACATAACAGAAAACTAAAACACTGTCAGAAGAACAATGTTTACGTTTTGAAGGAAAACGTCACCCCTACAAGGTTACAGATGTTAGTACCTGGTACTAGGTTGCTGTAGAATATCATGTTGAGATGTGTTACGTTTGTTTACGCTGTGGGACAGTGTTTAATGATGCGCTGAGGTGCTGCATCCTTTTATGCTGCGTCTGTTTAACTCTGTGAAGCTGTGTCTAAAGCATCTGATGAACAGCCAATAGTTTGGCAGGAGAAAGGATAGATGGGGTTGGCAGGCGGAGGGAATTGATAGAAGAGAAGAGGAGGAGAGGACGTCAGGAGTCAGTTCCACGGCCACATATGGAGTGAGAAGGAAAGAAAGGATAGACATAGAAGAAGAGAGATGAGATCATTTAAGTTAAGAAAATCTGACTAGAAACAATCCAACTAAGGCTGGGCATTCATAAGAAAAAGCAAGTTTCCATGTAATAATTATTTGGGTACTGGGTGGCGGGCCACCAGAGCAAAGAGTAAAAGTACACAACACTAGATGGTGGCACTGCTTTGGAGGACATGAAATCTTCTGAATGCAAGGCGTAACGGATAGGTGTAGGCCCCTAGAAGTAGGCTCTGAAGCCTAGGCCTGCTGCCATTTCCACCTGAGCTCTGCTTCCTAATCCTTCAAGAGATGAACAAGCCATGCCTCAAGCTACTGCCAGCAAGAGCAGAGCTGCATCCCTCCTGTGCCTTTCTTCCCTGACACCTAATGAGAGAAAAACTATCCAAAACAAACACAGGAATAAATTTACCAATAACTTTCCTAGTGATTAAAAATATAAATTGTAATGATGGTTTGTATCAAATTAAAATGCATTAAAAGTTAGAAAACTCAGAGAGAATCCAGGAAAATGGGCACTTGTCACTCCAATTTGGTAGAACTTTTCTTGAAGTTGCTTTGGCAATAAATGTTTCTGTGTGTCAATACAGAAATTCCACATTTGGAAATGTATCTGAAGAAAATAACCAAGTATAGGGACAAACTCTGTATACATTTGAACAAATATAGATTGAATAAATTTAACCATGTGGTCGCAGAATAGAATAACATCATGGGTCCATTGAACAGCGGTATTGAAATGTGTTTCCTGAAGCAGGGCACAGTGGTGCAGGCCTATGACCTCCAGAAGCACTCAGGAGGCAGAGGAAGATGGATCTCTGTGAGTTCAAGGCCAGCCTTGTCTACAGAGCCAGGGGTACAAGGGAGACCCTGTCTATAAATAAATAGAAAAAAATTAAAAAGCCATTTTCTAATGGGGAAATAGTTTTTATTTATTCTGAGAAAAACGACATAAGGACTAAAAAGTGATTCGTATGACACCACTACAGTGTGACGAAGGAGAAGCTGCGGCATGTTTTGCTTGGGCCATCTGTGACTGCAGTCCCCCCTCAGCGCCTCACCTCCCCGTCTACCTTCTTTTGGTTCTTGTGTGTTTCCTGACTAGTCTTTGTTTTTGTTCTGTTCTAAGAAAGGATCTGATTTTTTAATCCCACTGGCCTTAAATTTATGACTATAATTTTATAAATAAAACATGTTTTGCAAATAAGAAAGGTGTTTTCAACTTGCAAACAAAAAGATATATGTATCTCAGTTGTACATTTGACCAATTAGTATGTTACATGACAGGAAAAAAAGAAAACATTGAAAAGATTTTCAGACTCTGGAAGATGACTCTTGAGTAAGAGAGATGAGCAGTGTAATCATGCCTTGGTTGCCCTGCAATAAACAAAAGTCTAAGCTAAAAACAGCAAGCTAGAACTCATTCTACCTGGTTAAAATGTGAGCACAGCTAAGTCTCCCAAACCATCAAAGCAGCCAAAGCAGAGGGAGCCAATGGCCAGCAGTTACCAGAGCCTCCTGAGCCCCGGGCACAAGACAGCCACATGGGCTGACTCAGTGGTCCCAGACCAGGTCCCTGCTACTCGTGGGGCTGCAGAGAACATGAGTGAGTCTACCTGTCCTGCTCCCATGGTGCTGCCCCTCTGCCGTCCAGGATGAACACTACTGGACACCCTTGGCCTCCGGGATCTGAGGCCTAGAAGAGTGTCTCAGGATGCAGTCTGTCCCTGCCATGCACTGAGTCTGTTCTCCAGCTCAGCTCAGCTAGGTTCAGGGGGAGGCCGGGAGGACTGGTGCCCTGGGACATTTCCTGTCACTGCCCTGGCTGCCTGACCTTTAAACCTGGCACTGAAGACTTGTCTGCCAGTGTCTGTTTATCCAGTGACCCACACCTGGGACAGCTGGGTCATCTGGCTCCACTGGCCAGCCTCCCCTTTATCATTTGATGGTCTGTGCTCAAGCTGTGTGTTCCCATTTTCTGTAATAACCAGGCTTGAATAGATTGCAAAGGCAACACTGTAAAGATTGGTTCAATATTCCTGGCCAGTGGGAAATACAAAATAAAACTGCATTTTGATTTAAGAATAGATTTGCCCACAGCATTCGGATGGTTAAAACTCTCCAGCCAAGCTCCCCACACCTCCCCACACTTCTCAGAACAGTAGGGATGATGGGGGCATGCCTGGCCTGCTCAAGTCCCAGGCCAGAAGCAGATACAATGGAGCTGTCAGTTCGGGCCCCCTGCTGTGCCCAGCCAATTTGCTCAGATTTGAAGCAGAAGCTCCCTCCCTGATGTGTCCTTCTAGTGTTCTTTGCTTTTCTGTTTGCTGGGGCTTTGGGGAGAGCTGGGGTAAGGGTGCCTGTTTAATTCCTAATTGCATAGAGCAGCTGATTGGTGCCTGCTTGGCTTCTGGAACAAATGAAGAATCGCAGACGTCCTTATTGCTTACTTACTTGATTGAAAATTTAACAGATGTCATTGTGACACACAAACACTTTCTCCCTAGGCGAGGGATTAAGACAAATTTCATCTTGCACATGGCACCGAAGCTGCGCTATGTTGTATATTGAAAGACCTTTTCTGCTGCAGAAGAAAGAAGCAAAGGAAGGGGAGGGAACCATTTTCACTAAGAATCCTTAAAAGAAGGAAATTTACAGAGGCATTGTCCTGGACAGCTTTGTTGGTTCAAACTGGACAGGTTGGTTTACAGCACCACCTAACGGGGATGAGGTAGATTACACAGGGCTGTGGTAACCACTGCTTCCCCCCAGGAGCTTGGTCCTGAGGCTGTTTCCTGGTGGTTGGTACTAGTTGTTCCTACAATCCCTGGTACAGGGAGTTGCCCACTCTCAAGGGCAAGATCCTCAGCTAAATGGAACTTCTTCTGGTGGGATTTTATTTCTTTTTTTACTTTTTAACATGTTCAGTGTGTGTGTGTGTGTGTGTGTGTGTGTGTGTGTGTGAGAGAGAGAGAGAGAGAGAGAGAGAGAGAGAGAGAGAGAGAGAGAGAGAGAGAGAGAGAGAGAGAGAGAGAGAGAGAGAGAAAGAGAGTTCTTTCTTTCTACCACTTGGGTCCCAGAGAGCTAACTCAGGTCATCTGATTTGGCAGCGGCCAGCACATTCACCTTCTAACCATTTGGCTTGCAACTTTTATATTTTTAAGACAAAAATCTTAGTAGCCCAGGCTGACCTTGAAATCTTTGTGTAGCTGAAAATGTCCTTGAGCTTCTGTTCCACCTCTCCAGTGCTGGGATGATAGGTGTGTGCCACTACACCCTGTTTATGCTATGCTGGGGGTGGAACCCAGGGCTTCCTGTGTATCAGGCCAGTCATCTGCCAACTGATGGAGCCTCTTGTGTCTTTGTGAGGTTGTTGAGAGTGAGAAGTGGGGGACAGGTAAGCCCTGGAAGCACTGATAAACTCTAACAATTTTGTTTACTTCCACCTTTCAGGACAGTCCTGGGCGCAGATGGGGGTTCCCCCTAAAAGCTGGACAGGTGAAGGGGAACTGTGTGGGTCTTGTAAAACAGACAATACTTTTCTCCTTTTAAGATGTCCTCCAGCTGCCACTGTCCAGGAAGTGTGATTACATCTTCCTGTTTGCCAAAGAAAACCGACTGCCCACAAAAGCCCAAAGCTCCTCATCACTGGCCAGTGTTTGAGCGTGTGGTGGCTGGAAACTCCAGTACAGCTGGCTAGGAGCTCAGTGCTGAGTCTGATGGGATGGAACATGAAAATTCAGTAGCAGGAAAGCGGGAGGCCTAAAGTCACCATTTTCCTGGAAGTGACTGGAGAAGTTCAGCCTGGTGGTACCTGGGTCCCCACTATGGCCTCTGACTCTTTTTCTATCTCCCTTCTTCCTGAAGCCTACAGGCTCCTCTGCTGAGAGTCCCACTGAAGCCTGAGTGAGACCCTGCAAACATGATCACCTCTCTCCTTGTTGGCCACAGGGTGAGGTAAGTGCCTTCCCAGCTTCACAGTTAAGGCAGAATTTTTTTAAAGACTGTTCTCTTCTACAGACAGTTCTCAGTTGCCAGAAAAACAGCATTAAAAAAGATCCTCCCTCTACTCCAGTATTCAGTCAGCAGATTTGCACCAAGTGCCCATGACATGCTGAGATTCAACAACAGTAATTATGCCAAATGTGGTAGGTATGGCAATGCAATCTGTAAACTCAACTAATTAGGAGTCTGAGGCAGGAGAATCTTCAGATCAAGGCCAGATTGGGTTTTAGAGGCAGTGAATTGAGACCCTGTGTTAACATAAAAGGTTCATTTTAAGACTAGAGTATAGCTCAGTGCTATGACACATGTGTGGTATGGATCAGGCCCTGAAGTAGCCTGAGGATCATTCCAGAAGGTCACAACAGTGACCCTCATAGAAAGGCCAGGCTGCAGAGGAACAGCATAGACTCGGATGCATTTGGACAGCGGGGAGCAACATGTGCTCATCTGTCAGCTGTGGAGAAAGATACAGATGCAACTGTGGGAAAAGATGAAGGTGTAGCCACCAAGTCAGACTAGTCACTTCTCTTCACAAGTTTCTGGATAAAGCCCTAACCTAGTTTGAATACCAAGGACACATGGATGAAGCCCTAGTCTACTTCGAATGCTGGGGACACAGAACAAAGCCAGCAATTGAGAGGCAAAGGTGGTGGGCCTGCAGCCACATGGACCACAGGAGGTGTCTTATGGTTTCTGTTGCTGTGACAAAGCAGCATGGCCAAAAGCATCTTGGGAGGAGGAGGACACGCTTATTCATCTTACAGATTACAGTCCAGGAAACCATGACAGAAGCTCAAGGATAGAACCCGGAACCGAAGCAGAAGCCATGGAGGAACACTGCTTACTGGCTTGCACCTACAGCATCCAGGATCATCAGTCCATGGGTGGCACCGCACAGTGACCTGGATGCTCCCATATCAATTATTAACCAAGAAAATGCACACAGGCTTGTCCAATGTGCTGGAAGCATTTTCTCAATTGAGGTTCCTTCTTCTCAGATGGCCATTGTGTCAAGTTCACATAAAACTAAGCAGCACAATAGACAAGTGTCACTTTACCAGCCAAGTGTGGGCAGGTTTGTTCACATGAATTAATGATCCACACAGGGCTGCCACTTTGCCCACTGCAGGGTAATTTCCCACACTGACAAGAACTTAAGTTATTAAATGTTATATTTTATGGATCTTTGACGTATTTGATGACTTGTTTGTTGCAATGTGGTTTCTTGGCCCGGCTGCCAGAGGTCCAGACACACAGACCTGTGGTCCCAGACCGCTTAGCCACCCGCCACTACTTAGTATTCCAAAAATGATTCAGATGGTTATATTAACTTTATGCTTGTTTGGTCTATGGCTTAGGCACCTTGCTAGCTTGCTCTTTCATCTTAACCCAACCCTTTTCCATTAATTGATCCTGTTACGTGGCCCATGGCTCACCTGTGTTCCTTACATGTTGCTCCTTTAGGTGGCTGGTTTGATCTGTCTGACTCCACCCTTATCCTGCCTATGCTCTGATTTCCCACCTACTTCTTCTATGGTGCCTGTCATGGGCCAAAACAACCCCTTTATTTAAAGATTGGTGTTCACAGCATACAGAAAGACATTCCTACATCATCTCCCCATTTCTGTCTAATCAAAAAGGAAGGTTTCAATTTTAATATAGCAAAATTACATATAACAAAATAGCTACCAAGCAAGAATTACAGTTACAATATCTAGTCTATTTGTATTTTAAAAAATTAAAGAAATACTCTATCATCTACCTTATCCTGTGAATCTAAAGTTTCATACCCAATATACCTTTTAAAATAGCTAAGAAAAACTATACCTATAACTATCTAATCTTGAACTACATCAAAGTCCACAGAAGGATATAATATTTACCCAAGTAAAGCAGAAGTGCAAGCAACTTCCAAAATGACAGATATAACACCTGTCTGCCTGCGCAGTCACTCAAAGTTGGGGCATCCATCTTCAGCCTACAGGCCCAGAGTCTCTTTTCATTTCAGTGAAGAAGAAAATCTGCTCTTCCCATTCTGGTATAGTTCATCATTCACTTCTCCTTGAGTCCTGAAGAATGTTTGACAGTTTTCTCTGCAAAGCAGAAACCTGAATGACCACCTCGGCTTATTCTGCCAAAATTCAGAAGATCACCTTCCTATGGAACCTGCATGTCCAGTTTAAACAGCATACTGTCAAGCAGTCAATACAAGAACAGGTTCTTGCCACCAAGAAAGTAAACTCCATATGAAGTTTCTTCCATGCCCATTTTTTTCTTGAAGTAGATTGGTGCAGCCAGGAACAGATGTGTCTCACTGTACAGAAAAGCCTAAGTTCTTAAATTATTTTAAATGTTATATTCTGTAGGTAGGTCTTAGAAGTATTTGAAGATTACCTACCGAATTGAAATATATCTTTGTATACCTAAAAAAAATCTAGCTAATATAAGCTTGGTTATCACAGATGACTATTAATCTATATTTCTAAATTATACATTACAATTTTAAATGAGTTACATAAACATCATACCTTAAACAAGAGTAGAAAAACACATACAGCATAACAAAATTGACCTTAAATTTAGATCAATAAACCAAAATTCATACCAATGTAAAACATTTTGAGATTAACAGCTGATTTTCTGATCAAAGTAAATTCAATAATCTAATTCTCTAAAATCATTCATATACCATATCCCCTTTTTCTTCTTAAAAAGAAATTAATTATGACCATTAACCATTTATAATGAAAACGAACATTTATAAACAATATTTTGGGAATTTGGGCGTAGTTTTCCATTACTACTTCCTGTTGATTAAGGGGCATTGGCAGTCTTTTGAGTGTCCTGAGGCTGGATGTGACCATCTCTTCCCATTAGAGAATTTTCAGGTGGTCTTGGTTGGTGAAACCATAAGAGCCTGGAAGCAATCCGCAGGTTCTCATCTTCTGTGCAAACAAAAGCAGAACTCTTCCAAAGCAATAAATTCTTAAACACAAATTTCAAAGTCAAGATACCTTTAAAATATATACTCTTGTTTAACTTTGCAGCCTTTGCAATCCATTGTCTTTCTGCAGTTAGCTCATTAACAGTTAAAAAATTAAAATAAAACACAGTAATAACCATAATCCAGATTCTGTGTCTATTTTCTATCTTTATGTGGCTTATTATATTTTTATTACTTTATTCTCTTTTTTACAGACTTTCTCTACCTTCTTTCTTTTCTATCTGAAGCCTATGTACCTTTTACACACATTGTTTACAGGTTTTTTTTTTCACCTGAATCTGTTTTATTGTGAATCCTTAATCATTTTCCAACCAGAAGAGCTTTTAAAGAGCTCTTAAAGAGCCACATAGTTTTGTTTTTTTGTTTTGTTTTGTTTTGTTTTTTGCAGAAAAAGCTGAGTCAGGAAGTTCTCTTAAAGGGGCCGCGTCTCTGTTCTCCGCCAGCAAACAAAGCAGACCCAAGAAATGCTGCTACTAAAAAAAACATCTTTGACTCTGTTTCCCTTTTGTTCAATATAAACAGAAACCTTAAATCAATCACGTGCTACCAAGTCTTCTGTGAGACTCCAGGAACCGGCCTGGTTGCAGCTTACACTGCCTGCCTCCAGTCCACCTGCGCCATTTTGAATGGGGTCTGGACATCATGCTATCTCTGTACAATGACCTGCTTTAGATACACAATTTGGAAGCTGCTTTTGGCTTTCTTTCTGCTTTAGAGCCCTTTCTAATCTTTTTCAGACTTTATGTGGGTATTTGGCCCACGTTGGGATGCCATCTGTTACAATAAGGTTTCTGGCCCCAGGCGGCCAGAGATTCAGATCCCTTAGCTGCCTGTCACTACTTAGTCCCCAAAAATGATTCAGATGCTTATATTAACTTCATGCTGTTTGGCCTATGGCTCAGGCACATTGCTAACTTGCTCTTTCATCTTGACTCAACCCTTTCCCATTAATCTATCTGCCACATGGCCTGTGGTTCACCTGTGTTCCTTATATGTGGCGGCTGGCTCAATCTGATCTGACTCTTCCCTTCTCCTGCCTATGTTCTGATTCCCCACCTACTTCTTCTATGGTGCCTGTCATGGACCAAAACAGCTCCTTTATTTAAAGATTGATATTCACAGCATACAGAAAAACATTCCCACATCACTTATCACTTGTTTATTTAAAATATATTTGTTTGATCTTGAAAATATATTTAATATGATTTTGTTTGAATATAATGTTTAACTATTAACTTGTATTATTTTATATTTTAATTAGTTGGTAATAAAAACTTTTATGGACTAGCAATTTGTATTACATTGTTAGATGAACTGAATATGTATAATATCTTGAACAAGCATAGAGATATATGTACAGTAACAAAAGTAATCTCAATATACACAATTTGTATACAGTATACAAAAATCCAATCAAATGTAAAATATTTAAAGCTAGTAAATACTTTTTAAAGGAAGATTCAATAATCTGTGATTTGTAATGTCTAATTCAAAACTGTAAAGGTGTCTGGGTCTGGGTCTGGGTCTGGGTCTGGATCTGGGTGTGATGGATTCCCTTAGAGATTGAATTAGAGACAAGTGAACACCACTGGACATGGGATAGGAACAAAACTTGGATCCTCTGCAAGAGCAGGGCTCAGTGATAACTTTGGAGCCTTCTCCAGGCTCTAGAAATGTTTTGGGGAAGTCAGCCACCTACCATCACCTTCCTATCTTACTGTCATCTATATGAAGCTCATATGGAGGAAATCCCGAGAAAATCTAATAGAAAATTCAGATTTTTTATATAATCATTTGCTTTATTCACTTCTGGGACACTATGAATCTCATGTATCCTATATTCTTATTCTAATAACTGTCTTATAAGATATTGCTAGCTGTTTCTGGTACATGTGTCAATGTACTTTTTAAATCACATCCTCAGATTATTTTTAACATGACAGGACTTGAGTTGTAATTCCTGTCATGCATTTGTTTAAAATAATGTCTGTTGGTCAGTTATAAATAACAACAGTGTGAGAATCACCTTGGGAGCTTGTTTAAAATGCCAATACAAATGCTCTTTTATCATGCTTTAATAATGCAGACCTGACAGAACAAGGCCAATAGCCACACCCACAGCTGGGATGGAAGAAAGTCTGCAAGGCATGGGCCTCAATAAGTAAATCCCCAGGGAGTGATGGCATCGGAGGAATTACTGACTATGGAGGCTTTTTAGTTACAGGGCTCAAGCAGAGTGAGGCACTGACAAGAGGAAGAGGCTGACAATGACCAGCATCCAGGGGACAGCAGCCAAAGCCCAGTGGAGTGAGATAGACCCAGTGTGTGCTTCAGTCTCCAGGTAGAGCAAGGGAGGCAGGATCACAGACCTGGCTAAGGAACCCATTTGTTCCGGGGACAGAGTGGGGCAGTAGGCATAAAAGATTTAAAAGGGTTTCAAGTACTGTTTTCAGATACACATGTATATTTCATGTGGAGGGAGGTCTGTGCACATCACGTGCAGAGGACAGAAGACAGAGGACAGCTTGCTGCAGTCAGCTCCTCTTCCACTGTGTGGTTTCTGGGGATCAGACACAGGTTGTCTGGCTTGGCCTCTAACTGATTACTTATTGAGCCCTCTTTCTCATCCTTTTTTGAGAATCATGCTCCAAGCTAATCTCAAAGTTACCCTGCAGTTGAGGATGAGGATGATCTTCACCTACTGGCCTCCATTCCCTTCATGAATTACTGGAGTCGGACACCGCAGCTGGATTTTGTTAATGTGTGCAATAATTGGAGATCTTAAGTACTCAGAGATGCAAACAAGTAAATGAGTAAGTTATTTGGAAGTTTCATGAAGAAAGGTATTTATACTATTTCAGTGTTGCAGTAAACAAATGCCCACAAGGAGGAAAGAGGAGCTCCCTGTGGACAAGCCCACACCACTTCAAAGATCTGGAGACAAAAGAGGTTGTTCAGACTGAAGGAGCTAAAGACACTCAGCACTCAGAACAGATGGGTGTGCTTTGGCTTAAGGGCAGTACTTGTGGAGTGTTTTCTGTGCAGGCATGAGGACCTGAATTCAGAACCCCAGCTCCCATGTAAAAAGGCAGGTGTGGTGATGCACATCTGTAACTCCCGTCCTAGATAGGTAGAGACAGGAAGGTCACTGGCCAGCTGGTCCTACAGAATCAAGCTCAAGGTCTATGACAGTGCTTTTTCTCAGTGCTGAGAAAAAGCAGCGCAGAGGGCGACCCTTGGCTCAGCTGGCGTGGGCAGGGGATCACCCGTTGCTTTGCTGGCTGGCTGGAGAGTGAGCAATGGAGCCCAGTATGAAGGAAGGACAGGCCAGTGAGGGAGGGAGCTTTCAGCCCACACACCAGAGTGCAGGTTCCCAAAGCTGAATACTCTGCCTGTCCTCTGCTTTCTAACAGTGTTCAAAACACAAATGGACCCACTACACCAGTGGGCAGAGGCTTGATGCTGGGTCGCCAGATGATGGCGGAAATTCTCTTAAAATACACCAATTCAAGATTAATATTTATTAAAATATTAATACAGGTAACAGTTTATATAGGCACCAGATAGACTGGATTATCCACGCAATGGATGATGGATGCCGAACCAGTCTCCCCTGCAGTCTGGAACCAGGAAACAGGGTTTTCCAAGATCCCAGTAGCCCCTTATGAATAGGGTTCCAGAGCCCTGGACCCTGGATAGGTGTCTTCAGATCTTATCAGCTCACACCTGAATCCCACCACAGTCATGCTTGTTGTCTGCCCTGTTCTAGCATATTTTCTGGCTAAAGGAACAGTGATTTCTTCTGTCAGAAAATCCTGAGGTTCCTTTATTTGGGGAGGGGTAGAGAAGGCAGGACAAATGCTTCCCTTGTGCAGAAAAGAAAATTTGAAACTTAGGGAGCCTTAAATGGTGGTCAGAATTAGAAATGCATCAGCTCTAGAACCAACGGGTTTTGTTATCAAGGTCATAACCTGGGTCAAAACACAAATTGTACCTAAAGGCAGGAGAGAAATGAGGGCTCGATTGATGAAGCGCCTGCTGTCCACACATAGCAATACCACATAAGAGCCAGACACAATGACAGGAACCTGAGACCCCAGTAATGGGCAGGCCAAGATGGAAGTATCCTTGGAGCTAGCTATCCAGCTAGTCTAGACAAAAGTGTGAGCTGCAGGATCAATGAGACAGCCTGCTTCAAGGTAGAGAACAGTTAATTAACTAGTAAAGAAACTAATGGAGAGAGAGAGACAGAGGCAGGGAGAGAGAGAGAGAAAGAGAGGGAGAGAGAGAGAGAGAGAGAGAGAGAGAGAGAGAGAGAGAGAGAGAGAGAGAGGGAGGGAGAGGGAGAGGGAGAGGGAGAGGGAGAGGGAGAGGGAGAGGGAGAGGGAGAGGGAGAGGGAGAGGAGAGAGAGAGAGAGAGAGAGAGAGAGAGAGAGAGAGAGAGATAAGTTTAGCTTACATTCTACATAGTTCTATGACAGGATGTTGTGTGTGACATTATTTTGGGTGAGACATGAACCAATTTCAATTTCTGCCCACCTCACCAAAGTCCAACTCGGTGAATAATGAGTTACTTTTAGAAACAGAAGTGACCCAAAGACAGCTGTATCAATAAAGCATACTCCAATAGGGGGTGACACTTCAGGAAAGCTGAAATCTGAATTACTGCATAGCCTGCAGGTAGCTCACCAGGTTGGAAAGTGTTCTTTCCAGGTTAGTCTGATTCTCTTCTATGCAGATCTACTCCTCTGAGAGTGTCTCTCAATAGTCCTTCCTGTTTATATATATGTAGAGAGCAAGGGGGGTGTCTATGAATCTGGTCAGTTTCAGGGACTTCCTGAAGATATTTTATTTACTTCCTGATCTTACTTAGATTCCCACAGAACAGAATATTTCACCTCTCCTTAGACTCCATTGTCTCACTTCTCTTTTAACATTCTGTCTTTAAAATATACTACTTTCACCCCCCACTTTAACATCCTGTTCCTTAGTGAGCTTTATTCAAAGATGGAACACCACTCAGAAGACATGTAATGATATTAACAATGGCTAACACCATGCTAAAGCTGCCCATGAACATCTCAACAGATTCATTACATACTTCTAGCTGCTTAGAAAAAAAGGTTGGAGCAGTTGTTAAGAGCATAGCTCCCATGTGTTTAGAATATGAACCCACAGGAAGGATTATCCCCAAATGGTAATTATACTTATTTCTTGATAACAGTACTTTGGGGAGGTTTCTTCTTTCTTTTCTGAATTTGCATTTTTCTACAATGAAAATATAAAAATGGAAACAAAATTCTTAATGCTTTCTCTTAAAAAGATATCATCAGGCCATGTTTGCATGCTTGTCACAGTCCCACAGCAGTGGAGGCACAGCTGCTGATTCTTTGTAAATGCTTCCAGGACAGGGAGATCTCATTTTGTTCATTGTTATCTGTCCAGCCTGTGGAATCTGTCACAAATAAAGTGACGACCAGGCTTTGTGAACAGAATGCCAAGTGTCGTGTAGACTCTCAATAGACACCAGAGGCTTCAGAAATAACGTGAACATTGAGTTCAGCTGAAGGCAGTTCAGCTCTTACCTGGCTGGACTTACTTACCTTACTGTGACTCAGAATCCAGGGAATCCCTGGAAAGTAAAGCACCAGGGTGGCTGGTCTGGGGATTAGGGATCACTGGTACCTGGTCTTGGGTCACACCTCACTTCACACAAAAATGGCATTTCCATAGAAGAGTTTCAGATAAAGGTCGATGAAATAGCAATGTTGATAATACAGTAGTCCTCCTTTGAGGGGCTTTCAATGCTTATTTATTTCTATTTTATGTGTATGAGTAAATGCCTTCATGTATCTGCAGAGTCTAGAGGAGGGTGTTGGATCCCCTCAAGCTGGAGTTAAAGGTGGTCATGAACTGCTCAGTATAGGTGCTGAGAACTGAACCCTGGTCCTCTGCAAGAGCAGCAAATACTCTTAATGATTGTCAGTCCCAGCTTTTGGTTGTAACCATAGGAGCCAGGCTAGTGGGAGGCCATGCCATTCACCTTTCCTCATCTGATAATGTGAGCACTCCACTGCTGAGTTCTGCATCAATTCTTCCTTTATATATATATATTTTTCAAAAAGAGTTTCCCTGTGGTGCCCAGACTAACCTTCGACTCACTCACTCTACACTAAGCAGACCTTCAATTTAGAATCCCCTGCCTCAGATTCCTAGCTATCCTGGATTACAGCCTGTGCCATCAGAGCCACAAGCCTTTCACAGTCAGTGTCTAGCTGCCCAATGTGTCCAGGAGTCTGATGGTTCAAACTACTGGGAGAGCGCCCAGGACATTCTCCGATCCATCATCTACTTAGCTCCTGAATCATTGCATAAAAATAATTAAAAGAACTGGCCTTAAGCTATCAAATGTAAAATTAATAACTTTAAAAATATTTACCATTTCTGTTTTTCACTAGTGTGCTTAAATCAAGTCCAAGAGGAGGAAACTTATCACCCTTGGTTTTAGGAATAATGTTTTCATCTTTATTCAGTTAGTTCAGACCATGATTTTACACAATGCATTTTACTGTACTGGGTTAGTGCTTAAAGTTGCAGGTTCCCACACTGACAACCCTTGCCCAATTGCTAGACATTTGACTCCAGTTTTTCAATGGCATTTAACTGAACAAAACATCTTGAACTCCATTGTCTCACTATAAGAAAACTTGCAGCTTCTCTAAGATTCTTTTCCCTTTTTAAATAAGTTTATTTTATTTTTGTTTATTTTTGAGACAAGGTCTCACTATGTTGTTGCATGAATAAATGAGAATCAGGGATAGATCTCTGAAAGTAGGAGATATTAGAGAGAGTAAACACCACAATCAGATCTTACCTAGCTGTCTTCCAGCTTCCTCAATCTGGCTTCCCTTGGCTTCTTCTCCTGGGCTTTCTATCCCACCTTAAATACTCTTATGGTAAATTAAGGTGTAGCCTCACCATTGCCTGCTTGGGAGCCTGGAATTCCTTCTATAATATAAAATGACCTCGACTTAGTTGGGATTAAGGGCATAGGTCACCACTCCCAGAATACTCCCTGTGCTGTGAATCACCACTCTCTGATTCTCCTAGACTGACTGTGGTTAGATCTCCAAAACTTCTGGAGCTTTTATTAAATCCCCACATATACTGTGAGTAGATTCCCTCTGATATCTCTGAAACTTCTGAAGTTTTTATTGAATCCCCCACACTATGTAATCCTGGATGTCCTGGAAATGACTATGTAGACTAGACTGGTATCTAACTTACCTCTGCCCCCCAAATGCTGAGATTAGAGGCATGTACCACTATACCAAGCAATATTTAATTCTTAACAAAGATTTTATATACTTCACATGAATAGCATAATGACCTGATGCATTGTGTAGTGGTTACCACTATCAAATAAATGACATATCTGCTATTACCTGTTGCAAGCTTTCTTGTCAGACTATCTTTTGATTTCCAGACACAGAGATCTATTATTAATTATAAAAGCTTGGCCTTCAGCTTAGGCTTGTTTCTAATTAACTCTTATAACTTAATTAACACATATTTTTAATCCATGTTCTGCCACATAGCTCAGTTACCTGTCCCAGTGCTTATGTGTGACTTGCACCCTTTAGTAGCATGTCCCTTTGGCTGCCCACAGATCACACTGATTCATCCAGTCTGATTCTTCATTCATGTAAGTGACATGTGGCTCTGGCAGGCCTTGCCCTTCTCCCCAATTCTGCCTTGTTAAACCTGTTAGATTTTGTCACTAAAGCTAGCCACCAAGGTCTATCCCTTATGTGGCACTTCCTCCTCCCAAGACTGACTACCAAGGTCCAGCTATCAAGATATTGAAGTCCAGCAATCAAAAGCCCCCTTTGACTCACCTAATTAACATGCTCAAGTAGAATTTACCACAACATCGTAGCTCACTCTAACACAGACCTCCCCTTTATCTCCTCTTAATAATGACACCTGCAAGGTCATTTGTTGCTGTTTTTCTGCCTGAGTCAGAAAGCAGCCACTTAACTTTTCCCCACTTAATAAAGTATCTCTTTATGAAAACAGGTGTTTGGGTGTGGTTTGTACCTAATTTTGGGTATGAAAGGAATCCCTCGCTATGCAGGCATCTCCAACACCATTAGCCTTTTCTGTGTCTGGCTTGTTTCATGTAGTACAATGCTCTCCATCTCTGTTTATGTTGTCATAAATGGCAATATTTTCTTTTTGTAATGATTGAATAGGAAATAGTGTTATTAGTGGAAAAATTTGTGAATACCAGTTGTCCATAATGGATACAAGTGACTTCTATGTCTTGGCTACTGCCAATAACACCACACCATACCACACCAAATATAAAAATGCAGGTGTGCATGTGTCTCACCTATGGGTCTGGTGCACATGAAGGTCAGAAGAGGGCATTAGATACTCTTGGTACTGGAGTTATGGAAGGTTATGAATTACCATGTAAGTGTTGAGAACCAAACCTGAGTCCTCTGTAAGAGTAACAAATGCTCTTAACCACTGGATGATCTCTCCAGCTCCTCTATTTTTAATTTCATGAGGACACTCCATAATGGCTATACTGACTCCACCAAGTATATAGAAGCTATTTTATCTCTATTCTCACCAACATTTGTTAACTGCTGTATTCTTGATAATAGCCATCCCACCATAGGTAAGGTAATTTAAACACCCAACTGAACTTCTAGCTACTCCTTCCATCCATTTGTGTGCAATTCTGCCCTGATGGCATATAGCCTTGGCCCTTGGAGTACTGGAGCATACATATAGGAGAGATTAGCTTAATGGAACTCTATGTTCTCTGCTATCATCCCTGCTGGGTGAAGACTTTCCATTGTGGCTGCTTTGGGGTCACCATGCCTGTGAGCCCAATAAACTCACCCATTTGGCAGGATGATGTCTGGTTTGTTGCTGGAGCCTGATGGAGTGGGTTAGATGTTTACATTCCACCTAGTGAGGAATTCTCCAAACAGTATATTTTCAGATACCTGGTGGCCATTTCATGTTTTCTTTGAAGCTATCTGTTAGATCCTTTGCTCATGTGTAAGTCAGAGTTTGATTTGTTATTAATTTTAGATATTGAGTAATATGAATTTATCATTTTTTTCTGGGTATTAACAGCTTATCAAAAGGTGATTTTCTAGTGTTCTAGCATTCTGAAGATGACTTTGCATGTTGCTGTTTTTCTTTGATGTATGGAAACTTTCTTTTCAATGCTCTCCCACTAGCTTTTTATGTTTTGTCTTTGAGGCTTTGATGTTGACCAAATAGCCAAAGCCAAAGCCAAGGCGCATTTCCTTCTACTGACTTCCCTGAGCTCCATGGTATAAGATTTTGCATTTGTTTTTAATCCATTTTGAATAACTTTTTGTGTATGATACATGAGAAGGGTCAAATTTTAGGCTTTTTTACATTTATTTATTTAGTAAGTTGGGGTGTGTGCACCCACGCAAGTGCTTGTCAGTCACAGTGCATGTGGAGGTCACAGGACAGTGAGTAGGAATTAGTCTCCTCTGCTCACCTCCTGAGTCCTGGAGGTCAAACCAGATGGTCAGGCGTGGCTATGAGGGCCTTTACTGCTGAGCGCATTACCTGCCCAATTCTAGTCCTTTGCATTGGACAGCTGACACCCATATACCCAAGTGACCATTTTTCCTCATTATGTGGCTTCCCCACCCCCAGCACCTTTGTCAAGTGTTAATTGGCAATAAATCCTTGGTTCTTTTTCTTGGGTTCTCAATTATGATCCATTGGTCTGTATGTCTGTTTTTATGCCCTCTCTAAACTGTTTTAAATACTGTAGCTTTATGATGTAGTTTGAAATCACAAAGTAAAGAGTATGATGGTTAATATTGACTGTCACTCTGATAAGATCTGGAGCCACTTAGGAGACACACTTCTGGGCCTCACACACACCCTGTGAGATACTTTCTAGATTAGGTTAGCCTCTATGCATCTTGATTACATTGACTGAAGCTGAAAACCCATGCTAAAAATGGGTTGCAGCCTTGGACTGGGAATCTGGGCCACATAGAAAGAAGGGAGCTAGTGAATATGACACTTACCTCTCTAACTGGTGCAGTGTATATGGCCACCTGCAGCTCCTGCCACCACTACACCTTGTCTGCCATTATATGTACTCTTGAACTAGAGCCAAAACAAACCCTTCCATCCATAAGCTGTTTTGATGTTTTGTTAAAGCAATGAGAAAATTAGCTAATACAGCATTGTTCTTCCAGCCTCCTTCTCATTCTCCTTTTTGTGGAGTCTGTTTTATGTTGATCTACTACTCCTGAGCATGGGACCTGTCCTGGAGTGCAGATTGTATGTCCAGTGACATACTATTAGGGAAAAAAAACCTGATTTTCCCTTTGCTGGCAGGTATCAATTGTAGCTTCTTGTTTAGGGGTGGGACTTTTTGTCCACTTTTCCTACTAAATGCTGGGAATTTGCCTGGTTTGAGTCTGTGTAGGTCTTATGTTTGCTGTTACAGCCTCTGTGAGTTAGTATGTGTATCAGTCCTGTTGTGTCGAGAAGCCACTGTTTTCTTGGAGTCATCCATCACCTCTGACTTGTACAGTATTTCTGCCTCTTCTTCCTCATAGATCCCTAAGCCTTGAGAGGAGGGGTTTGCTGAAGACATTCATTTAGGATTGAGTGCTCCAAAGTCTCTCATTATCCAAATATTGTCCAATTGTCCATCTTTGTGTTAGTTCCATCAACTGCAAGAAGCAGCTTCTCTGATAAGGCTTGAATGAGGAAACACTGATCTATGCGAACAACATTATTGTTATTCCTTTTACAGAATAATGGTGGGTTTGTTCATAGGCCCATGACCTATCTAGTCTCAGGTTTGTGGCCACTTTAGCAGTATCAGGTATGAATTCCACTTCACAGAGTGGACCTTAAATTAAATTTTTTGGATTTAAGTGGTTGGATACTGCCATAACGTTTTTACCATGGTTGCACCAGTGTGTCTTGCAGGCAGATCACTGTTTAGTCACAGGACTTATGGCTGGGTGATATTGATGATTACCTTACTCTCTCAATATCCCAAAAAGTACATTCTAGCACCACAAATTACTAGTCAATAGAATGGAAGCTTCTAATTTGGTACCAGCTCAATTTCTCTGTGTTTAATGACATAACTAAGTTGTGTCTTATGTGAAGGAAATGAGTGGACTTAGCAACAGCCTGTAATGTTGGGGAAGAAGTCTTTGTAACTCATCCTGCCACTGGAGTCATAAGATGTCTAGTTGGAGAATTGTCTCCCTCATTATATAGTGACTTCATTTGAATTCCTTTCCTGCATGTATATGCTTTAGTAGGTGTCTATACACTTTTGCAAAAGGTCTTTGCTGTTAGCTGTCCCTCCTTTACCCTGCCCTCCTCTCTCCTTCCCTCTGTGTCCCTCTTATTATTTACCCTTCCTTGGAAGAGCCTGTGTTCCTTACTGGGTACCTAACCTCTGTGGTAATCCAGATTGAAACACATACATTGAAAGATTAAAAGCTAACGTCCACATATTAGAGAAAACATGAAATATTTGACTTTTGAGGTCTGAAATATTTCTCTCAGGAAGACTTTTTCTGGTTCCATCTACTATCTGAAAATTTCTTAATTTCACTTTTCTTAACAGCTGAGTAATGTTCCGTTGTGTAAATGTACCGTATTTCCATAATCTGCTCATCAGTTGATAAACATCTAAGCTGTTCCTAGTTTCTGGTTATTATGGACATAGCAGGAATGAGCATGAATGAGCAAGTGTCTCTACAATGAGATGTGGAGTCCTTCGGGCATGTGCCCAAGAGTGGAATAGCTGGATCTTGAGGTAAACCAATTCCTAGCTTCCTGAGGAAATACACTAATTTCCATACTGACTGTAGCAGTTTGTGGTTCTACCAGCAACAGATGACTGTTCCTCTTTCCCAGCATCCTTATCAGCATGAGCTGCCTTTTGTTTATGTTAATCTTAGCCATTCTGACTCCTGCAAGGTGAAATATGAAAGTGGCTTTAATTTCTATTTCCCTCATGGCTGAGAACTGTGGAGTATTTTTAAGTGTTTCTCAGCTACTTGTATTTCATCTTTGGGGAACGCTGTATCATATTTTTCAAAATTGGGCTATCGCTTCCTTGATGTTCATTTTTAAAAAGTTATTTATATATTCTATATATTTGGTATAGATTTTTCCCATTCTGTAGGCTGTTACTTTGCTTGAATGACAATGTAATTCTCTGTATAGCCTTTTATCTTCGAGAGGTGCCATTTATTATTTTTGCTCTTAATATCTGTGCTATCAGAGTTCTGCTCATAAAGTCCTTTCCTGTGTTAAGTTCAAGTCTACCCCTTTCTTTCTCTTCTGTCAGCTTCAGGGCTCTTGATGTGTCTGGAGCTGAGTTTTGTGCGAGGTGGTAGATGTGGGTCTATTTTCACTCTTCTACATGCTGTCACCCAGTTTGAACACCACCATTTGAAGAAGATTATGTTTTCTCAAGTGTGTCTTCTGGGGGCTTTTTGTCAAAAATCAGGTGTCTGTAGGTATGTGGAATTACGTCTGGATCTTTGCTTCTATTCTATTGACCAATCTATCCTCATGCTAATACCAGTTGTTTTTTTATTATAACTCTGGCATAAAAGTTAAACTTGTCTTGTTCCTTATTTTAGTGGAAATGCTTTAAATTCCTCCTTGTTTAGGATGTTGTCTGCTGTCGGGCTTACTGTTAATTGTCTTTATTATGTTAAGGTATGTTAATCAGGTATGTTTGCCTTTTTTCTGGGTTTTTATGTAGTTTGGGTATGTGGGTAATAAGGGGCTTCATAAAAATAATTAGGAAACATTACTTTTTTCTTTTGATGACTTGAGAGGGATCATCATTAGTTCTCTGAAAGGTCTGATAGGATTTTGTGCTGAGTCAATTCATACCACCCTTTTTTTTAATTTGGAAATTTTAAATTACTACTTCTATTCATACCAGGAGTTATTGGCTTTTAAAAATTGTTTATTTCATCTTGATTTAACTTTGGGAGGTCGTATATATCAATAAATTTTTCCATTTCTTTTGATTCTCTTTTTTGATTAATTTGGCTACAAATTTGTCAATCCTGTTGATTTTTAAAGAACCAACTCTTCCTCTCATTGAGTCTTTGAATGTTTTGCTTACTTCTTTGTTTGTAGAGCATCTGTACAGGCATTTCTGGCTTCCAGCGTCTCCACTGAGTAGTCAGTTGCCATTCTAATGGACCTCCCTTTAGATGTGACTTGGCCTTTTTCCCTTGCAGCTTAGCGTCCTTTCTTTGTTCTGTGAATTTCGAATATGTATCATGGGGATTTCTTTTCTGATCCTGCTTATTTGGTATTCTGTATGCTTATTGTGTCTTGATATACATTTTAGATTTGGAAATTATTTTCTATTATTTTTGTTAAAAGTATTTTCTGCATCTATTGTGAAGACTGAAAAATCCTGTTTGATTCTTTCCCCTTGACTGCCTTCTTGAGGTCCCTGAAACTAGCCAAAGTTGACAGAGTTTTGGTTCCATTGTTAAATGGCAGCTTGCTCAGAACAGAGTTTAGGCTCCATTGTGTCACTAAATTAGATGGCAGTTTGCTCAGGGCTCAGATTCTCAGAAAAGCTTTGCTCACAGGATTTATGGCAGCTTGCTCAACTGCTCACAGGATGTACTTCCTGAGTTCTTGGAACCCACCTGGTCAGCAGCTTGACCTTCTGGACTTCACTCGAGCTGGACCATCCAAGATAAGGCCCTGGGACTACATTCCTGATATAGCAACCTGGGTGGGGCCACCCAGGAAGGTGGGACCTACCATGAGAACTGTTACAACTTCTATCTCACGAGCCAGATGTACCCCTCCCCTACCAGAGTGTGGTATAAGAATTCTACTCTGAAAGCATTCCGGGCTCTTGGCTTCCACAGTGCCTCGAGCCCGCACATATGTGTACCAGTATATCATTCATATTCATTAAACTCTCTTTTTCTTTAAAGTTAACAGTGGTCATTAGCCGTGGTCTTGGGGTGTCTAGGGGCGCTAAAGTTAGGGGTGCCCGCCCGTTACATATGGAGGTTCCACCGAGATTATTCAAAGACCCCCGTGGACCACTCTGTTGGTGAGTACTCACAATCTGGCTTTTGCTAGGAGGCGAGCGTGAGCCCTCCTTGGCTGCAGCTGGCAGACGAGTCAGGGAGCCACGGGCCACGGGTAGCCAAGGATGCTTGAAAGCCCATCTGCTGTCTTAGACAGACTAATATAGGGCAACCAAGAGCTTGGAAGCCCATCTGCTGTCTTGGACAGACTCTGTAGTCAGGGCAACCAAGAAGCTTGGAAGCCCATCTGTCTGTAGAGAGGTTCGGACTGCTAGATCTGTTTTTATTTTCATTTTGCCGTTCATGGCACAGCTGGCTGTCTGTGTTGTCTGTGTGTCTCCGTCTGTTCATCTGTTTTGTTGGACTCTGTCTCTTTGTTGTTGAAATGGGTCAAAAATCCTCAACCCCACTCTCATTTACCCTCTCCCACTGGTCTGAAGTCTCAGACCTGGCTAATAACTTATCTCTCACTGTTAGGAAAGGTGAATGGCAGACTTTCTGTGCTTCTGAATGGTGACTTTTGGTGTGGGATGGCCCCACACCATCCAAGCAGTCAAAGCCATTGTCTTCCATCCAGGTCCCCGCAGACACCTGGACCAGCAGCGTACATTTGTGTCTGGGAGGACCTGGCTGAAAACCCTCCTGATTGGGTGAGGCCGTTCCTACCTCCTCCACCAACTCCCTTGACATTAGGCTCCTCTGCAACTATGCTTCCTCTTAAATCCTCCTCTAAGTCCTCTGCCCCATCCCTCTATCTGCCTTTGCCTACTGGAGTCTCAGATCCGACAGGACCCCTGGAGGCTCCCCCCACCCAGGCACCCCTTGCACCATTGGGAGTGAGACTGGTGCAAGGGACCTGGAGCCGGAGAGCCCAGCCACCTGAGGGCGTTGCCATCACTCTTCCTCTCCACCAGATGGTAAATGATAAGCACCTTTCGCAGGAGATCCTGTTAAACTATGTTCTCATATAAGCCCACTTGAGAGAACTCTCTTTACCTCTGAAAAAAGGATCAGATCCTATTAGAAGCTCGGAAACTGGTCCTCAGCTCAAATGGCTGCCCCGACGCAGTTGCCTAACATAGACATCCCCAATGGGATCCGAATACTCCTGAAGGTAGGAGACACCTATTACTCTGTTTCCAGACTCTTAATGGTGAGTCTCTGAGCTGCAGTACAATGCCCCAAATAATCTGGCCAACGTAAGAAAAGTGATGCAGGGGTCTGATGAGTCCCTCTCTAAGTTTTTAGAGAGGCTAATAGAGGTTTATCAGAGATATACACTGTTTGATCCAGAATCAGAAGAACAGGGGGGGGGGGCGGTAGCAATGGTCTTTATAAGACAGTCAGCAATGGATATTCACAGAATAGACGGCTTACAAGATATGGATTGAGAGACTTAGTTAGAGAGGCTGGGAAAGTGGAGAGAGAGAGAGAGAGAGAGAGAGAGAGAGAGAGAGAGAGAGAGAGAGAGAGAGAGAGAGAGAGGAACAGCAGAAAAGAAAAAGCAGGGATTAGAGAGAGTGAGAAGAGAAAGAGCAAGAGAGAAAAGGAGAAAAAAGAAGAAAAAACCTAAGAGATAAACGAAGGAATATAGAATTAACTAAAATCTTGGCTACTTTAGTCTACAGGCAAGAGAGACAGAGTAGAAATAGAAACCTGGGCCCACACCAGAAGCTTGAAAGAGCACTGGGCTAAAGACTGCCCTAGGAAAAAGAAGCCAAAAGCTGCGGCTAGTACAACCAGCCTCCTCGCCCTGGATTAGGGATGTCAGGATTCGAATCCCCTCCCCGAACTCAGAGTAACCTTCAATATGGAGGGAACCCCAATTGACTTTGAAACAGACACGGGAGCGGTTAGGTTCCCTCTCCAACAAGAAATCATTAGTCCAGAATGTCAACGGTGCAGTCATAGGGTGTGGACGACTAAAAGAACAATGGACTTAAAAAAAAAAGTGCAGCACTCTTTCCTAGTGATTCCTGAGTGCCCAGCCCCGCTGATAGGGAGAGACCTGCTTACCAAATTGGGGGCAAAGATCACCTTTAACCCCCAGGGGCCCGAGGTGGAATTCACTAACCCTCTAGTCAACCAGCCTGCTGTAACCAATAACAACCCCCTGAGCCAGGGGAATGAGGGAGGGCTGGATTCAGGCCTTCCTGGAGGCATGAGCAGAAAGGGCTGGACCAGGGCTGGTGATCCAGCAGCCCCCTGTGGTGATAAATTTGAAACCTTCAGCCACCCCCGTGCGGGTCAGACAGTGCTCCAGGGAAGGGATCAAACCCCACACTCAGAGGCTGCTGGACCAGGGAATCCTGAAACCATGTCAGTCAGAATGGAACATTCCATTGCTGCCCATTAAGAAGCCTGAGACGGGAGACTATAAACCAGCCCAAGACCTGAGGGAAGTCAACAGCTGGGTGGTAGACATTCACACTGTCTTGGACCCGAAAGATGCCTTCTTCTGTCTTCATCTCCATGAGTCATGAGTCCAGCCAGCCTCTGTTTGCCTTTGAGTGGACAGACCCAGAGAACGGGTTCTCAGGACAGCTCACCTGGACTAGACTGCCTCAGGGCTTCAAGAACTCTCCTACTATCTTCAATGAGGCTCTGCATCAAGATATAAGACTAACCCTGAGGTAAATAACTCTGTTTCAGTACATTGATGACTCATTGCTTGCAGCCTCCACGGTGGAACATGCCAAGAAGGGACTGAGAAACTGCTAGTTGAACTGGCCACACTGGAACATCGAGCCTCTGCTAAGAGGCCCAGATATGCCAGCCCGAGGTGGTGTTCTTGATTGCTAATGGAGGCCAGAAAGAGAACTGTCACTCAACTACCTCCCCCTGAGAGCCGGAAGAGCCTGAGAGTTTCTGGGAACTGCTGGATTCTGTAGGTTCTGGATTCCAGACTTTACAGCCTTGGCGGCCCCTCTATACTCCCTATAGATGGGGAAAGAACAGCAAGAGGCTTTTGACCAGATCAAGAAGGCCTTGCTCTCGGCCCCAGCTCCAGCCCTTCCTGATGGTGTTTCACTCCTGGTGAAAGACGCTGGTAAAACCTTGGGTCAAAAGTTAACCATAGGGTCTGACAATGGATTGGCGTTTGTGGCCCAGGTAAGTCGGGGGGGGGGGGGGTAGCCAAGATATCAGAGATTGATTGGAAACTTTATTGTACCCCAAAGTTCAGGGCAGGTAGAAAAAATAAATAAAACCATTAAGGAGACCTTAACCAAATTAACCACAGAGACTGGCCACAGAGATTGGGTGATGCTCCTGCCCTACACCCTTTTCTGAGCACAATACTCCTTCTGCTAAAACTAATCTAACCCCCTTTGAAATACTTTTTGGATCTGAGAACCACCTCTGGTGTAAACCTTCCAAATACCCCCTTGTCTGCTAGGTTGCAGGCCCTGGCTAATGTATAACATTCTTTGTGGAAGCAGCTCTCAGACCTTTACCAGCCTGAGGGAGAAGGGACTCCACATCACTACCAGGTGGGAGACCTCATCTATGCCCAGTGACACCAACATCAGACTCTTGAACCCCACTAGAAGGGACCCTACCAAGTCCTTCTGACCACGCCAACTGCAGTCAAGGTAGATGGCATTACTGCTTGGATCCACACTTCTCATCTTAAGCCTGCTCCTGATGACAAAAGAACTGATAATCCCCTTAAGCTCCGTGTGTGTCACCAGTCCTCTAGAGAAGAACCCTCACCAACTGATTGAGCAGACATGGCAGGTGATATCTGGGACTGGGGACACAGTATGGGAGATATCTTTTTCCCACCACCCCCAGTGGACATGGTGGCCTGAACTTCACCCTGACCTGTGCCAGCTGGCAGCAGGATTAGAATCTTGGGACATTCCCACCACTGACCCTGCCCATCTTCCCCGAGTGCCCCCGAGGGGATCCGAGAGTGGAAGCCCTCACATAGCAGTCCAGGATGCAAGGCTCCCTGGAATAGGCAGGTCTTGCAGCGGCTACCCTTCTATGTGTGCCCCCGCAATGGCAGAGATAGGGCAACAGCTTATAAGTGAAGAGGGGTAAAATAATTTTACTGCCAAGCCTAGAGATGTAAGACAAGAGGAAATACCTACCAGAAGCCCACCTCCTCTTGGGACCTAATAGGCGTAGTAAGGGCTTCCCATTGAGCTGACACCACCAACTCGATTTGCAGTCAGGGGAAGTGGACGGGTAATGGGCCCTGTGCAGATTTTCACATCACTTTCACTACTAAGGGAAAAAGCCAATCAAGATTAGCTGAAAGGCAGACAGTGGGGTTTGAGACTGTATAAAGAAAGATATAAGGATGGCCTCACATTCAGGCTTAGACTCCACGATGGCCCTAAGAAGAGAGAGCCGGTGGGGCCCAACAAAGTACTAGTCGATCAGGGCAGGCTTCAGATACAAGATCCCCAGCCTAAACCTACCGAGGCAGCACTATAAAAAGATACAAAGAGATTCAACTCTCTAAGATTAGAGATATGCAGAAGAGAAAAGGGAGAAATGTGAGAATAGAAAAATCCTGTTTGATTCTTTCCCCTAGACCCCTTCCTGAGGTCCCTGAAACTAGCCAAGGTTGACAGAGCTTCCATTCCATTGTATTAAACACACTAATGGCAGCTTGCTCAGAACAGAGTTTCGGCTCCATTGTATTACTAAATTAGATGGCAGTTTGCTCAGGGCTCAGATTCTCGGAAAAGCTTTGTTCAGAGGATTTATGGCAGCTTGCTCAACTGCACACAGGATGTACTTCCTGAGTTCTTGGGACCCACCTGGTCAGCAGCTTGACCTTCTGAACTTCACTTAAGATAAAGCCCTGGGACCACATTCCTGATATAACAACCTGGGTGGGGCCACCCAGGAAAGCCCTACCACGAGAACTGTTACAACTTCTATCTCACAAGCCAGATGTACCCCGCCCCTACCCAGAGTGTGGTATAAGAATTCTACTCTGAAAGCATTCGGGGCTCTTGGCTTCCACAGTTCCTCAAGCCTGCACATGTGTGTACTGGTATATCATTCATTAAACTCTCTTTTTCTTTAAAGTTAACAGTGGTCATTAGCCATGGTCTTGGGGTGTCTAGGGGTGCTAAAGTTAGGGGAGCCCGTCTGTTACACCATAACCTGGATTTTTTCACTTTAAGACTTCCTTGATGTTTGTGCCTATTTTTTTAGATCTAAGATTTTCTTTGGCTGACCTATGTATTTCTTCCAACCTTAAAATTATCAGATTAAAAGTAATCTGTTGGTGAGGGAGGTTCACCTCTGAGATTCTGTGTGACATCCTGAGGTTTTCTGTTTTTAGTTTTACTTCAGTTTGGGTCTTCTTTGCCAGTTTTATTTTGTTGTTTTTGTTAGTTTTTGAAAGTCTACTTTCACATCTTGAAATGATTTTACTATTTCATTCAATTGTTTTTATTTTCAAGCTCTTTATTAAAACATTTATTCATATCCTATTTAATGCCCTTGAACATAATTCATAATTGCTATTTTGAAGTCCTTATCTTGTTTTTCTCAAGGCCTATTGCAATAGGGTTGATGGCTCCCAGAAGAGACATATATTGACTTGCTGTGCATGTTTGAGTCTTTGCACTGGGACCTAAGCATCTAAAGTTATAACATTTTAACTGTTTCTTGAATAAACATATGGTTCTTACCTTTGTTGGTAGGTATTCCATTCTTTGGTTGCTGTTGTTCAGCCTGGTTCCTTGCAAAGTATGGTGGCTGTGGAGTCCATGGTAGGGAGTGGTTCTGTGAGTCAGCAGGTGTCACAAAGGAACTAGAAGAAAAGGCTAAAGGTGGCAGTGAGAAAGAGCTAGAGATACCTGGGCCCACACCAAGTGGTGGAGTCCCTAGGTGATGAAGGTGAACTGGAAAGAGGAGCTTCTGCAGAAAGACTGGCAAGACTATCGCATGAACTCTAGTTAGCTTATGACGGAAATTCAGTTTGACAAAATATTTGATTTATGGTTTTTCCTGAACTTTTGGTTCCCTTTTCTGTTTGTTCTATTGTCCATGTAATTTTTTAGAATAGGCTTTAGGTCCTTTACTTGCTCTGGGAAGGCTTTCCCTCCACAATGGCAGGATAAGTCTGAACTGGATTTGATATAGGGGGAGGGAGAGGATTTCCCTAAGGCAAAAAGTTACCTTGCCCATCCCTAGTTGACCTGCACTCATTGGTTCAATGCCCACCTTTGCCACACCTTCTGCATACTCCAAAAGGCAACTTCTGTTGAAGTTATTTTTAGAAAAGGCATGTTTCTGGAAACACCTTATTTACAGTCTCTTTTTATATGACCTCACCTTCCACCATTTTAACATTTGATGGTTTGATTTTTCCTTAAGCTTCTAAAAATAACATTTCCTACCCAATTATCACTGTTATAAGATTCTAAATTAGTTATATCATGAATCCAATCCTCCAAGGGCATTGATCTTGCCTTTAATGGCTTAATTAACCTTTTACATTGTGAGTTAGCATTTTTTAAAGCCAGAGATTCAATTATTATTCACCTAGCTTCTGAATCTGGTTCCATTTTGTTTACTGCTGCAGCCAATCTTTGCAAAAAATCTGCAAAGGTTTCTTTTAGCTCTTGCATTACTTTTGTAAATGATTTAATTTTCTTTCCTATTTCTTCAGTTCCATCCCATGCATTCAAGGCTGCCATTCATCATAAATTCCAGGTATGCTCATTGTATAGTGATTGCCTTTCTACATCAGCATAATCTCCTTTCCCAAGAAGTTGGTCTTCTTTGTTCTATTGTTTTAGCCTCCTCCTTCCACCATGTCTTCCACTGTAAAAGTGGCCTGGCCTCCAAAACAGCAGTAATTATATCTGACTATTCTTTAGGAATAATTTGGCTTCAGACTGACTAAGAATTTAACATTTGTTTTACAAATGGTGAGTGCATACCATATGTGATGATTGCTTCCTTGAATCTCCTTATATCTAACATTTGTACTGGAGTTTACCTAGCTTCTGAACAATTTTTATCTTTTTGTGATTTCTTTAGAGTTATTGGATATACTAATGTTGGCTATTTGAGAGCCTTAGGCTGATTTTGTGTAACCTTATAAGACAATGTTGAGATTGGTTCTTTAAATTCCTCTGTCTGGATCTGAATATCTCTGTGTTCTCTTTTAACAACCTTTTCTAAGACTTTCATCTTGGTACTCACATTAACTGACTTTTTAATAATAAAACAGAAATAATCAAACAAATGATATTTAAAATAGAAATTATGATAGTCCCATCTACATTATTTACCTTCTCCTTTATGGTTCCAGTTTCAAATTGTCTAGAGTAATATCTAAGAAAGACCAACCAACTTCTATTATGCTACTCTTTCCTGTTTTTAATGTGGGAAAAGTTCTCTCTCTACCTTAAACAAATCCCCCTCTTTAAGAAATTTCAAGTTACTCATCAAACTTGTTGTCATTGACAATTAGAGGACTGTGAAGTGGGGCAACTACCTAGTGTGGTAGCAGCCCAAGGATAGAGTTTAAAAAGAAAAAAACCACAACATGCTAGGAGAGGGAGGCTGCTGTGTGAAAAACTTACTCAGATGAACATGGAGAAGAAAATTGATGGGTTGGGGTTTACATAAGTCTGGAGGCTATCTCTGAACAGAAAACCTAGCCAGGCAGCAGTTACTCTGGCCATGTGTAGCTTTGGCCGACAAATAGCTTTCTTTTGTGAATTTGTGCCCTAAAAGTTGGGCGCCAAATATTGTATAAACTCTATTTACCATATAATGAAACCCAAAGCCAGATATAGGGGGAAAGCTGGAATATCTGAGAGGAAACAGACCACAGTCAGTTCTCACCCATCCAATTTCTCAGGCCAATAGAGTAAGTACTGTCTTCAAGGGTCCTCAGCCTGACTGGGACCTTGAATTTCTGCTTTCTCCTGCCTATCTTCCCTGCCTAGCAGTTTTACTTCTTAGTTAAACTTTGTATCATAATCCTAGAGTTAGGATTAAAGATGTGAGCCACTACTGCTTTGCTATTAGGCCTTAGACTCACAGAAATCCAGAAAGATCTCTGTCCCCTGTGCGATGGGATTAAAGGCATGAGTCACCATTTGGTCATCCTGAGTGATGGGATTAAAGGTGTGGGTCACTATTCTCTGACCTTCATGGCTTGACTATTTTCTGATAGTCCAGGCTTATTTTTTATTAAATACACAATATATCATGACACAGGACTAAGATTCAGTCTGAAGAGACTGTGTATGTAGAGGCTCACAAATCTTCATGTGTTTTCATATTCATTTGGTTCAAAATAGTTGCTAATTTCCCTTTTGTCCCTTGGCCTGTGGGTTACATAGAAGCATGTCATTTCATTTCCAAGCGTTGAGTATTTCCCAGGTATCTCTTTGTTGCTGGTTTCTGAGATAATCCCTTTGTGGATAAAGAACAGCTCACATCATCTGAATCTTTATACACATGTTGAGATTGTTTTCAGACTCAGAACGTTGCTTGTACTTGGAAATAATCCATATTCTGATGTTGTGAGGGGTGTTTTATGTTGGCTGAATAAGTGTGGGTGGTCAATACAACCTTACTGGCCAAAGTGGAAGACTGTTTCTGCTTGAAGAGTATGATAAGGAGGAAAAGTTCCAGCTTCCATAATCTGCCCCCAACTCCTGCCCCTAAGCTGCATACTGACAGAGCAGACATTATTTCTCTGCTAAGGGAGAGAGTACAGCAAACCAAAGTTTCTGTTGAACTGACAATATTGATACATGCATGTAATCACAGCACTTGGGAGGCAGATTGAGACCAATCTGGGCTATTTATGGATTATGTGGTAGAGTATGGGGAGGGGACAAGGGGCGAGATACAAGGTAGGGTTCAAAGTGGGGAAAAAACAATAAATACTGAATAATAATGCAAAAAAATGATTCTGAGGCCCTCAAGAGGTAGTTTTATTTGAGGCACTAGCAAAAGGCTCTATAAATGGAGGTGCTTGGACCAGCCATATAGACTTGAGGAAGAGCATGGGGAGGGGAATCCTTGAAGACAGTCCCTCAGGGACTGTGTACACTAACTGTGTACAGGTACGGGCTGGGGAGGGTATCACCCTCTAGGAGTGAGTTCCTGGTGGCCAGGCATGCAGGGCTATACCTCTGCAGTGGCCTGTGCCTGGCTCTAAATATTTAACTGTAGGGTTTGTGCCAGAGCCAAGTCCTCAACCAGGACCACAACCTCTCAACTAGAGCCTGAGGGTATATTCTTGTGACAGGGCAGGGCACTGCAGAGGTTCTTCCATCTTCTGTTCTTCCTGAGCCATTTCAGGTTTAACTAGAATTTGATCTCCTTGATGGAAAATCCCATGGAAAATTACCCAACTCTATTCTATGAAGCCCAACTGTATTCTAGGAAGCCAAGGTCAAAATGCCCTATCTAACTTATTTTAGGTTTTTTTAAACTACCTGCTTGTGCAAGCCTCCACCTTCAGCTAACCACTTATCTTTGCTTCTGTCAAATCGTTTGCTTACTGAAAGCCACCTCTCCAAGGTGCCCAGCAAGATGCCAGGACAAGGTTTCTGTCCTCACAAACCTCATGTTCTAGACACTTGGGGCTATTCCTAGGTCCCTGAAAACCTGAGTTAGTTATTCCCAGCCAACTGGAATAAAGACTCTCAATTGCTATTACTGTGCCTGAGTGGTCATCTTTGGTGGTATCCCTTACCAGTATTCTCACTTTTAAACTCCATGGATCTATGGGTCTAAAATACATTTCTTGAGGCATGGAGAGATGAATTAGAGAGTAAGATCTCTTGTGGTTCATGCAGAGGTTTGCTCACCATGCTCCCACATGGTAGTTCTCAAATATATGTGACTCCAGTTCCAGGGATCCATGCTGCCTCTTGTGACCTCCACAGGCTCCTTATATACATGCTGTACATATATACTCAGGCACATAATACACATGTAATACTTTTAAAAAAATAAAATGTTTCTTCTAAATACAGCCAGGTTACATTTTTACTGTCACAGCCTGTGTTTTAACTGATTTGTTTTCACTGTGTGACAAGCACTTGGGGAAACAGTTTAAAGGTGGAGATGTTTATTTAAGCATTCTCTACTGCTAGCTCCATTGTTTCTAGGCTGTGGTTAAGCAGTATACCAGGGTGGGGGTATCCCAGGATAGAAGGAGGCTATGGCAGAGCTGTTCCCATGATGGTAGCCAGGAAGAAGAGAGAGACAGAGATGACAGAGAGAGACAGAGATAGAGGCAGAAGGGTGTGGGTGGAGGAACATGCCTGCCACAGAAGAGTGATGTCTATATGGGACTTGCATCAAGCCTTATAAAATTAGCGTATGGAAAATCAGGTTGACCAAAAGGATGTTGGAATACCTTCCACACCTACCACACCAGGCCAATTAAAACCAGCTGTGCCTCCACATGGGTTCAGAATTTCTGACAGTAACATTTTCCTCATTATAACACTCAAACACACATCTCTGGGTGGAACTTTAAGATGTTTATGAGATGTATACACATGGAATGTAGAGCTATGTGGTACAGATGCATACACTGAAAAGCTCACGTTATGTAAATGAGAGAAAACACTTGCACTGTGGTAACAAATAAAACAAAACAAAACAAAACAAAAAGTGCAAACTTTTACAGTGGGACCTTTGAGTGTCTACTGTGTGTCTGTTCCAGCTTGCTCTTCCATACCTGCCTTGGAAGTGTTCTCTCCTTTAGCACACTGCTTCTGCTCTTGCTGTAACTGTGTCTGTTCAAGTGTTTATTGGGGAGGGGGACACAAGAACCCGGAACCCCTCTGCAGTGCCCTACAAACCCAGATATCATCAGGTGTCACATCCTTCAAAAAATCACAGCCATAGTGATTCTCTCACTCCCAGTAACTCAGCTGTAACTGTTAGACAGGTCAGAGCCCTGGGATCCAACCCCTTCCTCTGAGCAAACGCTGGTTAGCAAGTCAGCACATGGTCTTCTGAGGGGTACTTTGGAGGACATTTACATGTGTGAATGAAAATTCCTGAGAAGATGGTGTGTCTGGTGTGACAGACTCCTGGAAGGAGTCTGCAGAGGCCAAGGAGCCAATTGGAGTCTCAGCACAGTGCTGTAACTTAGCCGAACACTGGCTTCCACCAATCTGGAAGCTATGAACATCATCAGACTGTTGTATGAATAAAGGAAATGCAGAGCCAGATCTCAGGGAAAGGCTGAGATATCAAAGAGAGGAAACACCACAGCCAGATCTCACCCAGCTGTCTTCCAGCTTCCTCAGCCTCACTTCTCCTGGCTTCTTCTGCCTGCTCTGTCTTTCTATATCTGCCTTAACTATTTTCTTCACTCTGTTAAGGCGTGGCCCCACCACTGCCTGCCTGGGAGCCTGGAACTCCTTCTATAAACTAAGATGACCTCAAACTCAGATTTGATGGGATTAAGGGCATAGGTCACCACTCCCATATACTCCCTGTGCTGGGGTTACCACTGTCGGATCCTCCTAGACTGACTGTGGGTAGATCCCTCTGATATCTCAGACTGCTTTTATTAAACTTGAAACATATCCCCACATATCCCCTTTTGTGTCAAAAAATTTTTTAAAAAAATTATAGTATAGCTAACATAAGAAAAACCATATACAATAGGTACAATAATTATATACAAATAATTATATACAAACAATATATAATTATATAATTATAATTATATATATTATATATTATATATTATACATTATACATTATATATTATATATTATACATTATACATTATATATTATATTATATATTATATATTATATATTATATATTATATTATATATGTATATATAATTATATACAAACAATATATACAAACAATAAATGAGTAATGTCCAGTCCATTAACAATTGACAATTCAAAGAAAATATTTCACTAATTATCCTATTTTGATAAGTCCAAAGGATTATACTTAATTCACTTTCTTTCTAACTTGTATTACTAACTAAAAACTATTATTTTGATGTCTCTTAAACTTATACACTTTAACTTCAAAGTTTCTTTTCTAAAACTGCCACTGGAAAACTATAACTATAACTATCTCATCTTCAACTATCTCAGAGACCCAAGAAGGAAATAATATTTACTAGAGTAACCAGGAAGTGCAAGAAACTTACAAAATCCAGAAATGACAGAGATGACACCTATCTGCCTGGACAGTCACCCAAAGTTACTTTATAAAGTTGTGGCATCCATCTTCAGCCTACAGGCCCAGACTCCCTTTTCATTTCAGTGAAGCAGGAAATCTGCTCTGCCCATTCTGGTACAGTTCATCAGTTGCTTCTCCTTGTGTCCTAAAGAATATTTGACAATTTTCTCTGAAAAGCAGGAACCTGAAGGACCATCTTAGCTTGTCCTGTCAAAGTTCAGAGGTCACTTTTCTAGGGAACCTGCATGTCCAGTTTAAACAGCATACTGTCAAGTAGTCAGTACAAGAACAGGTCTTATCCAGTGGCTAACTGTTTCCACAAAGAAAGTAGACTCCATATGGAGTTTCTTTGATGCCCATTTTTCTCTTGAAGTAAATTGGGGCTGCCAGGAGTAGACCTGTCTCACTGTCCAGAAAAGTTGAAGTTATTAAAATATTTTAAATGCCATATTTTATGCATCTCTGACGTGTTTGAAGAAGACCTGTTCATCTAAAATATATTTGTTTGATTTTGAAAACATATCTACTATGTAATGTCTGACTATTAACTTGCATTGCTTTATATCCTAATTAGTTAGTAGTAAAAACTTTCACAGACTAGCAATTTCTATTACATTGTTAGATGAACTGAATAAGTATAATACTTTGAACAAGCATTGAGATATTTGTACAGTAACACAATTAATCTCAATATACACAATTTGTATACACTATACAAAAATCCAATCCAATATAAAATATTTAAATCTAGTAAATCCTTTTAAAAGAAGATTCAATAATCTATCCTTATACCCTATATATGTGTATCTCCTTTTTCTTTCTATCTTGAACCTAATCATGCTTGTTTAACTTTTTTCTAACAATAACCATTAACAATTTTTAACCAATTAACCTAAACAATGACAATCATCCATAACCCATTGAATGACCAAAAATCACCCACCCCACCTCTTGGGAATATGGGCACCGTGTCATTAAATGTACTTCCTGCTGTCTGGGGGTGATGGTATCTTTAGGGAACCCTGAAAAGAAAAATTTTGTTAATTTTCAAGTTCTGAAATAAGTAGCTGTATCATTTGTTGTCCAGTCTCTGTATAACAGGAAAGTGCACGGCTTGTCTCAAGTACTGGCCATAGTAGTCTGTGAAGCTGGTTCATCTCAGTGAGTTGCCTTGAAATTGTCCAGAGCAGTTTGTAATCCAAATCTGATCTTTGGTTTGTGTTTGTCAGCTAGTGGCTTTGTCATAGTACATGTGAAATCATCATTGTGGGGCCCCATTTTCCTTTTGAATACTTCAAGTTCACAATTAGGCATTGTCCTGGATCACTGCAGAAAACTGATAAGGGACTAAAACCCAATACAATGTACAGGAAGCTAAATATATAACAATTTATTCAGATTAGTATTAGTAACAATAGAATAGTCCCTTATTTTCTGTTATTCTTCTGTCCCATATCAGGTGGCTACATATCAGGTGATACAGAAATTTTGTATTTTCCTTTAACAAGTATGCTTGAGCTTAGAGGAGAGAGCCACACTCCAACCCTAAAGCCAGCTTTAAATTATAATTAAACTGGGACTTCAACTTACAAAAAAAATATAGAGAGGTTAAGTAATGAGATTTTACCCTATGAAGTATACTAGTACCAATAGTTACAATATTCTTTTGCTGCAAATTTTTCTGGATAGCCTCCCTTTTGCTTTGGGTGTCTAGATGTCCAAGGTCTAACTTCTTGAAGATGGGAATTATCTATAAAGACAAAAACAAAAACCTGCCCCCACCCTTTGTTTTTTCTTACAACTTAAATTTTTTAAATTGCTCTGGGAAGGTGTTTCTTCCACAATGGTAGGGTAAGATTAGATTAGATTAGATTAGATTAGATTAGATTAGATTAGATATGGGGGCTTTTGAAAGCCCCCTTGGGGCACTTCCCAAGGTCAGAAAGTTACCTTGTCTGTCCCTTGTTAATCTGCACTCATTTGTTCAATGTCTCCCTTTTCCACACCATCTTCATAGTCTAGAAGGGTGGGGCATTCTCTTGGAATTATTCCTAACTGTACTGTTTCTGGGAAAGCCTTGTTTACAATCTCTTTTTATGTGACCTTGCCTTCTACAATTGTAACATTTAACATTTTGACTTTTTCTTATACCTCTAGAAATAAGCTCTCCTACCCAGTTATCACTATCATAAGACTCCATATTAATTGTCTCATGAATCCAGTCCTCCAAGGGTGTTGACTTTGTTTTTAATGGTCTAAGTATTTTTCTACATTGTGCATTAGCATTCTCAAAAGCCAGTGATTCAATGATTATTAGCCTGGATTCTGAGTCCAGTACCATTCTGTTTACTGTGCAGTTAATCTGTGCAAAAAGTCTATAAAAGTTTCTTTTGGGCTTTGAACTACTTTTGTGAATGATTCAGGTTTTTTTTTTTTCATATTTCTTCAATCCGATCCCAGGCATTTAGAGCTGCCATGCAGCATAAAGCCAGAATATGTTCATTATATAAAGACTGCCTTTCAATATCAGCAGAATCTCTGTTCCCAAGAAGTTGGTCATGGGAGACTTCTATGCCTCTGGCCCTGCTTCTTTGTTCTATTGTTTTAGCCTCCTTCCACCACCATGATTTCCACTGTAAAAGTGGTCCTGCCTCTAAAACAGCAGTAACCATATCTAACCAATCTTTAGGGGTGACCCAGTTACAGCATGGCCAGCAGTTCAACGTTTGTTTTACAAATGATGAGTGCATTTCATATGTTCCAATTGCTTCTTTTATTCTCCTTAATTCTGGCATTTGTACTGGAGCCCAACTAGCTTCTCTATCATTGTCATCATTCTTCATTTTTTAAAAGGTTACTGGGCATATTGATGTTGCCTATTTTTGTCTGATTTTAGATGACCTTGCTGAAATTGTTTCTTCATATTCCTCTGTTTGAATTTAAACATCTTTGTGTTCTCTCTCGACAGGCTTTTTTAAGACTTATTTTTGCATTTATATTATTGACTTTTTAAATGGTAAAACAGAAATCAAACAAAAATATTCCTAATAAACAGTATGATAAACATTATGATAGTCTTATCTACCTTACTTACCTTTTCCTTCACTGGTTCTATTATCACATCATCTAAAGAAAGATCACAGAAGGACCAAATACCCTCCATTGTCTTAAACAATTTCCCCCTTTAAAAAAAATTGATTTATTCACCAATTTGTGGTCTGTGATGATTCAATTGATTGTGAAGTGGGGCAGCTACCTGTGTAATAGCAACCCAATGAGGGGTCCAAAAAGAAAAAAATAAATAACCCACAACCCACCAGGAAAAAGAGGCCACTGTCTGCAAAACTTATCCAGATAAAAGTGAAATGGAAACACGTGTGGCCAGTCTGCCTAAGATTGGAGGCTAACTCAGAACAGAAAGCCTAGCCAGCCAGTAATTCCTCCACCAGCCAAGTGTTGCTCCGGGAAGCACCATTTTTGGGGTAGGGAGGGAAGGAATTTGTTCCCTAAAGTTGGACGCCAAGTGTTATATGAATAAAGGAAACTCAGAGCCAGGTCTCAGGGAAAGACTGAGATATCAAAGAGAGGAAACACCACAGTCAAATCTCACCCAGCTGTCTTCCAGTTTCCTCAGCCTCCTGGCTTCTTCTGCCTGCTATGTCTTTCTATGTCTGCCTTAAATACCTTCTTCACTCAGTTGTTTTACATCCGGGTTAAGATTAAAGGCATGGTACCACCACTGCCTGCCTGGGAGCCTGGAACTCCTTCTGTAAACTAAGATGACCTCAAACTCATTTTTTATTGGATTAAGGGCATAGATCACCACTTTCATATACTCCCTGTGCTGGGGTTAAACGTGTGAGTTACCACTGTCTGATCCTCCTAGACTGACTGTGGGTAGATCTCTCTGATATCTCCAACTGTTTTTTTTTTTTTTTAAATTTGAAACACATCCCCACACCAGATAGCATCCCAGGTCTACAGAATGGCTCCCCATCTTATTGTCCCTTCTCTGGTGTATGCACCAATGTATTCTAAGTTAGTCTTGACTTTACGGTTTTCTTTGTTCTGTAAACTAAAGATGCTTCCACATTGGAACATGGAGTTTGGGGGAGCTCTACTTAAATCTGTGTTCCTGGGCCACCATCACTCAAAATAGCTTTCAAACCATCTATTTCTTAGTCCAAGATGAGAGCTATGGTTTTGACGTTGACATATTTACATAATGACTGACTTACCTCTTCCAATTTCATACTTGTTTCCTCTGCAATTTGTTCCTATTTTTCTATTTCAGTATTCTTCTGAGTTATTTAGATTAATTAAGTTAATTAAATATTTCAGTATTTTATAAAAGCATAACCTAAACTTGGGCGATAGAGTTTGGTCCAAAGCAAACTTTGTAGAGTTAACTGCCCCTTAGCTTGGTATAGTGTATGTGCTATGCCACAGACATAGATGTCTGATGTTTTCTACAAGGTCAGAATTTAATGAATAATAATAATAAATTCACAAAGTTGAGCAATTTCTATGTCAGGAGTCTACTAGATACCCTGCCTGACTTGGTAACCTAGTCATGATGTTTATATTTTATTGTTGTGTGTATTTGTTTTAAAGTCAGCATCTGCCACTTCCAAAAGAGTCACATCTCATTCCACAGAGACTCAGACTCATTAAGTGATGAGAGATACAGGTGCTGGCCCCTCGCTGGGGCCTTTCTCTGTGCTTCTAACTCCTCACAGGCATGCCTATCAGCACTCTGATGAAAACCCTAAGGATCCTTTTTCTATCTTTGGGGATCTCTGTATAGTTCTGGTCTCCTGCTATCTCCCTAGACTCATGGCTTTTCCTCTTTAAGCCAGGAAGTTCTTGTGCTCTACCTCAGTTTCCCCTTCTTCCTGCTACAGCTGGTCAGGACAACTGGCTCACCTTGTTACCTGCCTGTTTCCCAGGCATCATTGCACTGTTTTTTTTACTAGTTTTTTAGTGTCTTAAAAGCTGTGGTCATTTATTTTGTGTTTTATTGTAGTTATTTCAAATGGAAAGATATACATAGATTCCATTATTCTTTCTAGTGGGCAAGCAGAACAAAGAAAAGACCTTTTCAGTGGGCCTAACAGCACAGCTAACAACAAATCCTATGGCAAAAATTCTACTTGAGTCCTCTGGAAATGTTCTAGTTGTTCTTCCAGTCTCCCAGCAGGAGGTGATAGAGTGCTCTGAGCCCTGAAAGCCATGTTCTTGGCCTGCTCCTAAGAACTGTGATTTTGTCAGACAAGAGGACTTGACAACTAGGCAACAATTCCAAATTCCAAAAAGGAAGTCCAGTATAAATTAGAACTTCTGTCTTTTGTTACTGCTGCTGTGAAGAGACACCATGACCATCACATTTAATTGGGGCTCACAGTTTCAGAGGTTTAGTTCATTATCATCATGGTGGGGAGCATGGTGTTAATCAGGCTGGCATGGTGCTGGAGAAGGAGCTGAGAGCTCTACATAGTGTGGGGTAGATCTGCAAGTGTGGGGGCAGAGCCAGATACACACACACACACACACACACACACACACACACACACACACACACACACACACACACACAGAAGGGGAGGAGGGGGAGAGAAGGGAGGGAGCCAGGGAGGGAGGAAGGGGGGGAGAAAGGAGCTTTTGAAACCCTTAGTGACACACTCCCTTCAGCGAGTCCACACCCCCTAATCCTTCTCAGTAGTACCACTTTCTGATTACTAAACATTCAACTCTATGAGCCTATGGGCCATTCTTATTCAAACCTCCACAGCTACTGATCTGCAGAGCCACCATCTCCAAGTATCTTAGCATTTTCTACAAACAAGGTATTCTGTGTTGGAAAAACCATATCACACTGGCTTAGTTTGGCAGGGAAATCCTCAAACCTCAATTTTTCTTTGTTTCAATCATTCCCCAACCCTGTCTCTTGTGTGTGTGTGTGTGTGTGTGTGTGTGTGTGTGTGTGTGTGTGTGTGTGTGTGTGTGTTGAGGCATTCCTCTGTCTCTTTTTGGTTTTGAGACAAGCCCATAGTCGCTGCCTCTTACCCGCCACAACTTCTGTACTTTGAGCCACAACTGAGTGACCTCAGCACACAGCGCAAGCGCGAGCTTCATCTTGTCCTGCCCCGGCCGCCACCGGCCTGGCTGCTGCCTGTGCACAAACTTGAGCAAGGTCTCGCACCACTTCCACGCAAGCCAGCAAGTGAGTTCTGCGCAAGCGCTGTCGCTGTCTGCAACTGAGCCATGATCTGGGCAAAAGTAAATTCCTTTGTGCACACGCAAAAAACAAAAAACCACCCATCTGCCACAGGCGCCATCAAAAACCTTCTGATTGCCATCCTGTCTTAATTTGTGAGATTTTGCTTTTTCTAAGGTTTGTATTCTGCCTGCTGAGGTCCCTTAAGACCACATAGGGTCTGTAGGTAGCCTGGTGCTGCTGAGAGTCCTTGCATCTGCCATGTTGCTGGTGAACGGAGCACTGAACACTACTGCGACACCTGCTGACCAAACGTCGTCATTGCACCTGAATTGAGGTAATGGGTGAAAATTATTCCATTAATAACTTCAGGTCATATTTTTCCATGGTGATTGAGATGAATATCTTGAAGGCTTCAATACCCCAGTCCTACTATTTTTCAGCTTGTTTCTCTATTTTGTGTTTCAAAATATGAGAAGGATGAAAGAGGTGAAATCTTGAAATCAACAATTGATGTCCAGAATATGTGATGGGGAAATTTCAAACACTAAAATGGCAGATAAGATTAATTCTCTGGAAATTGGTTACAACAAGCTTTCAGATATCCATATCACTGTACAAGAAAAATATAGGCTCTATGTAAATGATGAAAACAAGAAAGTTGTTGACTACATTAATGACAAGGACAAGAAAATCATTAATTACGTTAATGATGTGGATCAAAAAATTGCTGGCTCTGTGAGGTCCTTGGAAGGACTGCTTCATCAGGTAAATCAAGCTCTAGAAAAATCAGTAGTATCTAAACTCCAGGAATGGGAGCCAGTAGTATCCAAGCTTCAGGAATGGGAGGACCATATTGCAGTACTGGAAAAGGGTAGTAATGTATCTTATGCTCAGAACAGTTCAAGTCAACCTCTGATGGGATATTATAGTACTGGAGACACTCTACCTAAGGTGGTAAACATGACGGGGCTACCCCCTTCCCCACCACTATTGCTCCCGGCTACTGTTCAGACAAAGAAAGCATTTGGGAGGTCCTCGGAATTTGTAGAGTTTAGTTATAAGCCAATACATATCAAGGATTTTAAGGAGGCAATATTGTTACATGGTATACACTCTACTTATGTAAAAACAGCTCCTAAATGCATGGTCAACAAAAAATCGAATCTTACCATGTGATTGGATGCAGCTAATGGTGGCATCTTGGACCAAGTCAAAATTCACAGTGGAGAAGCTGATTTAGGGAGGAGGCTAGGGCCTTAGAACAACAAGGAAAAATTAGGGGTTTCTTTGCTTCTCAGGACCAAATCCTTGGTGAAGGCATGTTTGCTGATGTGAAGGCTCAAACTACTTATGATGAGCATACTTTATTGCTATGCCATACTGCTGCACTGAATGCTTGGGAAAAGATTTCAGACCCAGGTCAGAAAATTGAGCCTTATACTAAGGTCAAACAAGGCTTAAAAGAACCTTATACTGACTTTCTGCAGCGGCTTACCACAGCTGTTCCTAGAGCAGTATCAGATCCAGAAGTTAGGAAGCAGTTAATACTTTCTCTGGCCTTTGATCATGCTAATCTTGAATGTAAAAGAATGTTTATGCCTTTAAAGATCAGATCTGCACCAATAGAAGAATGGATTCAGTATGCAATCAATACTGAATCTCTCCACTGCAACGAGGAGAATTGGGTAGGCCAACCCATTGCTAATGTTAGGGTGAGGAACCAAAGCATCACTTGTTTCAACTGTGGTAAACCAGGCCATATAAGATGGAATTGTACACAAGGTATTCTTGGAAATAATACCTTCTTTATGTTTGATTTGAACAGAAGGCCATTGCCTTCTGGGTTATGCAGAAGGTGTGGCAAAGGACGACATTGGACCAATAAATGTAGATCTACCAGGGACAAAGGAAGCAACCCTTTATCATCGGGAAACACCCAAAATCAGACTCCAAAGTCAAGGAAGGTAAGATCATATCCAGTCACAGTGGAAGACCAGCATCCTCAGGATGAGTAGGACAGCTAATGCCTGATCTAGAAGATCATATGGCATTGGATAATAAAATAAATTCAAGAGAGAATTCAAAAGTTCCAAGAAAAATCACAAAACAAATATTTTGGCAGAGTTCAGTAAATGAACAATGATCAAAAAATGACATAGTGGTGAATCTGTGGGGTTGTGACCTTCTACTATAATGGAATACCCAGATTAAAATCCCTCCAGGTTCTGCTATCAACTAGAGACTCAATTATGTTTCCAAAAGTGATGCTTTAAGGTGCTATGAAGAAAATTCACCAGCCGTTCAAGTTGTACAAAAGAATTGCCCAATAACTGCAGAACCCAAAAGGGCACTCACAGTGCTGCCTTTGAGATGGTTAACAGAAAAGCTTATTTGGGTTCAGCAATGGTCTTTGACAAAAGAAAAACTTCAGGCTTTGGAACAGTTAGTACAAGAGCAGTTATAGGCTCAGCATATTGAAGAATCAACCAGTCCATGGAATTCTCCTGTTTTTGTTGTCAAGAAGAAATCTGGAAAATGGAGGGTGGTGACGGATCTAAGAGCAATTAATAAAGTGATTCAACCTATGGGCTCTTTACAATCTGGTATTCCTCTGCCTTCCCTGTTACCTAAGGGATGGCCTATTATGGTTATTGATTTGAAGGATTTTTTTTACCATACCTTTACAGGAACAGGACAAAGAGAAATTGGCTTTTACAGTGCCTACTCTTAATAATTCATGTCCAGTTAAGAGGTTCCAATGGAGGGTCCTTCCTCAAGGAATGTTGAATAGTCCCACCTTATCCCAATATTTTGTACAACAACCACTAGAAGTACTGTGCAAGCACCTCCCACAATCTATCATTTGCTATTATATGGATGATATTTTGTTGGCAGACCCAAACCCAAATATATTAGAAACATTCTTTGAAGAACTAAAGAAAACATTGCCTGATTGGGGACTACAAATTGCCCCAGAGAAAGTACAGAGGGGAGATTCTATTAATTATTTAGGATATAAGATAGGTTTACAAAAGATTAGTCCACAAAAGGTGAAATTGAATAGAGATAAATTGAGGACTCTTAACAATTTTCAAAAGCTACTAGGGGATATTGCTCATCTATGGCCCATTATTGGTATAAAAAAAACCTATGAACTAGTTAATTTGTTCAAGACTTTGGACAGTGAAAAGGATTTAAATAGTCCAAGAGAATTCTCCGATAAAGCCAAGAAAGAATTAGAGTTGGTGGAAAAAAGAAACTTCTAGAAGCACATGTGGATCGTGTGGATCCAGACCTGGATTGCATACTGGTTATTTTACCCTCTAGACAATCTCCAGCAGGAATTTTATCGCAAAGAGAAAACATTATATTAGAATGGATATTTCTGCCACATAGGCCAAGCAAGAAGCTGAAAACATATATCAAAAAAATTTCTGATCTGATTTTTAAAGGTAAATTCAGACTTTGCCAATTGACTGGAAAGAACCCTGAAGAAATTGTTGTGCCTTTGACTAATGAAGAAATTGATCGATTGTGGGCAGACAGTGAACCTTGGCAAAAGGCTTGTAGTGATTTTTAGGAGAGATTAATAATAAATATCCTCGATGTAAGAGAATTCAATTTATAAAGGAAACTAATTGTATATTTCCTCATGTGGTACAGGATAAACTCATTTCTGGAGCTCCTACATTTTATACTGATGCGAACAACTTAGGAAAGGCTAGTTACAAATTGGAAAACTTAATTAAGGTGGTTCAGAGCCCTTATAACTCTGTTCAGAAGTCAGAACTATATGCAATTATTATGGTGTTGTTTGATTTTACAAAGCCTCTCAACGTAATTACTGACTCTCAGTATGCAGAAGGAGTTGTTTTACATATTGAAACTGCTGACTTCATTCCTGATGATACAGATTTGACCTTACTGTTCATACAACTACAGGATATCATCAGAGATAGGATACATCCTATGTACATAACACATATCAGGGCACACACAGGTCTCCCAGGCCCTCTAGCACAAGGTAATGATGAAATTGATTGTTTGCTAATAGGAAACATGCTAGAGGCCACAGAATTTCATGAGAAACATCATGTTAATAGCAAAGGACTAAAGAAGAGTTTTTCCATCACTTGGTATCAAGCAAAAGAAATACTAAGGAATTGTAACACTTGCTCTTTCTATAACTAACAGTCTTTACCTGCAGGAAGTAATCTTAAGGGTACACAGAGAAATGAGATCTGGCAAATGGATGTGTTTCACTTCCAAGAATTTGGAAAGATGAAATATGTACATCATACTATTGATACTTACTCTGGAATGCAATGGGCAACTGCCCTGAGTTCTGAAAAAGCTGATGCTGTACTTACTCACCTTTTGGAAGCCATGGCCATAATGTGAATTCCCACCCAGATTAAGACTGATAATGCTCCAGCTTACATTTACCAAAAAAAATGAGGCTGATTTTTGGATATTATAATATAAAACATACTACAGGGATACCACACAATCCTACAGGACAGGCAGTTGTAGAGAGATCTCACTGTACTTTGAAAGAGATGCTTTATAAACAGAAGAGAGAAATGAGAAAACCCAGGGAGAGGTTGCATAGTCCCTTATTGACTGAATTTTCTTAACGCTGATGGAAAGGGAATATCAGCTGCTGAGAGACATCGGGTAATGGAGAAATCTTCTGAGATAAACTAACCCATCTACTTCAAGGATGTGTTGACTTCAGAATGGAAGCCTGGATATGTGCTTCGATGGCGTAGGGGTTTTGCTTTTGTTTCAACAGGAAAAGAAAAGATATGGGTACCGACAAAATTAATAAAGGTCTGCTTCGAGAAGGAATTCCTTCCTGAGGAGGAGAAGTGATTGCTCATCCCTGATATGACAAATGGATACATGGTAAGGAAAACCCATTTAACAAGACCAGGGCAGGGTCTCAATTTTGTCTTTACAGGAAAATGGATAAAACCGTCTTTAAGACATTGACTGGACATTGAATAATTAATCACCTGCAATGGAAGAGAGATTGGTGATGAAGGGATGTAAACAATGGACTATGAGACCAACTGATACAAATATGCACTACTGGGTAATCTCTCAGTTCTCACTGCTTTGTATCTTATATCTACACCTCTTTTTAAAAAATTGTGGTCCTGATTTGACTATTAATAGGGCTGGATTTGAAGTGGGAGCAAGTGGCTTTCTCCCTTTCTAAACACAAGCATATTGGTAAAGAAAATGTGAGAGATTCTGTCTCATATCAGAAAAGCCACCTGGTGTGGGACAGAAGACAATTGGAATGTTTAGGGATCAATATTATTGTGACTTCATCTTGAACCTTGTTTCTCTCTGTATCTGTAACTTCCAAACATCCTGTCTGCATACAATCTTCTCCTGAAGTCATAAAGGATGTAAATATCTTCTTTAGGTATCAACAATGCTTAAGTTTTCCATTGTAAATAACATTTCCTTCTATCAGCTATCTACAAAGAATATGGGACTGAGATGGGGCCCCCATTGCAACAATTCCTACTGGTGAAACAGGAATAAAAGAGAGAATATGAGAGAGAGAGAGAGAGAGAGAGAGAGAGAGAGAGAGAGAGAGAGAGAGAGAGAGAGAGAGAGAGAGAGAGAGTTAGGCAGACAGAGGCAGAAATAGAGAAATCAAGAACCTGGTGCACACCAATCAGTGATTGCTTTTAGAAAATAGATTATTCAAAAACAGATAGCTCTCTATGATTATCCTTCAGGTCACATTTCTAATAAGATTTCCAGACGGATTTACCCAGTATTCTGAGAATGGTTATGTGTTGTAGTGAGGTTGCTTGGTCCCGGGCAGCCAGAGGTCCAGACCCACAGACCTGCAGCTCCATACCCCTTAGCTGCCTGCAGCTGATCAGGCCCCAGAAATGACTCAGACACTTATATTAAGCTCATGCTGTTTGGTCTATGGCTCAGGCACATTGCTAGCTAGCTCTTTCATCTTAACTCAACCCATTTCCATTAATCTGTCTGCCACATGGCCCATGGCTCACCTGTGTTCCTTACATGTTGCTCCTCTGACTCTGCCCTGCTTCTCCTATCTATGCTCTGATTTCTCCTACTTTTTCTATGGTACCTATCATGGGCCAAAACAACTCCTTTATTTAAAGATTGATATTCACAGCATACAGAAAGACATTCCCACATCAGTTATGTCAGTCCATTAGGATCTAACCATTGTTTTAGCTTTTACAAGATCCCAGAGAGATGCCATTGCCCTCAAGTCAGCAGGAAGCAACCTTATGAAAGACTACGCCCCCTTTCCCAATAAGTTTTGTGCTGTGTATATACATATCTAAAATACTGTTGCCACTTTACATGGTATATATACCTCTGGCTAATGTTTGATAGTCATAATAAAAGTCATTGTTCAGAGATTATACACCCCTTTATAGGTAATCTAATTTTATAGTACAGGTTTTAATCCTTAGGATGATAAGAACTACAGTCAACATTACTTAAGTTGCCATGTCACAGTCATCTCAGATACAGGTTAGAATATCATAGATAGACAGGAGTCTTCAAGCATTTCATAGACCCAGAGAATATGGCATTTAACATTTATTATTATTTGGAATTTGGCCGCAAGAGATGTGATGACTCCTGGTGTCACTGCTCCTTTCCTGAGTTGGTGTTGAGCGTCAAGGACACTTCTTTAGAGTTTGTTCTTTTGGCAGAAAATGGCTGGTTAGGTAAAGAATTGCCCTTACCTTGATTTCTGACAGTACACACATAATGTCCAAGCTGGATGAACAAGAAATACAGATAGAGACTGATGAAACCTGTCTAGATGAGATAAGACAGTCCCTCCAAAATTATCCTGCTTGTGAAAAAATCTGTCAGACACCATAGGCCTGTAGCCAATATGATGAATGCTACAATGGCATACAAAACCATAGGTGATTGTCTAGGTAGCTGTGTTGCTGTCCTCTCCCAAATTTTGGAAGCTACTACTTGCATGTGCTTCTGATTTTCAGGTGATACATTTTCCTTCTCAGGTCTTGAAGGAGTTGAAGAATAGGTATTTAAGGTGACTATCCGATTATCCCTAGGCTGGGAACATTCAAATGTTGGATTTTCACTTTCCCAGATCAACATTTTTGAAATAATTTTACACCCTACCATCTACCAATATTATAGAAATATATTATGTACTTTATATGTGTTAGGTTTTGGTTGTAGTTTGTGCCTTATCCTTTTCTAGATACTAGCTCATAATAATTCCTATTGTATATAGTCTTAGTTTAGAACCTTCTTAGTTAGACAAAAGGGGGAGATGTGGTAGGATTCAGGTGTCAGCTGATAAGGTCCAAAGACGCCTGTCCAGGGTTTCAGGCTCTGGAAGGGGGAGTGGCCAACCCTATTCATAAGGGACTTCTGGGATATTGGAAAGCCCTGTTTCCTGGTTCCAGACTGCTGGAGAGACTGGTTCAGCATCCATCATCCACCGTGTGGATAATCCAGTCTATCAGGCATCTATATAAGCTGTTACCTGTAATGTAAGTGTTGGCTTATATTTTAATAAATATTAATCTTGGATTGGTGTATTTTAAGAGAATTTCTGCCATCAGTGACTCACCTTCAGGAAGACTGCAGGCTAGTCGGGAGACAAGTAGGAAAAATAAAATGACTGTCAAGGTCTGCCCTACCTGGTGTCCCTACAATCTATTAATCCAGAGTGTCTCTTTCTGTGAGTCACAATATGCCACTGCTCTATGCCAAAACACTGCAGTGGCTATGACCTCATTCAGAGTAAAGGCCAAAGTGCTCATGTTGTAACTGTGCTAAAAATTTCATGTGTGTGAACATGTGTATACATGCCAACATGACCATGTTTAGAATGTGTGTTAACATACATGTATACAAAAACATGTTACTTGGCTCAGAAATGTTATGGGTGTGAATACATGAATGAATGTTGACATATGACAATGCTTTGAAACTGTATTGCATGAATATTCCTATGAAGGAAGATTTATGGTATATGATGGTGATTGGAAACTACATGTTTGTGAACAAATAAGTATACACTAACATGTGACCACACTTGGACTACATGCATGTGAACATGTGTGTACACACTGTCAACTCCACCATGTGCTCCCTCCCATTACCCACATGTCCTCCGCCACTGCTTCTTGTACCCTCCTTTTCTTCCTCTCTCCCTCCCATTCTCCCTCCCCCCTCCCTTTCCCCCTTCTGTTCTTACAGCCCCATCACATGGACCACATGGCTGCTTCTCAGCACTGCCAGGTGCAATAGTCTCCTGGGAGTCTATGCACTGGCTGTATCCATCTAGAGTGCTTTTCCCTTGATATCAACACAGTTGCCTCTTGATGGCTTTCAAGTTGTGCCTGATTATGAATTCCTGATTCCCCTGTTAGAACTGTTCTGAGCATCCTGCTTCAAATGGAAACCCATGGTGGAAGGCTCAGCCAGAAATCCTAACACTTGGTATTATACCTAGCCTGTTATGTGCCATGAGGAAGGGGAGAGACAACATTTATGGGTTTCAATGATTTTGATAATTCATCACATAAGTGTTGCAATGAGGTTTCTTGGTCTCGAGTGGCCAGAGGTCCCAGACCCACAGATCTGCAGCCCCAGGCCCCTTAGCCACCTGCAGCTACTCAGGCCCCAAAATTACTCAGACACTTATATTAAGTTCATGCTGTTTGGCTTATGGCTCAGGCACATTGATAGCTTACTCTTACATCTTAACTCAACCTATTTTTACTAATCTGTCTGCCACATGGCCTGTGGCTCACCTGTGTTCCTTACATGTTGCTCTTTTGGGCTTCTGGCTTGGTCTGTCTGACTCCGCCCTGCTTTTTCTACCTATGTTCTGATTTCTTCTACTTTTTCTATGGTGCCTGTCACAGGCCAAAACAGCTCCTTTATTTAAAGATTGATATTCACAGCATACAGAAAGATATTCCCACATCACCTCCCCCTTATAGTCTAATCAAAAAAGGTTTTAATTTTAACATAGCAAAATTACATATAACAAAATAGCTATTAAACAAGAATTAGTTACAATATCTAGTCTATTTGTATTTAGCAAAATTAAAGAAAATACTCTATCATCTATCTTATCTTTATGAATCTAAAGTTTTATATCTAATATACCTTTCAAATGATTAAGAAAAACTATAACTATCTATCTAATCTTCAACTACATCAAAGACTTCAGAAGGATATATTTACCCAAGTAAACCAGAAGTGCAAGCAACTTCCAAAATCTAGAAATGACAGACATGGTACCTATCTGTCTGGACAGTCACCCAAAGTCCCTTTATAAAGTTGGGGCATCCATCTTCAGCCTACAGGCCCAGAGTCTCTTTTCATTTTAGTGAAGCAGGAAATCTGCTCTGCCCATTCATCAGTCACTTCTCCTCAAGTCCTGAAGAATATCTGACAGTTTTCTCTGCAAAGCAGGAACCTGAATACCCATCTCAGCTTGTTCTGCCAAAGTTCAAAGTTCATCTTCTTATGGAACCTGCATGTCCAGTTTAAACAGCATACTGTCAAGCAGTCAATATAAGAACAGGTTCATGTCCAGTGGCTAACCAATGCCACAAAGAAACTAATCTCTATATGAGGTTTCTTTAATGCCCATTTTTTTCTTGAAGTAAATTGGAGCTGCCAGGAGCAGACCTGTCTCACTGTCTATAAAAGTCTAAGTTCTTAAAACGTTTTAAATGTCATATTCTATATGTCTTAGAAGTATTTGAAGATTACCTATAAAATTGAAATATATCTATGTATACCTAAAAATCTAACATGGATTTTTTAATTATACATTACAATTTTAAATCAGTTACATAAACATCATATCTTAAACAAGAGTAGAAAAATACCTACAGCATAAGAGAATTGACCTTAAATTTGTATCAATAAACCAAAATCTATACCAATGTAAAACATTTTGAGATTAACAGCTGATTTCCTGATCTAAGTAAATTTAATAATCTAATTTTTAAAAAATCATTCACATACTCTATCTCCTTTTTCTTCTTAGAAAGAGATTAACTATGACATTAATCATTTATAATGAAAACAAATATTCATAAACAATAATTTGGGAATTTGGGCGTAGTTTTTTATTACTACTTCTTGCTGATTATGGGGCGTTGAAAATCTCATGGGTTTTTGAGACTGGATCATAGTCTGCAGCCCTGATGCTGATATGGCCATCTCTTCTCATCAGAGAATTTTTAGGTGGTCTTGGCTGATGAAACCATATTTGCCTGGAAGCAATCCACAGGTTCTCATCTTCTGTGAAAACAAAAGCAGAACTTTTCCAAAGCAATAAATCTTTATACACAAATTTTAAAATCAAAATACCTTTAAAATATATATTCTTATTTAACTTAGCAGCCTTTGCATTTGCAATTTAGTGTCTTTTTGCAGTTAGTTCATTAACAGTTAAAAAATTAAAAGAAAACACAATTAACAACCAAAATCTAGGTTTGTGTCCTATTTTCTATCTTTATGTGGCTTATTATATTTTTATTATTCTATTTCTCTTTTTATAGACTTTATCTTCTTTCTTTTCTCTCTGAAGCTTATGTACCTTTTGCACACATTGTAACCCTTTTATGTTTTTTTAATCTGAATCTGTTTTATTGTGAATCTTTAATCATCTTTATACCAGAAAAGCTTTTTACAACACTCATACTCTCTTAAAGAGCCACACAGTGTTTGCAGATAAAGCTGAATCAGTAAGTTCTCTTAAAGGAACTGCTTCTCTATTCCTCGCCAGCAAACAGAGCAGACCCAAGAAAATGCTGCTACTAAGAAACTATCTATGTTTCCTTTTTTATTTAAAATAAACAGAAACCGTATAATAAATCACATGCTACTGAGTCTTCTGTGAGACTTTAGGAACCAGACTAGTTGCAGCTTACACTGCCTACCACCAGTCTGCCCATGCCATTTTGAGTGCGGCCTGAATGCCATGCTTTCTCTGTACAATGACCCGCTTTGGATACACAATTTGGAAGCTGCTTTGGCTCAGTTTCTGTGATCTAGAACCCTTTCTAATCTTTCTCAGGTTTTAAATGGATATTTGCCCCACATTGGGCACCATCTGTTGCAATGAGGTTTCTTGGTCTTGGGTGGCCAGAGGTCCAGACCCACAGACCTGCAGCCCCAGACCCCTTAGCCATTCACTGCTTCTTAGGCCCCAAAAATGATTCAGACGTTTATATTAAGTTCATGCTATTTGGCCTATGGCTCAGGCACATTGCTAGTTTACTCTTACATCTTAACTCAACCCATTCTCATTAATCTGTCTACCACGTGGGCCATGGCTAACCTGTGTTCCTTATATGTTGCTCCTTTGGGCTTCAGGCTCAGTCTGCCTGACTCCACCCTGCTTTTTCCCCCTATGTTCTGATTTCTCCTCCTACTTTTTCTATGGTGCCTGTCACGGGCCAAAACAGTTCCTTTATTTAAAGATTGATATTCACAGCATACAGAAATACATTCCCACATCACATAAGTGGGTCACTGATTGATGAGGGCTACTGGACAAGGGCTCAGGAGCCTTGTTTCTCCTGACAGTCTAAGCTGGGATTTATAAGCATAAAATTCACAAGCATTTGTTGCCAAGTTACAGTTCCAATTTTTATAATCAGAAATCAAAGATTAGGGACTTTTCAAGTATGTTCTATCATTGTCAACTGACATACTACTCAAGCCTTTCCATCCAACAAATCAGATCCGTTTGTCTCTTCTGTTGTTAGGAACAGCCATGTTGTTTTTAGAGAACTAAGATGCATATTGACTATTTCTATGCTATAAAGCGGATGTGGGTCAGCTATTGGAAGGTTACCAGCTCCCTTGAGGCTTGAGAATCTGAACTTTGTTTTACTACACGGGTAAAATGGAGTCTGAAGTCAAAACAGAAGCACTAAGTACAGGGTACTTTTACTTATTCTCAACACTGGGAGGTGGAGGCTGGAGAAGCAGTAGTTCTAAGAAACCCTAGGCCTCATAGTTTGAGGAAAGTCTGTGTGAGTTGCTGTCTCCAAACAAAATGAGCAAATGAGAAGCCATCCAACCCACCACCTCAGAAGCCTTCACCCCCATCCAATGAACAAGCATACATTTTGCTTTTATTCTGCTTTTTTTTCCTCCCTGATGGAAACTCAGACTTCAGGAGGCCCTGTTGCTGCTCTGTGCGTTGACATTTCTGCAGCACCTGAGCAGTATTTGTCATAGTAAATGTCAGATAAACGTTTGTAAGATTCGTGTCCCAAAATTAAAAAGAGACTGGGATATGGGAGGATTGCCTCAGCTAACAACCCTAGAGGAACTCTTACACTGTAGCCCATCCATGTGCAGTGGTTTGGAAAAAAAAATGGCCCCCAGAGGAAGCAACATTCCCAGGAGGTGTGATTCTGTTGGAGCAGATATATCATTATTGGAGGAAATGTGACACTATGAGGGTGGGCTTTGAGGTTTCCTATGCTAGATACTGTCCAGTGTCTCAGTCTATCTCCTGTTGCCTGCAAGATGTAGACTGTTCAGCTACCTCTCCAGCACTATGTCTGCCTGCACACCATGTCCCACCATGATGATAATGGACTGAACCTCTGAGACTGTAAGCTGCCACCTCAAATAATATTTTCTTTATTAAGAATTGTTATGGTTATGATGTCTATTCACAGCAACAGAACCCTAATTAAGACAGAAGTTGGTACTAGAGATTATCGTATTGCTATGATAGGCCTGGCCATGTTTTTCTTTGAAAGAATATAGACCTTGGGACTGTGGATTAGAAAAGCAGTTGGTCTGCTCTGTGTGTCATAGGAACATGGAAAACAATGACTCTGAGAGTGATTGGATGAATGGGGAGGTGGAGGTCGGGGTGCTAACTCAAGATGTTTCAGAGCAGTATATTTTTAATATATGGCCTGAAGATCATTCTTCATATTTTGGTGAAGGGTGTGGCTGCCTTTTCTGTTTGTCTAAAGAGTCTGCCTGAGGCTAAAGTGAAGACTTTTGGATTAATTCACTTGGCAAAGAAAATCTCAAACCAGCCTAGTATAGACTCTGTTGTGTGGATATTAGTGTTATATGTGAAGATTTATAATAAAAAGGAGCAAGATGATCAGGGTATATTACAAAATGTAAAATTTAAGGAGGAAAGTGAAGAACCAGGGAGGCACTTGCATTTTGAGCAAGTCCCTAACCCCAGTTTGAAGGCCTGAGTTACTCTAGGGCCATCTGATAACATGGGATTAACCACAGAATGCCCCAGCACAGGAGAGAGTCTATTAAAAAAAAAAAAGGTTTGACAAATAACCAGCTAAGATAACAGAAGAATTCTGGAAAGTCCCTAAAAACAAGCTAATGAGAATTGTATCTGTACTGAGACCCCTAATTGATGTGTAACTTTGTGGGTTTTGTCTTTAAGAACTCAGCTTGCAGAGAGGTGGGCACCTCCTCTGGCCTCCACTACAAAGGTGTGCTTATGACAAGGTCCTTGTTGCGGATTGTATTTCTTTTCAATAAACCGTGCTTTTGCATTTTGGAGAGTTTACATCTCTGTGGTCTCTTGTGTATGTGTGATGGGGGGGGGGGATGTCTTGCAACCAGAGCACAACAGAAAGGAACACCAGGAAGGGGATCAGAGCTAAATCCAGTGTTCAAGGAGTAAAACAGACTAAGAAAGAGAATCAAGGGAGTGGTGACCTCAGGGCAAGATCCCACCCAGATAAATTTCCAAGTTGTAAATGGGAATTTCAAAACAGCTTAGAGCCAGTATAGTGATGCTCACCTTTAATTCCAGCACTTGGAAAGTAGAGGCTGGCTGATCTCTGTGTTTCAGAACAGCCAGGCTTAGGCAGTGAAGGAAAACAGAAAGCTGATAAGGCTATAATTTAAAAAGGGGCCATGTCCAGCCCCAGAAAGCAGCATAACTTGGCAGTTCCAGCCACATGGTTCTGGATTTAGAGTTAAGGAGAGAAGAGAGCAGTTATGGAATAAAGCCACTGAGGCAGACATGTGTCAGGGGTGTCCTAAAGGGAGACCTAGAGAAACCATTGTGTGATGCTTTGAAGTTGTAGCCTGGATTGCATTAGAGACCCAAAGATGCTGGAGATGCCAGAGTCATGGGATTCCTGTGGCAGAGAGCTACTAACTGGGAGTGTAGCCCACCCAAGAGGCAGACTTGTGTTGCAGGCAACAAAGCTGAAAGAGTTGGAGATCTGAAGAGCATTCTGACATCACATATGGAGATGCAGAGGTTGGAGTTTGTCCCACTGGTTTATGGTCTTGACTCGGTCCAGTATTTCCTCACTGTGCCCCTTTCCCCACAGTTTGGATCAGTAATGCATATTCTGTGAGATTAGATGTTGGAAGCATGTGATCTGCTCTTTGATTTTAATTTTTACAGGGGGATTATTATAGTTAAGGGATTTCATGAATCTCAGAAAAGACTTCGAACTTTAGGCTTTTAAGTAAATCTGAGGTAGTTATATGAGACTATGGGGACTTTGGAAGTCGGACTATGCATTTTTGTATTATGATATGGTTATATGTCTTTGGGGGCCAGGGATTGCAATGTGGTAGTTTGAAAGAAAAATGGTCCCCAAAGGACCATTTGGAGATGGCACTATTAGGAGGTGTGGCCTTGTTGGAGAAAGTGTGTCACTGTGGGGTGGGCTTTGAGGTCTCCTGTGCTCAGCCCACCACCCAGGGCAGGTCTCAGTCCACTTCCTGTTGCCTGTAAAATGCAGAGCTCTTAGCTACCTCTCCAGCACCATGTCTGCCTGCACACTGTGATGTCCCCCTGTAGTGATGATGGACTGAACCTCTGAACTGTAGCCACCACATCAATGAAATGTTTCCTTTGTAAGAGTTGCCTTGGTCGTGATGTCTCTTCACAGCAATATAAACCCTAACTAAGACATCGCATAAGGAGTTACACTACTGTGTATGTGTGATGATCCCAACAGTAAAGAGAGAGTTACTTTGTCAGAGTATAAATCATTTAATGAATTTTTTCTAATATATATTGTAGGTATAATTTTCCCCCTGGAAATACCTCTTTTTAAGAAACTAAACTTTTTGTGACCTCACTGCAGCAGAGTCTGTGTTGATGCCCATGGTTATCCAGCTATCATCTATGAAGTCCAGTTATCATCACAGGCCAAGTGGATGCCCTGGTGACATGTTGAAGTTTGAGCACCCAACCACGATTAGGGTCATGCTGATCTGTGCAACTATGGCATCTAGGTCCAGGCTGCTGCCAGGTACCATGTCTGGGTCCATGGTCCACCACAGTTTGAGTCTGTGTTAATGTCTGTGGCCCATGTTGCCATCAAAGGCCACATGGAGGCTCAGGATCTGGGCAGCCACCTGTGACCACATTGATGTCAGAAGGCCACTGTGGGGCCCATGCAGGTTAGAGTGACATCTACTGCCACCCGGGTCCATGGTGTCATACTGACCTGAGATGCATCTAGAGCTATGTCTGGGTCTGTGGTCTTACTGAGCTAGGATCTACACTAATGTCCAAGGTTCCTGTTGCCATCGAAGTCTGTGTGATATCCAGGGTCTAAGCTGCCACCTTGGGCCAGGTGAGTGTTCAAGGCCCATGCTGCTGCTGGGTCCATGCTGTTCTGAGTGACCTGCAGTGCCAGTTGGGGTAGTGGTGACACTGAGGCCCAGGCTGCTGTCAAGGTCTGTCTGTGTATCCATGGCCCTTATTTCTACCAAGAGTCACATGGGTGTTAAGAGTCTAGGCTGCCACCTAGGACCCTCTGAGCCTCTGATAGGGCCATATAGATCTGGGATCATAGTGTTGTCCAGCGCTGTACTACTGCTGGGGACCATCTCTGCATCGGTAGCCCTGCAGGAGCTGCAATCTCTGATGAGATTTGTGGCTCCTATTGCCACTGAAAGCAGTGAGAACGGGGCCATACAGGATTGGCCTGCCTCTCGCTGGCTGCAGGACTAGGGAGAACTGCAGAGCTCAGAGGAGGGGATCCTACACCTTGCCTAGGCAGCACAGTAGATGTCCCTATTGGAGGGGGGTGCAGGTGAATTGGTCCTGAAGACCAGGGAATAAAAGAGCTAGCCCTCCTCACCCCTCATTTTGCCACCTATGTCAGGCGGGAAAAACTGGTCCCCATGTCATGAGAGTGGAAAGGCTGACCCTGCCCATCACCCTCTCAGAAGAGCAAGCCCTGCACCTTTCCCTAGGCAGCACAGTAGAGCTAACCCAGTTGACAGAGGTGCAGGTAATCCACCCCTGCCAAAGTGCATGGGAAATCTGGCCCCATCCCTGATCTGCCAAAGGGAGAGTGGGTGAGGGAAAGAAGACCTTCCCACTTCCCCCACACACATACCCCCTTCGCTGCCTCTGGCAGGTGAGAGAGCTGGACCTGGGGTCATGGAAGTGGGAAACTTGCCACTGCATCTTATCCAAGCAGCACAGTAGAGCTGACCCTGTTGTGGGGTCTAGGGCTTGGAGTGTGTGAGAACAGGAAAGCTGACGCCCCCACCCCATCTGCCATGTGGTGGTATGGGTGAGGGAACTGACCACTTGCTGCAGGTGAGAGATCTGGCTCCAGGGTCACAAAAGCAGGAGAGCTGGCCCTGCCCTCATCAGCTGCAGCAATTGAGCAAGCAGGCCAGATACTTCACTTGAGCCAAACAGTAGAGTTGGCCCTGGTGGTGTGAGTGTGGGAGAACCAGACCTGAGGGTGAGAGCAGGAGACTGACTTGCCCCTTGGAGAGCTCACCCTGGTGGTGTTGATGAGGGAAAGCTGGCAGGCTGACCAACCCAGCTACCACCCAGGCCAAGAACCATGGCAATGAGTTAGCCCACCCCAACGTCCGCCTTATCTCTGAAATGTTGCAGCACATGAAGGAGCTGGTCCTGCAGCTTTGGATCTGCAGGATCTCCATGACACAGACAACAGGATGTCCAAGAGGAGTGCCAGTGAGGGCTCAGAAGCCAAAGGCCTTGAGCCAAAGCAACGATCCATTGCAACCAATGTTTACTAAACAGTGTGACTCATGGACCATATTACAGCTTCTGTGCAGAGATTTTTTCTTTTCTTTCTTTTTTTTTGGCTATACTTTTAAACTTTGTTGTTTTTTCTTATGAGGGAGGCATCACAAGAGCAGGGGGCAGAAGTGAGGGGACAGGGAGATGAGCCGGATCAGAACACTTGATATGAAATCCACAAAGAATCAATAAAAGGTTAAAAAAGACAGAATACAGACAGACAGAAAGGAAGGAAAAAGGAAGAAAGAAAAAAAATAAAGAACTGAACTTTTGCCTGATCTTGAAACCAGGTTAATTGTATGCTTTGGAACCATTTAAAACTTTGGACCCAAACTATGGACACAACCTATTGCCCTGCTGTGTACTCAGCTCACTTAAATTTAACTTGTCTCTAAGAAAATGTTATATCCAACCTTACTATACGTTGGATTCCCCCATGTAGCCAACTTTTACAAGCTACACTGAACATGCAGCTTTAATCATAAATTTCTGTCTCTCCTTTGTGACCCTTTTATTCCCTGACTCAGAATAATGTATGTATATGATATGGTAGCTAAGCACATCACTCACTTTTTTTTTAATCCAGCTATCCTAAAACTAGGATAGGTCAGAGAACGATGACTCACGTCTTTAATCTCATCACTCTCTGACCTTCATGGCTTCAGTAGAGTGATTCTGTTCTTCGATATTTCAGGCTGATTTTTATTAAATATACAACGTATCAGCACAAGAACATGGGACTCAGAAACATGCAAGTCACTGGTCATGGACGAGTCTGCGCTCTCCAAGTCTCCTTTTATGAGCTTCTTCCACATAAAGACCCTGGTGATCTGGGTGCTCACTGTCCAATCTGAGGCAAGGTGCTAACCAATCACAGTCAGTGGGCTTCCACTATATAGGTGGTTGCACCTGCACAATAAAGCAGACACTGTTCCCCTAACTGTCTCCAGAGTGGCTTTGAGCCCTTTATTGACCCAGGGGCAGCACATTCTTGTCAGTGGCCCTGCAAAGGACAACATACCTACTGCTGCAACTGAGCTTGGTCCAGAGAGCTGTAGCTGAGCGTTAGGCCTAAATGACTTTCAGAACCTGTCCCAGAGACCAGAGCTCAGGACTGTGCAGCTTTACAAAGCAGGTGGGGCAGTTCTAAGTATGGTTTCAGCTTCCCTGTTGAATTGCTATCACTAAATACCTCGCCTACAAAATACTGCTTTGATCTAACTGGATGTAACCGTAGGTAGACTTCATTTTGCTCAAAATGGACACAAAGTGAAGAGAACAGTAACACAGTCCAGTTTGGAGAAAGAGGAGCAAAGTTACACTTTGTTGCAAAGCTGTTGTGCTGTGCAGGTTTTATATACAGTGAAGCACAAAGCGGTGCTAACAGTAGGTAGCATTAGTAAAAACAAAGAAAGTAGTCTGTCTTTTCAGTTGTCCTTCTCCTCAATGTCCTACCAGATCTGGTGTGGAAAGGGAAATGTCAATTTTTCCAACCAAATTGTACAAGGGCAAGAACCACAAACCATTGTCCTGGCTCTTACTGGTGCAGGTCAATTGCCAGCCCTGCTTTCTTGAGCCAATAAACATTTCACTTAAGACTGAACTAGAGAGTGTGTCTCTATCCACTTTATTCTGAGGGAAGACAATATATGTGATTATACTCTTAATGCAGTTCTGGCAATTTTGTTTTCTGTAAAAAGGAACCAACTAAGGGTCATAAAACTTCCAACTTCCTGAATTGATTCTATTGCTTAAATTTATAAACAGCTTTCATGACCCGAATATCCCAGTCATTCAGGCATTTGTTCTACAGTTAAAGACCTAACGAACTGGTATCTAGGAGTTTTATATGGCTAGGGAGGCACATTCCTGGCACACTCCTTAATGGAGGCACATAGAAGATAAGTCTTGCCTTGGGAAGATAAGCTAAAGACTCAACTAGAAAAGTTTGCTTCAGACCAGTTAAAAATGTAAAATATAGCTGCCATAGAACCTAACTGTACAGTGGTAGTTTCAACTTCTGTCATCAGGAGACAATGTTTTGCATTTTTGTGGGACTGGCCTATAGCATCAGCCATATTGGACAGATGTCTTTAACTCTAAATGCAATGCAAAATTACCTATCATTTCTTTGTTATGCAGATTGAATATTTTGCACAAGCATTCAAAAACACATGTTTATAGTTTTAACTTTTTAGGTTTATTGTTTTTTACCACCAAATGTATTGTCTACAGATGGAAAACTCAAGCCTTTGATGGGTGGTGAGGAATTGCTCAGAGGAATCAGTTACACACAGAGAGACATATTATACATAATGTCAGGAAAGCCTAGATTACAGTTTTCCCAGTTTGTATGGGAGGCTGCCTCATCTCAGAGAAGCATTTTAGGGATTCCAGATGAGAACCCTCAACAGCTGGTCCTGTTTGTAAGACTTGGTCAATGAGAAATGCTGCTGCTTTTCCCCCTTTGTGGCTCTTCCCCCCCTCTGTTGCCATCTTTGTGGAGCGGAATGCCATCGATGCTCCTCTTTATTACACTCAGAACAGCAGCGATAAAAGCAGGCACAGCAATCAAGCAATGTGGCATTCTATTTTTAGGTTACCTTTAAAAGCAACCAAGAAAATTTGAGAATGTGAGACTTTACAGCTACAGGGAACCTAGCAAAGTGCTTATTTTTGTAACTCAACAACTTTCTTGCAGTAAGAGTACTTAATACTGAAGAAACAAAATCTTAGTTTTGTATTGAAAATTTCCATGATCTTCAACTACTCTAGTTCAGATGCTATAAAGTAAATTTAAAACAAAATTTGAAGGTATATGTAGCATAGTGTAAGAGTCTCATAATATTAAAACACTTATCTTGGTCAGAGATGACCAAATAGTCTAGATAACATCCTTCTGGGGAGTCCACAGAGAAGACCACTCAGACACAGTTCACAGCCAACTGAAAGTCTTCATTTCAGCTAGTTGGCGCCATACTCACATACTCATAACCTAACCTTAGCCCAAGCATTTAGAGTAAGTGTTTTTAAAAAGGCAAACCACATTCTGGTATTTTGCTCTGCATCTTCATGTGGGGATGAAGACAGAGGGATGGAGTGGGGTCGCACAAGCAAGCAGTTTGACAGAAGCTAAGCTAAGCTGGCTGGGGCATCCTGGCCCCAGATTCCTAGAATAGAGTTGGGTAATTTTCCATGGCATCCTCCATCAAATTCTAGTTAAATCTGAAATGGTCTCAATAGGGTTACAAGATGAAGGAACCTCTGCCCTGTCGTGCCCTGTCATGTTCCCCATTGCTTCTATGGGCATGAATCAAATTAGTGATGTGTCCTGTTCTAGGGAGAATAGATGGTCCTAAGGACCAGTAGGTTAGTTGGCCATGCAGTTGAAGATTTGGTGTCCCACCATTAGCCCAATCAGAATAAGAATCAACAGTCTAGCTTATGCTGGCATTAAGAGGATCAGGTAAACAGAAACAGATACTATCTGATATGTCTCCTTTCTTTCTCTGTCCATGGCAAGGTTTTCCCCAACTACCACTGATTGTTTGGCAAAAATAGTAAATTTCTCCTAAGGCCTTGTAGAGTCTGCCCTGTTTCATAAAACAGAAGTCCTTCAGTTCTGTAGGAGTAACTCATGAGGGAGTTAACTTGGTTTTCCAGGCTGGAAAAGAATACTCCAAATAGGTCTAAGTCTATCTGGGAACCGAGTTTCCTAAAGCATTGGTTCCCAACAAACAAAGCTGAGGTACCTATGGTAGTTGCACAAGTTATTCCTGACCTTGCTACGATGCAGACCAGAATTGGTTAGGGCCTATTTGACATTCATTAATATTAGAGTCAAGGTCTATGTGAGATACCAACCTTTATTCTCTGTTATAGGCATATACCTGGGGGGAAACATAGACCAGTATACATAGAGTGGAGCTATGATTTTCCCATGAGTCAGAGGAGGCACATTTTGTCAAACTGTTAGTAAAAGCATGCTAGGTAACTTGAGGACATGATGGAGGTAGCTTATCCTTGGCAGAGCATGTTTAAAATTGAGGTCCCTGAGACCTTTTGTCTAAATAGTCTTGACAGCCTAATTTGTTGACCCCTAGACCCATATTGTTCCCATGGTTTGCATGAGAACCCCTCTAAGGGATGGCTCTGGTCTTATCCACATGCAAAGGAAATGTCTTAGTAATATCTGTGAGGGACAAAACTGCGGCAGGACAATTTCAAGGCTTCACAGGCTGGGCCCTCTATTCAGTCTCAGTCCATTCCAAAGGCTATGTACCCCTGGATTTTGCTATCTCAGCAAATAACCTATAGTATCCAACCACTCGGGAACCCCCACACTTTTGTTTTTTGATGTTCGGGTGGGAATTGGCAGGACAGCTGAAGCATGGTATTGGGAAAGTGTCTGCTTTCCTTCTTCTAGGTTGTAACGTAGGTAGGTATGTGACCTAAGAATGGACAACTGAGTCTTTTGGGTTGAAACTCACCTCCAGGGGTTGGACTACTAAAAGACCTTCTGTTGGCTGTCCACATTCCTCTTCATTGTTCAGAGCTATGAGGCCATCTACACACCCTGGAGCAGGGGCTTTGTGAATACTTGTCTAAATTCCAACAGATCTGCATTCAGACAATAAACAATGCTGGTGAGTCTTGAATTCCTTCTCATTGTCTGCTTGCCTCCTTTCTCTCTCTTTCCCTATTTCCCCACAAGGGCACCACAGAGGCGAGTGTCACCACACAGGAGGGTGTCACCACACAGGAGTGTCCTTTCCTGTCTTCAGCTGAATCTCGCCTGCTGTGAACTTTTTGAGTAATTTCTGGAAGTTGATATGTATTTATTCCTTCAAGTATCTTTTAATTTCTGAAGCTTTCTCCTATGTCTGGTGCCAACTGCATGCCAAAGGCAGTATTAGTGGCTTATTTGTTTGGGGGGAGGGGGCATCTGGGTTTATAGAGGTAGATGCCCAATTTGTGTCACAGACCCTTTCTAGAAACCCAAATGGTAATTCATCAGGTCCTTGAATAACCCAATTTACCATAAGTTAACTGGTATGTTTTCTGGTTGCCATTTTTAATCCCAATGTTTGTGGAAGGAAACTGTCCAGTGCCCTCCTAAGATTCCAATGGGCTGTTTCCAAATGGCTTTTAATGGCCTGCAGCTTCTTCAAGATGGAAAGTTTTAGGGTCTTCAAACTATGTAAGACACAGGTAGAGGAGACATAAACAGAGAAGGAGTTGAAGTTCTACTTTTCCCTCTGGTGTTTGTTAAAGGTTCCTGGCACATAGCAGCTACATGGTAAACATGCTAGTCCAGTAACCCAACATGATGTCCACAGAACACACTAGGCATGGCTATGTAGATCTGTAACCACCCGTCCCTTTTAAAGAGAAGGCAGTGCTTCTCTTCCCTTGGACTCGCTCGGCAACTTTGCTGAATAAACTCCTAGTGTGGCAGTTGTATTGTGTCTGTTCTCATGTGCGAAACCAACAGTGGTTAATCAGGCAACTATTTTCTCCTCCCTGAAGCAGAATTGAGAACAGGCATAAGTTTTGGGGTTCTCAGGGTGACCTAACTTCACCAAACGATTTGGTCACCAACAAGAGTTAAGCCAATGGTGTGGTGTGAATATTGTGCACCAGAGAAACCATTGGTTACGACAGCTAAATTAGTAGCTGTAGTTGGTATATATCTGTGTATACTCATAAAATGCATATTTAAAATGAACTCTTAATCTCAGCAACTATACACTAAATATCAATTTTAATATTTGATGATCTCCACAGCCACTCCTTTGTATCCTATATAGCCATGGACTCAATTTTCTATTAGCTATTTATAACTTATCAAGTATTAAAATATACTAGTTATCTTGAGAATTTTTGTACCTATTGCTTCCTTGTACAGGACTCAAAAGGGCTAGGACTAGAATTAAGATGGTGCTAAGTATTGATCTTCTCAATGTACCTTTACAAATTAAACTTCCAGAGAAGTGAGTGTACCTTTCATTGCAGAGATACCGAAGAAAAACTACTTTGCACACAATCTTAAATGAAGCAAATGCAATGTAAATCTATAGGACATCTACAAACATAAACAGCCAAAAAGATCTGGCCCCAAAGTAGACAACTGAATGTAAAATGAAGGGACCATGCCCAAGGGACTAAAGTCAGTTGCATGTTCCAGCACTGAAACCACTAGGAGTTATTTTTAGCTACAAATAGTACTTTTGTCATAAAAAAGTCCATCTACCCCATAGCCAGGCTGTGGGAGTACATGCCTTTTAGGCAGGCAGATCTCCATGAATTAGAGACAAACCAGTTCTATAGTTACAGTAAAGCCAAAGCTAACAATCTCAAAAAACTAAAAGGACCCCATAGGCTTATATATATTTGAATGTAATTCCCAGCTGGTATGTTTGAGCAGGATTAGGTGAGGCCTTGGAGAAAGTGTCACTGGGGATAGTGGCCTATTGAAACCTCAAAGCTTTTTGCTAGCAAATCAGGATATAGCTCTCAGCTACGGCTCCAGGGCCATGCCTGCCTGTATGGTGCCATGCTCTCTGCAACAAGAATGGACTGAGACTCTGAAAATTAAGCAAGACCCCATTAAATGCTTTGTCATTGAGAGGAGTTGGTCAGAGCCTTCCCAGACCCAGCTGGAGCACTCAGGAGTGTGACCCCAAGGGTGTAAGAGAATCAGCCCCGCCCAGTGCTGTGTAGAATGAGCTAGCTGAAGAGGTGCCTGCCTGGTTATGAAGAAAGGCTGGCACACTAAATCTGCTACCTACCGTCCCAGGCCCAAATAGGCTGTTTACCCCCCTCAAATATCTACCTCATCTTTTTATAAGCATGTAAAGAGGCCTGTCCTAGATAGAGATCCAAAGCTGTAGGATCTCCATGTAGCAACAATAGGGTGTCTAAGGAGTCCCAGTGATGGCTCAACAGAAGCCAGAGGTATTGTACCAGACTCATCGCAATGAATACTTGAAAGTAAAGATACACAAACTACAGAGTACACAGTGTGGCTCACTGTGTCACACTCCAGCTCCTGTGGGGAGGTTGCAAGGGCAGAGATGTAAGGATGGAGAGATGAATGGGACCAGGATATATGATGTGAAATCCACAAATTTTTTTTTAAAAGTTGCATTGGTCATGATGCCTCTTCACAGAAATGAAAGTGACGAAAGCATGTACATTTGTGTGAAAGTATGTGTAGGTATATATACACAAATATACTTAATTTCTGGTAAAAAGCAAGAAAATGTCTCCAAATTTTAAGTATTAGCTGCCAGCTTAGCAAAAACAGCATATTTACAATTTTTAAATTGCAAGGATTTATACACTGTCACAGATTATCCACCAAAATTATCCACCCATTATGTCTAGACATGACAATAGACGATATTTTTGAAAAAAAAAAAAGCTTTATTCATTTATGCAAATATAGTTATCAGCAATAGGTAATAGGAACATACTTTTAAGTTTGAAATTAATCTTCCATTTTGAAAGGTTCAGTACTTTTCTCTCTTAAATACTTGACTCTAACAAAACAGATGAGAGTTTATGCCCTTACTTTTTCTTAAGGTCATACAGCAACAATTACAATTGTTTAGAATTTTTAGGGATCATTCATAGTATGCTGGAGATTTAATCACAGAGTGGTACATTTACATACAATACAAATACACTAAAATAAACAAGGGACAAATAACAAATTTCAGGACACTTCCTAGTTTTCTGATATACTGACCTTTTGGCGACTTAAAAAAGATTTTGCTCTTCAGATACAGAATAAAGAGTTAAAAGACCATTATGGACACTTGTGACATGGCCCATAGTGGTTTCATTAAATTAGGGTTAAGTGGAATCTCCAGGTTTGAGGGAAAGGGCTACTACAAGGCAGGCCAACAAAGCATTTTAAAACTCATGTCCATGGTGGGTAAGATAATGTCCATCCAACTGTTTCCTTTAGAAAGGTACTGTCCCAGTGCTACATCCCTAAGGCCTGGACTCTGAACTGCTCATAACTGTTTCTTGCTTACTTTACATCATGGAACGAATCCTGACAGAATGGGAACACAAACTGCAAACGACTGTTAGCACAAAGGGTCTCTGCTGTCACGGTGCATAATGTTCAATGAGGAGACCACCTAATCTACAACATTCTTGGGATACAATTGAGACAAATTTTGTGGTTTAGATATGTCAAAATTTGACTGTTTTGGACATACTTTTTTTTTTTTTTACAAAAGAAATTACAGACTAACAAAACTAAAAATCTATTTACTCTGTAACTACTTATATTTTGAATGTTTTTATAAAAATTTCTTTCAGATACTCTGATTAACTTTTAAGTGACATAAAAAATTTTCAGCACTCTTTAATACCAGTATTTTGCACAATTTTAAGACAGCCATTGAGTTTAGCATTTTAAGAAAAAAAAAGTATTAACTCACTGAGAATAACTTATACACCTAGCAAAGCTTAGTTGTCTCGGATTCTTTAAACAAAATTACACCCAGAATTTTAGATATCCTAATTACCATCCCAACCAAATAAATAGGATATGTGTGGATTCTAGCTAAAGGGTAAAATACTTTGTATAAATGTAAGACCCACTGATTGAATTGTTAAGAATCTGTTTTCCTGGGTTTAGATAAGAAAGACTTCAATAAAGCTAACTATATATTGAGTTCCATTGATTAAAAATGCAGTTCTAAAATTCTGCTCGTGTGGCAAATGTGTAGACTTATAATAAATGTAAAGCACAATACTGTAAATACTGCACTGTTCAGGTACCTGTTGAAAAGTGAAACGCTTGTAGTCATCAAATTCTGACCTTTCAAAAGTTGTATAAAATCCTTTTCTTGAAAATTAGTACTTTCTTTTGAACTCTTAAGATGCCAATTTCAATTAAAAGTCCTTAAGTCTTAAAAGTTATTCCTTTCAACTATTTTGCAATTATTTGAAAATTTTTTATCCTTTTTCTCTTGCAATTATTTGTTTAACTATACAGTGAACACAAAACCAGTTTCTATATAAACATCTAGTGAACGATTCAACATAAAACTAGGCAATCTAATATAACTTTTATATAAAGTCTGAGAGTGATTTTTCAAATTTTCTGTACTAGTGAAAAACCTTTGTCTCTTTCTTTAAAGGTCAACAACAAGCTCCCCAGACTACAAAGTTAGCAGAGATGATCAGACTTAAGCACTGCCCGGCTTCTTCTAAAGTGATGCACTCTTTTATCCTAGAAGAGATAAAAAGTCATTTTAAATCACTGAAAACTCCCTACTACCACTACTTATTTAAGATTACAAAATAGTCAATGTGTTGGTTTAAAGTTAATATAGTAAGTGAAGAGTATGAGAGCATTTTGGTGGGACTGCAACAATAAATGTACCAACTGGTAAGACTTTATTAAATAACAAAATTAAAAAGGAATCCCAGTAAACTCAGAAATAGAAGTTATAATTTAGTGCTATCTTAGACTATTAATGATCTGGCAGGTGAACCAAACAGCTAGTTGAAAATTTATGTGATTCTTTTTAAAACTATTTTCATTAGAATTTGTATGTACAAGCACATAAGCGTATTATGCCATGGCCCATATTTAAAGAGCAAGAGAATTTGCAGAATCAGTTTCTCTCCTACAGCATAAGTAGGTCTCAGGGATTAACGTAAGTCCATCAGGCACTGCAGCAATGCCTTTACCTACTGAGCCATCTTGCCAGCCAAACAAAACAAAAACCTTTCAACAAAACAAAAATTAACCCCAAGGCTTGGGTCTTAAGAGATGGTCTGGTGGTTAACAGCACTTAATTCTCCCATAAGATATGGGCTGGATTTCCAGTACTCATGTTTCAACCCACAAACTGGTAACTCTAGTTCCAGAGGGTTAGACACTCTTTGGCTTCTGTGGGTACCAGGCACACATAGTGCAGACATACACACAGGCAAAGCACCAATATACAATTAAAAGAGAAAGAGAACGAAAACCCTTTCCAAACACAACACCTATACCTATTGTTTTTATTAACAACTGCATCTGACAGAAACCCTATTTGAGAACAGTACTTTCAGTTTGAAATCCTTTGTTCTGATTAAAAGCTCTATCTCTTATTTAAGGCTTATCTTTAATCTGTGAAGATGTATCATTTTTTATGAAGCAAAGGTAAACAATTTTAAAATGTTTTCTCAAGGGGATTGATCCTAGGAACACTCCCTCCAATGAATATAAAAACCTAAGGATTGCTCAAAATCTTTTATATAAAATGATGTGTTTGCATATACACTGATCTTTTTGTGTGTGTGTGTGTGTGTGTGTGCGTGTGTGTAAGTGAAGCCATTAAAGAGAAATGGGGTTCAATAAAACAGTATTTTCTTTTCTACACAACTGGCTTAATCATACCTTCTCCTGGGGACCAGATTCCATTATGTAAAGAGTGACATCTACATGGCTGGAGAGGTGGCTGTAAGTACCTGCTGTGCAAGACTGAGAACTTGAGTTCAGGTCCTTAGAAACCTCTTAAAAAGGCTTGTTATTAGAGGTGTGTACAAGCATGCACACACAGATAGCAGACAACAGCAGGCCACTCTACTAATTTTTTTATTCCTAACTAGAGGGGAAGAAAACTCTAGAGTTGAAAGGAAAGTTTTCTTTTTCTCTAACACCAGGTAGAAATTCAATTTTGAAGACACTTTGTTTTAAAGCAAGTCATTTAGAACTTTGAGGCAAGCTGACTACTGCAGGCATATACTGCACTATGGAGAAAAAAAACTATTTTAAGAGTATTTTTTACTCATTATGTTGCAAACATATGGTATTGTAACTTTTACTGACTCCTCAGGCTAGAGGTTGGAAATGGAGATTGACTACTAATAGTCAAGAAATCTATTTCTGGGATAACTAAGACATTTTAAATTTGACTTATGGTTGTACAATTAGTAAATATACTAAAAATAAATTGAATTATATACTTAAGTAAATGCATTTTATAATCAATATTATACACCTACCATCTATCTATTATTTCAAAAATTATCTTCCCTCTTTTATCCACTGGACTAACCAATTAATTAAGATTTCATATTCAGACTCAAGAGTAAAAGAACCTTAGAGACTTTGTGTTCAGCTCATTCCCATTTTACATTTGTAAAAAGTCTTGGGACTGGAACAACAGCTCAGTAGTAAAGCATGCACTTACAGCATGTCCAAGTCCCTAAGTTCTAACTCCCAAGCCACCTTAAAAAGCAGGCAAAACTGTAATACTAAAATTAAAATATAAGTGATCTTATACAATGTGGACAGAAAATTAGAGACCCAATCTTTGCTAAATTCATTCTCACTTGGTTTTCAACCTCTTCAGTTATATCCCCTTTCATTCTCCATAATGTTTAAACCTATCAATCAAGCAGTTCTTCCTTCTCTTTAGTACAATAGCTATGAATTACATTCTGCTTTCAAATTTTTTCTTTTACTGTCTGGTAAAGTTATTTTATCTGCCAACTCTCATGAACCTATTTCTCTGTGTGTTTGTTTGTGTGTCCCCTGTGAGTATGTGTCTATATACTTATGTAGGTCTGAGGTTAACATCTGGAGTCTTCATAATTGCTTTCTACCCTTATTCACTGAACCCAAAGATTACTGAGCTGGCTACAAAGCTTGGTCAGGATCCTGTCTTTGCCTCTGAGGGCTGAAATTCTAGGCAGGCTTCTAAACCACTTCGAATTTATGTAATCCTGACTTCAAATTCACACTTGCTCAGTAAGTGTTTTACTCACTGAGTCATGTGCCCAATAGTTTCATGAACTATTTACCTTCTAAAAACTCTTCCTCCCTAGAGACATATATTAAGACTTACACAGCATCCTACATACTCCACCACCATAATGGTTTAGCAGGGTTTATGTAAACACTTCCATTTACCACTATAAAAATATATGCACCAAAGGAATAATGTTTTAATGTTAGCACACACACACACTTTATTCTGCATACTATTCTTGCCCTACCTTGAAGTAATCATCTTGAGCAACAAGCGAGTTTCTCAGTCTGTTCTCAGGGTTAAACAGACAAGAGACCACTGTCTGTATGCTTCGATCCACAGACTTCTGAAACACAGAAGTTTAAAGACTGTATCTTTTATTTATAGCTTTTAAAAAGTGTATTAAGCATATAAACTTCTAAAAAACTTATTTCATGTCAAATTCTTACCATTTGTTGTTTTATATAAAGTTCTCCTAAATTAATGTTTTAGTATCTTAGCAATTTTTAAATCCTGCATTTATTAAAACTATTTTGCTTGAAGTATTTTTTCCTATTTAAAAAAGAAATCAAGAGTTTTAATATTTCAAAAGTATTCAGGGTGATAGCTGACAGTGTAATTGTATAGAAAACTATTTTAATTTTATATGTCTATGTATGTATTGAGGTGTTTTTGGTTTTTTTTGGGGGGGGGTTGTTTGTTTTTTTTTTTTTTTTGAGGCAGGGTCTTATGTAACCCTAGGCTTGCCTCAAACTGGCTATGTATACATAGCCAAGGCTAGTTTTGAACTTTCTTATAACTCTCTACTTCCAAAGTACTGGGATTACAGTTGTACATCACTGTGACCTTATTTTCAAGTTTTAAGTCTGTGTATCAATCAGGCAACAATTGGTTAGCCTACCCCATTGTTCACTAGTTATTTCTTTTTTTCCCCCACCAACAAATGCAGAAGAGGGATCTTTCTTTACACATTCTTAACATATCAATTGCTTTAATCATTCAACAACATAAATTAGAATTTTAGGGTGAGAATATTATCAAAGAAGTAACTGTCTAGTTCAGTATCAAATAATCACCATTTAAAAAAGCTAATGTTATATATAATATCACAGAATTCCATTTAAAGTGTAATATACATGGCAAATATGACTCAAACTAAATGTAGAAACCTGGCCACCGAATGCTACCAATCATATAGAAAAGTAACTCAACTATGATGTAAGAAAAAATACAATTAGAAGAGGAGGATATGACAGAGCAGTCAAATCTCAAAGTTTGGAGTGTCTGTGATATTATCTTGTACATTAATTGCAGAGTTAAGTTTCCTAAGCTTTGCAGGTTATAACTTTCATTTTTAAATTTGGGCAAATAGGTCTACTCAAAGAACCATTGTCAATATAAAACATAATACAAAAACCAGTAAACAAAATTAGATGTTTGCCTTTTGTGGGCCATTTCCAGAGGCTGGAGTAGCTTCATGAACTGAGCATTCATTTGGCAAAACTTCAGCTCCTGAATCAACTTCGCTGCAGTGGTAGTTAACAGTTGTATAAGCCTGTATAAGTATTTAAAATAATAAGAAAGTGCAATTAAGAAGAAACACAATACATTACTTAGTCATTCTTTAAAAGGCTAAGCTATTTCAGAAATTGTTTTAAGCTAAATGGTTTAAATTAAGTCTCTTAAAGATGTCAACATCAGAATTATTGGGAATTGAAGAAATGTAACTATATGTAGGAAGAGAGTACCCAAGAATTCTATTAGCATATTTTTAAAATATCTAATTTTTATGAAGTTAGTTAACAGAATTCAGGTGTTTTATAGGTGGCATCACCTTTTATTACTTTTGTAAAATAGTATTAATGGTAAAATACTTGTTTCTCTCCTATGTATTTTATTTTAGTTGCAAACTCAGAGGCAGATTCTACAAAGACCAAATGCTAACTCTGAATCTAATATTTAATACTACTTCTCTTAGATTACACATCATTCCAACAAGTAACCAAAAACTTATTGTATAAGCAGCAGCCATTGATTGGGCATACAAAAATAATGTGAAAAACAAAAGCAGTTCTCTCATGTGAGTATATAACTGAGATTTGAAAAAACAAGTAAAATACATAACATAAAGAGGCAATTAACACATTTACAAACATATACACAATATGGAAAAGGAAATATATTAGAAAAAACTGTAAGACTAAGCAGAGTATGTCAGCTAATTCATTTTACCGGAGGTATAACATAACTCCTCTGTTCCCCAGCCGGCCACTGCGGTGGCATCTTAAGAAAAGGAAACAAAGATTATTTAAACACCTACACATTTTTACAGAAGAGGTGGTAAAACAATGTTAAGGTATTGCTGACTTCTAATTTTTATTATAAAATAGAACCAAAGATAGGTATCCTTTATGCTTGTAATAGCTGTACATTTTTTAGTGTTTTTCCATATGTAAACCTCACATTTCCTCAATTCGAAGCTGGCATTCAGGAAAATTAAAAACAAAACAAAACAAAACCAGTGGTGCTTGGAAATTACAGCTATGGTCATGGGTCATAACATGGTGGCGATGGGTCATAAATACGGTCACATCTATTAAAATAAATTCATGGAACTACTATTTTGTAGCAATATTATACACTATCAACCAGAATTTGGTGCTCTAAGCACTGAGTAGTATTTTCATTTCAATTTATCCTATAAAAACATGTAAGTCAGCCCCAATATTTCAGGTATTTGACAGAAACGAAAGAATGCATATTGAAATAAGAACAAAAAATACTTAATCTTTGTAAGCAGTCCAAATAAATGTTTTTCCTTATAAAAATATTTCTAAGTAATATTGATGCCTGAATTATAGACTAATTCTAGATAGTTTAAATAGCACACTACACAGCAATTTTATATAAAGAAAGATCATAGTAATATTCTCAAGTTATTTTACATTCCCTTAAATCATCAGATAACTCATATCCCTCTCCTCAGAGCTCAGGGAACCTGGGGGTGAGGTGGATGACACTAGGAGAACAAAGACCTCTAAATAAAACATCAAAGCTCATATGAACTCCCAGGGACTGAAGCAGCAGGCACAGGACTTGCACCATGACCTCTGCCTATAAATTAAGGCTTCCAGTTCTGTGTATTTATGATATACTTAAGTATGGAAACAAATGCACCTTTAATTCTTTTGGCATTTCTTGGGCTCTTTTTCCATCTGTAGTTTTTCCCCTTGCTCAATTTTGCTATGGTAGTTTTTTGTTATCTCCCTTGTGATAGACTGAATGGGAATTCCCCCACAGGCCCATATACTTGAATGTTTGGCCATCAGGGAATGGCAAGAAGTGTAGCTCTGTTGGAAGAAATGTGTCATATGGGTAGACTTTGAAGTTTTCAAAAACCCAAGCTAAGCCCAGGGACTGACTGTCTCTTCCTGCTGCCTATGGATCCAGATGTAGAACTCTCAGCTACCTCTCCAGCACCTGTCTGCCTGTGTGCTGCCATGCTGGTAATGAACTAAAACTCTGAAGTTGTAAACCAGCCCCAATTAAAATGCTTTCTTTTATAGAAATTGCTGTGGTGAGTGTCTCTTGACAGCAATAGAACAATAAGATGCCTTAGAAGTCTGTTTATAGGGAGTGATCTAGACAGGATGAAATAGGGGCTGTGAGGAGCACAGAAAGGGTAATCAAGATGTATTATGTGTGAAAAAAAATTCATTTTCAATTAAAAAAGAAAAAATACCTGATAATTATAAACAGGAAGCTGATATCCAGTGATGACCTGAACTGGTGAACTTGGATAAGGAGGGTATGCCTAAAAATAAAGTTCACAGAAAAATTGAATAAAATAAATCTGAGAAAATAATAGTTTATTCACAATGCAATAAAAATGTAATTTTTCTCTTTTTCTATATATAGCAATTCAGGAGTCTAAATGATTAGCTTTATAAAGAAAATATTCCTTGTCAAATCCCTATTACACAGAAGAAGAAAAGACAATATAAATGACTGCTTTTAAAAGCCAATATTCACCTTACAAGTCTCTGTACACTGATTATATTTTTAGTTTTAATAGGCAAGTTAAATAAATACATCTTTATTTCTTTATAGCAGTATCTTCGCTGAATATGTATTCACAATAATGTTAACATAACAAATAATCTCTTAATTTTTCTACGTTTAATTTTTAAAAGTTAAGGGAATTTCTATCTAAAACTAGAAAAGGGATTAAATCAATGATTTCTATACTACGATATTTTTTAACTGAAAACAAGAAGTAGCACACATGTATCAATAAAGATTCAGTAAATATTAGGAAGTATAGGTCATATATGGAACAAGAAAAATAAGGAAAGATACAGTCTATATTCTGTACACAAAAGAAAAAAAACATAGGATTTTTACTATTTTTCTTTTCCACCCCCCAAAAATCTCTCAAATAAGTTAAATGACCAAGAATGTCATTTAGCATCAATAAACATTGTTAAGCATAAAAATTTAAAAATTAATCCAAAACAAATTAAATTTAAGAAACATGATTATAGATAAAATATCAATTCTAGAACTAAAATAAACCCAGGTGCCAACAACCTACAGGAAGAGGCATTTGGAAATCACTGCAAGTAAAACACACATGAACTGATCACTTTGGGGAAGAACCAACTAAGAGAACATATAAAGCTGTTCCTGAACATTTAAACATTTTTTTCTATTTGAAAGACAATAGTAAAATTATTTTATATATATATATAATATATTCTATGTGCCTGAAATATAAACCTGTGGGGAAAAGGAATAAATTTAATGTGGCTACCAAGTTTCTGGAGTAAAGGCTTACAAACTACAAAGAAGCAGATTTCAGCTTTAGCATAAAGAAAAAAATCACTAAGAATGAGAGTATAAACAAAAGCAACAAATTCCCCACATTGAACTATTCCAACAAAGACTGGACTGTATGTATTACACTTGACATGCATATGATTTCAGAGCTTAAGAAAACCATTAACAACCCCTAAGAACAAAAATGCAGGTCACTTTTACCTGAACATACTGAGTTATAGGATTCATCATGGTTGGAGGCTGCATGTATGTCTCAGCATTTGGACTACTCCAAACACTCTGAAACTGTGGTGGAGGAGGAGGATTAAAAATCAAAGGACGTGGCTGCACATGATAAGCACCTTTAAAAAAGGTAAAAAGAGCAAAACTTTCATCGAGTTCTCTGAACCTAAGCAGTTTTATCAAGAACAATTTGTTTTTACTCACATAAATTTTGTTTCCTGATTGCAGGGCCCAGTTTCAGCTTTTTACCATGGAAATTTATCTGTGACTAAAAATAGTAACAAATGACAATTTAATCCTTCATGTCCAAGACTTGGGCAAATACTGAGTCTTAACTCTAATCAAAATGTCCCAAAGCACTTAAGTTTAGGAAAGACAGTCATCCCATTTCTAAAGCTAGAGGCCCCCAAACAAGCAGGTTCTGTCAATTGATAGAAGATTGTATTTTAACTTTAAGCAGGAAAAAAGCCTATTTTTCTTAGTATTTTAAGACTGAGTATTCAACACTTTCCAACTCTAAATCATTGCTAAGTTTTCTGTAAGACTCTTACTTACTTCTACTATCTTCTGCACATCCACGTCATTATAAAATGAAACAAATCCATAGCTAGAAAGGCAGATAAATGAAATACAAAATCATAACTACCCAGTACTATGGTTTAGACCTTCTAACATTCTAAAAAAAAAAACAGCAAAAGTGATAACAAAAGATGAATATACTGTGGTAAATATGCTGAGACATAAAAGATCAGATCCTCTATAAATATTACTTTGTCTTATTAGCCTAATGACAGACTATGCTATATTAACATTTATTAACAAAGATTATCTAATGCAAGATAGCTAAAATTTAAGATATTTTGAGTTGTACCAAGAAAATAATTATTTGATAATTCATTTGTGACTAAAAATAGTAATTATTAAAATACAAATACTAGGAAAATGACTAAATAAAAGAACTGATTTAATCCATAAAATAGAATTATCCATAAAATAAATTACTAAAAAGCAACAAATTTTATTAATGTTAGAATGCCAACTTTGAGTCTTGTCTGATATCCAGGCATCTCTCCAGCCATGTTAGCTCTATAAACAGTAGCTATAGCAAGTATGTTTACATACCCCTTCGATACACCAGTTCGATCAGTGATTATCTTCACTTCTTTTACTGAGCCATATCTGGCAAAGAAACTCCTGATTTCGGTTTCATCCATCTATGAGAATAAATAAACTTCAAGAGTAAAATTTAAGCATTCAAGACATCTAATTGAATTGTGAAAAGAGATTTGATTTTGTCAAAGTCAATCTCTGGCCACCCCAAATTATTCCACCTTGTTGATTGTATTTTTAGTCCCTATGGATTAAAACTAAATCTGCATACAATCTAAAACAATGAAAAACCCTTTTAGGTCTACACATCAAATCCCATTATCCACAACATTTTAAGTTATTAAATTTATTGAACCTCTCAACTATATTGCCAGGGCTCCTCCCATCTCTTCCCACCCCGACACTACCTGGCATCACAATGTATTTTAAGTGGACAAAATATGAATACAATACCCTAACATCAATTCCTCCAACAAAAACTGTGTTTGGCATGATTTTGCCTTCTGGCAAAACATATCCTTGACTGGTGGCTGCTGATGAAGACTGGGTGCTGGCCTCCCTGGAGACAGCTGAATTTGGAGTCTCAGAAGTTGTGGCAGACTGTAATTTAGAAAACAGACAATTAAAACACATACGAGAGAGAGAGAGAGAGAGAGAGAGAGAGAGAGAGAGAGAGAGAGAGAGAGAGAGAGAGAGAGAGAGAGAGAGAGAGAGAGAACTATGAAACATACCTTTTGTATTTAATTTAAATTAGTGTTACTCTAAATTACCTAACAATACAGCTTAGCTTCAGGACTTAAAGCAACTAGTAGAGAACTGGTGTGGAAATTAAAAGGATGTAGCATTTTCTGAAATATGGTGTTCTCACTGTTATCTTTTTTAAAACAAGAGTGGTGATCTGATTAAGAATGGCTCCCATAAGCTTGGTCACCATTTGGAAAGATTAGGAAGTGTGGCCTTGTTGGAGTGAGCAAGGCCTTGTGGGATATAAAGTGTGTCTCTGGAGTTGGGCTATGAGACTTCAAAAGTTCAAGCCAGGCCTGGAGGTGCTTTCTCTCTTCCTGCTGCCTGCAGATCCAGATGTAAGAAGAGTTGCCATTGGTCATGGGGTCTCTTAACAGCAATAGAACACCGTCTAAGACAACACATTTTATTTTTTTACTCTCCAGTGTGTTTTGCCTGATTGCACACAAGTGCACCATGTGCATGCCATGCCCTAGTGCCTGCAGAAGCCAAAAAGAGAACTGGAAATAAAATTATATTGTCATGTGGGTCCTTCTTCAAGAATAGCAAAAGCGCTGTTAACTGCTAAGCCATCTCTTCAGCCCTTCATGTTATCCTTCATACTATATTTTGAAATGGTAACAACTTGATTTCATATATGAAAATATTGTATTTGACAAACTGTTGGAAAAGTTCAGATCTGCGAAGACTAAAACTACTAAAATCATTATGGATACACTAATAAGCCTTCATTTTACTGGGTCTATTTAATCAAGAGCATATAAAAACCCAAAAGAAAACAGCTGTTCAAACACCCCCCCCCCACAATGTATCTATTAAATATTTTCCTCTGCCTTTATATTATCAAATTAACATAAATTTTATAGCTTTGACACTCCTGTATTATGTCTGACTTTAGGAATAAATTATGAAAATACTATCACATCATAATTTCCTCTTCCCTAATACTGTGAGTTGTTTAATGCATATTCTGAAATAACACTTGTTTCTTGAATAATACCAAATCAACCCCACTGGTAAGTTTAATTTTCATGGTCAGTTGGTAAATAGAAACAATACCATCTTTTATTTTCAAATAAAGAAGCCCACTATATACAACACACATTTTTCTGGATTTTTACCCAAATTGTTTTAAATCTTCATGCAACAAACTCTAACTGGTTAGCACGAATTTTCCAAAAGCAGTACACATTGGGAATATGTGTAAGGTAGAGGCACTACAGCAAAGCACAGCAAAAACCGACTTGCTCAAGATACCTAGAGGTTCATGTACCTTATAGAAAGTTGCATACCTGTGGAAGTCTACTTGTGGGCAATTACTTTGAAATTGGTTAACACTGCTGATCTCATTTTGTAAAGTATAAAGTGGTATTCTAATATAAGCTAGTGTCTTGTATGTGAAGTTATTTTCAATGGATTTTTAGAAAAGTTTATTTTTACTATCACAGTTGACTTCTTACAAGCACTTTAGTAACAACTAATTGGAACTTTTGTAAACTACTATATCCACTCAAAATCCATTTATGAAACTGATCAATAGGAGGTAAATACTAAAATCTTTAAGGGAATGCTAACATACAATATTTGTGTACACTTTATATATAGTAAAAAGCTAAAGGTGCCAATTTTTATAAGGTTAATTTTATAAATAAAAATTGTCAAGTCACCTTTTTTGTTTTTCTATTCACATAAGCTCCTATCTAGTATTTTGTGTTCCTACATAAAAACCTTATTCCTTTAAACAGTAAATTCCCTTCAACAATAGTATCTCCTGATAGTGAAATGGCATAAAGTAAAGATTTTTTCAAGTTTTTCTTTTAATATTTACATTTTTTCCTCAATGGTACTACATATTCTAGGCATCTTATCTTCAACTATTTAGACATGACTAGATTTGCTTTCCTAACAATTTATCCATCTCTTCTCAACTTTTTCATTCAATAATGAATTCAAAAACAGTTTTTCTATAATTTATAGGACTCTCTTTTTCAATTTTTCCTTCTTTTATAAACAAACATGGGATATGTTTATCTGATAACATTTGTGTCAGTACCACAATGTATGAGTATTTTCTAATTTAGAAGTGTAATATTTCACTGTGTTAGATATACGAAATTATAAATGCACTGGGTCTCCGTGCTATAGGGATGCTTAATATCTAGAGACATTTCTGGGTATCATAATGAGGTAAACTTTTGACATCTAGAAGGTAGGCAGCCAAGATATGATTGCTAGGACCAAAACCTACATAAGGATATATTGAAAAATCATATTAGGCATGGTATCACTAGAATTAAAGAAGAAAATAATTGCTGGGGAAGAATTTCATTTTTCATTGTTCAGGATCTCGATTTCCTTCCTTAAAATTTAATGATAAGATCTCAAATGTCTTCTAATTGCTTTCTTTATAAAAATTAAAATGGATGTTTGACTAACAATAAGGAAAATAAGCATCAACTATTATATATAGGACACTTGTTTTGGGCTTAGGCTTCCTGCTTAATTAGGGTAAGTATAAAATTCATCTCATCTTAATGGTGCAATAATAAATTTAAAAAGAGGCACCATATCCTGGTCCTTATCCAGTAGGTGGCACTCAAAGCTAACAAAGTACTCCAATTTAACAAGCCCTGAACCAGAGGGCCTATTGTATGTTTCATATATAGTGTATTCTAAAAGACCCATAACTGACAAATGTTTTTATTACCTTTAAAACATGACCAAAACCATTCTACAACCACATAATCAGAAAGTCAAAATTTAGTGTTCAAGATAGTAAAACTTTTCAACTTCATTTATTTATTTAGAGACAGGGTCTTACTACGTAACTCTGGCTGGCCTGAAGCTTGCTTTGTAGACCAGGTTGCCCTCAAATTCATGAAGTTCCACCTGCCTCTGTCTCCTGAGTAAGATTATTTATTTTTAAGTACAGTGTCTCATGTTGCCAAGGTTGGTCTGGAAGATTAGCCTGAAACTTCTGAGGGGCTTAAGTAATCTTCCTGTCTCAACACTTGGCCCCCACTGGCTCCAGTAGAAAAGTATTCTTTTATCCATCAATAGATTAGCATACTGAAAACAAACTATTAAATGTAAGACAATTCATCAATTTTACTTCCAAATGAATTAAGAAATATTGGGAGGCTATCATACACAAGCTGTCCACAGTACAGTAACATTCCATTATATTTGAAAATGCACGTATCAAAAAAGCTAGCTGAGAATGCTGTTATTAAAAATTCCAGAATGTCCCTGAAATTTAATTAAATCACCATGTTAAGCAAATTGCCAAGTATGTTCCAAATATTGGCCAAGATAAAGTCTACAGTCATCAAATTTCTAACTCTCATGGAGTGAGAGAAAACTGTCCACAAGTATTACTTATAATACTGTGATTTTAATTGATAGACAACTCCCTAATTTCACAAATCTTTACATAAATTGTCCAACTTAATTTTAACATTTGCCGTAAGTTTCCTTCCCTTACCTCTGAAATGGGGGAAAAACATGTAAATGAATATGCAACATATCACAGGCCTGTGACTTAATGGCTACCCACGTGCTCCCGAGGCTGGGTTTCACTCTGCAGCCCGCCAAGCTAGCCTGGCGCTCCAAATCTCCTCAGAGCTGGGATTCCAGCAGAGCGGCTTTCCTGTAGAGGGCGCCAAGCTCCTCTCCCGCCCACGCTCACAACGCCACCCCCCACAGGGCCTCAGAGCCCCCAAGCTTGGCCGGGTAGGGCTCCGCAGGCCCGGGGCCACCGAGCGCCACCTGGTGGAGGAGCCCGCGGCGGGGGTGGGGGCTGGGCCGCGGAGGGCCGGCTCCTGCGCGAGGCAGGGCCCAAAGGCGGGAAAGGGAGGTCACGCGACGCCCAGGCCATGCACGAGGCCTACCCCGGAGCAGCCCGAGGTCCTCAGGGCGGCCGCAGCCACCGGCCTCCCGGTCATGGCGCAGCCGCCCCTCTGTGCTAGTAGGCCACCAAAGCCGCAGGGCCGTTCGTGTCGGAAGTCTGAAGGAACCCCACCTCTGCCCTCCACCCGGAAAAAGCCTAACTTCCACCTCCGTCTGAGGAGCGTGGCCTCCGCCTTCTCACCCCACCACCTAGGCCTGCCCTCGACTCACCATGATGGCGGCCAGAGTTCGGGTGAAAAAAACTCGGAGGAAGGAAGGCCGCGCGGCCGGCAGCGACCCGGGCAGCTGTGGCGTGGGCTGCGGTGGCCACCTGGCCTCCAACGGGCGGGCGAGGAGCCGGGGTGGAGGTGAAAGGAGAGCGAAGGCGGCGGAGAGCGGGAGCCCCGTGGCGAGCCGGGCTGGGGTCGCCGAATTACTGAGGCGTGGAGGGCGGGGGCCCCGGGGTGGCTGTGCGTGGCCAGTCGCGTGGTGGGCCTCAGCCAATGGGCGGCGGCGCTCGGCCCCCGCAGGGGGGCCGGGGGGGACCCACGTCGCCCACCCGGGTGCGTGAGGCGTGCGCAGGGGGCATGCGCGAGCTACGCTGCCCGGGCCGATTAGGCCGCAACCCCACAGACAGACAGGCGTACAGACTCACGTCCCCCGAAACGTACGGGAAGGACCCGAAACATGCCATTTGGCGAATGGTGGTCAAGAATTTGTTCTGAACACATTTATTTAGGTTATGGCCCCCAAATGGCGTCCTGAACACATAGGGTGAACCCCGTCGGAAAAGCTCGGCCGCCAGGCTTGAACAAAATGCCCGAGGAAATAGAAAATAAGGAGGGAGTCTCAGGCATCGCTTGGCCCGACCACTTGACGCCTTTCTGTCACATGTAGGAGGTGACGTCCTGCGGGAAGAAACGCCTCAGAGCACGAGCGGCCGGCCGGGACCCTTGTCTTTCCGTTTTCTCTTGGTATTCTGTTCTGTTCTGTTTTCCTACCCCGTTGAATAAATTGAGTGGGTGAATTATCAGGTACAACGGACCCTTCAGTGAACACAGGACAATGTTTCCTCCTAGACGGAGTTTAAGTTGTAACGGAGACAAGCTAGGCCGGCAGAGAGAATTCTAGAACATTCTAAGGTTAGAGAAATAAGGCCTCCGTACAGCAAGGCCAAGCTGTAGGGTGACTGATGGAGACAATGATACATAGCTGAACACTTCAGCACTGTACAGCGTCATGGCTTTCTAACATTTTTTTTTAATCCTCAAACTTTTGTGTAAACGAAAAAAAATTTTTTTTTGAGCCTGCAAAACTGTAGTCTTAAATTTTTCATTAGCCGGACAATAACAGCAGATAAAATAACTGTCAACTAGCCTTATTTATAACATGGCTTTATAGAGGCACCCATTTAAAATGGGGGAAATTCTGAGGTATTGGAAATGAGAATAAGCTAGAAGCTAGAGCAGTGGCTATATGAGCCTCCTCTGGCTTTTAATAGGTGGCTAGTTGTAGTGTGAACAGTCAAAGTACCTGGACTGTGGGAATTTTAGAACAGAGAAAAAACAGCGCAAATGATCAGGAATAGTCAGTTGATGGCCGTGGATTAGATGGTGCTAAACGCTGTAGCTCCAGGCCTAGCTGTGAAAGGCAAAGCTCAAATAGTGCACAGTGCTACCTGGAACTGAATACCCTGCAGCACACCAGCACCCTGGAAAGGCATCATTCTACGGAAAAACAGTGGCCTTAAGAAAGCACCATGAAGACAATTATAATAAAACCAAAAGTCACTGGATTTTAAACTCAGATTAGAATTTGAAACTTTACCTGTATTTCCCAAGTTTGGCATTTACATTTATTACTTGTATGTTAGTAGAATCGCAAAATGAAGAAACTGGGCTTCCTCTTCACTCCTACTCTGCAAGAGATTCCTAGACATGGTGTTTCTGGAATGCCTAGAAAAAACAAGCCAATTTGGAGAGATAGTAAGGGATCCTCATAGAAAAGGACTTTTCAAAGATACGCCTACAGGAAGTGGAACCCAATCCCCAGTCGCTTGTGAGGAGAGACGGAGGCAAGGAAAACTAAAAAGTTCAGAGCCTGCCCTGACAATTTAATGACACTTTCAAAATAGAAAGGAAAGAAAGGGCTGGGAATACAGCACATGGCGGAACACTTGCCTGGCATATATGAAAGATGTTCTGGATTTAATTCCCTGTAAAACACACACACACACACACACACACACACACACACACACACACACACACACACACACACAGAGGCATGTACTCAGTGGGTAGAAACCTCAAAACAAAAGATTGTAAAGCATTTGCCATGAACAGAATGGCATGTTTGGATTGTGTGTACTTTTTCTGACTATATATTTTTCCTTCACAACTGCAAGTAATGATGCATTCTGTATTTTTTAAGCATTTCTTTTACTGTTTTAACATTCACTTTAAGGAGAAAGCTTGTAAATAGCTTTCCTCTTAAATAATTCAACAGCCTAAGGGTGTTTTAACCGGTAAATATTTTCTCCCAGTTTGAACTGGTCAATTTTCAGAATCTTTCTATTAGCTTCCTGTAAGTTGGCCATCATGGTTTTAGACCCACCAAAGAAACAAGAGTTTGCTCATCATTTGTTTGCTTGCATTTCTCAGATCTTCCTGGATTGTTTTCTTTGTGCTTGTAGTAAGTTCTTTTTAAAACTTTAATGGGGATATAATTATGTCATTTCCCTTGTCCCTCTCCTGGCTTGGTAAAAATTCCATCCATGTACCATCCCCCTCCCCCAAATTCCTGATACCTCCTGTTTTTTTAAAGCATTGCTACATACACATATAAAGAAATAATTTTTAAACCCAACCACCTATGTCTGTTCACTATTGTCTGCCTGTATATATATCTAGGACTGACCACTTGGTATTGGATAACAAGTGAGGTAGCTCATCCCTGGGGATGGAGAGAGAATTTTCATCCCCAGTGGCATCCTTCCTCTAACAAGGCCACACCCACTACAACAAGGCCACGCCTCCTCAATCACCACTACTCCCTAATAACCAAGAGTTTTCGTCCACATAACACTTTTAATGATTCTATGGGAGGTTCACATCATGGACTCCATTACAATCTCTTCCCAGTTCTTTTGTTTCCACTCTCCCTTGTGACCTCTCTGCAAAAAAAAAAAAAAAAAAAAAAAAAAAAAAAAAAAAAAAAAAAAAAAAAAAAAAGTAAAAGATTAAAAATAAGTAAATAAAAGGCTGTTTTGTATTATCCATATACTTTCTGGATCATGATCCAATTCTTAGTGGCCTGCCCTCTGAGATAGAATTGCCTTTCTCCTCCCACCTCTGTCAGAAGCCTTGGATTGTGGAGAGCTACTCTTGGCGTCTATGTTACTCTTTTTAAAAGTTTTCTTTGGTGGCTTCCTGTCTAGGCTGTTACTTTACTCTTGGGGGGGGGGGGGATTCAGATTGGGGTGGGGGGTAGGAGTTGTCACAGGGACCTTCTTGTCTCTCCTCAACTGCACACCTGCAGTCATGCATGCCATGGCAAAATTAACTGCTCTTTGCAGTCAATGAAAGCACAGATCATGGGGCTCCATTCGATATGTGGTGCCAGCACAGATCACAAGCATGGCCATTGGTAAAGCAGGGCCGTGGATCCAGACAAGGCCCTGAGAGGCTGCCTGTACCCCAGACATCAAATGGCCGCTCACATCAGTATGGCTCCAATGGCTGCAAGACCCACAGATCTGGGCATGGCTTTAGGCATAGCACATACCACAAACATCCCCATGGCCTTTGGTGGCAACTTGGACCATGACATCAATGCCATAGTAGGACAACGGGCCCAGACATAGCCCTCAGTAACAGCTCAGGCCTGGATATCAGCATAGCCTCCATCAGGTGGTAGCACAGGCCACTCAGATCAGAATGGTCTCTTGTGGCGGCACAGCCTACAGACATCAATGTGGCTTCAGGTGATAGCACAGACTACTGACTTCCTTATGGGCCCTGGTGGCAACCTGGACCATGGGCACCAACACAGACCCCAGCTGTAGCAGGGCCTTGGACCCCATATGGCCTTCAATGGCAGCAAGGACCAGGGCCTAATTGTATTCTCGGGTGGCAGTTCAGGCCTCTCATATCAACATGGCCCTGGAGGCAGCACCAGACTGCAGCAAAAACCACTACCATCTGCTTGACTCTGTCTGTGAAAACAGGCCACATGCAGGAGACTGTACCCATGGCCTTGGCAGGTAAGCCCAAAATAGCAAAAGAAGAAACAGAGGAAGGAATTCCATGGTCTCAGCTCAAGGAAACAGAGTCTCCAGAATCACAGTGAGGTATCCCTCTGGGTTGCAGGACACAGGGGAGAAGAAAGAGATAGAGGTGTTCTTAAAAACTGTAAAGTTTATTTCCAGGTAGAGAGGAACTTTCAAAATTTCCCTATGGAATGTTTCCAGCCCAGTTCCAGGAAGGGTGCCACAGTCGGGGGCTGGCCTTTGCTTTGTACCTGTTGTAGTTTTGTACTAAAGACAGCTGTATATTATGAGATAAACGGCAGTAACATATGCTGGAGATAGTTTGCCCATTGGCTGTCCTTAAGGGCACAGTACCTTTAATTTTTAGGTTGTTTCATTCTCTTTTTCTTGTCACAGAGTCAGGAGGCCAGCCTGACCCAAGACATTGTAAGACACATGGTTGATTGATTCTGAGATGGGAGGGCCAACTCCTGAGAGTTTAAAGAGCACAGGACAATTAGCCAGTCACCTATACATAGGGCCAGCCTGCTCCTGCCCACCACTTTCCTTTTGGCAACTCCTCTTTGGTGCCATAGCTGATAAAATTCTATTGTGCCACACCAGGGATAACAGACACCATCAGCAACCAGATGGATCACAACTGTCTGTTCTGGGCAGGACTTAGGGGTCCCCCAGGAGGGAAGAGGTCTCAGGTCTCAGTTGGACCTTTGGTGTCAAAATAGATCTATGGGTCAGGACTTTGTCATGGGATGTGGATAGGTGGAGTGGGGGCAGTTCGGTGGAGAGCAGACTCACCAGCTGATTAACATCTGAGAGAGTTTAGGGATTAGATTTAGAAGCTTGAGCGTTATGCAGAAATGGAGGGAACAGGATGGTCAGGGGTAGAGACAGAAGAAGGGTGTAAAGGCAAATGGACCTCAGCATTTGCACTTTGGCCTGGTGAAGTCCTCTATAGTCAGGGAGGATTTGGAAATCAAAAGTGCTGAATCCTGGGCAGGCATGGCTGTTGTCCAATTGATATTGGGGCCACATCTGAGCAGAGAGCACATGAGAGCAGCAGACTTGATTTTAGGCATGCCCACGTGTGTCCTTAGAAACTCACCTCAGAAGGCAAAGCAGAAGGAGACTACAGTCATTCTCAAAGTTGTCACCTGAGTTCATACAGCACCTGGAGAAGCAGCATGATTTGCAAGAGGATGCCCCCTGTGATTGGAAGGCAGGTGGTAAAAGCCAAGGCACTCGGGTAGGCTGGATAGGACCTTAGCAATGAGTGTGCAGTAGTGGGTGTGGTGTTCTGGAGGTGAGTAGCTAGTGATGAGGAGGGATGGGCAGACAGATTAGGGAAAACAGTGCACGCTGAGTTTATGTGACTTGCCAATACTGCTCCAGATTTATATGGCTGCTCAGGTTGCAGCCAACAGTAGTTTAATGTATAGTAAACCACATGAATCATAGTCTCAGTGGGATGAGCATCAGGAAAGGGAAGGAGATGGGAATGGAGAGAAAGATACAGGGTGTGGGACATAGCACCCCAAACCTCTTTTGTTTCAGCACCAAATGTTAGACTGGGATTGATGGAGGGGATGTAAATATAGAGAGGTCAACCTCTGAAGCAAACTGCCATTTGCCAGAACAATAAGGGGCAGCAGTCTTTCCATGGGAATAGAGACTGTGAGGTGCTGAGACTCCAGGGTTTGACAGGGTAGGAAAGGAACTTCCGGGAAGGAAGATTCCATCTGCAGATCTGTTCCCCCGCAGTCCCGAAGCTGTAAATTACAGTGGAGGTCATATCTTGACCTTCTTGTCAGGAGCTTCCAGGACCATGATGTTATCAGCCTGTCAACTTTCCTGTCTGGAGTTTCTCAGCTCATCTGAGGCTTTTATGTCATTAGCCCTTCAGTAACACTCAAGATAAAAGTGCTGCTATTGCATCTTTCTGGGCGTGTTGTCAGTGCAGTCACTTCGATGGTTTGCGGGCTTTGCCATCAGACAGGACTACCAAGTGCTCCTTCAGCAGCTTTCATGTGCCTTCTGATACTATAAGCCGCTTGTCAGGGTGTGGCTTCTGGATCAGTCCCAGCTCAGTTCTCCAAGTCCTGTATCCAAATGTGTAGTGTCTTTAGTAGTAGGGCCTTATCTTAAAATTCTGGAAGGCAACCAAGGGCCAGGCCAATAGTCATTATTGCTTTGGTGGTATCTTGGGCCTCTCCTGACCAAAAATGTGAAAAGGGCGTTCCTATGCTGGTACTGAGTTTTTTGTCAGATACTCCAACGCTATTAGGGGGAGCATTATCATCCCAAGGTTGGTGACACTTTCTTGAAATCTTACAAAAGCTCTACTTAAACCAAGGAAAATAATTGTTAAGATCAAAATTGGCAGTAAGCATTTCAATGTGTCAAGGTTAGCATACTTTACTGAGATCAGAAACAAATCTCCATACTGCTTTCTTAACTGCCAGAGATTATTAGCAGACAGAATAAGACTAATGCTTTAATTTATAATGTTCATTATCTATGTAAATATTGAAATCACAATTGTAGTCAGCAGTGGCTTCTGGATGACTTTTGAATGGTGTAACACAAACCCTGGAATAGTGTGTAAACAGAATATTGAGGGAATTCATATTCCTCAAAAGTAGTATTGGCTTCCATCCACAATCTAGTGACCAGCCAGCTCTCCAGAGTCTCTTATTCACTCCTAGATTATAGAAATAGACATATTAGTGTCTGTAATGAGCTGAACAAGTCCCTGGCTCATACCACTTAAAATAATTCATATTAAACCCAACACCTTCATAGACACCACTGCCACAAAGCCCAAGTGTTGCTATAGTACCCTAGTCTTTTGAGTACTGTGGGCCTGCAGGCTTCTGCTCTGTGTGTGACTCTCTTACAGTCATGCAAGGTAGAGTCCAAGCACCTCCTTATACTGTAAACCAGGGCATCCGGGGTTACTGCATTGTGTAGTCTTTCTGTTCAGATCAAGGAAATGAGCATGTACAAAGACAGACATAACAGTTTACAGACATTGGTACTTGCATCAAAGGTCAGACTACCAGGTATAGTGGGAGGTTCAACAGGCCAGCCTTGGCATACTGGCAGCAGGAAACTGTGGTGAAAATGATCCAGGCCCAGTAACTCCAGCATGGGCCATTAAGTGCAGTCAGCTACTTGTGGTCAACCAACATGCTACCTCATCTCTGATACAGATGGACTCAGTCACAAAGTACTTGTCCTGGCTTCTAGCCTGCTCCAACTCGGGCCCATCCTGTGTGTTCTTCCCATTGGAGATTTTGTGTGCTATACAGAAGTCTGTAGGCTACAGTAAGACCCAGATGTTTTCTTGCTCATGTTGTGCGCATGTGTGTGTGTGTGTGTGTGTGTGTGTGTGTGTGTGTGTGTGTGTGTGTGTGTGTGTGTGTGCAGGATGGCATTCTTGTGGAGATCAGGGGACAGCTTGCATGAATCAGTTATCCCACCATGAGGGGTTGAATTCAAGTTATCAGTCTTGACAGCAGGAGATGTTGCCCATTGAGCTGTATCACCAGGGTGCTTTTAAAGCCATCTGCCAATTCTGTGTTCTTAAACCCTAGAACTTTGGACAGAAAATTTACCCTGATACAGGTTCTCGGGAATGTCATTCATCTGTAGATCATTGTCACAATTTTTTTTATAGCTATCCTGAATCTCTACACTAATTTTTATGTTTTTAATTGCTTTGTTCTCTTGAGCAATATTGGTGAAATCTACATTAGTTACACTTTTTAAGCAATGCCAGTCAGTCAGTCACTTTTCAAAGTTATGTTTCTAAACAAATCTTTGGAGGCTACTCAGCTTGGTTCAGACTGACATCAAAATCCAGGCAGTTTACTTAGGAAACTAAGTCTGGATTCACTGCTCTGCAGGTGCCCGGGGTTAAGGTGACCAAGAAGGGCTTGAAGTACAACCCAAGAATAGGAGACAGCAGACCTGGAGGTTGAAGCAGATTGGCTCAGATGCAGTGATAGTAGCTCAGATCTCTTTCTGTCTCCCTGGGAATCAGATTTATTTCCAAGTTTCCATTCCTGCCGAACTATTTCATCTCTGGCTTATCTTGCTGCCCAGCACACAGTGCTGTGACACAAAGGGAAAAAGATTTTCCTCCACACGCCGAAATGGAGCAGAAATGGAACGAGGCTTGTGAAACCCTTGGTTTTGGACTTGTACTAGAGTTTGGAAACCAGACAGGCATGTGATCTTACATAATCCAAGAGCCATAAATGTTTCAGCTGTGAGTTTTCTTCTTAAAAAGTACTTTGGCTGACCTTACTACCTATTTCAGTAGAACAGTTGGCCCAGAAGTTTTGACTGACTTACACAGGAAGGAAACTCATTGAAATTTATTATTATCCCCCATTAGGGCTGGGGAGGTTAAGAGTGTTACTGCTCTTCAGAAGAGCTGAGTTTGGTTCCCAGAACCCATGTCAGGTTGTTCACAACTGCTTGTGTCTCCAGCAGATCTGACACTAAGCCTTCAAAGGCACTTACACTTGTGTGCACATAGTTCCACTCAGACACACATGCACATAATTAAAAAAAACAAAATGTACTGGGTAGCTACCTTGCAAAACTTCAGAAAGGAGTGAAGAAGCATGCTAGCTGTCTTGTGCCCACTAATGGCAGACACTGAATGCCCCTGGCACCTGCATGGAAGTCTACTCATTCAGTGTTTACTCGCCTAAGCAAACTGTAAATTTTGCTTTCATTCTGAATCAAGCTGACCTGATCTCCAGAGTGCCTCGCAAATCTCATCTAGACGTGACACAACTTGGAAAAGTGATCAACTTGTGAGAAGTAACAATAGGCACCGACGCCTGCACCAGGCATCCCATTGCTGTGCAGTTGGATGCTTTTATGTAATTCCCATATAGTAACTGCTACTATCACCATCATTAGTGTGTGTGTGTGTGTGTGTGTGTGTGTGTGTGTGTGTGTGTGCGCGCGCGTGCACTGTGGTGTGTGCACACATGTATGTGTGTGTGCCTTTGGGATATGAAGGCCTAAGGAGGACAGTCTCTCTGAACCATAAGCTTGCTGTTTTGGCTGGGCTGTTTGGCTCTCGGGTTGAATCTACCTGTCTGTGCCATCCAGTTCCTGGCACAAGCATGTGTAGTCAGCTCATCGTGTATCCACAGCAAACACTCTTACACACTATTTCTCCGGCCTCTATAGCTGTTGTAACCATTCTCATTTTACAGAGGAAAAGGGAAGTGAAGCTCACACTATTCATATGTTCCAGAACTTCCCTTTAAATACAGTTGGCGTTAGAGTGTCACTGGTGAGGTAGGTGCAAACCATGAAGAGGAAGAAAGGACTAAATGCCTGGTCCTCAGGGCAGTGCACCAAGGAGGCTCTGAGGTCTTTTTTTATTTAACAGTGTTGGTCATGTTCACCCAGGCTTCCAGACAACCCACCAAAGAGAAGATTCAGCCCATCAACTGCTTTCTTCCAACGGTGCTAGTCCCAGCCAGTGAGAGGAGATAATGCCTTTAGGAGATGTTTAGGCCATGAGGGCTGAACCCAAGGGAGTTCAGTTGTCCCCTGACATGACACAGCCAAGTGACAGCCTACAACGCCATTACAGGGTATCGACCATGCTGACGCCCTTAGTCTCCAGAACACTGACAAGGAAATTTCTGTTTATCTGTCACTCAGTTTAAGATACTTTTGTTAGAATGACCCAAATGGACAAAGAAAGTCACTATAGGGAGAAAGCTGTTACCATAGAAACATTTAACAATGAGGAAATACCTTTGGAACTGAATAATGGGAGAGACTGAAAGCTTTCAAGAACATTGCTGTGAGGAAGCGGGCTACATGTTACTGGTTCGAGTGAGTGTACAGCAGAGAACACAGAGTGTTGGAGGCTCTGCAGAAAATGCCCCAGAGTCTGTGAGCAGAATGTTGGGGAGACCATTCTCATGGAGTCACAGATGGAAATGAGGGACTTTTTATTGAACCTTGGAAAAATGATGTGGGTTTTTGTTGATATAAAGAGTCACAGAGCTTGGATGAATCATGTTTATGTTCTAGTATTTTGTGGCCTGAACAGAGAAGGACACTCAGCCCATTTGGAGGCACTATATTAAAATATCTGAGACTAGATAATTTGTTGGGGTTTTTTTTTAGTGTTTCTTGTAGTATTGGATACTCTTATAGTCTGGGACATCTGATATCGAAGTGTCAACATAAAATAAAGACTTTCTTGCTGTTCCAACCCAGGTCAAAACTGCAAGAGTGCATTCGAGAAGGATTGAGGTGGAATGGAAAATGTGGGTGTTAGGGTGCACAAGCACATTCTTTCTTTATATGCTCATAAGCCTGGTCACCACTGACTCCTGACAGTGATCATCCTTTAAGAATCACACACCTCGCTGGGCAGTGGTGCTGCATGCCTCAATCCCAGCACTTGGGAGGCAGAGTCAGGTGAGGCAGAACCCCGTGAGATGGAGGCCAGCCTGGTCTATGGAGCAAGTTCCAGGCTCCAAAGCTACACAGAGAAGTCCTGTTTTATAAGAAAGGAAGGAAGGGAGGGAGAGAGGGAGGGAGGGAGGGAGGGAGGGAGGGAGGGAGGGAGGGAGGGAGGGAGGGAGGGAGGGAGGGAGGGAGGGAGGGAGGGAGGGAGGAAAAGAAAGAAATCACACACCTTTCCTAACACAACATCAAATTTCCAATGTATGGATTTTGAGGAACATATTCAATACAACAGATGCCAACCTATGCCAGTGAATCAAGGAGGTTACCCACTTAATAGAGAGGCAAACCTCACATTTTCTTTGGTGCTGTTTGTTAGTAATCTTCCTAGTACTTTCCTCAAGAGTTGAGATCAAATATGTGACCATCTAGCCTCTGGCTTTGGCCATACTGCTGGCTCCCTAACTCACAAACATCTTCTTCTGGCCACCTTGAGATGTTTTCTACAACAAACTTGTTCATGCCAGGGAAGCTGTGAAGGAAGTGAGGAACAAGAAGATGAAACACATCCTCCTTTTCTTTACCCCTAGCCATTCAAATTTCTATGTTTATTCTGGTTCTCTTTCTTAAAGCATACTCAGAGCACGAAGATGAAAGTGCCCCCTCTCACTAACTCTTCAGCCTGTTACCCCAGGGACAGTGACTGTTGGTAGCTTGGCATGAATTCCTTTAGCTCTTTTTATGTATATTCTCTTTTATGCATTTAGATAAAATATTTGGTATCTGTACCTTCAGAAAATACTTAAATAGAGAATACGTGGTAGTCTATTCTTGTAGAATATATATAGTTAGACTTTATACTGTTCTTAGAGAGAATATATTGTTTGTGTTAACGTTCCCTGGGGAAACATGAGCAAATGCCCAAGATAAGATACTAGTAACAGGCCAAAGAAATTACTCCATCCAAGACTACCTTGGTGAACCAATAGGTTTAAGTGGAGTTTCTCAGAGAGTGTGAATGAGAGATTTCCTATAGAACAGGGCAAAGATGTGCCAAAATAGTGACTTTTCTCCAGCAGCTTTCTAGGCTGATGTAGCCTCGTGGGAAGGAAGGATGCAGGCACTGCCTCCAGGGTAGTCTCACTGGTAACCACATTCACTGCCTTCTTGGCCTTGTGAGCTCTCCCACCCCTCTGTGTAAGAATCCTAACAAGCCCAATGATATAAGGGTGTTTTCTGTGGATTATCACAGCTGCTATGATGTTCAGATGGCAGCAGCCTTGTCAAGTCAGGGCAGCACTCCACAGCAGTCTTCAAATGCAAGTGGAGTTGTAATGTGCAGATGTTGACACTGTGTTGTGTCAAAAACTTACCTGTAGCCAGAAGTTTTCTGACCCATCTGGGACTGAGGTCTGGACTACACCACCCACCTTGGTCCCACATTCACTTATAAAAGAATTATTCAGAGGCTTAAATTAGTTACAAACTGTTTGCCCTATGGCTCAGACTCATTACCAACTAGCTCTTATAACTTAACTCAGACCGTTTATATTAATCTATATATTGCCATGTCTTCTTTGGCTTTACCTGTGTTCCTTTGCATTTTGCTTTCTAGGTGGTAGCTTGCAGTGTCTCCCTGACTCTACCCTTCTCCTTTGCTTGGATTTCCCACCTGCCTCTAAGCTGCCTTGTAATAGGCCAAAATAGCTTCTTTATTAACCAATGATAATAAAGCGTGTTTACAAAGTACAGAAAAGCACTCTGCCTGTTTTGTAAAACAAGTTCTAATTCTGTAGCCCAGGATAGCCTGAAATTCATTGTTTCCTAGCTTACCTCTCCCTCTCATATACCTAGAATACAGTCATGAGCCATGAAACATAGCTTTACAGCCTGACATTTTGCTTTTACTAATATAATGCAGAATTTTGAATGTTAGTACTTAGACTTACTTAAGCACTTTTACATGTGGCATGCTTTTACGCAATGTGGTCCTGCCCTAGTTTGTAGCCATTCTCTGTTAATGGACATTTGGGTTATTTCTGTTTTTTCATTGTTACAAATAATACATAATGAGTGTATTTCATTGGAGCTGCATGAACATTTTCCCAGGGTAAACACCAAAGAGGTATAATTGTTGGGGCCATGAGATATAGGTATGATATAGATATGATGTAGATGATAAAGATATAGATGTCATTTCAGAAAATGCAGACATTTTGCAGACTGTAGCAGATGGAATGCTGAGTGTTTTGAACTCAAAGAACATCTTCTGATCTCCCCCCAACTTTTTCACATTCTTTTTGGGAAGCTGCAGGAAGAGACTCATGTGAAGATCTTTGATCTGACTTGGGGAGCTCCTTCAGAAGGAATGTAATTGTCTCACCTCCTTCATCCCTACTTATAGCTCATTGAACATGGACAATTACCTCGGAGGAAGAAGACAGTTAAGGGTGTGACATGTGGCTCTGAGAGACTACCGTAAGACGTCATCCATTTCTCTGTGGCTCTGGCCCAACGGAGCACACACAGGGCAGAAGGACTTGGTTTCCCATGCGTTCCTTTCTGCCATGTCTCAGGTTTCTTTCTGTGCTGAGATACATGAAGCAATTAAACCTATAACCAGAAAAGACTTAGTTTGTCTCAGCTTCTTGAGGCTCTAGTCCAGCGGTTCTCAATCGTCCTAATGCCGTTTTTAATGCAGTTCTTCATGTTGTGATGACCCTCAACCATAAAATTATTTTTGTTGCTACTTCATGAGTGTAATTTTGCTACAGTTATGAATCATAATGTTAATATCTGTTTTTTATAATGTTTTCAGGTAACCCCTGTGAAAAAGGGTCATCAAACCCCCGAAGTAGCTGCAACTCACAGGTTGAGAAGCAGTGTTCTGTTCTAAGGCATCTTCGCTTTGGGGTTCTGGCAAGGATGACACATCATGGCCGAGCCAAACCAGCTGTGTCATAAGCCAGGAACAAAGAGAAAGAGGACAGGCTGAGAACACGTAGCCTCATGCCCCCAGGGACCTGAGCTCTTTCCACCATAACTCAGCTCCTTCAAGTCAATGGCACCTCCCATAGTACACAAGCCTTGGCAGATGTTCACCCAAGCTGTAGCACTGACCTGTGGTCTGCTTCTTCCTCTAAAGGATGTAGCCCCGTGCTCTTGTGGCCATGGTAACTGCCAACAGAAGCAGCAAATCATTTAGTCATTTATCTCAGAATGCTGTTTGAGCTTCAGCTATGGCTACACTTAGTTTCTCTCCCATGTGCTTGGATATTAATTACTTTGTGTTTCCATCCTTCAGTTACTATATGATCAGTTTGTTTTATGAATTGAAATTTTCAGATCTTCAGAGGTTAGAAAGAAAAAGAAAATTCTTCTATTCCTAACCTCATCACAAATTTTATTAGAGAACATGAAACTGTGCTATACATATCAACTCATTTCTCTGGCTGGGGGTATGTGCATGGAGTCATCAGTTATCTGTCTAATAGCCCATATCAATAGAGCCAGTGGGGGCGTGGTTAGTAGTAGAACTGACACGTTTTCTGCTGTTTGTCTACGGTTCAGGTTTCTCTTGTGGAAATGGCTGCTGTCCAGTTGCTGTTTCTTTCTTCGGAGCTCTTGTCTCTTTCATATTGTGTGTAGGTGCCTCTGAACACAGGGAAGTAGAGTTATATACATTTCCAATAATTCTTTTGTTCCTAAATTAAAGAGATCGAAGCCACAAACAAGAAAGATGAAGAAACCTCTGGGCGTCAGCACCAACTGTCGAGTCTTAGGTGCCTTTGAGTCTTTTTATGGGCATCGTAACAGACCATCATGTCCCTCACTTTCAGGCACGATTTGCAAATGCAGAGGCTTCCGAAGAGAAGATGTGATTTCCAGAGAGCTGTTCTATCTAGTTCATTCTACTTTATTTTTCAGTAAGAATCCTTTCTCTGCATATGGGGGTTTGTGGGCGGGCATGTCTGCAGTTCCAGCAGAGGCCAGGAGAGGGCATCAGATCCACTGGGAGGGTTGCGAAGTGCCATGCAGGTGCTGCTATGGAGTCCCATCCTCTGCAAGAGCAGCCAATGCTCTTTCCTGCTGAGCCGCTTCTCCAGCCCGGATATACGGCGTTTACAAAGGCAACCTGACAACCTAAAGAAGCTTGTTCAGGGTAATAATGTGATCACAGCCTTTTCTGTCCCCGCATCCAGCCTTAAGTTTAGAGTGACGATGTCTATGGAGGACACGGACAAGCAAGTCAACTAGCTCACTTGGGGCTTATGGAGGACACGGACAAGCAAGTCAACTAGCTCACTTGGGGCTCTGCGGTCAGAGGCTCTAGAGAAAGGTCCAGCGGGTAGAATCTAGAGCAATCTGATTTCCTGGAAATGGATAAACTCAGAGTTCTCCTCTCTCTTCAAAAGACTGCCCCCACCTCCTGTGTGGGATTAATCTCAGAACATTTGGCAGGTGTTTTGTTTGCTTCAGAGCAAAGGGAGAGGCTGCTGAATGACATTCTCTTGGCATTTCTTGTATCCTCTCAGTCAACAAATTTTATTAGTTTTTTTTCAAAGGTATTTCCTGACAGGTCTTCCTCGCTAATCCCACAACACACCTTTAGACTGTAAGACAAGTCCTTGGCTTTAAAAACATCAGGCCATGGTCTCTCCCTCCTGTGGTCCTGTCTTCCATTTCTGTCAGTTTCTGCTCACCAGTCAGCAAGGTTCCCAGCCACCTTTAAGTTTAAACTGTTCCCTGACTTGTGGTGTTCTTTGATGTGTGCCTTCACCCTGTGTGAAATACTCATCAGACTGTCTGGACATCCCCTTTCTTAAAAATAAAAATTTTTATTAGGATATAAAGTCATTGTACAGAGCTTTGTTTTCATAAAGACAACTTTTGAGTACATCGTATATTTTAGCCATATCCACCCTCCCCTTCAACCCCCTGTACCTTTCCATGTTTGATGCGCTCTGTCTTCCTATTCATTCTCTGACCTGTTCTGGAAGCCCCATCCATTAAATGCAGGACTCTTCTGCCTATCTTGGGGTCATTTCAGTACCATGGTATGCAGAATGTGGTTCTGGACTGTGAGGTAGAGAGGGAATCGCAGGAGGTCTCTAGATTTGAGTCTCTAGATTTTGTCTAGATTAGGATTGTTTTTAGCATTGTACTTAAATTTGGGGAGGGGGTTATGTATGTGTACCACTTGTATTTCTGATGCCCACAGTGTTCAAGAGAGGGCGTCAGATTCCTGGAAATGCAATTACAGATGACTGTGAGCTGCCATGTATGTGCTGGGGATGTAGGTGGCTTGCTCATTAGTACAGTGTCAAGGGGTTGAAGAGATGGCTCAGCAGTTAAAAGCATGTTTTGCTCTTGCAGATCAGGGTTCTGCTAACACTTTCAAAAGAGGAAATCAGGGAAAAGTATATTTGACCATTTAGTATTTTTTCTTGACTAATATATATATATATATATATATATATATATATATATATATATACACACATAAAATTTTGTTTTATTTATTTTTTTAGACAGTATTTCTCTGTGCAGTCCTGGCTATTCTGGAACTCACTCTATAGACCAGATGGCCTTGAACTCACAGAGATCCAATTGCCTCTGCCTCCTGAGTGCTGGGATTAAAGGTAGACACCCCTAACCCCCACCCCTAGCCTTAGTATATGTTTCTTAATTCCCTTCCTTTTAATTTAAATATTTGTTTTGGATAAACTTTCACCTTAGAAAACCAACTGGGCCTTAAATGAGCAGTGCTCTGCTTTCTTCCTGTATCTTAAGGTGATGTTAAGCTCATAGGAAAACTTAGCATGATTTTGAGCACAATAATATTAAATTGCAAGTATTTCCTTACAAAACTCTTGACATTCTTATTTAACTTAAAAATAAGATTTAAAAATGAACAAAAAAAGCCAGACATGATGGCGCTCACCTTTAATCCCAGCACTGAGGAAGCAGAGGCAGGTAGATCTCTGTGAGTTTTAGATCAGCCTGGTCTACAGAGGGAGTTCCAGGCCAGCCACAGTTATAGAGTGAAATCCTGTCAAAAAACTAGACTTTTTGTTTTAAATCACAAATTAGTCAAATCTGAGTTTTTCCCTTAATTTCAAACATGGAACTTTATGTCAGATCTACTGCAGTTTAAGGGAATATTCAAGTTTAGAAGAAACAAAATTAATATTGAAAAGCTTTTGGTTTATAAATGATCTAAAAGCATTAGGTACTGATGTTGCAACTGGAGCACAGATGAATCCAAAACAACAAAAAGGAGAATTTGTTGTTTTGATTCCAAGAAGAAAGTCTTGAGACTAGGGAATTCACAGTATACACACACATATAGCCTCATATACACATACACACTCTCACACACATACACACTCACACACATGATAGGTGTTTATAGTAAGGAAACACCATTGTTTCTGTCAAATCCTTCAGGATGTACTGTCACAGGACTGGCAGGAAGGACAGACTTTTCATTTTTCAAATCCACAGCCATTGACATTGTCAAGACTACCATTGACGAATACTCTGGCTGTTTTCAGATGACAAGAACAGGTAATGTCCTTTAGTTCCATTTTAATCCCCCTCCCTGGGGTTTCAGGGAAAGGGTGGGTCAGGCTTTGGGGAGAACCAATCAGCTTCTTGGTATAATCAGCCTCTTTTGGAGTCACCCTTTGCTTCCAGTCAGTGCATCTTAGGATCTGCTCCTGCTTTGTAGCCTCATAATCTTGAAAATGGAAAATGAAGCCTAGGGTATGCAAGTTTTATTGATTGATTGATTGATTGATTGATTTTTGAGCAGGACACTGTATGACGCCTAATAATCGTGGCGGGGAAACTGCTGAATTCCAACCTGGGTTTGCTGACTGCAGCAGGGTGACCAGTTGAGCCTACATGCCCTTCTGTTGGCTTTGAACAGACTTCCTTGGCTTGGTCCTTGGCCAGCTGTCTTCGCTCAGGTGGCCTTCATCAAGCTGTCCTAACAGTCCAAGGTGTCAATTCTGGACTCAGCACAAGGGGCTCATGACTGGCCCAGCTCCTCCCTGCCCTGTCCAGTTACCTCTGCCCAGTCTCTCATCCACCTAGCAGGCTCCTCTGCTCCTACTAGGGTATCTAAACCTTTGGCTTTTTCTTCCTGTGTCTGACCTTTTGACCCTTGGAGCTTGGAATGGAAGTCCTGAGGTCTTGATACCTTATCTTCTTTCTATGCTCAAAGCTTTTGCTCTTGTTTCCTATCAGTGCAAAGACAGAAAAAAACAAAAAACAAAAAAAACCAAAAAACAAACAAACAAAAAAAACCAAACCAAGCCAAAAATAATGAGACAGAGAGAGAAGGAGGTCATGTAAGGTTATGCAGCACAGCTAGATTTCCCCAGAATATGTTTGCTGTTTGCAAGGCCAAGACAGCTCTGAGCAATGTTTTTATGTTCTTAAAAAAAAAAAAAAAAAAAAAAAAAAAAAAAAAAAAAAAAGCACTGGGCGTCAGGACTTATGTATGCCCTGCATCTTAAGTGCAGGGTAGTGCTGCACTTCCTTCCTGTCTGTCCGTCCTCAGCAGGATTCAGATCAGAGTCTCAATATTCTTCACCATTTATAAATCTAAAGATTCAGCCTCTTTAATGTAACCTATTACTGGCCATGGGCTCTGCTTCTTGCAGCTATATTGTGCTCTGACCCGGGGGCGGTTGGCAGAGAGCACCCTGGGACCAGTGCTGAGAACCCTGCAGCAGGGTATGGCTAGCGGCGCTTGTCCTCAGATCCTTTATCGATTGCCCAGAGAAGAAAAGAAATTCCAGAAACAGGAGATAAAAACCAGCTGCTTTATTTTGCCTTTGAAACTGTAGATGATTCTCCGCACTAGAGCTTTCCAGTTGCAAATGGCGCCCCTCATGCTGTTCTCTTCTCCTCAAGTTCTTCCTGCCCGGAAAAATCACAGTACACAGAAGAAAAATGCATTTGGAGACAACATGTACAACAGGAAACTTTGTACATTTCAATCATCATAGATGAAGAAAATAAGATATTCCCTGATAAAGACAAATTTACACAATATCTATCTACAAACCCAGGCCTACAGAAAGCACTAAAAAAAAAAAATTGGAACCTAAGGAGCTTAACTATAATCATGAAAACACAGAGAATAAATAATTTCAGATCAGCAAAATCCAAAGAAGGGAAACACACAAACACACACACACCACGCACACACATCACATACACATACACACTACCATAACAACAACAATAACAATATGATAACAGGAATCAACAATCATTGGTCATTAATATTTCTCAATATCAATGGTTCTAAGTCCCCAATAAACAGTCACAGACTAACAGAATGGATGAGAAAAATAGAATCTTTCTTTTACATACAAGAAACACACCTCCACGCCAAAAATGGACATTACCTCAGGGTAAAGGATTGGACAAAGATATTCCAAGTAACATAACCTAAGAATCAAGCTGGGTTGGTATTTTAACATCTAATAAGATAGATTTCAAACCATGAAAGAACACTACATACTCATCAGAGGAAATCACAACAAAAGGACGTTCAGTTCTTCACATTTGTTCTCCAAACTGAAGGGCACCATCTTTGTGAAAGAAACATTACTACAGCTTAAATCACGCATTGCCCTCACCACTCACGGTGGGAGACTCGAAGACTGCACCCTTAGCAATAGGTCATGGGATAAAAACCCAACAAAGAAATGCTGAAGCTAACAGACCTGACATATTTATGGACCATTTCACCTAGACACAAAGAAATACACCTTCTTCTCTTCACCTCATGGAACTTTCTCCAAAATTGACCACATACACTGACACAAAGCAGGTCTTAACATATACAAGAAAATTAAAATAAGTCCCTACATTCTATCTGACCAACACAAGTCAAAACTAGAAGTCAACAACAATAAAAACTGAACAGCTCTCTAAGAATGAAAAGCTGATCTAGACAGAAATAAAGAAGTTAAAAACTTTTAAGAATTGAATTGAAATTAATGTACACCATACCCAAACTTAAGGGACACAAAAAGAGTTTCTAAGAGTCATGTTTATAGCACTAAGTGCCTACATAAAAAATAAAAACAAAACAAAATAAAAAACCTGTTGAGGTATCACACTAGCAACTTAACAGGGCACATGAAAGTTCTAGAACAAGAAGAAACCACAGCCAAAAGGAACAGATGACAGGAAACAGAGTCAGGGCTGAAATCAATTACAGTAGAGACAAAGGGAGCAAATCAAAAGTAAGTTCTTTGAGAAAATCATTAAGATTGACAAACCCTTATGCAAATTAACTAAGAAGTAAGAGAGAGAATGTCCAAATTAATAAAATCAGAAAATAACAACAGAAAGTGAGGGAACTGAGAGAATCATAAGGACTTATTTGGCTTAAGGCCATTGCCTGCCAGGGAACCCACAGCCAGCACTGCTTGGGTGATAAACACGTTAGGTAGTCCAGAGACCTGAATCCAAATACTACTGGTGACAAGGGAGATAAAAATAAAATGACTCCTAATGATTTTCTGTTATGCTTTGCTCAGCCAGCATCAGAGAAGCTTCCTCCTGTAGCAGATGAGAAAATCAGACCCAAGCATTATGCAGAGGGAGAGACCTTGGGACACACAGCTCTAAATGGGATGCCCCCATCACATCCCTCTCCTCAAAGCTGAGGGGACCCTGCAGCAGGGCCATGGGAAGAGTGTCAGAGGCAGAGGAGGTGGAGCACACCAAGATCACAAGTCCTCTAAATCAACATGAGCAAAGCTCATATGAACTCTCAGAGATGGAGGCAGCATGCCCAGGGCCTGCATGGGGCTGCACCGGGCCCTGTGTGTATATATTATGGCTTCCAGTTATCTTCGCGGGACCCCTGGGTGTGCGAACAGTGAGAGGACCCCTGGGTGTGGGGACAGTGACCCCTGGGTGTGGGGACAGTGAACCCTGGGTGTGGGAAGAGTGACCCCTGGGTATGGGAACAGTGACTGGACCCCTGGGTGTGGGAACAGTGACCCCTGGGTGTGGGAACAGTGTGTCTGGCTTCTGTGCCTGCTCTTCGGCTCTTTCCCTTCTGTTATTTTGTCATTGTCCAGATTTGATGTGATGGTTTTCATTTTTTCTTACGATATTTTGATTTTGATGTTTTGTTGTTTTAAAAATGGAGAAAAAAGAAGAATCATCAAGCTTCATTTTGTACCAGATCAGCTTAACTTCAAGCTTCAAGCTACATGAACACAAGAAAATCTAGTTTAAAATATTTTAAGTTTAAGCCACTATTTATAGGCTTGAAAGTTTATGTGTATGAAATTTTACCTGATTCAACAATAAGAAAAGGCGAAAGTTTTGGATAGATTCAGTCTCAGCATTCACGTCCAAGTGAGACACTCTCTAACTACTCAACATTATTACACAGAGAAAAGAAAAGGGGGTGACCTGACTTAACCTTGGAGCCTCGCACACTGTTGTACAGAGGACTCCCTAAAGGACATTATTCATGCTAAATGTAGAACAGGCAGCCAGGAGTGTGGAATGTATGGGCCCCAGAGGCTTCTAAGGGACTGGAGACCAGCCTGGCCCCAGCTCGTCCAAACTGGTGATAACTGGTACCTTCAGACATGTGCTCCTAGTGTGAAAATAGAAAAATCCTGTAACTCTCTCCCCCTCAACCCCTTCCTGAGGTCCCTGAAACTAGCCAAGGTTGAGATGGCTGTTTCTCAGAAAAGCTTTGTTTCCCCCATTGCCTGGCTGGGACTGCATTCCTAGCAACCTGGTGAGACCACATTCCTCATTCCTGATGTAGCAACCTGGGTGGGGCCACCCAGGAAAGCCCTACCTGACTGTTTGCCGAGGCAGGAACTTTCTGAAGTTTGCACAATTGCCCATCATGACCAGGAAATGAATGTCTACAAGTGGTCCTATTGTTTCACAGGAAATACACTTCCTGTCTGCCTGCATTCCTAAACTCTGTCCTAAACTGACCTTTGGCCCCGCCCTGCCTGCCCATACCCTCTCCCCTACCCAGAGTGAGGTATAAGAATTCTGCCCCGAAAGTACTCGGGGCTCTAGGCTTTTCTACATTGCCTGGAGCCCACACATGTGTGTACCGGTATTCATATTTATTAAACTCTCTTTTTCTTTAATGTTAACAGTGGTCATTAGTCATGTGTCTTGGGGTGTCTTGGGGTGCTCTAGGGGCGCCCGCCTATTACACTAGCACTTCCTCAAAAGCCAAGCTGGGATTTGCCTCGGGCCTTGAGAACAAGGGCAGAGTCCTGATATAAGGTGACCTAGACCAGCAGAGACCACCGTGCCACAGTCACAGATACCAGCCAATCAGATCCCTTTCCCCTGGCTGGAGGAGGGTATTTAAGGCCTCCCCTCTCTCAGTAAAATTGGACTTGTTTCTTTCAACCAGTCTCCTGAGAATGTGTCTTTGCTCTCCACACCTTCTTACCCCTCCCCCAAGGGAAATTAACAACCTCAACATCCTGACCCTAAACCAGGTATATCCCAGCACAGGTTGCATAAGGAGTCTGGGGTGCTCTGTAAGAAACAGCAGGTGGAATGAGATGATCCTGATCAAGAGAAATGGTTCCAGTGAAAAAGTACTCAAAAAATCTCAAGTAACTCACAGGGGGGAAGAGAAAGTGTGACTTGGGAACTAGGAGCTGTGTAAGGGTCCGTGGGCTTGTGGGGCTTGCTGGTTCTGTAGATGATCACCCAAATTCATTCCCTCACTATAGAACTTCCTGGGAGAGATCTTACAACCACGGCCCACACAGTATGGTTTATTTAGACCAATGAGATGAGTGTCACTTCTGGGCAAGGACAGTGCAGGCACAGCATGTGGTTTCACTGTTTTTTCCTCCAGCTATCTACTCTCCTGCAGTGGCCTCTCAGTCAGTGGGGACTGGATTCACAAAGGCATAAAGCAAAGGAAGAAAGAAGCATGTCTCCTATAAGCCAACTCCACTCTGGGGTTATTGGCTCTTGGATGTAGTCTGGCTACTGACCTTACTTGGCATCGTAAGAGGTCACTAAGGGACAGTGAATGACACTGAGATCAAAAGGACAGTGTGCGACTTGGGTGCCTCATTTCATGAGCTGGGCTCCATGGAGGGCTAAGGTAGTGCAGGGCTGATAGGATCTAGCAAGAGGGAAAAAATGCTGCTTTTGAATTTCCTCTTACAAACCAAACCAAATAGAAACAAATACACAAAACATGGTTATTCTTAGTTTCCTGGTCCAAATTATCACTAAGTGGAATGATGCTCCTGAGACTACTCCATTATGCAATGTTGCACATTTCAATGAATGTTTTCTTATCTTTTCCCCTTTACTCCAAAGTTCTGGTCAGTTTTTGAGAAAGTTCTGTGGGATGCTGCTAAGAAAGTATATTGTTTAGTGTTTGACTCACCATTCAAAACAGCAAGAGGGAAGCAGGTGAACTTAACTTTAATAATGCATTTTATTTAAGTCAATTTATCTAAAGTATTAGTTTAACATAGAGCTATAAAAATATTTAGGGGTCAGGCAGTGGTGGCACATGCTTTTAGTCCCAGCACTCAGGAAGCAGAGGGAGGTAAAAAACAGCCCAAAGCAATGCTTGCCATTACTAAAAACTCTCTAGTTCTTAGGAGCAGATGTACAAACCACACTAAGCCACCACAGGCACTCGTCAGCACCTGGAGTGGGCGTCCAGAGCAAGCTACTGATAGGAGCTCGTCAGCACCTACATACATACATACTTCGGGCTCTCCCCCTCTTTCTCTCTGTGAGCTTGAGGCCAGCCTGGTCTCCAGAGCAAGTTCTAGGGTGGCTTCAAAAGCTACACAGAGAAACCTTGATGCGGAAAAACCAAAAAGCAAAAGCCAAAACAAACAAAGACAAAAACACATTAGGTATTTAGTTCTTCTGCATTTTATATTTCCTGAATAGGTAATTCTAAACTAGTTACATTCCAAGTGCAAAGCCACAGTGGCTGATGGCCGCTGGACTGGTAGGAAGTAGATCCCTAGTGTTTATGATTTAGTAATGTGGTTCATCACATTATCACAGGTGTAAAGTCCTTGCAAAGATTTCTTTTAAGTTTTAAAGATTTCATTTATAATTTAATGTAAAGTGATGTTTACATTCTTACTGCATTAATTATTTCCTCCTTTAGAACATTAGTTGTTACTGTATTAATTATTTTCGTCATTGGAAAAGGGATCATGTTAACTTTGTGGCTCTGTCTCTTGCTAAGATATTATCTTTAACCCCAGAGGACTGAGCCAGGACCTGGAGACTATTTAAGCTTCAGGAGAGAGTGATGAGTTAGAAACCTGTAAGTTGCGTGTCTTGGTTGAGCCTCAATTTCTATAGATGGGAAACTCTCTAAAGTGCCTTTGACACCCTGGGTTTTAAGACTCTAGTTAGAATGAGTTTTATTGGGATAAGAGTTGGATTTTGTTATTGTTGAGAGAGAGAGAGAACATGTGCACTTATGCCAGGGCGTAACACGTGGAATTAGTGGATACTGTAGGAGTCAATTCTCTCCTTTTAACATATGCTAGGATTTGGAGATGACTCAAGCTGTCAGGCTCAGTGGCAAGTGCCATCGCAGTGGCCCTGCTGTCGTGATTCCTTAAGAAAGGTGGCTTTTTGTGTGTTACCTGTCAAGTAAAATGACAAGTATTTAGAGCCACTTTTTCTGAGGCAGAGAATAGTCCTCCCTCTGCAGCACATCTGTCTTCATGGCTAGACATCTAAACTCCCTGTGCTAGCTTTTGTCAGTTTCACCCTGAAATGATTCCCAACATGGCAGAACGTGCCACATAAGGAGGGCACACCCCTAGGCGTGGCTGTCTTAAAAGGAGCCACCACATGAAAGTTCTCTTTCTCCCCCTCTCTTTCTCTCTTGGCAACTTCCCTGAATTAACTCTCATGTGGCATCTGGTAGTGTGTGCGTCTACATCTCACTCGAAACTAACATTATGATGTGGTGACTCAGATAGGCCCTCCCCAGGGCTTAGGTGCACATAAGCTCTAGGAGATCCTGATCTGGGGCCACTGTCAGGCCACTTTCCATCTGCCCTGCTGCAGCTCATTTGACACCACTGGCTACGATTGGTAAGTTTTCCCCTTTCCAGTTGGCATAAAAGTGAACTGTTGTTTTTGGCTTTCTGGTACGACTCTAGTCTCACGGAAGATTACCTCCAGCCACGATACGGCTGAGTCCTTCTCACCTGACACTCATTTCTGGCCTTCCCTGCTATTAAAGCCAAGCTTGGATCCAGGTTCCTGGACACGCCCTCAACCCTAACTCAGGTCCTCTGGGAGAGTAGCAAAGGCTCTTAACTGCTGAGCCATGTTTTCAGCCCCACAACCCAACTTGGGGTATTTTTATGAGAATTTCCAATTTAAACTTTTGGGATTTTATGAAAGCTTAAGGAAGTGAAAGGTTTTAAATCTTTCTGCATAAACAATATTATTTTGATTCCAGAATCTGAGCTTTGGGCATGCATTCTTTCTGGGTTGAGTTTTCCCTTAAGAAAGGCCCTTGGTTTGGTTTGGTTTGGTTTGTTTTTCCAAGTTATGATAAAGGAGGAAACAGGAGCATACAGTTTAGCTTTTCTCCTAACTGAGATGTCTTATCAGTAAATTGAATAAATTTCTGATGAACAAGACAAAGTGAACTGTGTAATGTGAGTTCAGGTGAGGTCAAGAATTGCTGTTCCCTTAACAGTTTTGTTCTGCTACAGTTAGGCATTGGTTCTGACTCTGAGTGCCAGACTGTATTACTGATTGTGCAGGTGCAGGGTTGAGTACTGCGGCATGGTAACCAGATCTCATTTGCCATGGTTAATTCTGTTTGTCAACTGAACTGGATAGAAAGATGCCTAGGAGGTTCATAGAGAACGTCTCTCAGTGAGCTGGGAGACTGTTTCTAGAAAGGAGCAACCAAGGCAGGGGAGACCCGGATACCCTGGTGAGTCTTTGCCTCTCATATGTTCTTGCCATGAGGCCTTGCCTCAGCACCAGTCCAGAAACAAGGAATCAGCCTGTCATGGACAAAAACTTATGATACTGTAAGCAGAAATAAACCCTTCTTTCCTCAAGCTGTTCTGTCAGATGTGAGTGACAAGTTAGTTAACACATCCTTCCTGCTTCATCCTGCTTGGATACCCTTACATGGAGCATGTGTCAGAGCCACTTTAAAGAGAGGACAGACCAAGGTCACTAAGAGATTGTTTTGGCCCTGGCCCTGGCCCTGGCCCCTCTGACTAGAGTCCCTTTGTAGATGGCCGTGGGCTCTCAGCCACTGCCAGCTGTCCCCATCTATCCTTCCCTCGTTTCAGTAATTACATCCCACCTCTTACAGCCTATAGCATCCCTGGACGTGCTGTATGTCCCCTTATATGTACCAAGTCATTCTGGATTTCTGGATGCTCTTCAGGATTGAAAGACTCTTTCACTCCATTTTCCCTTATTTTACTACAGGACTCTATTCCTCAGGGCGTGGTTTGAATTTCTTTCTTGTGACTTTTTTCTAGCCTCCCCCATCCTGATCATTCTGGCCCTAAGTAACTTTCTCCTCCATGTCCCTACGCTTTCCAAGCCCTACTGATTCTCTTCTTAGAATAACCACAGCTTCATTGTGCCAAATGACCTCATGAGAACTCCTTATGCTTTCTGAAATTTGCAGTTTCATCATCTGCAGAGTGTAAATAAAACCAGTCCTTCCATATAGGATCATTGTAAAGACGTGACACTCAGCTGGGTGTGCAGGCATATGGATTCAGTACTAACTACCAGCATTCCGGAGGCGGAGGCGGAGGCGGAGGCGGAGGCGGAGGCGGAGGCGGAGGCGGAGGCGGAGGCGGAGGCGGAGGCGGAGGCGGAGGCGGAGGCGGAGGCGGAGGCGGAGGCGGAGGCGGAGGCGGAGGCGGAGGCGGAGGCGGACCATCAGAACTCAATCAGTGGTTGTCATTACTTTTAATTTTCATAATTATTCATGATATAGAACACTTGTACCAACTATTTGGCAACAGTTAATATGAGAACTAAAGTCATGTCTCTTTTTGCTCACTTCCTTGCTGTGGTTTCTTTGCTTGCTTGTTTATTTATGTACGTGCACACACCAATGATGTTCATGTGGAGGTCGGAGGCCAACCTAAGGATTCAGTTCTCTCTGCTTCCTCCCTGGAGTTCCTGGGGGTTGAATTCAGTTTGTCAAGCTTGGCAGCAAGTGCCTCACTAAATCTTCTTACTTTTTTTTTTTTTTTTTTCCTTGAGATGGAAACTGTCCTAGAACTCTCTCTTAAATTCACAGAGATCCACCTGCCTCTGCCTCCTGAATTCTGGGATTAAAGGAGTGCACCACCATTACCTGCCATCATTTCTTTAAAAATCATTTTTTTTTACATTCATGAGCTCTGTTGCCCATTATCATCCTAACAATCACCAATAAAGTATCAAATTTTCTGTCTATCCCCCTTCTTTGCTCTCGCTGCTGAACACTTTCCTTCAACATTATCAGCGTAGTAACATCTCTACGCTGTGAGACTCACACACTGTAAGTGTACCTTTCAATGATTTTTAAACAAATTCATGTAGTTGTACAGTCATCAACCACAATCCAGTTTTAGACTCTTTTCTTTTTTACTAAAGAGAGTGAAACTCTTTCCTAAATTGTTATTACATTTTTGTCTACCTCCAGCTAAATTTTAACTTTGGAAGACATACAGAAAAGACCATGCTGCTAGGTGTGCTTAAGAGAATGTGGTTTCCTACACACTTCCAGAGTCTCTTTTGGGAGTGAAAGGCTCTTTAGGGTTCTCCGTCTCCTTTTAATCTTTCCTCCCACTGCAGTGAAAACCATCTGGCATTTTGAAAAGCTAGGAGATAAAAACAAGAACAAGCTATGAAATGCTCCTGAAAGCTGAAGATGTTTAATTTATGTACAGAAACAAGCCTGATGAGGTTGCTTATAAGATCATGGTGGCCTTGTGTAACAAAATGGAGCTACTTTCTCGTTCTGATTCCTGGATGTGCTTTGACTGGCTCAGCACACTAGTCATTGATGAGTCTGTAATTGTTTGCAGGAACCCAGTACTGGCTCTCCTTTCTTTCTTTGAATTGTGACAAAGCAGCAGGCCAACTCAGATCCCTGTAAAGAGTGTCGATTAGACAGAGCTGGGGCTCGTTCTTCTGTCCCATAAACACCAGTGGAATTCCTCTGTTAGTCCAGATCATTACAGTGTGGTGGTTTGGGTGTCATTGGCTCCTATAAAGGGTGGCACTATTTGGAGGTATGGCCTTGTTGGAGGAAGTGTGTCACTATGAGAACAGGCTTTGGGGTCTCATATATGCTTGTCTCATATATGCTCATGCTGTGCCCAGTGTTTCACATTGACAGGGTGTGGAGGGTGGGCTTGTTTAAGTTCACTGATGTTCCAAGTTCACAGATGTCTCTTCTTTCACAGGCAAATCCACCGGTGATTTGGTTTATGATATTTAATCTTCATTGTCACTGGTCTTAGGAGATAGGGCCCACTTGTTGCAGTGTCTGTGAGGTCATTTCCAAGCATTAACTGATGAAGACCAGCCCTGAAGGAGAACAACACATCCCATAGGCTAGGATCTCAACAGAATAAAGGAGGCAAAGAGGGAGCCAGAACACACCATATCCCTGTGTTCTCTGCTCCTGTCTTCTCTGATATGAGCTGAGCTCCTGAAAAATGCAGTTTTCCACTACTTCTGGGTCCTCTTCAGTAAGAGTCAGCTGTATGCCAGCTCTGAGACAAAGATGTTCACCTCAGCACCTCAATACCCACTTTTCAGAAGCAAGAACCATCTGGCTGATTGCTGCAGCCTCCAACTTTCACTTGGATTTCTAGTGTATTCCTCACTTTATATGAGGTCTCTCTGTTTCTGCATTATTAACTTTTGGATTTGATCATTGTGAGGACTGTTCTGTGCACTGTGGACTGTCATCAATGTGGCCTAACCACTCACCACGTGTCAGTGTACTCCAACCACGTTAGACAAGCCATGGTGTCTCCAGGCGTTATTGAATGTCTCTTGTAGGTAAAAAATCAACCCTGGCTGTGAAGCATCTTGGTTTTCCAACCTAAGGGGTCAGGCTCTAACACTAGACACAGAGCCTGTAGAGACATAAGAGAACCCGAAGTTGGAAGGGCCTAATTAAACAACCTTCTGTTGTATAGTTCTGTTTCATAGTTCTGCTTCTCTGGATAGACCCCAGCTGGCAAGTCTCTTAGATCTGGGATCTATCTCCTGAACTATTCCTTTCCCTCATAGATTTTTAGCAGCAGCCCCCCCCCCCCCCCCCCCCCCCCGCCCAAGCCTCCTGTAGCCATCCCTCCTAACACCCTGTGAGATTCTTCTGTGCTACCAGAGGGACAGAAAGAACCATTGAAATGCCTGAAGCTGATCTAAGTGAGAATATGTAACACGTGGTGGTGCAGTAACATGTTCTTGTGTAGAAATGTTTGTCTTAGGAGGTATAAAGGAGGGGGGTGGGACACGGAGAAAGATAACAGCAGAGAAGAAGGGGAAACAGCAGGTAAAAGAACAGAATAGAGAAAGAACAAGGCGCCGAGAGAAAAATAAACTGAAGAATTAAGCTTTGGCCCTCAAAGCTCCCACGCGTGTCCGTATGTCTGTCCAGCAGTTCTCTTACTCTACATCTCCACTCCACTTTCTCTGACCTGCTGGGGCCGGGCCTCAGCACGCCACCGGTGGAGATGTATGCTCTAACCTTTGTATCATTGTATTTTCCACAGTCTTAACTAAGGGCCAGACTGCAGAGCCTTAACACCAATGGAGATTGTGACGTACTGAATGAAGATCTAAGCCTTGAGACTAGCCGTAGGCTGACATCAAAACCTTTGAACATATTTTATTGTGTTTTTCCAAAAATGATTCCCATAGAAATATATCATATCCTGTGAGCCAATAATTATTACTTGTTATTATTCTCTAGTTCTAGGAAAGCTGGAAAAATGTAGTCTTTTATGTAGGCATCAGCTAGGCCCAACACCTTTATTTTCTGGTACAAGTACAAAGGAATAATTTTTCTTGAAAAATTAGAGTAAGATTGAAATATGATTAAATCATGATTACTCATTGAATAGGACCATGAGCCTGACACTGCCTGGCAATTATCTAAACAGACAATCTCTCTGCCCTCATGAAGCTTATGGTAGAGCAGGAGAAAGATTCACTACTGCAATAACCACACAAAAATGGGAAGTTATAAGGTTGGGAGAAGGCTCGGCACTTAAAAGAACTAGCTGTTCTTCCAGAGTTCCTGAGTTCAATCCCAGCATGGTGTATCACAAATGTCTACAGTGAGATCTGATGCCCTCTTCGGTTGTGCAGACATACATGCAGCCAGAGTGCTCATATAAACAATAGATAAATAAATAAATCTTTTTTTAAAAAGTAAGAAGTTCCAAGTTGTGTCAAGTTCTGTGAAGGAGCAGTTAACAGTCAGTCATATGAGAGGCAGAATATAGATGATAAGGCTTGTGGGGGACGGCTCCTCAGAAAGTGACATTGACTCTCAAATCTGTAGGAAGATCAGAGCTGGTGTGTGAAATGCAGATGGAAGAGAATTTTAGGCAGAGGTCAGAACTTTTGCCTTCAGCAAGCAGAAGAAATGAGATGTGCCGGAGTCCAGAGAGAAGAGAGGAGGTTGCTGAGCTGGGAAGGGCAGATAGCTCCGGGACTGTGAATTTTAGTTGTAGTTTAGAGCTGCCCAGAGGTCTAAGGCAAGTTTCTCTGGGAAAAATGATATTAACGAGGGAGCAGCTATTGATTATATGCAAAGAGGAGAGCAAACCCAGAGCCCTAAGTAGCATGCCTGTGGTCCAGAAGGAATGAAGGAGCTCATTGTGGTTGGGGTAGAGCAAGTGTGATAGGGGGCATACATATAGGGTGAGGAGCTTTTAAAAACATGTATTTTATTTTTAATTATGTCTGTGTATCTGTGTGTGGATATATGCGTAGAAGTGAATATCTTTGATATACATGTTTTAGGACACCAGCATAGAGATGTGTCTAATTCATGAAAATGGGTGGGGTTACTGAGAAAAATATATGTATAGAGGTGTGACGCATGCATCCATGTGATTCTTCAGGGCAAACAGTGAGAAGACTGATGAATGCTCAGCAGAGCATGGGTTCCTGAAAGCCAAATGGAGAGCCTGTCACAAGCTCAATGGAGCCACCAACATGGAAAGAGGCATCAGGACCAACCGCCACCAGATTTACCAATGTAGCAGTCGCTGCCAACTTATCAAAAGCTGTCAGTGCACATTACATCAGTGAGGATTGAAAAACAGGAATAGGAGACAGGAAATGTTCTTTTGGGAAGAACACCTGTGTCTGTCTGTGAGGATGTCTTCACACCCGTGTCTGTCTGTGATGATGTCTTCATATTTGTATCTGCCTGTGATGATGTCTTCACACCCATGTCTGTCTGTGAGGATGTCTTCATACCTGTGTCTGTCTGTGATGATGTCTTCATATTTGTATCTGCCTGTGATGATGTCTTCACACCTGTGCCTGTGATGATGTATTTACACCTGTGTCTGTCTGTGATGATGTCTTCATATTTGTATCTGCCTGTGATGATGTCTTCACACCTGTGTCTGTCTGTGAGGATGTCTTCATACCTGTGTCTGCCTGTGATGATGTCTTCACACCTGTGTCTGTCTGTGAGGATGTCTTCACACCTGTGTCTGTCTGTGAGGATGTCTTCACACCTGTGTCTGTCTGTGAGGATGTCTTCACACCTGTGTCTGTCTGTGAGGATGTCTTCATACCTGTGTCTGTCTGTGAGGATGTCTTCACACCCGTGTCTGTCTGTGATGATGTCTTCATATTTGTATCTGCCTATGATGATGTCTTCACACCTGTGCCTGTGATGATGTATTTACACCTGTGTCTGTCTGTGATGATGTCTTTACAACTGTGTCTATCTGTGATGATGTTTTCAGAGAGGGTTAGCTAAGAGGACCCACTCCAATAGGCTTTGGGTCCCAGGTTTGAGGATGTAAGGAGGTGGTTCATTTGGGCACAGACTTTCTGGTTCCTGACTCAACTTGAGGGCTCCTTCACCCTAGCATTCTTCTGTGATATTCTGCCTCTCCACTGGCCCAGAAACATAGAACCAGCTGCCTATGGGTTGAAGTCATGAGCACCAAAACAGAAACAAAAGACTTCACCCTTATTTCTATTGGATGGTTTGCCCTAGCCACGGAGGGATAACAGGAACAAGCCAAGGATGTAAGGGCTGGGACAGCAGAGGAGGAACTGACTGTGAACAAAGGCAGCAGAGTATCAAGTAGGAAACAGTGTCCATGGACACTTCTTGAAGGAGATTGCACATGTGTCTTTTCCCTGTGAAATAGACCATTGGCTGATGGTATGGGTGGGGAAGGAGGGTGAGGAAAACTGAGAACAGATAATGTCATGTAGGACAGTGCAGGGTCAAATGACTGGGTGAGGGAAATGCCATCCACCTGGAGGGCACCATGAAGGATGTATGTAATGATATTCTCTGACCATTTTCCAAGTAGCATGCGTGCAGGTTCAGAGTAGACCCAGAGAGTCAGCTTTTAAAAAACTTTGTGTGTGTGTATGTGTGTGTGTGTGTGTGTGTGTGTGTGTGTGTGTGTGTGTGCATCTTGTGTGTTTGTGTGCACGCATGTTTGTTCTTGAAAAGGCCAGATCATCTGGAGTTATGGGTGGCTGTGAGGTGTGCCCACTCTGGGTGCTGGGAACCAAACTATGGTTCTTCCCAGAGCAGCAGTCCTTCTGCTTGTTGAACCATCTCTTGGGTGCAGAGTCAGAAATTTTATAAAGAACTAATAGTGAAAGAAAGGGGGGCAAGGGAACTCAATTGTCCGGAGATAAGTGCAGGTGATCAGAGGGTTCCGATGGGTTGAGGAAAGCGGTGAAGATATGAAAAAGTTCCATTCCTACATTAAAACAAAAACAAACAAACAAACCATAAAACAAAACCTTGACCAAAAGCAACTTGAGAAAAGGGTTTATTTCACATTACAAATCACGGTCCGACATCAGAGGAAGACAGGGGAGGAACCTAAGGAACCTGGAGAGAACATAGAGGAGCGCTGCTTATTCATGCTCGAGCCTCATGTTCAGCTACCCTTCAGCTACAGTCTGGTCCTACCTGCCTATGGGGGCACTGCCTACAGTGGGCCGGGCTCTCCTATACCAATCTCAATCAACAAGCGAGTTGCTCATAGTTGAATATGATGAAGGCAATTATTCAACTGGGTTTCCCTTTCCCTGGGAATGCCAAGTTGATAGATAACAATGCCAACTAACATAAGAACAGTAGGTGTTTGGTCCTAGAGAGTTAGAAGGATTACCAGAATTGGGATCTGTGGTAGGTACCATAATATTCCCCAAAGGGGTTCCCAAGCTAACTAACCCTTTGATCTATGAATAAGTCAGATTACATGTAAAGGGTAACTAGGGCTGCACATGGATGGCAGGGAGGTTGTTAGAGTGAGCCCATACTAACCATATGGTGTTGTGGGAACTTTTTTTGTCTTGGAAGATGTAAACAAACATCTATCCCTTCTTATAGGGCACCAATGCCAAATCAGAGTACTATTCAGTTCAAACTTGAGAAACCAGTGGGTGTATTGGGCTTATTTACAGAGCAGCAGTAATGGACTGTTTACAGGAACTAAGGGTGACCACTCAAAAGTCTCATGTCAAATAGATACTTGTCCATAGCTGCATAGAAGGACATTCTTCCACCTTCTGTTAATCTGACTAAGTCTATATACTCTAGAAGCTCCAGAGACTATGAAGCTGTGTACAGTCGTGACAGAATTATATACAGTTGGATGGGAGGTACGGGAGTGAGCGACAGTGACTCTCCCAACTCCCTTCTTTCTACAGGAACAGTCAACAGGCCTGATCTTGAGGTGGCCTGTGTGGACGCTGACGTTGTGCTTGGACTGAAAGTAGCAGAAGAGGAAGAGGAGGCAGATGAGAATAAAGAAGGCTGCTGTGCCGCAGCAGGAGAAGGCTCTGCTTTTGCCAGCACTGATAAGAGAAGTGGTCATGACCATGGAAGGGAGGTGACCTTTCAAAGGTCAAGAGATCATAAGGAATGGAACACAGCCTGCCAATACGTTGACTTAAGCCTGTGAGACTTAAACCATCTGCACTTGACCTCTGGCCTACAGATCTATAAGAGAGCTTTTTGTGTTGACATAGACTCTGAGTTTGCGATAGCTGATTACGACAGAACACAAACACAGGTTCTGAGGGGATGACTTGGACAGACAGACTCTGCCCTCAGTTCTGAAGGCTTGGTATTAGTACAGGGTTGACCAGGTTAAGGATCTGGCTATGATGCTTATGTATGGTAGTCACCTAAATCGTTGAGAGAACACATCTCTTAAAACTATATGGTTTAAAACCCAGCTTTTGTCACTGGTTGAAATTATGTGGCAAGTCATAAGCATGTTGGGACTTTGACCTGGTCCTTGCAGGCATACCCAGAGACACTGACTCACCCCTTCCTGCAGCTGATCTTTATTAGTGTTTACTGCTTGATGGCATAAACTGTGCTACTCAGAATTGGATTACAGGGAGATCTGGTCTAAGTTAAAGCTGTGATAAAAGAGTACTGTTTACATTTCCTCACACTTGCCCTAGTCCACATGCACATCAAATTACTGTGGAAATGAAATGCAGGATAAAAACCAAGGAAGGACACTGCTCTTCATTAGTGTGTAATTATGAAGGGCTGAAGTGCCCCTGCTGGGTAAACAGGGAAAGCCTGTGGCAGGGGCCTGATGTACCAGGGTGGGAAATTATTTGTTGGTTTTAACTATGGTGAATTTTTATGTTCACAATTTTAGCAAGAGTTGAATGGAAATGAAGACCTTGGAGAATATCTGTGCCCCTTTCACAGAACCATAAAGAGAAGTTGGCATGTGGTAGATGTATTTGTGCTGCAAGATGAGAGTCTTCAGATGCCACTGCTCACACCTTTATTAGTAAGGTCTATAACCGAGTGAGTGTGTTAGAAGTCAGTTCTGTAAAGAGACAGCACAGCAGGAGTTCAAGATCAGCCTGGGATATGTAACAGTATTCAGTTTCAGAAAAGGAAGGAAGGAAGGGAGGGAGGGAAGAAGGAGGAGGGAGGAAGGAAGGGAGGGAGGAAGGGAGGGAGGGAGGGAGGATGGAAGGAAGGAAGGAAGGAAGGAAGGAAGGAAGGAAGGAAGGAAGGAAGGAAGGAAGGAATTGTCTTATGGGACATGTCTTTTGTCTGGAGTACAAAGGGTTAGATGTAAATGTATGAAGATCCCTTCAAAAAACAGACATTCAGAAATAGAATAATATAAAAATCGACAGAAGCTAGACCTGAACACTCACATTTGGAAGGTAAAAACAGAAGAGCAGGAGTTCAAAGCCAGCCGTGAATACACAAGATCTTGTCTCAGAAAAATTAAAAGAAAAATGAACAGTATGAAAGACTAGTATTTAGTATTTAAAGAAATCCTACAAACAGATAAATCACCAACTAAATTCTAGACACTGCTCACAAAAGTTGAAATAATTTCATACATAATTTATAACCATTCTGGTGGGAGCAAAGCTATTCTAAGGAAAGACCATCTTGGACCCTCCCTTTGGCCACTGAGACAGGAATTGTATTTTCTCCAGGAGTCTTCTGCTGGAAAAGGAAAAGTAAGAACCTGTCTCCTAAAAAGAGATTTCAAGTGGTTCTGACAATTTGTTGGACCACCTTTCAGGAAAGTGTGCAGCTGAGACAATGAAAGAGCAATTATGAGCAGGAAGAATCACATCTTGACCATTTATGCCTATCTCTTGCTTTCTATTTAAACCTAAGCCTCTGCCAGGACCCTGAAGATTGGGCCTCGTTCTTTGTTCCTCTCCCAATGGGGCCAATGGAATATCCTTTTTTAGTAGTCACTGTGGTGATATGTTATGTTATATATTTAATAAAACCAGTCTGGAATATCAGAGAAGAGATCTACACACATTCAATCCAGAAGGATTAGGGAGTGGTAACTCACACCTTTAATTCTAGCACAAGGGAAGACCAGGAGTGGTGACCTACGCATTTAATCCCAGCAGATCTGAGTTTGAGATCAGCTTGGTTTACGGGAGTTCCAGGCTCCCAGACAGGCAGTGGTGGTGCCAGGCCTTTAATCCTATAACTCCAGAGACAGAGATCTTTCTGTGTTCCTGTGAGTTCAAGGCTAACTACCAAATAGTAGTAGTCCAGGCCTTTAATCTTAACCTGGATGGGAAACAACTGAGCAGAGAGGGTATTTAAGGCAGGCGTAGATAGACAGAGCAGGCAGTAGAAGCCACAAGGAGCGAGGCTGAGGAATCTAGAAAACAGCTGGGTGAGATTTTACTGTGGTGTTTCCTCTCTTTGATATTTCAGCCTTTCCCCAATTTCTGGTTCTGAGTTTCCTTTAATACAACCAGAATTTGTGCAACAAGTCACTGATCCTAGCTTGTTAGAGCTCCCGGGCCCAGGCTTTGACCTAAGGATCTAGAATAACAGTGGATTCCATACTCAAGGTGTTTGATGCGCAATTATATGCTATGCTTTCATTAAACCCTGAAGTATCTTGTTAAGAGCTTATTAAAGCAATGTTGGGGCTCAGAAAACAGTACCCCAAAATGTAGCATGATGTAGATCTGTGACTGGAGTCAGGACACAGGCTTAATATAAAGGCTTGAGGAGCTCTGACCTTCAGTCAGTCCTCTCTGAAGCTCCTTTATCTATGTAAAGGCTGTGAGGTCTGTAATCATTCAGAAGATAACAACGGGAGGCAAGATGAGAGCTGATGCCCCTAGAACCCAGGCAGACTTGGTTCCAGGCTCTGGCCCTTCCTCCTGCCCAGCTTGTGTCTCCTGATGGTCATTTGCTTCCCCTCTGAAGCTGATATGCCTTCACTTCTGTCTTTCTTCTAAAGGGTTTTAAGTCTCTCTGAGTGTGTGCTCAGTATGAGTCCTGTGCACTAACAAGTCTATATTGTTTTGTTTCAGGAAATTCAATTATCAAAGCCTGGAAGAAGTTCAGTCCACATGCCGTAGATGGTTCTGCCTCTGCTCTGTCCACGTGTCATGGTGCCAGTGGAGCCCTTGAGTTGTGCAGTGTGAACTACACTTCCCTGCAGAGCTAAAGATCACACTGACTGATCAGAACTTTGAAATTGCAGACAGATGAACGTTCTTGGCCTTGAGCTGTCTGTATTCGCTTAATAGCTGTTTGTTAGCAATACCTAAATGTGGCCTGATGTCATTGTGACTATTATGTAAAATTTTGAAGGATATTTTAATTTAGTTCTTGCCAACATTAAAGCTAAGAATTTCATCAGACAACATTTAGAACCTGTATCAGAGATTTTCCCTCTGTAGCCTGCCTGCTTAACTTGTCTGTCCCATTAATTCATCTGGTAAACACATTGACTCACAACTGTCTTCTGTTGTACAACTACAAAAGTCACGTGACTACTCTCTACTGCTGGGTCCAAAGGAAACCCCAGTTCCCCAAACTCCAAAAGACTCTCCAATGAGCCCAGCCTGCACTATATATATAGAAGGATTTCTGGCCGGGAACTTGTGAAGCAGATTCCCTTCTACTATACAGAGCCAGCCATTTCCTTTATCTGTAAGAAGGGACTTACGTTGTGGTGCCTATTAACACATCAAGACCCATGCTGGCCCCCAGGCTCCTCAGTAGCACAGGTACCTGTCACACATTTGAAAGTCCATGCTGGCCCTGCTCACCTCCTTCCCTCCCAGCTCAAGGGCTTCCTCCCCAGCTCCTCCCCCTCCTTATAACCCTGCTATTCTTGGCATGCACTTTCTTTCTCTCCCTGCTCTGCCCCTGCTTCTTTCACTGTTTTCCTCTTCTCTCTCTGATACTCTCCCCTCTCCCACAGAGAGCCCTGGCCATGTCCAGAGTCTGCTGTCCATGTTCAGTTTTCTCTCTCTCAGCTCTGGAATCTTCCAGGTGCCTTTGGCTGTCCTCTTTCCCTCACATCTACAATAAAACATTTTCCACAACCACAGCATGGAGTGGGCACAGCTATCCCACAACCACAGCATGGAGTGGGCACAGCTATCCCATAACCACAGCATGGAGTGGGCACAGCTATCCCATAACCACAGCATGGAGTGGGCACAGCTATCCCATAACCACACATGGAGTGGGCACAGCTATCCCATAACCACACCATGGAGTGGGCACAGCTATCCTGTAACCACAGCATGGAGTGGGCACAGCTATCCCATAACCACCCATGGAGTGGGCACAGCTATCCCGTAACCACCCATGGAGTGGGCACAGCTATCCCGTAACCACCCATGGAGTGGGCACAGCTATCCTGCAACCACAGCATGGAGTGGGCACAGCTATCCCGTAACCACCCATGGAGTGGGCACAGCTATCCCATAACCACCCATGGAGTGGGCACAGCTATCCTGTAACCACAGCATGGAGTGGGCACAGCTATCCCATAAACACACCATGGAGTGGGCACAGCTATCCTGTAACCACAGCATGGAGTGGGCACAGCTATCCTGTAACCACCCATGGAGTGAGCACAGTTATCCCTGTAACCACACCGTGGAGTGAACACAGTTATCCCCGTAACCACAGCATGGAGTGGGCACAGCTATCCCATAACCACCCATGGAGTGGGCACAGCTATCCTGTAACCACAGCATGGAGTGGGCACAGCTATCCCGTAACCACCCATGGAGTGAGCACAGCTATCCCGTAACCACACCATGGAGTGAGCACAGTTATCCCCGTAACCACACCATGGAGTGGGCACAGCTATCCTGTAACCACAGCATGGAGTGGGCACAGCTATCCCTGTAACCACACCATGGAGTGGGCACAGCTATCCCCGTAACCACACCATGGAGTGGGCACAGTTATCCCCGTAACCACACCATGGAGTGGGCACAGCTATCCTGTAACCACAGCATGGAGTGGGCACAGCTATCCTGTAACCACCCATGGAGTGGGCACAGCTATCCCGGAACCACCCATGGAGTGAGCACAGTTATCCCTGTAACCACACCGTGGGGTGAACACAGTTATCCTGTAACCACAGCATGGAGTGGGCACAGCTATCCCATAACCACAGCATGGAGTGGGCACAGCTATCCCCGTATTATTTCATTATTAAGTGTCTTTATATTGATTACATCTTTACATGATAATGCACTGGTTGTAAGCACAATGTGTTACTCAAATTTCACCCATTTCTTTTGATCTATTATTTAAGAAAATACAACTATTAGAAAATGTGAAATTACAAATGTACTTTGTATTTTATTTTTTTAGGCAGTGTTGGTCTAATGCTTTTTTCTTTTGCTTAATCTTTTTTTTTTGTTTTGTTTTTTAACAATTAGCTTTTCATAAAAGAAATTTATGTTTCTCCCTGTTGGAGGCCACTGGCCCCAGTCCCTCTAGGTGGCGCTATTACCTGGTGCTGGCCAACCCGCCTGAGTCATTAGAGAGCGCATGCGCTTGGTAATCTCGCGAGACTGGTCTGGTTTCTCTGCCTTTCCCGTGGCGTCATGGGATTCTGAACTACGACCAATAGGAAGGTGTTTCGTCTAAAGCAAGAGCCGTTTGGTCCTCTTAAAACCGGGTCTTCCTACCTCGTGGTCCCTTCTCTCTCTCTCCTCCTCTCTCTCTCTCTCCGCCCCGCCGTGCGCACGGACGCCGGCCCAGCTTCTGGGACGCGGGCTCAAGGCCACGTGGCAAATGGCTCGGCCCAGACCACGCTGGGGCCTAGCCTAGCTCTCTGGCTTCCCTTTTCCCCGCTGGGGGCCCGCCGCCGCTGGCTCTTGCGCAGCGGCTCCTGCCCCTCTGCCGGCTCTTTCACTCTCTCCTCCCTCTCCATTTTCCGTAAGCTAAATGCTCTCCCCAAAGATACATTAAAGTTATACTGCAGAAGGATCCTGTTGTACTGCGTCTTGTTTGCGGGCAAAGAAGGCGCAGGGCATCTCCCTTGTGTCCTTTCTTCATGAAGGAAAGAATTCATGAACCATTAGTGACATGGCTGTTTCCTCCAGGAGGCCTCTATGCTTCAGCAGGTGACCCTGTAGCTTGTCCTGTCACAGAGCCTAAGGCTGGTGACTTCTTCCTAGGGCCACCAGCTAGCAGGCAGAATTCCTGGCTGCAGGGCCTAGCTAGGTGATGCTGGTACATGTCATTAAAGGTTGGCTTCAGGCAATTTAGAGAGCTGCAGGCTGTGCTCCTATATGATAATGAAGGCGGGGGAGGAACCTTCCAAGCCCTCCCTTACCTCCAACGGAAGGATAAGAGGAAATGGTTTTGAGGAACCCCTGCCCCTGGGAAGTCTGGGGAGGGGGGGGGCTGATCTCTAGAAGGTATTTTAGGAAAAAGACTTCACAGAAAATCAATTGTTACTTCCTAAGACCTTTCCTTTAAGCTGCATTGCAGTGTATGCTTATTTTTTCTTAGAGAGAAACAAAGCAATTTGAAAAAATGTGTATTATTCCTAACGTGTCCTTGAAATACTAAGCATCCCTGTTAGTGGGCAGTCTCAGACGAGGGTGGCGGTGAAACCCTTCTATAGCTGAATTATAGGGTTCAGGGAAAGTGAAATGAACGTGAAGAAATGACAGGTTGGCGGTGAGACACAAAGCTATCCTGCTTGGGAAGCTCCCAGGCCCTTCCCATGCTCTTGCTTCCCCACGGCTCCAAGCTTCCTTCCGTTCTCCAGGAGAATCATGACTAAGGCTTCCTCAGGAAAGAGCAGGTCTGCTACATCCTGGATTTACCCATTTTGTGTTATTTGCCTCTTCCCGCATGTTTTTTACCTGTAAGTTAAAGGTTTTCTATACAGCAGGTAATCCCAGAATGCTATACGGTTATGAGCATGGATTCTGGAAGCACGCAGTCTGAAGTAACACAGTCTGTACTGACCTAATCTGTAAGGTTTTATTGCTGTGATGAAACACAGCAAGTGAGGGAGGAAAGAGTTTATGCGGCATGTGTTTCCACATGCACAGTCTATCACACATAGAAGTCAGGGCAGGAACCTTGAGGCAGGAGCTGATGCAGAGGTCGTGGAAGGGGGCTGTTTACTGGCTTATTCCCCATGGCTAGCTCACCTTGCTTTCTTATAGAACCTAGGATCTCCAGCTGGATCTTATGGAGACATTTTCTCAGCTGGGGCTCCTTCTGTTCAGATGTCTCTAGGTGTCAAGTTGATATAAAACTAGCCATCACGGAGGCACACCGAGCCTCCTTTCCTCTGTAAGTGGAAGGGCTGACACTGCTATCCTGTGCGGTGACTGTCATTGTGAATGGGGTGTGCATGTGTGTGGGAGTGTAATAAATTAGGTGTGGTTTTAGCAGGAACTACATAATACATCTGTAATAGAAATCAGACCTTCACATTAATCAGTGTCTCATTCTGGCATAAAGCACTGACAATCTATGCTTCATCTTTGGCTTTTCTGAGGGACAAAAAGGTAGAGATCTTGTTGCGGTCCTTCTGAAGCCTCTGCCAGGAGCACAGCAAAAATTCCAGGCAATCACTAGGCAGTTTCCCTCTCCAGCTACAAACCTGCAGCCTCTGGGATCTCACAAAAACCCCATTATATGGAGAGAACGTGTGCTAACCTCCTACTGCAACCCTGATTCTACCTTACCAGATCATCATTCCATCCAAGGCAGCTCTGCGGCCTCTATTTATCTCACCAACAAGAAATAAATGGACAGCGGGGGCGGGGGAGTCTTAGCAATCTTCAGAGATGTAACTTCTCTATGAGAAAAAAATTTAAAAAAATCAAAATAAAACATCACCATTCAGTCCACTCTGCAAAACAAAGCAAAGCAACAACAAGGAAACCAAAATACAGCTCTCACCTTTAGTGACATAAAGGATGGTTTATTCCGGAACCATTTTGAGACTTTATGTCCCAGAAACATAGATTTAGAAGCAGTTTCTTGAAGTTTTACAGTTTTATGAAACAATGACCAAAAGCAACTTGGGAAGGGAAAGGTTTATTTCACTTTATAGCTTGTAATCCATCATCCGTGGAAGACAGGACAGGAACTCAAGGCAGGAACCTGGAGGCAAGAACAGAGGCCGTGGAGAGGTGCTGCTCACTGGCTTGATCCTCAGGGCTTCCTTATGCCACCTACCCAGGGCAGCCATCACCACAGTGGGCTGGACCCGTCCACATTAGTCACCATGTCTGCTTAAATGCCACTGTGTTGCACCATAATGATAATGGACTAAACTTCTAAAAATGTAAGTCACTTTTATTAAATGTTTTTCCTTTATAAAAGTTGTCATGGTCATGGTGTCTATAGAAACCCAGATAGCACAAATCAATAAGTATAACAGAATATTATTATTTATTATTATTATCATTATATAATGAACAATTTCATACACATTTCCAGGTATGTTTTCTATCCTATATCACTAGGCTATCTGCTTCTGGGTCCTGGCCCTCCAGGCAGTGTCAGGGCTGGGTTCCTTCTAGAGGCATGGGTTTCAAGCTGGACCAGTCATTGATTGGCCACTCCCATACTTTCTGGCTACCTATACACCAGCACATCTTGTAGGCAGGACAAATTGTAGGTTGAAGGTTATGTGGCTGGGTTGGTGTTTCAATCCTTCCATTGGAAGTTATGCCCATTTACAGGAAATGACCAATTGAGGTTCTGTATCCCCCATTGCTAGGAGTCTTTGCTAGGGTCGCCTTCACAGACTCCTGGGAGTTTCATTGTGTTAGGTTTCCAGCTCATCCCCAAGCTCCGCCCCCCCCATGTCTCTCCCACTCCTCTCTCCCTCCCCTACTGATCCCTTTAGTTGGTTAAGGGTCTGTCTATCTTGCTGACGTTCTCGGAGAACCAAGTCTGTTTCATTTACCCTCAGTATTGCTCCCTTAGATTCCAGCCCTGAGTTGGGCTAATCCTTGCCATCTACCCCACTTGGGTCTGTTTTCTTCTTTCTTTTCCTTCTTCAGCTTCTGTTTCTCTTCTTTTGATTTTGCTGCTGTGAGATTGTTTCCTGTGTTTTCAGGGGCGTGGTTAACCTCCTTAGGTTGATGTTTTCCTTTTAGCATCTTCTGTGGTGTTAGATTTATAGACAGGTACTCTTTAAATGTGACTTTATCGTGTAATATCTTATTTTCTCTATTTATGGTGATTGAAATTTTTACTGGGCACAGTAGTCTAGGTTGGCATGTGTGGTCTCTTAGAGTCTGCAAGACATCTGTCCTTCTGTCCTCTGGCTTTTAGAATCTCCATTAAGAAGCCTGGTGTGGGGATATTTTCAAATATATTAAAAACATCCCACAGTCAGTCTAGGAAGATCAGACAGTGGTAACTCACACCTTTAATCCCAGCACAGGAAATATCCAAAAGTGGTGGCCTATGCTCTTAATCCAATCTGAGTTTGAGACTGGTGTAATTCTAATAGGTCTGCCTTGTAGTAGTGTGGTTTCTTTGTCCCGTGTGGCCAGAGGCCCAGACCCTGCCGCACCAGACTCCTTAGCCGCTCGCTGCTGCTCAGGCCCCAGAAATGACTCAGGCGCTCATATTAACTTCATGCTGTTTGGCCTGTGGCTCAGGCACATTGCTAGCTAGCTCTTACATCTTAACTCAACCCATTTCTATTACTCTGTCTGCCACATGGCCCGTGGCTCACCTGTGCTCCTTACATGTTGCTCCTTTGGGCGGCTTGCTAGATCTGTCTGACTCTGCCCTGCTTCTCCTGCCTATGTTCTGATTCCCCACCTACTTCTTCTATGGTGCCTGTCATGGACCAAAACAGCTCCTTTATTTAAAGATTGATATTTACAGCATACAGAAAGACATTCTCACATCACTGCCTTTATATGTTTCTTGGCCTTTTCCCTTGAAACTTTTAATATTCTTTCTTTACTCTGCTTGTTTAGTATTTTGGTTATGGGGGGGGGGGGCTTTCTTTTCTGGTCCAATCTGTTTGGTGCTCTGTGAGCTTTCTGTGTCTTCATTAGCATCTCTTTCTTTGGATTAAGGAAGTTTTCTTCTATGATTTTGTTGAAAACAGGGTATCTTCCTTCTTTATTTCTACTATTCTTAGGTTTGCCCAGTTACAGGAGATGACCAGTTCAGGTTCTGTATCCCCCATTGCTAGGAGTCTTTGCTAGGGTTGCCTTCACAGATACCTGGGAGTTTCCATTGGTTTGGTCTCTTCATAGTTTCCCAGAGCTCTTAGATGTTTTATGTCAGGAACTTTCCAGATTTGATTGATGTGATCAGTCTCTTCTGTCTTCAATGCCTGAGCATCTCTTCCCTTTCTTGCATTTATTTGTGATGCTGTACCTGCGTCCCCGTTTGTGGCCTGTGCGCCCCGTTTGCAGCCTGTACTCTCTATCTCTAGGATTTCTCCCGTTTTCCTTACAGCTTATATTTCCATTTTCAGGTCTTGAGTGATTTTATTCATCTCCTTTGCCTGTTTGTTTGTGTTTTCCTGAACTTCCTTAAGGGATTTGTTAGTTTTCTCTTTAAGAGCTTCTATCATCTTCATAAAATTGGACTGCGGTCTTTTCCTACACTGGCCTCTAGTCATCTGGGTTTGGGGTTATTATCAGGTTAGGTGCTAATTTCTGAGTCTTTGTTGGATGCATGCTTAGTTTCTGTTTCCTCTTGGGTCTTCTGGCATTCATGGCCTGTGGTTCTGGTGAGCTGTGGTTCGTCTTCAGGTCCAGTATTGTGTCTCTGATGGAGTTAGGCCTTCTTGGCCTCTGGGGTCTGGGTGTTAGTTTTACTTTGGGGCTCTTGGATTCTGGGACCTGGCATGGTTTCTGAGGTCATGAATACCAGTGCAGTCTCTGAGGTTCCAGGTACCCAGGGTTCCTGGAATTCCTAATGGCAGTATTGCCTCCAGTAAAGAGAGTATCTTCTCCTGGAGATGTGGGCTGGGATATGGAGGCTAGGAGAGAAGCTTTTGTTGGGAACTATTGGACAAGCTCTAAGGAGTATTAGAGGTAGTGGGCAGTGTCTTAGCTGGGCCGCACATAGAGCAGAAGTCTTTTGTTAGGGTTGTGAGTCTGGAAACGAGACCAGGGGAAGGGGAGCTTTGGGGGACTTGAGTTCCTAGCTCCTGATGGTCTGTAGTAGAGCAGGAGTCTTCTTTCAGGGTTGTGAGCCAGGATATGGAGTCCAGGAGAAGGGATGCTGTTGGGGACTGCTGGATGGGGCTTAAGTGGTATTAGCTGATGGGTGGTGTCTTACCTGGGGTTCCTAGTGCCTCTGTGGACACTGGTACAGCAGGAGTCTTCTGCTGGGGGTTGTGGTAGAGGTAAATATTGAATGGCTCTTATTATTATTATTATTATTATTATTATTATTATTATTATTATTATTATTAAGACTCTGTTGAGTTGCCAGAGGAATCCTGAGCAAAAACACAAATGAGGCCTGATTTCAAAATAGGACAGAACTGGAAAAATAAATGTAGGATTTTGTAGAAACACATACATATGTGTCAGTGGAATAGAACAGAGGACTCAGAAATTAACCTAGTAGCCATGGCCATCTGACTCTTGATAAAGGTGCCAAAGAATCTATGTGTTAGGGAAAATATATTCTTAAACAGATGATTCTGGGAAAGCTGAGTGTTTATGCTGAAGAGTAATGGTAGATCCCCATCTCTCCGTCTGTATGAAAGCGAACTCAGCATGGATCAAATACCTTGATTTAAGACCCCTAAGGTATTCTTTGAAGAATATATGTGCTAACCATTCATCTAACACAGGATAAACATCCATCCTGTAAAGAACTAAAATATGGCAGGACATTGTGGCACACTCTAATACCAGCCCCTGTGGGAGGGCATAAACAAGCAAATCTCTGTGAGTTCAAGGCCAGCTTGGTTTACACAGCTAGTCACAGATCATTCAGGAGTATATGGTGAGATCCTATCTCAAAACCAAAACCAAAATTAAACAACAACAAATAAATCATCTAGATCTTGGATGAGCAAATGCTCCAAATAGCTATTTGTCTCCCTGTTCTGATTCCCTATCTCTGTCTCTGTTTCACTCTCTCTCTGCCTCCCCCCTCCTCTCTGTGTGTGTGTCTGTATGTGTGTGTCTGTGTGTGTGTGTCTGTGTGTATGTGTATGTGTCTCTGTGTGTGTGTGTGTCTGTGTGTCTGTGTCGGTGTGTCTGTGTATGTGTGTCTGTGTGTCTGTGTCTATGTGTGTCTGTGTGTGTGTGTGTGTCTGTGTCTGTGTGTGTCTGTGTGTATGTGTGTGTGTCTGTGTGTGTGTGTGTCTGTGTGTATGTGTGGCTGGGGACTGAGCTCAGAGCTGTGTGGATGCTAGGTAAATAGTTAACACTGCACAACACTTCCAGTCCTCAGCTTCTAAATGGATGCACAAATGACCAATAAATACATGTTCAGCCATCAGGAAAATGTAGATAGAAGTTATACTAAAATTCCATGACACTCCAGTCAAAATGACTGCCTTAAAAAGAAATTCTGGGGTTAGTGAGATGAACTCAGTATAGAAAAACTCTTGGACCCTAGGTTCAGTTCCTAGAACCCCTGAAAAGGTGGATCCAGTTTGCCCAGGGTCCTCTGAGATCCTGGAGTTTTGGTTTATTGGCATCTGAGGTTAATATTGGCACAGAGTTCCAGTGTCTGAGGTACTAAAGGTCACTTCCAGGCCTGAAGTCTGCATTCCAGGGATCACTTTGGGCCTGTAGCATTGACTACCACCCCCTGATAATGGACAGACTTCATCGTGTCTGAAGTTTGGTATCCTGTCTCCAGGTTTGTAAAATCCAGGAGTGACAAAGATTTTGACTCCATGTGGTCATCTTAAAGCTTAGAGTGTAGCCCCCACCTTGATTCTGTTGGCACATGGCCAAGACTAGGGTACTTTAGCCACTCATTTGGTAATGAAAGTCAAGTTTCACCCTTCTTTTTAGCTAGACGACATGCAAACATTCCTCTACGATAAGTCACAGAAGCTAGAATATCTTCATACAGAAATAACTGAAATGTTCTGGAAACAGTTTAGAGCCTTTTATTCGTAAGAATTAATGATTACAAAGAGGAGTCAAATACATGCGTGAATTAAGGAAACCCACCAAGGCCTTGTCTAGACGGACGGTCTTAACAGTATATTTAACAGTTGATAGGATGGAGACAGATTTTCAAAATATGAAGAAAAGTTTAGCAAGGAGGTTAAAACATTGAGAACTAAAAAACCAGAAATATTTGAAATGAAGATGGTCGGTCTCAGAAACCACAACAGATACCATCATTAAAAGACAAGATTGTACATAAGAACAAATCTCAGGGGTAGAGGACATGCTAATAAGATGACTCATAGTGCATTCCTGATAGCTTATGCTAATAAAATGACTCAAGTTGTGTCTGGACATTGCCAGAAAGACTAGCTACTTAGAACTCTCCATAGTATCTATCATCCCAGGCCCTGGGGATTGGAGGCAGCCAGAGGATGAGTTCAACCACATGGGAAGTTATTCAATGATTGGGGTAATGATAATGAAGTAAAAGCTTTACTTTAATGGTTGGGTGACCTTCAAGGGTTGGCATTATACTCTATGCATATAATGCTGTGTGTGTTCAGAGTTTTCTAGTCCCAAGTTCTTAGCTCCAATCTTTCTTTAAATATCAGAGTTTTATATCCTTTTGCCATAATAAGCTGTAATCATAAACATTGTACGTCGTGAGTCCTGTAAGCAACTTACACAGTTTAAGAAGCATAAGAGAGTCTAGGAAAGCCTTAAATATATATTCCCAGAAATGAGGATGACCCTGGAAGCTCCCAAACTTATGCCTGGTCTCAGAAGCCTTTTAACCTCATTTAGATAAACCCATGTATAAAGTAATATGCATAAGGCCACACAACAAATGAATATTATAACTGACATTTGAACCTTGATATCTCAGTGACAGCCTGGCCTGGAAAGAGCTTGGATTTATTGTTACCAGGAGCCCGTTGGAGATGACAATCCAGACACAGTATAGCCAATTAGAAGTCTTTATTCTAGCCAGCTGGGAGTAAATTAAGGTATTCAGGACCAAAGTGTAGTGTGGAGTGTCCAGAGCCTAGGGTTTCTGATGGCAAAAATCATGCCCTGGCATCTTGCTTGGCAGCTGCAGAGGAGCTTTGTGTAAGCAAGCAATTGACAGACACTAAGACAGCAGTTAGCTGGTGGGGTTCTGCACAAGTAGGCAGTTTAGCAGAAGCTGAGATATGCTAGATGGGACATCTTGACCTTGGACTCCTACAATAAAGTTGGGCAATTTCCACAGGATTCTCTTTCTCCATCAAAGAGATTAAGTTCTAATTGAACCTAAAATGGCCTCAGCAAGAATATAAGATGGAGGAAGCTCTGCACTGTCTTTCCCTGTGCTTTAACATGACAACATACTGTGGTCCTGGAATAGAACTCTAACTTGGTAATCTCCACTTTTCTTGTCTATGTACACAGAGCAGAGAGTTCTCATGGTGATTTTGTCCCATAGGAAACATTTGGATATGTCTGGGGGCACCCTCTGTGGTTACCTATCTAAAGGCTAGAGAGCACGGATGCTAAAACATCCTACATGCATATGACAGCCTTCCTCACTAGCAAAAAAATAATGTAGTCAAATGTTGATTGTACTGAGGTTGGAAAACCCTAAAAGGTTATGGTCATCCTTCTCTTCATTCATTAGATAAGGACCCCAGCAGGATGCATTCACAGAGGGCACGATAGTTGCCTCCTAGTTAAAGCTGCTTCTTCAAGGAGACTGCATTGGAAAGCATACGCTCAGAATTGGGCCTGAGCATGTTCTGAAAGCAAAGGCAAGTTACATGAAAAGGTTTCTAAATTCCTCTGGTTTCTGCTTCTACTCAATACCCTCTGCTGCCAAGCATGCACCTAGAGTCTCATGGGGTGTGCCCTACCATCTAATGACTGATTTACTGGTGGTTTTGCATGTTATGTAGGCACCACCTAGAAGTGTACATCTGGAGCATTACAACCCCTTCCTGGAACAGTCTTGAAGACACCCACGAAGGGAAATTTTCACAGTAATTAGGGCTTCTTCAATCAGTATACATGGTCATACATTTTGTTGGGAAGGAGAAATGGCCAGATTTGAAATTATTCCCTGATTCATGAGCTGTAACTAATAAATTGTTGAATGATCAGAGACTTGGAAAGAGCATGATTAGAAAATTGGTGAGAAGGACATCTGGGGAAGAATTATGTGGCTAGATAGATCTCTGACTTGAGATGAGGTCAATTTACATGAAATAATCAATAACCATGTAGATAGGATGATCCTCTGTGTGGACTGTCAGCTCTTTCTCTGGTCACTTCTGTCATTGCCCATGAACAAAATGACCAAGCAGCAGAGATGGGGTTTATGACTGGGCTCAACTTCATAGGCCTTCATTCACTAAAGCTAACATGGCTACAGCTACTATGAAGGAATCAATACTGAGCCTCAGCTATGGCTCCATTCCCCAGAGTGACCAGCCGTTAATCTGGTGGCCAGTTGGTTGCACTGGACCATTTCCTCCATGGAAAGGACAATGCTTCTTCCTTACTGGAACAGGTTAAGGATTTGAGTTTATTCCAGGAAAAGGACCAAAATGTGATGAGGGTTTTTTTTGTTTGGTTGGTTTTTTTGCCTCATCAAAGATGGCAGAAATGCAAAATGGGTAATAGAGGAAAGTAGTTATAAATATCAATTAAGGGCACACGTGACCAATTGCAGAAATGAGGATTATAAGTATATGAGTGTTCCTCTTAGATTTTGTTAAGAATGTATTTGTACAAATATGTTTTCTTTTCTAAATTTTTGTTCACGTGATGCAAATCAGTTAAGAGAATATCAATGGGGCTGGAGAGATAGCTCAGCAGTTAAGAGCACTGGCTGCTCTTACAGAGGACCCACATTCAATTCCCAGAATCCACATGCACCTTACAGCTCTCTGTAACTCCTGTTCCAGAGGATCTAACACCCTCACACAGACATACATGAAGGCAAAACACTAATGTTTAAATAATTTTAAAAAAAATTTGTAGGAGTCGATTGGTTCAAGGATATCACAAGAAAACCCACAGAACTAACTAATCTGGGCTTCTAGGAGCTCACAGAGATTGAACCAACCACCAGGGAGCCTGCACGGGACTGACCTAGGCCCTGTGCATATATGTTAAGTTGTGTAGCTTGGTCTTCTTGGGGGATCCTAACAGTGGGAGCAGGGGCTGTCTCTGACACTGTTGTCTGTTTTTAGGACCTACCTCATGCAGCCTTAATAGGCAAGGAGATGCCTATTCTCACTGCAGCTTGATATGCAGCAACTGGCTGATATCCATGGGAGAAACAGGGAAATAGAGAGTGGAAACAGTGGAGGTGGGGGGACCAGGAGGGGAGAAGGGAGAGGAAACCTTGGTTGGAATGTGAAAACAAACAAAAATAAATAAATAAACAAACAAACAGATATTCATGCAAAAAATGTGCAAAACTTGTCACTGGCCAACAGAAATCTCACTCCTAGAGCTAATGTTCACTCTGTTATCCCATGGTATCCAGTGTGGGCATTACTGCTGTCCCGTTAAAATAACAACATTTTAACTACTTTTATGTGCGCACACATATGGGTGTGTGTGTGGGTGGGTGTGTGTGTGCATGCATATGAGTGCACATGCCTGTGCATGTGTGCATGTGTGTGTGATTTCCTATGTGGTACACAGGTTTCCATCTTGCTTTCCCTAAATGTTTTCAGAGTTATTTAGCCCTCCTCATCCTCCTCTCCCCTCTGCCCTCCCACCCACCCAGATTTAACCCTTCCTGTTCCGTTAATCCCCCTTCATCTGTTACAGGGCTGCTTTGCTCTCCTGGGGCCCATTATTAATGTCCTGACTTCTATGGGTATGCAAGATGAAATACACGTATCAGAAAATCCAAAGTTAGCATTTTTCCATGGGTTTGAGTTAGAGTCCTTGACAGATGCTGGTGACAGGTAGTGAATGTGCTGTTTTGGTGGCATGCACACTAGAAGAGCTGGCCTTTAACATTTCTCTCCCTTTTTCTTGATGCCCTCCCTCCCTTGCCTGTGGTTCTGAGTAAGTGACCTGTAGCCAAGTCTGTATCTACAGGAAACTCACGTTAGGACAGAAGGGCAAAGACCAGCAAGCCGAGGAAGAGAGGCTCAGCTTGAGTGCTCAGAGAAATTAACTACAGAGGACAGCATTATTTTACCTCAAAGTCTAGAGAGAGAGAGAGGGAGGGAGGAAGGGAGGGAGGGAGGGAGGGAGGGAGGGAGGGAGGGAGGGAGGAAGAAAATTGAAGTGTAATGTTGTTAGAGATAGCGTCTCAAGTTAGCCTTGGACTTGCTTTGACTTCGGATCCTTCTGCTTTCTCCTCCCAAGTGCTGGGTGGGGCTGTGACAGCTAACCTTGGTTGTCGACTACATCTGGAATCAACTAAAACCCACCAAGCTAGCACTTCAGCATCAGATTGGGACTTCAGAGACATCAGTCTCATGGTCTGAACTACCAGATTTGTGTCCTTTCCACTGTGAGACAGTCACTGTGGGTGGGCTACCTGACCACAGCCTGTAAGCCACTCTCATAGCCTATCGTCCACCCTCGGTGAACCGTGACTACACAGGGCCGTGGTGTTAGGGACTGAACCCAGCCAGAAGCACAGTGAGCCTCCAGTCTTAGCAGTCCACACTCAGCCCACCCACAGCCCTTCAAGCCACTGTTGTTCTGCCCAGCTCTCCACTCCCTTACTGTTTCTTTGAACTTCTAGCACTTTGTTTTGCTGCTTCACCTTCAGTTGTCAACCTCACTGGCTGAGCTGAGGGTGTGGGCAGTGTAGGAGTCTTCAGTGTGTGCCTGTGACCTTCCCACCGACGCAGTTTCCACACCGGCCATCTCTCTAAGGCCACGCTCCTCGTTACCCTTGCGTTGTGCATTGGTCATTGAAAGAGGGTCGGGAAGAATAAAGGAAGGGCAATTTTCTTCTTTTGTACTTCTCTTTCCACAGCCTCCCTTACAGCAAAATTCCTGCAATAAATTATTTGTATTCTGTCTTCTTCTTGGAGTGGTCAGCATCAACTGACATCATGATTTTTTTTTTTCTTTTTAAGTCCTCGGGAACTTTCTGTGGTTCTTGCTCAAGTCTTCCCACATGGCTCCCAATCTTCATTCTGCTGCTCACTCAACCTTTCCAGACACCTCTGTCCTGAGGCCCCAGCGCTCCTCCCAAAGTCCCTCCATCGCAGCTACTCACTTGCAACAGGGCCACTGCCATGGCTTCCTGCTGGATGCTGCCTCGCCTCCTTCTCCCAGAAGCTTCTCTCTCCTTGGAAGCTGTAGAGACCATTAAAACAACAACAAAGGCTAAGTCAGATCTTGTTCTTATCTTCAAAGTCCTTCTCATTTCGCTCAGAATAGAACCCGATATTTTCACACGGCAGAGGGCTCCAGCCACTTTCACTGGCCCTCTCTCCTCTGCCTCTCCCCCACTGTTACCTCTCCACTGCTATTTCCAGAGCAGGTTTGTGTTTCCCATCTCAGGGCTTGGCATGTTCATACCTGGACTGTTCCTTTTGTACATGGCTACTCTCCCTCCATTGCATCGCTGTTCAAATATCATTCTCAGAAAGGCTCTTGCTGACCCCGCCTATATAGCGCCCTCCCCCTCACTGCCTTCTTATCTTGATGTATGTCCTTCTTTGCTTCATATGTAGAATCACATATTTATAGCCAACTTTTTCCTTACTAAAACAGAAAGGGGCTGTATCTATTTTCAATTACATTGTATTTCCATCCTCATCATATTTAGCATAGAATGGGTGTGTGGCTAATTTATGCCAAATAAAGGAGAGAGCAGGTGCACAGATTGAAAACTGAGCAAAAACAAATTCTCCCCAGAATTTTTCATGACAGCAAAGTGCTTGCAGCAATATTACTTGCAGAATATGTCATTCATGTGTCTGACCGTCAATATGGGTAGATTTTAACAATTCAAGTTCAGAGGGAAGACTTCCAAGAGATTGAAAATGAAGGATAAGAGAAGAATGTCCAAGTAAAATAAAAAACATAATAAGATACAATAAAACATTAAAGCTCCTCCATGGACCATCCATCATGGAACACTACCAATGGAGTTCAATATATGTCGTTTTTATCCATGTATCCCCCATTCCCCTCCCTTTCAGTCAGCCAGCCTTCAGCCTACCCCCTCTCAATCCACGAATCCCCTCCCCCAAAAGGGATTATAAAGAAACTCCTCTTTAGGCACCCCCTCCACTATTGTTTGGAGACCTAGCCAGGAACATCCTGTGAGTTCTTGGAGGTTTCCCTAGCATCTGGTCTTTTTGCAATCCCATGTTAGCTTCCTCTATGGAGATGTCCATCTCTGTCTTCCTCTTTGCTCCTCTCACACAACCATCTCCTTCTTTCATGATTTGTTCCCAACTCTTCTTGGTTGCAACCTGTTGTGACCCCAATTTGCTAAGGTGATCTTCTCTATTTTCTCTTCCTAGGGGAATCTCTGGATGTCTCTCTGATGTTCCTTCTGATCCCAAGCTGTTCACAACAAGGGTTGTGGTTTGCAGCTTGGGTATTCTTTGTTTTTTGTCTAAAATCCCCTTATGAGTGAGTACATCCCATGCCTCTCTTTCTGGGCTTGTGATACCTCGCTCAGGAGGATATTCTCCAAGTCCATCCACTTGCCTACAAATTTTAGGATGTCAATTTTTTTAAAATGCTGAGTAGTAGTCCATTGTATAGCTGTACCACAGTATGACCTGATAATTCTCTGGATTTCCTGGGTGTCTGTTATGTCCCCTTTTCATTTCTGATTCTGTTAATTTGGATATTCTCTCTCTGCCTTTGGTTAGCTTGGATAAGGGTTTATCTATCTTGTTGACTTTCTCCAAGAACCAGCTCTTTGATTCATTGACTGTTTGTATTGTTCTCTTTGTTTCTATTGTATTGATTTCAGCCCTAAGTGTGATTATTTCCTGCTGTCTACTCCTTCTAGGTGAGTTTGCTTCTAATTGTTCTAAAGCCTTCAGCTGTGCTACTAGATCTCTTGTGTGAAATTTCTCTAGGTTTTTCATGTAGGCGTCTAGTGCTATGAGTTTTCCTCTTAACACTGCTTTCATTGTGTTCCATAAATTTGAGTTTGTTGTGGATTCATTTTCATGTTGTGGTTCAGTTCCCATGAATTTATAGGCCTTCTGTGATTTTTGGTATTGTTGAACTCTAACTTTATACCATGGTGGTCTGATAGGATACAAGGAATTATTCTCATATTTTTGTATTTATTGATATTCACTTTATGACCGAGCATGTGGTCAGTTTTAGAGAAAGTTCCATGAGGTGCTGAAATATATATATATATTCCTTTGTGTTTGGGTGTATTTCCCTTCTTTGGGTTTTACTTCTGTGGGATTATCAATTGTTTATCTGGTTTTCTTAGGTTGGAGTTTTCCCTCTGGTGCTTTCTGTAGGGCTGAATTTGTGGATAGGTATTGTTTACATCGGTTTTGTAGTGAAATATCTTCTTTACTCCATCTATGGTGATTGATAGCTTTGTTGGGTATAGTAGTCTGGGTTGGCAGCCACGCCCTTTTAGTGTCTGTATAACATCTGACCAGGACCTTCTTCCTTTCATTGTTTCCATTGAATAGTCAGATGTTATTCTGATGGGTCTGCCTTTATAGGCAATTTGGCCCTTTTCCTTTGCACCTCTTAGTATTTTTTCTTTTTTCTGTAAGATTAGCAGCTTATTATGTGACAAACAGAATTTTTGGGGGGAGTCTGGTCTATTTCGTGTTCTGTAAGCATTTTGTATTTTTATAGGCTTTTCCTTCCTTAGGTTGGGAAAGTTTTCTTCTATGATTTTGTTGAATATATTTTCTGTACCTTTGAGCTGATATTCTTCTTCTTCAATTCCAATTATTCTCAGGTTTGGTCTTTTCATGGTATCCCAGATTTCCTGGACATTTTGTATTATGACCTTTTTTGTTTTAGTATATTCTTTGAGTGATGTATCCATCTCCACTATCGAGTCTTCCACTCCAGAGATCCTCTCTTCCATCTCTTGCATTCTGCTGGTTATGCATCTGTAGTTCCAGTTTCTTTCTTCAGATTTTCTATTTCCAGCTTTGCCTCTTTGTGACTTCTTTATTGCTTCTATTTCAATTTTTAATTCCTGGAATGTTTCTTTCACCTGTTTGTTTTCTTTTTCTTGGTTGTCTTTATTTTCTTTCAGGGATTTGTTCATCTCTTCCAGTTTTTTGTTTGTATTTTCTTCTATTTCTTTAAGAGAGTTTTTTATATCTTCTTGTAACGTTTCTATGGCTTCATAAAGTTGTTTTTAAGGTCATTTACTTCTATTTTCTCTTCATTGTTATGCTCAGATCTTGATGTTGTAGAGCCACCAGCTTCTTCTGGTGATGTCTTGTTGCCTAGTGTAGCCGAGCCTGGAGAGGGTCGTCAGGGTTAAATCAGCACTCAAGAGACAGTCAGTTCCATCATCCAGGGAGATCAGCTGCTTCTGCTCCCTCAGCCTTTATTGAGCAAGCTTATATACTCCTTACGTTCCCCTGCCCTGGGTTCCTGTACCTTTCAATGTGTTCTCTGGCAATGGGTGCAAGACTCCTCATCATAACAGGAAAACCACTGATTGCAAAACAGGGTGTTGATGCACACAAGGTGCATCAACAAAGATCAGGGAAGTAAACAAAAGGGCACTGACCTTGCCCAGGCTTTTTTAGCCTGACACAGAGTATATGGGTCTGGGTATGCCAGCACCCAATAGTTCTTTATATGTATTTTTGCACTGGTGTCTGCCCATTGCTTCCTTGGTTCACTCTTAGTCAGCTCTTGGTCAGCTGTGAGCCTTGGGGCTGAGTGTCTCCAGTAATTGCAGGGGCTATTCTTATTCGGCCCTTAGTTGTCTATAGGACAGGGAGCTGTGTATCTCCAGTTGTCACAGGGATCATTCTTGGTAGGGTCTTAGTTGGCTCTTAGTCAGCTCTTAGTCTGCTGTGGCCCCAGAGGGAGACTTCTGGGTCTCCAGATGTCAGTGGGTGATGATGCAGATTGTGGTTTGGGCATGGTTTTGCCTGTGGGATGTCCCTTCAGCTGTGTTTTGCTGGTGATTGGGCTGGGTGGGGCTCTCCCAGCTTTCTTTGGTTTAGGGCAAAGCTGGGTGTGGTTGGGGTGGAGGGGCAGTGTCCCCAGGCTGGGATTCCAGGGCCACGATTTCTACTTGGCCTAAGGGTTGGGATGTCACTCACCTCTTAGCTGTGGACTAGGAGGAAGGCTTCTATGCCCCTTTTTTCTTAGAAAGAGATTTACTATAACCATTAACCACTTATGATGAAAACAAACATTTATCAACAATATTTTGGGAATTTGGGCATAGCTTTCTATTACTACTTCCTGCTGATTGAGGGATGCTGGCAATCTTATAGGGTCCTTGAGGCTAGATCATCTTAGTTGAAGCTGATGTGACCATCTCTTTCCATCAGAGACTTTTCAGGGGGTCTTATTTGATCAAACCACATTAGTCTGGAAACAATCCACATCTTCTGTGGAAACAAAAGCAGAACCTGTTTTCCAAAGCAACATATCCTTAGACCCAAATTTTGAAGTCAAGATACCTTTGTTTAACTTAGCAGCCTTTACAATAAAATGTCTTTCTGCAGATAGCTCATTAACAGTTAAAATTTTTAAAAAGCACAATAATAACCATAATCCAGACTTTCTGTGTATTTTCCACCTTTATGTGGCTTATTATTTTTATTATGCTGTTTCTCTTTTTTTGTGGACTTTCTCTTCCCTCTTTCTTTTCTCTCCCAAGCCTACATATTTTTTTCACACACACTGTAACTTATTTAGAGGTTTTCTCCATCTGAATCTGTTTTGTTATGAATCCTTAATCATTTTCCAACCAGAATCATTTTAAAATGCTAGACTGTAAAGCACCACTTTGGCTACTGAATCCGCCCCGCTGGGCTTTTCAACATGGCAGAGGTACCAGAGCCACACTTATCTTTCTAACTCTAGGAAGCAGTATTAAATATTTTGGAGCTATTTACTACCCCACCTTTGGGAATTTAGGGTTCACACTGTCATCAAGTTGATGATGCTTCTCATGAACTCTAAGTATATGGCAGCAGGGCTTCTTAAAGGGCCACACGTTTTTGCCATTAATACTGAGTCAAGAAGCCTCTTTTAAAGGAGCGCACATCTGCTTGGCGCCAGCAAACAGAACAGTCCCAGAAAATGCTGCTATCAAGAAATCATTTTTGACTGTTCCCTTTTTGTTCAATATAAACAGAAATCTTAAATCCATCTCCATCATATGCATTGTTGCTTATACCAAATCTTCTGTGAGACTTCGGAAACCAGCCTCGTTGCAGCTTAAACTGTCCATGGCAAACCCACCATTTTGTAATTCAAGCCAGCACACCATGCCATCTCTATACCATGACCCACTTCGGACACACAACTTAGAAGCTGCTTTTGGGTCTGTTTCTGTGCTCTAGAACCCTTTTTAAACTTTTTCTGGCTTTATGTGAGTGTATATGGCTCACGTTGGTGCATCATTTGTAATAAGAGGTTTTGTAGAATGAGTTTCTGTCCTGTCCAACCCGTGATCCAAACCTGCAGACCTGCAGTCCCACAGAACACACAGAGGCTTATACTGTGTCTGTGCTCTAGAACCCTTTTTAAGCTTTCTCCAGCTTTATGTGTGTGTGTGTGTGTGTGTGTGTGTATGCCCCACATTGGGCACCATTTGTAATAAGAGGTTTCGGAATCAGCTTAGCCCCAGAGTCCAGACCTGTCCACCACCACTTAGTCTCCCCAGAATGACTCATACACTTATATTAATTACATGCTGCTTGGCCTATGGCTCAAGGATATTGCTAGCTAGCTCCCGCATCTTAATTCAGCCCATTTCCATTAATCTGTCCTGCCATGTGGCCTATGGCTTACCTATTTCTATTTCAATCAGCAAGAAGCACATCAGATGTCGACCTTGGGATCAGTTTAAATGTTGTAAAAGGTCAGTGGCTCCCTCCTGTGGTAATGATTTCCCTCCAGAGACATTGAGAAATGTCTAGAGCTATTTCGGCACAGCTAGTGTGGAGGTTAATAGTAGTCAGCAATGAAGTAAGTTAAGTAAGTAAGTTAAAACCAAGATACTCTTAAAGATCCTGTGGTAGACAGATATCTTACCCCTCCAAAAAGTAGTTATCAGCTTAAATAATCAGGACAATGACAGGGTTAAAACCACCCATGTTATAATAGCAGATCTGTGTATCCATGGTCAAAACCAAGCCAACCGAATAAAAGCAATACCTCTGTAGCTGGGCATCATGAGTAAATAAAAGGCTTAAGTTACAGTACTCTTCACACCTACAAGTTCTTTATAACTGACATTGCATTTGCAGAATGTTCTTTTTGCAAAATGTACTGGTTAAGAATAAAAACAGATCATTTAATTGAAAAGAAATGTCAACTTGATATCAATGATTCTGTCTTCAGCCCTAGAAATTCAGTCCCTCAGTCTGGTACAGACTCTTCCACCAACTAAGCAATTGCATTATTGGGTTTCATTTGTGGGAGTCACTTCTGGTAGATGGCAGAATACCTTTTTAAAAATTGATACAGGGCATAGCAGGGATCACTAAAATAGTAAAGATCTAGCGAAATAATCAAACTCAGGGTTCAGTGTTTCTCTTCTTTTCCAAGACAGGACTAAAGAAGAGAATCTACAGTAACCAAGGCAGGGAGAGCCAGGTGGTCTCCATACTGTCAGCTGCAAGCCACCACCTCCTTATCCTGCTGATCACAAAATGAGGTCTGCCCCAGCTGGGACGTTCATGCACTCCTAGGGTCTGGCAATCTTACTTCCCCTAGACCCCAACAACTAACCTTATTGTTTAGAGTGTTCAATACGGAGACTGGGAAGGCAACCATCTGTCTAGCCAGCTTCTGAGGGTGTAGCAATGTGGTTTGGTTTGGTAACAGTCATGTTTCTTTATTCATCCAACTTACTAATAATGTCTTTTGACACTGCATAGATGGTTTTCATCTTTTATTTTCCTCTTTGTTTGCCCATTCTTTTCTAAAATATCCTAGCCTTCTTTACAACGTTTTCAACATCACATTTTCCTTTGGAACAGGCTCTGAAGCTCTTAGATGAGAATGAACCTGAGGTTGGACCAATACCAAGTGGTCATCCCTGAAAACCCAAGAGTAATACTTCATATAAGTAACACAAAGCAATTGAGCAGGTTGTATTTATATATTATGTGTATATCATATGTGTATATATGCATATATATTATGACAATAACAATTAAAGAAAAAGGACCAAGATGGATATGTGAAGAGAAAGAAAAGGGAAGAGAGGAGGTGATGTGATTATATTTTAATTTAAAAATAACAAAAATTTAAAATAGTCAAAGGCCAAACTTTACCCAACATCAGAATTGACCTCAGAGTTTTCCCTTTATATCTGTGAGAGATAACAATAACCAAGTGACTCTATATTCCATTTCTTTCTTGTTCCTCTTCATTTCCTATCAGGCAATGAGACCTTGGGGGTATGGTCTATCATTTAAAAATTCCTCTGGAAAGGTTCACCTCCAGTAATTGATCACAGAACAACTGCATATCTGAATCACAGGGAACTCTGCAGTCATCCAGAAGTCAATGTTCCGCCAACCATCATTTTCAGTTTCTTCTTCCCACAAAACATGCTGCAGTAAGTCAGACCTGGGCCCATTTAAACCAGCTGCTGCCAAGATTAGAAAGAACCTGTGTGGTGGCCCTAGCTTCTGATACCTCCTACAAGTTCCCCCAAACACCTCCGAGCTCCCTGTCTTGGCTAAAAGTATTGAATCATTGGGGTTGTGATGGAGAAAGAGTGCAAATTCAGGAAACAGGCATTCTGAGGATGTTCTGAATGAGAATCTTTGTCTTCTTCCTGTAGGTGGTCACGAATGTACTTCTCACATTGGTGTGTGACAATATGTACAGAAGACAGTCAGTCAGGAAAGCTCATCTAAACTTCAACTCTCAGACTTCATGCTGAGTTTTCTTTACATGCTCAAGACTGTTCACACGATGAAACTTGACTGTATGTTGCCTGAACCATATGACCCATAGTCCCCAGCCTGGTTCACATGGTTGGTTTCCTGACATGGCCACACTCCAGTTCATATGATTCGCTTTTTAGTGTAGCCAGCTACTATCCAAAACAAGACACTTCTATCATGTACGGCACAGTCTACCAAACCAAGAGGAAAAGCTAGCAGTCTCTGAACAAAGTCAAACTGTTTACTGTGTGGACCTGTTCACACTACATACAAATAATCAACTTAAAACAAATAATTTTTAAGAGGTAAAGTTTAAAAACACATAAATTAAAGCATTTGTGTAAATTTTCATGATGTTATTTATGGCAGTTTTCTTAGCTGTACCTCCGAAAGGGCAATATCAAAGCAAGCTAGATAAACAGAACCTGACAGACTTTAAAATATTTGTTTCAAATAAAATTCAGTATCAGGTCCAAAGGAAACTCCAGTTCCCCAAACTCAAAAAGATGACCCAAATGCCCAGAAATGAGCTCAGTCTAGACTACAGGAAGATTTCTGCCAGTAGTTAAAGCCAGAATTCTTCAGGAACTTGTGAAGCCCATCCTCACCTACCCGATGAAGTCATGGCAGAAAGGACAAATGGCTACCTGTGGGACCTCATCATCAAAGCATATGCTGGCCTCCAGACTCCTTCATAACACAGGGACATGTCACATTTCAAAGTCCATCTTAGCCCTTTTCATGTCCTGCCCTACCCTAAACTTCTTCTAGCTCATAGGCTTTCCTCTTGCCCTCTGCTCAGCTGCCAATTCTCCTTATAACCCTACTTCTCCCTAAACCTCCCCCTCCCTTTCCCCTCCCTTCCCCCTCCCCCTCATTTTCTCTCTCCTTCCCCCCCCCTCTCCTCCTTCCCCCTTCCTTTCTCCTGTCTTTCTACTCCCCATTCTCTCTCTCCCTTCCCCTCCCCTCTCTTGTGTATTTCCCCCAGCTTCTCTCCCTATGTTTTCTCTATTATTTATTTCTTGTTATTCTTTCCTCTCTCACAGACATCCCTGGCTATGTCCAGTCTTCTGGCATGTTCAGTCTACTCCTCTCTCCCTTTCCCTCTCTCCCTCTCCCTCTCTTTCTATCCCTCTCTCTCCCTTTCTCCCTCTCTCTCCCTTCCCCCCCCCCATCTCTCTGCTCTAGACCTTTCCAGATGCCTCCAGCTGTCCTCTCTCTCATATCTATAATAAAAACCTTCCCATTAGAACCATGAAATGGTCATGTCTTCAGTATATACACTGAAAGACAATCTAGAATAGGGAGCATTATTTATACTTAAATAAAGAACAAGAGGCCTGGAGATGTAGCTCAGCAGTAGAACATTTTCCTAGTATTCATGAGTCCCTGTATTTTATTCCTAGCACCACAAAAAGGAACACACACACACACACACACACACACACACACACACACACACACACACACACACACGGATAAAATAAAAACAGTAGGATATATAAACTGAGACATTATTGATGGAAATATAGATGGACATAGATACTTTGGAAAAGTTTGGTACATTCAGGTAGGCAGACAGATAGGGAGAGCGGCCATGGTAGGGAATAAAGGTGGAGAATTTTTAAGATGGCCAGCTTCTTCTTTCCCCTCCTGACTCAAGCCTGGAAGCTTAAAACAAAGGTTTAGTAATCATTTATTTACCACCATCAAGTCCCCTGATGATGGACTGGCTCAAGTTCAAGGCCCAATGAGAACCTGTCACACAACAGTTGCAGACCAATCAACCATCCTCTGTCTTCTAACTGACTACCCTAAGTTGGGGTAGGGGGAACTCCTCAGAGTTTTAAAACTCCTGCCCTGGGGAAGACACTGGATCTTCAGCTCCTGAGTCCCCTCTCTGCTTTGCAGGGGGCCTTTTCCCCTGGGTACCTATTGTGTTTCCTCACTCCCAATAAACACCTTTCTTTAACTTGCTTCTGTCTGTGGTGTCTGAGGTTTCTCCACTGTCATCTGTTGCCCAGGAGATTTTTCCCACCTTTTGATTTTCAACTGGCAGGAAAATTAACCCAACAAGACCTCTAGGCTGTATCATTTGGGGAGCCCACCTGCTTTTCTTCTGAGCACCACTGATATGTCAAGGCAAGAAATCAATGGACCCCTAAAAGTATAGGAGGGTGTGTCCACTAAGCTGCTGGACAATTCTTAACCATAACACCATCCTTCATTTAGAGTTGTTCTATAAACAACAGGAAAAGCTCCCTAAAATTCCCTATGTCTAACTTTTCTTTTACTTCTAGGGTCATCCAAAACTAAATACTACAGAACGGATCCCAAAGACTCTAGACTTAAGTGTTTCTAACCAAGGCTTATTGTTCAAAATATGTGTAATTCTGGCTCAAACTTCACCTAACCATTGTAGGTAGATTACAAACAGCAAACTGGTGCAACTGACCAGTTTTGTTCAATAACTATTCTTTGAGGAATTAAAGAGAAGCTGTTGAGCCCTAGGCCTCCAAGTTAAAAGTCCCGGGAAATGTTGGGCATCTCTAAATGTCCTGTAGGTTTGGAAAGTGTCTGTTCTTCAGTTTAGGGAGGCCGTGAGTCACTGGGTGGACTCTGACCAGTCTTCAACCTGCAGAACAAAGTGTCAACAAAGTGGAAAATAATTAGTCTACAGAGCCAAATAAAGCAAGGTCAAGCAAGACCTTTGATGTAATCTAACATAGGCAAAGAAGAAAAGCAAAGCAAAATCCTAGAAGAACAAGAGCCCAAATAATTCCTGAGGACAGATCTTCAACTGTCCTTTATAGGGGAAAAAATTACTTTTGGTCACCTACATGGTATGAAACACCCAGAGGGAAAATATAACCAGGATTAAAATGACCAATATGTGTGGGTTTTGGCAGTCCTCAAACTTTCTACTTAGCTATAAGAGGTGGTATTAGACAACATTTCTCACTGACAAGTCTTCTCCTGGCAACATCCTTTTTCTGGAAGAGTGTTTCTCACAGTTTTCATATGATGCTTTCTATCCTGATTAAAGAAGACTTCCAGATACCCTGCTGTCCAATTGACAGGTTTGGAGAACATTCAAGGTATCAAAACAGTGTCCCTGGGACATTGCTGGACAATCCTTTAAAAGTAATATTTCTCTTTTACACTGTCAGTTAGATGATGATGTCTGGTTGTGACTTTAACAAATGTAACTTCTTCGATCTTACTCAGATTTTGCTGAAGATTACACTTCCCAGCTTGATATGGAATGTCTATATGCTGTGAATAAAGGACTGTTTTGGTCATGGCCGGCACCATAAAAAGAGTAGGAAATCAGAGAATAGGTATGAGGAGGGCGGAGTCACAGAGAGATCGACCCAGATGCCTAAGGAAGCAACTTGTAAGGAACAGAGTTGAGCCACAGGCCAAGTGGCAGACAGATTAATGGAAATGGGTTGAATTAAGATGAAATAGTCAATATGCCTGAGACATTGGCTAAACAGCATGAAAGTAATATAAGCAGCTGAGTCATTTGGGGGGGGGGGGTGGAAATTGGCTGCAGGCGGGTCTGAACTGTGGGGAAGTCTGGGTCCTAAACATCCATGTTACACCAGCTTCCCTTGCAGACTACAGCAGTCATGTCCACCATTTCCACTCCATAAGAGACACATCCTATCTTCTCCTCTGGCATTTAGGCCATTCCATACCTGGGTGATAAGATGTCTCCTTACATGAATAAACATGGTCCCACCTAAGGTCAGACCAAGTCTCTTTGCCTTCCCTCTCCCCAGCTTTTTAAACAACCCAACTAAAGATCCTGGATGGGAAATCTGAGCACTGGTTCAAGCCCACCCACAGACCAACCTCCTTTGCTCTCAAATGCTGTCTGCCCAGGGCCTGAAAGGGCCCCTGAAGTTGTGATTTTTCTTTGGACTGCCAACCAGCTTTCCAAACAAAGACAGGTGGACTTAGTATCTCAACCTTGGCTTAAGCTTGTCCCAGGGGCTATTTACCTGTTTTTATTCATCTACATTTTGCCTCGGGGTTTTGTACATTTCTTTCCTTCTGTAGGTCCTACTTTCCTGCTTCTTCTGTGTCTGGCCAGCTGCCCCCCAATATCTCTCTTTAGTCTTCTTTTCTTTCTCCTGAGCCTAAATTCCAACTCCTATTTATTCTCTTTGCCAGCCAGCCCCACACATACCTCCTCTGGTTGTGGCTGTTCAGATTTATTATTATTATTATTATTATTATTATTATTATTATTATTATTAAGATCAAGCAGGTGTCTTTGGCAGGTAAGGTAAAACAGCAACATATCTTTACCTAGTTAAACATTCTGAAACATAACAAATGTAACATATCTTTACATAGTCAAACTAATATTTCACAACCTGTTTCTCTCAGGCAGCCCCCCCCCCCACTCTGTTTCTGCCTTTCCTCTCTCACCTAGTTACTTTGACACATCTTGACGTAAGTGGAAGGCCATACTGCATTCAACCAGAACACACATACAACACAAGACACAGCAGACAAAGGAGTCTGTGGGTCCTAACTCAGAGGCACTGCCTAGTGGAAGCCTGGGGCTTACTGGAGCTTTCTTAAGGCACTGTCGATTTCCCATTGGCTACTAGATTACTCTTTCAGCCAAAAGCTTTGACGACCTCCCACTGACCTTGGGGCTCCTTAACCCTGGAGTTGTGTAGGTTGGGTTGTTCCATTACATTTCAGGTGCACTTGGTAATTTCTAGACATAGAGGATGCTCAATGAAACAAGACATTGACCCCTGTATCTTTGTCCTGGCCCCAGCCATAGATCCCAAAATTTCTATAGCAAAATATAATTCTTTTGACTGAGGGCTGACTTAAAGGAGCTCTAGTTAGGAGAATTGAAATTGGAGACTCTGCTTCACCTTTCAATACAAATATGGCCTCAATATACATTTGGCAAATGGCCATTGCTAGCCAAATTTGGAATTTCCTATTTCTAACATCTAAACTGATTTAGGTAACTTTGTAAGACAGACTGACAGTGTGGTCCACCCTCTCCTGGACAAAACTCCTAGCTCAGTTAAATCTTTCCAGGGCTCTTGGTTACAACCATGCCCAGAGTGGGAAGGCCCATTGTCTCTGCTGGGCCTCCAAACTTGCATTTTCAAAGGATGCTTCTGCCTTAGGCTTTTGGCCTACTTGTGATTCCTTCTCTCATACCTGGAAAATCCTGCGTGTATCTGTAGGTGGTCACCCTCATTTATAGGCCTTACCTTGCCTTGCTATCCTTCCCTTCTCACACGATCCTAAGGCTTTGAGTCACATCAGGCCATGCACATCAGTCCAACAGAACACCTGGGACCCACGCTCTCATTAAATTCTTTTCTGGGAGCTCCTATGTGTGCTTTCTTTGTTTGATGGTGGCTCCTAGTGACCTAACACCCTGGAGACCAGACCACCCACTTTACTAGAAACTGTCAGGAGTCCAGATAGAGCCATAAAAAGAGTGGAGAGGGCAGAAGGACAGAGGACAGAAGGACGAGGAACCGAGAATATCACTGAAGCCTGGTCACAGTCCTGCCTGAGGCCAACCCATCCTATAGTCTTCCTTGTAGCATAACACATTGCTCTTTTGAGCAGGCTTCTTCTCTCTGGCAATAGAAATCTTAACACCTGTCCTCACCACTTTACATCCAGTGTCAGAAACAGGTTTTTGGAGGGAGGGTTGAATGCAACTCTTAAGGTTGGGGTTGATAAAGACAGACCCCAGGTGACTACCACACAGTCCACATGGCCCCAGTGAAGTGCCAATAGCTGCTGGAAAAGCTTCCCTGGTTCCCCCTTCATCACACACTCACAGCTTTGTGACATCTTTTCAGGGCTGGCCCTTATGTTGGGGAGGTAGAAAACAAGGAAGCGAAGAAAAACACACAATATAAATTTTCTCTGAGGCTTAAGACTATGGATGGTCCCCTGGGAAGGGGAAATAGATAAGATCTCCTAGTAAATTGGGGCCATGGGGGGTGCGGTAAGGGGACATGGGAAGGGAACAGGATGGTAGAGTTGGGGAAAGGATGTCCTACCTAGCTAACCTTCTGTTAAGTTGCTTACTTATGTAAAATCTCCCCCAACAACTGCAGAGTGAGATACTGGGATGTGGTTTTGCCTTTAAAAGTCCCTTGTTCTAAATACTTAGGCTTACACTTGGGCCGCAAGTACTTGAGTATAGTCCCAGCCTGCTGACATAAAAATGTTCAGTTGGCTTTAAACTGTGTCTGTAATCCTCTCTGGAGGGCTTCTCATAACAAAACTTGGCTCAGATGGTTTCTGGAAAGGTCTTTGTCTGCCTTTCAAAAGGATCATGTTCTCTATGGGCTTTTCTTCTGTGTGTGTGTGTGTGTGTGTGTGTGTGTGTGTGTGTGTGTGTGTAGTTTTGTGGAGTGTATATGTGTAGAATATGTAGAGTATATATGGTTTATGGATATGTACTGTGGGATCATGCTTTTGTAAACTGTAAATGTTTGTCACTGTAAATATTGGTTTAATAAAACACTGATTGGCCAGAAGCTAAGAGGAAGTAGAGATGGGACAACCAGACTAGGAGAATGCTGGGAAGAGGAAGAGCAGAGTAACAGATGCCAGCCAGACAACGAGGAAGCAAGATGAGAACGCTGCACTGAGAAAAAGGTACCAAACCATGTGGCTAAACGTGAACAAGAACCATGGGTTAGTTTAATAGTAAGAGTTAGCAAGTAATAGCAAGTAATAAGCCTGAGCCATAGTTTATAATTAATGTAATCCTTTGTGTGAATATTTGGGACAAAATGGCTGTGGGACTGTGGGTTTGGACCTTGGGGCTAGGCAGGGCAGAAATTTCTGACTACATATATATGTATATAAATATGTAGAGTGTGTCTGTGGTGCATGCAAATTTGTAGAGTGTGTGTGTAGCATGTATAAATGTGTAGTTTGTGTGTAAATGTGTGATGTGTGGAATATATAAATGCACAGAGTGTGTACTATATGTAAATATATAGTATGTGGTATATAAATATGTAGAATGTGTATGTTATGTATGTAAATGTGTAGAGACTGTGTATGGTGTATATATAAAAGTATGGAATGTGAATGTGGTGTGGCTTGTGTGTATGTGTAGAATGTGCACAATCAATCTTTATTATATTTTAATTAAATTATTTTTATTCAGCATACTTTGATCATATTTTCCCTACCCCAACACTTCCTAGATCCTTTCCAACTCTCTACCCATCCAATTTCATGTTCTCTCTCTCTAAAAGACAAAAAAAAACCAAAAAAGATGAAAAACAAAACAAAACAAACAAAAAAAGCCAAAAGAAATTTTAAAATCCCAGAAAACACAGAGTTTGTTTCGTGTTGTCCAACTACTCCTGGTCATGAGGTCTGCCCTGAAGTTGACACACCTAGTGACGCTCCACTGGAGAAAACTGACGTTTCCTTTGCCAAAGGGTATCTAGTGCAAATAGTTTCTTGGTTAGGTGTAGGGCTAGATGTATGATTCAGCTATTAAAGGCTAGGTTCACAATTGAATATATATTTTAATTTTCGTTTTCCCTTTTAAAAACATTAGGCCATTGGTCCTACTATGAGGGTCTCCATACCCTGTCCTCATTATCTCTTCAACTCACCTTCAAATAACATCACATCGGGGATTTCAGCCTTAACGTGTGGATGTTGGAAAAGTCACAAGGATTTCAGAGGATGCACCCTGGGCTGGCTGTCCCAGCATAGTGTCTTTGGGTACTACCTCCAAGATCAGCCTACAAAGGACCTGGGGTGAGTCCCATGTTGCTGCTGGCCTCAGAGTGTGGGGAGGAGCCAGGCAAAAGGAGGGAACAGATTGCTCATGAGGACCAGAGTGATGATGATAGAGGACCACAGCACAGTGTGTGAGTCAGTGAATGGACAGCTGGACAGGCAGGATGAGCTGTTGCCTCCTCTGTTCTTATAGAGTTGAACATGAAGAGGGGAAGGAGACACTGCTGTTCCCACATCACACTCTCTCTCTCTCTCTCTCTCTCTCTCTCTCTCTCTCTCTCTCTCTCTCTCTCTCTCTCTCTCACACACACACACACACACACACACACACACACACACACCAGTCTACCATAATTCCTGAATATTACTAAAATATTTTCCATACTTGTAATTCTCTGAGACATATCACTGTCTCCAAGGGACCACCTTGGAAGTAGGACTGGAGTCTGCCTCATTTCTCCATCTGCAGGTCACCAGTTCCTGTGACAACATCCTAGTTGATTAGGCTAGCCTTAGACTCAGAGATCTGCCTGTCTCTACCTCCCAAATGCTGCAATGAAAGGCATGTGCCAGTATGCTTAGCTCCTCACCTATGGTTTTCAATAAAGCATTAATATGCTGTAAATGTGACTTTGCAAACTTGGCAGAGCACCCTGTCTATTTACTGACTGGGTTTTGCAATTCTGGCAGCTCTGAGTCCTGCCAGCCTCTAGCCTCCATGGTTGGCACAGTAAGCTTCAGCACTGTGTCCCTTGCTCTTACAGGAAAAAAAAATATTAATTTCTTAACACCAAAACCTGAAAAAAAGCAGAGCTGCTTGGGAGTCAAATGTCTCATGCACCCAGAGTCCAAGCAGTTGTCTTTAATCTCTCTCTGAGCTTGCAGCAAGTGCACATGCCCAGTTTCCATCCCACAGGCTTCTCACAGAGGTTCTCTGCTAGAACACTCTGGAACTCTTGCCATTCTCTGGTCTCCCCTGGGCTGGAAGGAAGCCCTCCTAACATACAGCTGTTTGCCCTACCCACAGCCTGAGCTTTGCAGCTCAGGCAATCATCCCTGTGTATATTCTTGTCAGTCATGAAAAGTGATATGTTTGTCCCCTTCTTGATTCCTGTGCCTGTCTCTCAGCTATTTTTAAATCAAGGCAACTGCTGGGGTGCGAGATGGGGAGAATGTTAATTATTAATCTCCCAAACCCCAGGAGTGCTCACTACATTTGATATTTATGTGTTTTATTAATGTTTGCTTAGCTGTCTGGTTAATGTGTAGGTATCATGGTTGATCTCATCACTGTTTCATTCCAGTGTTTACCACAGTGCTGGGCATAGAATGAATGGAAGAAAGAATAAATGGACAGATGAATAAATAATATAATGTATATTGCATTTTTATATTTATGCCTTTTCATATTCTCAATACATAAGTTTAAATCTTCTACTAAAACAATATAAGACCTGAAAATAGATAAATAGATACCACTCCACTTGTTGCTGTCACAGTGTCACCACTGCATGAGTCTGTGTCCTCTGGGCTGGTGGCTGCATTCTAGCTCTCTAGCTCTGCCCTGAGAAGCAAGTGAATCTGGTTCAAGCTCATGCCCAGTGATCAACAAGAAATCCATGCGCTGGTGCAGTGAGGACTGCAGGACAGATGTGTTCTCTTTGGTTTAGATACATCTGGGCCTCACTTGGGGCCACACTGTTGGGATGGGAAGGGAGCTGCCCTGGGATGTCTGGTTACCTTCTGCCGCACCCTTGCCATACGGAAGTAAGCCTTCCAAGTAGGGACTTCTGACTTTCTTCCTTTCCCACTGGGCCCAAGAGTCACAGGATTTGTGAGAGATGATGTCACAGACCATAAAGTTTGCTACAGTGGAAGGAAACTGGGCACACAATGGCACTGAATGAGCCAAACTGAAAAAAACCGAGATCCTTCAGGAGACAGTCCAATTATCTGTCATCCACAGACTCTCAGAGCTGAGCCTCCAGAAGTCTCTGGAGAGAGCCCACCCTGATATTTTGTGGTTCACCCACTTCCTATGCTCTGCTTTCTTCAACTCCTAGCAAGAGTCTCGCTTTGTTTTTGAGCTTCCCATTTTGCTTTGTACTTGGTTTGGTGTTCACAGGAAGGGCAAACTGTGTGTATCTCCAGTTGTCATGGTCACTCTCTCTTCGGTTCCCTTTCTGTAACTTCTCAGTCCCCCAAAGTATCCCTTCTCCCATGTGGACTGCTGTTTCCTTCCTTCTCCCTCACATGTGCTGCATGGTCATTTGCTTTTCCGACCCAGGTTGTCTCGAGTCCCAGCCCAGGGCTCCTCCCAGCCTAGTGGTTCATGGTTCTCCACACTGGGGAATTTTGAAAACTTGAGTGTCAGGCAGCACCCAGATGGGTCACATGAGGACAAACAAAATCTCACCAGCTGATTCCAGATAGGCAGAGAGAATAGTCCCAGCTGCAGCCCCAGTGCACATTTTCAAGTCACTACTGGGAACTGGACCACATCCATTAGTCAATGAACTCACTTCAGACCCAGGATACTGTGAAGGACTCCAGTAGGTTCTGTTAGGGATCTGAGGAGCATCTAGCTGGAAGCTAGACCTCTAGTCTGCTCCACTGAAAGGCTTGGGTCTAGACAGCATTTGCTTCCTAGGAAGAAAGTTTACAATGCAAATTAACAGGGAGTTCTGTGGACCACAAGGTGTGTGGGGCAGTCAGCAGTAATCCACTTAACTTGACCCCAGGTTTCTCAAATTTACTTAAAGACACCTATTAACTCCTTATGGAACCCTCTTGTAAAACTTAGTCTAATATTCTTGTTTGACCAAGTGCTGGAGGTTAACTGACTAAAATTCCTGATATTTATACAGACCGCCCTTTGGAGTGTCTGCATTATTAACTGGATTCTGTAGCTGCTTTAGTGCCAATTCCCTCTTAACATCTCTAATACCCTTCATGTGAGATAGGGTAATTACGGCTCAGACTTCCTAAAGTGACAAGGCTGGGCATCACAGAGATTCAGTAATAAGCAGATATTTAAATAAAGTGCCTTAAATATTTTATGAACATTTAATTAATTCAACAAATAATGATTGACCGTTGGAGTCACATCCCCATGCACATTTCTCAGGAATAACGAAGCCGGAAACTGGAGCCTGAGGAGCACCTGGCAGAGCCCACCCAGCACTTGGTCTTTACCATCACCAGTGGCTGGCTCATTCTCACAAAAACCTTGTGAACTGGTGCCATTACCAGTTCTTTTTCACCCAGAAGCTGATCCACAGAGAGAGAGGTGGCATTGCCCAAGGTCACAGCCCTAACTAGCCAGAGGTGAGGAGGGCTTTCAAACCCAGGAACTGACTCCTCACTGCCTCTATGCACCGTACCCGCACCGTGTGACTAAATGGTGAGGGCCCCGTGTTCTGGGGTGGGGACAGGGCTCCCTACACCTCTTACCTAAGTGAGCATGATGGCTATTACTTGTTATCAACTTGACTACATCTGGAATGAACCATAAATGGAGGGCACACCTGAAGGAGCTGGGATTGGCACCAGACACCCCAAGACCAAGTTCTCAGCACAAGATTTATTTTCCCTCCGAAGGACAGAGGGCAGGAAATAAGAGACAGACAGGAGGTAGGGGATGAGGGAGAAGGAGAAGGAAGCCAGGGAGAGGGAGGGGTGTTTGCCCCAGAGGGACAGAGGGCAGTCTCTGGATATAAAGGAGACAGATGTGGCTCCGACGCAAATGACAGTTTATAAAGGAGAAGGGGGAATCCCCTGTTAGAATGAATTGATTTGTTTTAATTGGGCATGTTAATTAGGGTAACCAAAAGGGGACACCAATACTTAGATAGCTGGACCTTGATGGTCAACCTCAGGGGGAAGAAGGGCCACTTAAGGGAATAGACCTTGGCGACTAGCTTTAGGAATGGTATCTAACAGTTTAGCAAGGCAGAGGGGATGGGGAGAAGGGCAAGCCTTGTCAGGGGCCATGTTTGCCATGCTTGGGCCTACTGGAGCTCTTCATTTTATTATTGGGTCATTAGGTATTGGGTAAGAGGGTGTCATTGTCTCTGGCTGCTTCCTACAGATGCTGGGGCATCATAATTAGGGTCGCATGGAAGCTGGAATGTTACTCAATGTCAGGAAGAGCAGGTTATGTCAGGAGATGTCCAGGTTCTGAGAGCCCATCTAAGGCTAAGGAAGTACAATCTGTGAGGCTGGACCAGGATAGAGATTCTGAGGAAACAGCTGGGGCTGGAGAGTTGCTGGAGTGGTTTGTAGTTGATTTGAAATCTGCTAGAACAGATAGACTATAGAAAGAGGTAAAGTTGAGGAATTTAAGAAAAAATAATTATTAGGGATTTACATTTGAAACTTTTAGGCCCCTGATCCTGATAGTTTGTAAAAAGAACCCTGAGATTGGGGTGGAGTTACCAGGTAAATGGAAAGCCATCTAACCCTCAGGAATAAACAGGTAGAGAAATAGGCTGTTGCTTGGTAGGAGTGCTTATCTGGAGTCTGTTTGGGAGTTCTTGAGAGAAGCCAGGAAAATTTAGATGGGCTATAAAAGGTTAGTTGAGGAACAATGGTCACCTGAAAGCCAGGGTCTGGTTGTGTTGGGGAGAATATAATTTGAAAGCCTTTTGTTACATAAGAAAAGGGTGTGTGTGTGTGTGTGTGTGTGTGTGTGTGTGTGTGTGTGTGTTTGAGGGGGATGTCCAGGCAGATTTTGCAATTGGGATATATTTGGAACATTTGTGACTAGGCAGGCTCTTGGCAAACAGTTAGAGGGGTGGTCTGCAGTAGGAGTTTGGAGTTGGGTATGGAAAGGCTGAGAGAACTTGGCTTTGGTTCCCATGCTTGTACGGTCAAGCGGACAAGCAGTCAGTAGTGGGAGGGGCATTGACAACTGGGTGTTGGCATCAAGAGGATGGAGGCATTGAGGAATCAGTGAAGTTGAGAAGAAAGAGAGATTGTTGAACCTCTACCCAAGTGAGGTTTGGGCCATGAGGAGAGGAGACGGCTTGAGCTTAGTTATGTCTTACAGTTGGGAGTGTATGATTTGTTCAGAACATTTGATGTCTGAGGACACCTGGATGAATTTGTACGAGCTAGCTGGCAGGGTGTGTGTGGCAATCACTTGGGAACATGAGAAGAGAGATGAGATTTATTTTGTTTAGGAATGATTGGCAGTGGGGGATGGGTGATCTTGACAAAACAGGAACCAGATGGTGAGGATGAATGTGTAAAGTGGGGTTTGGAGAGTGTCCTGCATTGAAGGAGGGTTATGTATGTTGTTATCTGAGTTATGTAGTAGGGTAGCCTGGAGGGAAGGGGGGTGAGTCTTAAGGGATAAAAGCTTGAAGGGCTGTCATGTTTGTGCAAGTATAGTCTTTGCTGATAATGGAGGGGTCAGTCTGATATGGTCATCTGACAGGAAGAAGCTGCCATCTGTATAAAACATGTCTCATGTGTATGAGAGGGTGGGGAGGGTCTTTGATAGTTTGAGCAGGAGTGGGAGAGGATCTAGGGGAATGTTGAAGCAAAGGGTTAAACATGGATGGGCTGAGGGGAGATCAAATAATGAAGTGGTGTGTTTTTGATAGGAACAGTTTGGAGGGACAGAATCCAAGATGGTGGAAGGGACTGGAATCCTCTGAAAGTTAGGAGTTGAGGGAGAGAGTGGTGGGAATGTATGGTGATTCCAGAGGTAATTTGTTAGGTTCATGAGCAGAGAGACTGCAGCAAGAACACTCAGAAAGGAAGCCAGCCAGGGATGGTGGGGTCTAGAGTTTCGAAGGGGTAAGCAAAAGGGTCAAAGTCAGTCTAAGAAAGTGTTTGAAGATACCTCCCCACCCACCCACCCCAACCCCTGTGCCCTTTCTGGAAGTGTAAAGATGGAAAGATTTAGTAGGTGGGGGAGGCAGGGGAAGGCTGGGATGGGAAGGAGCACCCTTAAGTGACCTAGACAGGTGACTTGGGAGAGGAGACTTAACTCTATAGGGTGTCCAAGGCACTTTGCCACTGTGCGTCATTTTGGAGATTTTTTGTTTTTCTAGCTTACCCCTCCTTTCACTGCTTCAACCTCTTTCAGAGGATTTTGTTTTGGTTTGTTTTTTCATCAGTCAGAGGACAGGAGTCACACTTCTTTGATGAGCCCAGTCCCTGGCTCTCTCACCTGCAGTTTGCAGGAATATGATCCTACAGTCTTCAGTTAAGTAAGAAACAACTCATTTTCTCAGTTTCTTATTATTTTACTTTTCTTTTAAACTTTAAGCCTTCACACACTGACAACTGGAGACCCAGAAGCCTCCCTCCCCGTCCACAGCTGACTAAAAGGTGAATGGCACCCCAACCCTCAGGCCAAACAGAGACCAAAGTCTCCAAACCCCAGCCTGAGGACAACCCTCAGGCACCCCAACCATTCCCAGCTCTGCTCTAAACAAAAGAAAGCTGGGAGAGACCCCCCCCCCCCCCACACACACACACACACACAATCCCCAGCAAAACACAGCTAGAGGGACATCCCCGGGCCAAACCACGCCTAAACCACAATCTGCATTATCACACACCAACAACTGGAGACTGTGAGGCCTCCTGGTCAAAAGCAGACTAAGAGCTGACTAAGACCCTACCAAGAATGATCCCTATGACAATTGAAGACACACAGCTCCTTGGCCTATAGACAACTAAGAGCCAAATAAGAGCAGCCCCTGCTGCTGGAGACACTCAGCCCCAAGGCTCACAGCTGACTAAGAACGGACCAAGAGCTGACTAAGAGTGAACCAAGGAACCAATGGGTAGATGCCAGTGCAAAAGTACATAGAAAGAACAACAAGACACCCCCAGAAGAAGCTGGTGGCTCTACAACATCAAGATCCAAGCATAACAATGAAGAGGAAACTGAAGGAAATGACCTTAAAAACAACTTTATGAAGATAATAGAAGCTTTAAAAGAGGATATTAAAAACTTTCTTAAAGAAATAGAAGAAAATACAAACAAAAAACTGGAAGAGATGAACAAATCCCCTAAAGAAAATAAAGAAAACCAAGAAAAAGGAAACAAACAGGTAAAAGAAACATTCCAGGAATTAAAAATTGAAATAGAAGCAATAAAGAAGGCACAAACCGAGGCAAAGATGGAAATAGAAAATCTGAAGAAATTAATTGGAACCACAGATGCATAACCAGCAGAATGCAAGAAATGGAAGAGAGAATCTCTGGAGTGGAAGATTCAATAGTGGAAATAGATATGTCAGTCAAAGAAAACACTAACCCCCCCAAATAAACCTCATAACACAAAATGTACAAGAAATCTGGGATACCATGAAAAGACCAAACCTGAGAATAATTGGAATTGAAGAAGGGGAAGATACCAGCTCAAAGGCACAGAAAATATATTCAACATAATCATAGAAGATAACTTTCCCAACCTAAAGAAGGAAATGCCTATACAGATACAAGAAGCTTTCAAAACATGAAATAGACCAGGACTACCCCCCCAAAAAAAAATCTGCTCGCCACTAAATAATAATAAGCCACTAAACCTACAGAAAAAAGAAGAAATACTAAGAGCTGCAAAGGAAAAGGGCCAAATTACCTATACAGGCAGACCCATCAGAATAACACCAGACTATTCAATGGAAACAATGAAAGCAAGGAGATTCTAGTTAGATATTATACAGACTCTAAAAGATCATGGCTGCCAATCCAGACTACTATACCCAGCAAAGCTATCAATCACCATAGATGGAGTAAGCAAGATAATTCATGACAAAACCATGTTTAAATAATACCTATCCACAAATTCAGCCCTACAAAAAGCACTAGAGGGAAAACTCCAACCTAAGGATACTAGGTAAACTATTGAAACCACAAACAATCAATAATCCACAGAAGTAAAACCCAAAGAAGGGAAAGACACACAAGCTACCACAAAAAAAATAACAGGAAATAATGATCATTGATTGTTAATATCCCTTAATATCAATGGACTCAAGTCACCTATAAAAAGACACACCCTAAGACGATGGATACAAAAACAGAAACCATCCTTCTGCTGCATACATGAAGCACATCTCAGCTTCAAAGACAGACACAGGCTCAGAGTAAAGGGTAGGGAAAAGACTTTCCAATCAAATGATCCTAAGAAACAAGCTGGTGTAGCCATCCTAATATCTAACAAAATAGACTTCAAACTAAAATTAATCCAAAGAGACCCAGATGGATATTACTCATTCATCTCAGGAAAAATTCATCAAGATGAAGTCTCAATCCTGAATATATATGACCCCAACACAGGCAACAAGGGCACCTATATATATGTGTGTGTGTGTGTGTGTGTGTGTGTGTGTGTGTGTGTGTGTGTGTGTGTGTGTGTGTGTGTGTGTATGTGTATATATACATATATATATAAAAGAAACACTACTAAAGATTAGACTTCAAATCAAACCCCACACACTAATAGTGGGAGACTTCAATACCCCACTTTCATTCACCCTTGGATAGGTCAACTAGACAGAAACTCAACAGAGAAATAAGGGATCTAACAGGTTATGACCCAAATGGACTTAACAGATATATATAGAACCTTACAACCAAACAAAAAGGAATATACATATGTCTCAGCACCCCACGGAACTTTCTCTAAAATTGACCACATACACAGTCATAAAGCAAACATCACAAAAATGGGATAACTCCTTGTATCCTATAAGACCACCATGGTCTAAAGTTAAGAGTTCAACAACACCAAAAATCGCAGAAAGCCTATAAATTCATGGAAACTGAACATCTTTCAATTGAACCACCTCTGGGTCAAGAAAGAAATTAAAGACTTCCTAGAATTTAATGAAAATGAATCCAAAACATATCCAAACTTATGGAACACAATGAAAGCAGTGCTAAGAGAAAAACTCATAGCACTAGATGCCTATATGAAAAACTTAGAGAAATCTCACACAAGAGACCTAACAGCACAGCTGAAGGCTTTAGAACAATTAAAAGCAAACTCACCTAGAAGGAGTAGACAGCAGGAAATAATCACACTTAGGGCTGAAATCAATACAATAGAAACAAAGAGAACAATACAAATAGTCAATGAATCAAAGTGTTGGTTCTTAGAGAAAGTCAACAAGATAGATAAACCCTTATCCAAGCTAACCAAAGGCAGAGAGAGAATATCCAAATTAACAGAATCAGAAATGAAAGGGGGACATAACAACAGATACCCAGGAAATCCAGAGAATTATCAGGTCAACTTTGAAAATCTATACTCCACTAAAATGGACAACCTAAAAGAAATGGACAGCTTTCAGGACAGGTGCCACTTACCAAAATTAAATCAAGATCTGTTTAAGACCTAACTAAATAGATCTGTAACATCAAAGAAAATTGAAACTGTTATTAAAAGTCTCCCAAGTAAAAAAAGGCCAGGACAAGATGGATTCAATGCAGATTTTACCAAACATTCAAAGAAGAACTAATACAAATATTCCTCAAGCTGTTGCATAAAGTAGAAACTGAAGGAACATTGCTGAACTCTTTTTATGAGGCCACAATCACCCTGATTCCCAGGCCACTCAGAGATGCAACAAAGAGAGAGAATTATAGACCAATGTCCCTAATGAACATTGATGTAAAATTACTCAATAAAATTCTGGCAAACCAAATCCAACAACATATCAAAGAAATCATCCACCACAATCAAGTAGGCTTCATCCTGGAAATTCAGGGATGGATCAACCTACGAAAAACTGTGAATGTCATCATCATATAAACAAACTAAAAAAAAACCACACGATCATCTCCTTAGATGCTAAAAAGCCTTTGACAAAATCCAATATCTCTTCATGATAAAAAGTCTTGGAAACATCAGGAATACAGGGGAAATACCTAAATATAATAAAGGCAATGTACAGCAAGCTGACAGCCAACATCAAACTAAATGGAGAAACTGTTGCGTGAATAAATGAGACTCAGGGATAGATCTCTGAGGAAGTCGGAGATATTAGAGAAAGTAAACACCACGGTCAGATCTTACCCAGCTGTCTTCCAGCTTCCTCAGCCTGGCTTCCCTTGGCTTCTTCTCCTGGCTTTCTATCCCTGCCATAAATACTCTTATGGCAAATTAAGGTATGAACCCACCACTGCCTGCTTGGGAGTCTGGAATTCCTTCTATAATCTAAAATGTCCTCGACTCAGTCGGGATTAAAGGCATAAGTCACCACTCACAGGATATTTCCTGTGCTATGAATCACCACTCTGATTCTCCTAGACTGACTGTGGTTAGAGCTCTGGAACTTCTGGAGTTTTTATTAAATCCCCACATAGACTGTGGGTAGATTCCCTCTGATATCTCCGAAACTTCTGAAGCTTTTATTGAATCCCCACAAGAAACACTCAAAGCAATCCCACTAAAATCAGGAACAAGACAAGGCTTTCCTCTCTCTCCTTATCTATTCAACATAGTTTTTGAAGTTTTAGCTAAAGCAATAAGAGACAAAAGGAGATTAAGGGGATACAAATTGGAAAGGAAGAAGTCAAACTATCTCTATTTGCAGATGATCATATATGTAAGTGGACCCCCAAAATTCTACCAGGAAACTCTTACACCTGATAAACACCTTCAGCAATGTAGCAGAGTACAAGATTAACTGAAAAAAACAATAGCCCTCCTATACACTAAGGATAAAGGGCTAAAAAAGAAATGAGAAACATCACCATTTATAATAGCTGCAAATAGCATTAAATATCTTTGAATAACTCTAACCAAAGAAGTAGCAGGCCTATTTGACAAAAACTTTAAGTCACTGAAGAAAGAAATTGAAGAGGATATCAGAAAATGGAAAGATCTCCCATGCTCCTGGATAGGTAAGATCAACATAGTAAAAATGGCAATTTTACCAAAAGCAATCTACAGATTCAATGCAATCCCCATCAAAATTCCAACACAATTTTTTACAGACCTTGAAAGAACGATACTCAACTTCATGTGGAATAACAGGAAACTCAGGATTGCTAAAGCAATTCTGCTCAATAAAAGAACTTCAGGAACCATCACCATCCCTGACTTCAAACTATACTATAGAACTACAGTAATAAAAGCAGCCTGGTACTGACATAAAAACAGACTTGTAGATCAATGGAGTAGAATCGAAGACCCCAACATTAACCCACACACCTAAGAACATCTGATTTTTGATAAAAAGGCCAAAAATATTCAATGGGAAAAAAAGATAGTATTTTCAACAAATGGTGTTGACATAACTGGATAGTAGTATATAGAAGAATGCAAATAGATCCAGACCTATCACCCTGCACAAACTTCAACATAAACCCAGCCACACTAAACTTGATAGTAAAAAAAAAAAAAAGTGGGATATACCCTCTGACACATTGGCAGAAGTGACCACTTCCTAAATATACCACTAGAAGCACAGACACTAAGAACCAGTAAATGGGACCTCCTGAGACTGAGATGCTTCTGTAAGGCAAAGGACACAGTTGATAAGACAAAACAACAGCCTAGAGAATGGGAAAAGATCTTCACCAACCCTACATCTGACAGAGGACTGATCTCTAAAATATATAGAGAAATCAAGAAACTAGAGGCCCAAAACCTAAATAACCCAATTTAAAAAGTGGGTTCAGGGCTAAAAAGGGAATTCTCAACAGAAGAATTACAAATGGCTAAAAGGCACTTAGAAGTTGCTGAACAGCTTTAGCCATCAGAGAAATGCAAATCAAAACAATTTTGAGATACCACCTTACACCTGTCAGAATGGCTAAGATCAAAAACACAGATGGAAGCCTATGCTGGAGAGGATGCAGAACAAGAAAACACTCCTCCATTGTTGGTGGGTGTGTAAACTTGTACAGCTACTCTGGAATGCAGTATGATGGTTCCTCAGAAAACTGGAATCAATCTCCCCAAGGATCCAGCAATACCACTATTGGGCATATACCCGAAGGATGCACATTCGTACCCCAAAGGCTCAACTATGTTCATAGCAGCGTTATTCATAACAGCAAGAACCTGGATGCCTCTCAACTAAAGAATGGATTAACAAACTGTGATACATTGACACAATGTATCAGCATTTAAAAAAATAATGACAAATGGATGGATTTGGAGAATATCCTCCTGAGTGAGGTATCACAAGCCTAGAAAGAAAGGCATGGGATGTACTCACTCATAAGTGGATTTTAGACAGAAAGCAAAGAATACCCAAGCTGCAAACCACAACCCCTGAACAGCCTGGGATCAGAAGGAACATCAGAGAGACATCCAGAGATTCCCCTAGGAAGGGAAAATAGAGAAGATCACCTTAGCAAATTGGGGTGATAACAGGCTGCAACCAAGAAGAGTTGGGAACAAATCATGAAAGAAGGAGATGGTTGAGTGAGAGGAACAACAAGAGAAAGAAGAGAGATGGACATCTCGATAGAGGAAGCCAGTGTGGGGTTGGAAAGAGACCGGGTGCTAGGGAAATGTTCAAGAACTCACAGGATGTCCCTGGCTAGATCTCCAAATAATAGTGGAGGGGTACCTAAACAGGACTTACCCTTAAACAAATGAATAACGACCCTAAGTCATCACAGAACCTACATCCAACAAAGAATAGAGATGGAGGCAGAGAACCATAGCTGAGCACTGAGCAGAGCTCCTGGTCCAGCCGAGAGCAGCAGAGGAGAGTCTGTAAGGGGATAGGGATTATGAGAAAAGTTCCCACAGTGATGGCTGACTGGAGCTCTGGGGAGCTCACTGAATGAAGAATAGCCACTGGAGATCTTGGGGGGGGGTCTAGGCCCTCCAGTGGTAGGCAACTGCCGATTGGCATGGGCAGTATGGGTTCAAAACAGTCCCTTTATTAATGAATGATAGTCACAGCATACAGAAAGACTTCCCACATCGCTTCCCCTTTTCTGTCTAACCAAAAAGAAAGGTTTCAATTTTAACATAGTAAAATTACATATGACAAAATAGCTAGCATGGCTATAAGTTTGGTTATCATAGATGAGTACTAATCTGTGTTTCTTAACTATATATTGCAATTTTGAATGAGTTACATAAACATAATAAGCTAGAGTAGAAATATACATACAGTATAACAAAATTGGCCTCAAATTTGTATCAGTAAACCAAAATCCATACCAATGTAAAATATTTTGAGATTATTTACTGTTTTTTGGATTAAAATAGATTCAATGAGCTAGCTTTTTAAATCATTCTTATATCATATCTCCCTTTTTTCTTTTTTCCATTATTTTTTATTTTATAAAATAATGTCTTTTTTATCCATATATCCCCCTCTTCCCCCTGCTTCCCCCCTCCAATCCCTCCCAGTCAGCCTTCAGCCTCCCCCTTCCCACCCCACCATCCCCTCTCCCAAAAGGGCAAGAAGTCCCAAGGTGGGTCAGCTCAGCATGGCACATCCACTCCAGGCAAGTCCGATTTCCTCATCCCAAAATCAAGACTGGGTTAGGTGTTCCTCTGCAGGGAATGTGCTCCAAGGTGCCAGCTCACACACAGGAACACAGTCTGACCCAAGCGTGAGTCTCCTTTCTCAAGGGACTCACTGATGTATAGACATATTTATAGACCTCTCTCTCTTTTTCTGCTTCCTGACATAAGACCTATAGTTCTTCCTCACACATGTCCCATATTGACACTCACTATGAAGTCCTCAGCCAGAACTGACATATGCCCTTGAAAAGAAAATGGTGAGCTGACATACTTCTTTCTCTATAAGTAGTGGGTACTGTGTATATTGCTGTAGCGATAAAAGGCTAACTGGTATGGATACTGAGCTGTACCAATAGATGTGTAGAAATAAGTTTAAAAGTAATGGGAAATCTCAGATTGCCGGTACCATAAGGAGCTTTGTAAAAGGGAACCAGGAAGGGTTTAACACAGCAACTGTGAGACATGGAAGGTAGTTTGTCAGCTTCCCCATCAGCTTTGCCTCCTGTTTCTCCTCTCTCCTCGAATGGGTAGATGCTTGCTCTTCTGTAAACAGGCTTCCCCTAATGGAGATAGACCTTTTATTTGTTAGGAATCTTGGTTGAAATAAGTGAAATCTGAGTGCAACTCACAGACTGAGGCAAAAAAACAAAACAAAACCAGAGTGAGACACCGAGGGAGCCTTGGCTTATCAACCGGAAGGTCCAGGCTCCACTGATGACCTGGAGTTGCTTCTCTTGATCTATCAGCCCCTTAAGATCTGTCCCATCTGTGCATAGCAGGCTGGAGGGAAGGGAGAGTCCCTGTGCTTGTCTGGGATCCACAGCCACTGTGACTTCACCGCTGAGTAATAGCTCAGACTGCACCAGTCCTGGGGCATCTGGTGTGGACCTGAGTCTTCCAACGGAAGCTGCACTGTAAATGAAGATGGAAGGTGTAAAGGAAAGTCTGGGTTCTGTTATGAAATAAATGGAGAAATGTGTGGGTTTAGACAAACTCAATTTTTCTTTCTGATATTGCAAACTATATTTACGTTTCTTGTACACAAAGATTACACATATCTTGTACACGTATCTGTCATTATTTTCTTAGAACGCTACGGTCCTATTTGCAAACCATACCAAATTTCATACCTTAAACCAACAGTGATGAATTATTTCCCACTGTTCTTTGAGTTGAGCTTAGATGAGAAATTCTGTCCTATATAGTACTGTCATGTGGCTGGCTGTGGTCTGGAGTTAGATGAGGGAAGGACTGGGTAGCCTTTCCAGTCTAGCTTTTGTCTCTGTGGCCATCATCATCCCACTTAATCTAGGCTTCTTTATGGTTTGATGGACAGCTCCCACAAGTGGGAAGGTGGAAGCTGTCAGGTACTTTTAAGGCCTTGCCTTGAAGTTTCCGATACATCACTTTTTCATCCTGTTTACCAAAGTGAGTCACAAGTACAGCTCCGACTCGGGGAGAGAGGATATCAGTACAGTCTGGAAGGATAAACACCTGGCAGACACTGTGCAAAATTACGCTCATACCAAAAGTTGTGCCCTAGAAACATTTTGCCATTGTATTGTTCCCTGAAGTGTGTAAGACTGTGTGCTTCACACACGAATTCCAACCTTTAGTAATTTACAGGCTTAGCAATAACACAGATTATTGTTGTAAAACTCTCAGTGTGGCTAAACTCAGGCATGTATAGGTCACAGAAATACTGTGAATATCTGCAGCATCAGGACCTGACATAGTGTGCATGTGTGTGGCATCACCTCGTTTAATAAAGGGCAGATCTGACCTCCGCCCCTTTCTACTTCCTCACAGTTGCCATTACATTCAATTGTGTTGTTGTGTTCTATGCTATTGTTGTAATCTATTTTGGGGATGGTGGCTTTGCTGTGCTAAGATCCACATGCTGTACGATGAAGCCACTTAAGGTACAGAAGGCAGCAGATTCTGGGATAGAGTTGTGTCATTCCCACTCCCTAAGATGCCCTGAGCTCCTCAGCAGTGACCTCACCCCACTCTCCCACCTTAGGGAATTACCAATCAGCTGGGTGCTTAGAGTCAGTCACCTTTAGGGGGAGCTTCATGACAAGGGGATGGTAAGGTGGTGTTTTAGGTTTCTTTTACTTTGGGTATTTGCAGCCATTTTAGAGCCTATAACTGTACTTTATTCCTTTTTGTTGCTGAGCTGAGTCTGTTGTATAGAGCTTTCTGTTTTTATTTTTCATCTGTGAAAGCATTCAGGTTGTTTCCTCGTTGTGACTATCATAAATGATGTTATTGTGAACATTACTAGGTTCACATGTGAAATTAACTTTTCTAGGGTTTCAATCCCTATAAACGCAGTTGCTGGGTCACACAGTGATTCTGGATTTTACCTTTGGAACAAATGCTTTCAAAGTGTTCTCCACTTTGTCCAGGCTGTGTTGAAGTGACTGCAGCCTTCCACATCCCTGCTAGATATGTAAGAAGGTGGCAGGTTCTTCACATCTTTACCAACACCTGGTGCTCTCTGTCTTTTGCTAAGAGCGGTTTTGAAATCATATCTCATTTTGTTTTTTATGAGAATTTCCCTGGTGACTATTGATGTGTATATTTCATATACACATTTCCCTTTTATGATAAGATGTACATTTACATTTGTAAATAATATGTTAATTTGTTTCCCATGCATTGAGTGATTACTAGAATTTTATACAAGTGTGATATGTGTAGGTATGCATAGAAAATATTATAAAAAATAAAAGTTTTGAGATTCATTTGTAATGATATTTGTGACTAAAGTTCATTTCCATTATTTTACATATCTGTCTTATGAATAGCAAAGTTTATTTTCTCATTTTTCCATGGATGACACTTGGATCATTTCTAATTCTTTTGCTCTTTATGTACAAGGATGCTGTAAATATATTTTATATGCAGAGGCACAGATGCCACAATTTCTCTAGGGCATAAATAGGAGTAGACCTTTGGGACCACAATTTCAAATCTCCTCTTCACTGACAAACAGACCTCACTAGCCATCTTTCCAGCACTGAACAATGTCAGCCTCTTGGTCTATACTGATCTGTAAGAGTGCATTACATCTTAATGTGGCTTCAGTTTGCATCTCCCTAATCCTGAAACAGGACAGCTGATCTTATGGGTAGGAACTGCTGACCTTGCTCTCTGATGTCCAGTCCAAGTTTCTGTCCTTTGCCTCTTTCCTAATGCTTGTAGAAGTTACTTTACAATCTGAACAGTGAAAAATGCTGTCTGTTGTGCATATTGTGAGACCTCCAAACATGGGCCTCTTTTCTTAAAAAGACTTTTTATATCACTATTTGATGAACAGAAACTCTTGAGTCTAACAAGTCTATAAACATGATTTGATTTAACTCCTTTGTATCTTAAACTTTTCCCTTACTTCAGGGTCATGAAATTACAATCTCAAAGCATCTCCTAAATTGTTTAAATCCTTGCCCTTCATGTTTAAATATTTGCGTGAGGTGAAACTGATTTTGCTATGTACAGGGGAACATATGTGGTGCAATATGAATTGCCCACAGTCCCAGACCACAGAAAAGCCCATCTGTAGCTCCCTGGTTTGTCTTGCAAGGTGGGCTTTCTGTCCAGCCCTGGCTGTGTGCTGGTCAGCCTCTGCTCTCTGTTCAGCTGGCATATTCATGTTATCTCGTTTCCATCCTACTGATTTAACGGCTGGGTCACTTAGCTGGACAGATTCTCGTGGTAGCTAAATCCTCTCTTACTTCCCTTTGTTGGGAGTGTCTTAGCATCCCTCACACTCTACCATGGACAAAGCATATGCTGAGGCAAACGATCTTCGTTACAGCCCCAGCCATTGACTACTCCTCATCTTCACCCTTCCAGGTAAAGTTTAGAATACAATTGTTGACACAGAACAACTACTGTAATTTTTGTCAAAATCACTCAGGTGCAGCAGAATCAAGGAAGAACAGACACCTTCATAGCACTGAGACTTCTGGCTTATCTCTTAAATACATTTCACAAAAACTTGAAAGTGCTCTCAATCTGGACTTGGATATCTTCAGGAGATTTATCTCTAGATACAGAGTGGTTATGATACTGTTAAGAATTATGTCTCTTTGGAATTGTGTGTTCTGTTTGCGCTAGTGTGCAGAGATGCATTTGACTTCTTCATTTTGCCTTTGTCTGTTTGTTGGCTTTAGAGACAGGGTCTCAGTATGCATCTCTGGCTGGCCTGGAACTTGCTGTATAGGCCAGGCTGTCCTTGAAACTCACAGAGATCTACATGCCACTGCCTCTCAACTCAGGCATTAAAGGCATGCCAGGCCATGCCTGGCCTAACCTCGTCCTTCACTTCTTTCTTTTCAATGTACTGAACTTGCTCAGCTCCTAGGCTCTTATTTCCGTGTGGATTCTCTGTTTCTTAGCTCTGATCATGTAGACTTCTCATCGATTATGAATAGTGAGGGACTGTCCTAGCATATCCTGCATCCTGTCCTGTATCCCCTTTCATTTCTTTGCCATGTATTGGGAAGAACCTCTAATATTAGTTGAATACAAGAATTCCTTTTGTTCCTTTTTTATTCTTCTTGACTTCCAGGAGTATGGTGAGTTCAGAAATGAAAGTCAGCACAGAGGAAACCAGTGTTTAGAGGCCGACTGTCGTGCACTCCCAAGAGCACCTTCCTCAATACTTCTTCTAATCTATATCCAACTTTTCTAGCCACTTGTATCAGTTTCCTAGTTTTAATTTTCAAGTCATACAAGGTAGAAGACAATCTGAACAGTAAGGGCATGTCCAAGCCTCTCTGTTTCACTTCTGGCAGAGCCTTGTGGCTGCTGCCAATTCCCTGAGTGACTCTGAAGACACGCCATTTGCATATGTATATATGTGGCTTTTCTTCATACACATCCCAACTCCCCCACTTCTCTGCTTCTTGTTATTCACTGGCGCAAATAGCCCTCTTTCCTGTTACTGCCATCACCTAGGATTTAAAAGAACATTTTTAACGTTTATGTATTCATTGTATGTGTGGGCTTGACACATGTGCAGAGGCTGGGCTATGATTTTCCAGAGTCAGTCCTTTCTCCTGTGAGAGTCCTGGGGATGAAGCTCAAGTCCTCTGGCTCAGAGATTTTCTGGCACCAATCAGTCCTTGTCCTTTTCCCTGTTGTGGTCTGTGCTCTCCAGCTGCCTTGTCCAGCACAGTACGGGATTCTCTCCTGAAAATCCATTCTTTGCAGGTGTCTAGTTGACGCCTAGTTGACAACTAGGCAGGGCCTAGCTGAATTTTCTTTGTTAATTCCTGATTTCAAAGTGAGTGATCTTTGCTCCTTTTCTCTGTTTGAGTGGCCAGCTATGGTCAACAGAGACCTATTAATTATTGAATTGAGCAAACAAAAGCTTTCTCTAAAGTTTCTGCTGGGCTGGAACTTTGAGGCTTCCTAGACTGGAGAGCTTTATGGTAACTACATCCGCTTTCTTAGAGTCACTTATTAACCATATTAGCCTTCACTTGTGACCTTTTAGAGAAGGTATTAAATCATTGTTGAGTTTTGCCTTCTATAATAACAGAAGTACTTTGTGAACGGCATATACCAAAGACTATGCTAATGAGTAAGCAAGTGAACTATAAACAGACTTTGTTAGCATTTGGTTATTATGCTAAGTATCCAATCAGGGACATCACAAAAAGAATAGAAATTTGTGGGTTTGACAATCATCATAAGGCAGTTCTTTAGCCTGTTTTTTTTTTTTTTTTTTAAGGAAATGAGTTCACTCTCACTTTAGAAATGGCTTTGTAGGCAGGGACATAAACCTCAAATAAGTATAATTTAAATATAAGTGTAATTCCATATAATTTTCTCTCCTCAAGAAGTCCAGGTCTCCACACAGGACTCCGGTGTCCCCTGTCATGGTGGCAGGCATCCAGCTTGTGCTGACATTTTCAGAATATGGCCCTACATCACAGGGCAGGGGCAAACTCAGCATCTCTACCATTTAGAAAATAGAAGAATTTACCCTCTGCTTCAAAGATGTTTCCTCCAAGTTGCTTTCAGTATTTCTGATTATACTCTATAAGGCAGAACCAAATCAGATAGGATTCTGGGAAATGTAGTTTTTACTGGAAGCAGCCATGTCCCTGTCCAGAATTTGGGAATTTTATTACTGAGGTTGATAGGATAGCATAGGTATTGGAGACAAATAAAAGTTATTTGAATAAAATATGAATGAATTGCTCATCAAAGGTCTGACTGACCCTTTGTAGCTTGTTCCGTCTCTGTCACTGGTTATTCCCACTGCTTTGAACCTCCATTTCTATTTCCTTTTCTGGAAAGAGGAGGGTTCATCCCACCTTTGCACATTACTGCTGGAATTCCTTAATTAGGTGCTCTGTCACCATGATTTTTCATCATTTCATGTCTAATATCACTAATACTTCTGCTTTGGAGCATCTACCACAGTTGAAACTAAATTATTCCCATTGTGATTTGCTTTATTCTACCCCAGTTTCACCGTCAGGCCTCTGAGTCCTATGAATCAGGGACTTAGTTCTTCATGCTTATATTCCCAGCATCAGACTAGCGTCTACTAAATCTTTCCCTACTGTCACGCCCATTCTCGCCCGCAAGGATGACGCAACACCAGGCTCTTCTTTCAGCAGTTTATTCAGGAACCTTGAACATGGCTTCTTCTTCTTCTTTTGGGGTACCCGCTCCCAGCTAAATACCTTCTGGACTGCCAATCACGGGGCACCACGTGGGCCATGCCAATAGGTCCGGATATACCGGAGCAAACCAAGAGCTTAGCCTTAGAGAAATAAGGAGTTGTTTATCTCAGAGAGAGCTCACCATGGGGAAGGTGGAAGGGGAAGCCAGCGCTATCTTAAGGTGCGGCCACCCTACCCCAGGGAAAACTCACTGTTAATTTGATTAAACAAAAATAAAATAGTCTAGGTAGGAATAATCTTAGAGTTCAAAGTGACACGAGCTTTGCTTTAAGGCTGGAGCTGATAAGATATCTCCTCAGGACTTCTTTAGCCACTGTGGACCACAGAGTTATACTTGGAAGCCTGATGGCTTCCACAGGAGGTTAGGAACAGTTATCCACTGCTTCCTCGTCCATCCCCTGTCCTGCCACAGTCTGCAATGTCAACAGCTAAGGTTAAAGGTAAAAGGAAAGAGAAACAAGACAGTAAACAAGGGATGTGGAGGTTTCAGGATTGAAAAAAGAAGTCCTATGTTTTATGGCGTCATCTAATGAGCTTTTGAATAAAACACTTTCATTTTACAAGAGAGGTAATTATTGAATAACCTGGATTCTATTTTCTTCAATCCATTAGTTATCAGGAATGAAAATTTCACTTCATATTGAAAGTCTTCCTTCCTCAAGCACCCTGATTAAATCTCCTGCTGTGGAAAGAACAGTAGCCCCTCATGTTTATGCTTTCATGGACAGTCTTACCATGCCAGAAGGCCAGTGTGCTGCTGGTCTGTGCTGACCCAATGCACAGGAGCAGAGTGAGCAGAAAGCCATGTGGCCTTCAAGGACTCTGCAGTGATGCAGCTCTTGAAAATGTATGGCACTCTGCTGGGATTTGGTTACCCCTTCACCCCTAAAGTGGCATGTCAAAAAGCAAAATTCAAGCAGTTGTGCTTCTGGGTTGGCAGATGATTTTATTTTATGCAGAAATTTTTATCCTTGCTTTGAAAGAAAAAAATACATCTTTTTATAAGTGTCAGTCATGGATTGGGGTGTGAATGAGAGTCACATCTGAGAAGACAACTGTTTTAAAAATAGCTGGGGAAAAAATAACTTTTTCTACTCGATGTTTAAGCATTGGTGGTCAGAATCAACACAAAGTTAGGGGGGGACTGGGGAGAAGGAAGTTGACCTTTAAAATACGTCTTGTGAAGGCTTGGAAGCTTCCAAAATGCAGAGATTCAGAGCTTTAAGTTGTTTTGGAAACTGTGAATTTCAGTTTTCCTATAACGTGAGGCTCTGATGAACTGAGGAGTTTCGGCGTCTGTCAAACCATAGGACCTTTCTCACATTTCTCCAAGAGTTTAACTTAATAATGCCTGCCTTTCGTCTTTAAAAGTTTAGTGCTTCAAATCATCTTTTAAAAAATTCCCCATAAAATAGAAACTTTTCTTCCCAGGTTTTAAAGTATCACTTACCTGTTACACTTCCCAGCTTAGAGCTTCTCTCGCTTCTGCTGGTGTCTCATATTTATGTCCCATGCTGACACCTCTTGCCTTTAAAACAGGAAAGTTCACGAACCCTGGCTCGAAAGTTGAGATGAAAGAATGTGAAGGCAAAATGTACGAAGTGATAAACTTGACTTGGAGATGAAGGCAGTACTGTTCCACACTGTTCCCAAAATACTCTGTCTTCTAGAGAAATGTAGTCATCAAAGTCTAAGCACAAATCAGGAGTCAAGGGTAAAATTTTACCCATTTAAAAATACCACCTCCAGTGTGTTTCTGCAGTTATCACTTCAGATGGCATTGGTGTTTTTAAGTACACACTCATCTCTTCCGGTGATGAAAACGCCTGCGTAACTATTCTTAGAAATTTTAAGGGACTTCTGAGTCAATGGGGACACTAGACTTCCTGCATGCTGGCTGTCAATCAGCACCCATCCTGGCTACTGTGTTCAGTAGAATATGTTGGAGAGGAAGACATGCAGTCAGTCAAGGGAGTCAGGCTTCAGTTGGGTATATATAGAGCTGTAGAAAAAGTAGTTCTGAGGGCAGTGGCAGAATACAGGTGCATGGCTGCACTGGTGTCACCCGGGGGATTAATCTGCTTTCAGCCTAGATCTCAAAAGGAAGTGACAGTTGCCATCACATCCATGGTAAATAGTCCCTCTTTTTGTTGCAAGAGACAGATGTCATTCTGATCTAGTAAGAGCGAGAGAGCCAAGCATGATGGCACACCATTCCCAGAAAGATGAGTTTTTTTAAAAAAAAAAAATAAAATAAAAAAGAATGCCAGCATTCTCGGTAGGCAGAAAGTATCTAATTAATTAATTAATTAATTAATTAATTAATTAATTAATTAATTAAAATGAGGTCCTCCTTGGCAACGCTCTTCAGTCCTGTTTCACAAAGAGAACTGATGAACCCATCAGGATGGATGGCAAGGAGGTGAAGAGGACTGTTGTGGAGCACACAAAGTCTGTGCATGCTGGAATATAAAGATGAAGGCTTCCCATGCACTCAGGTGTATGTCACTGGTTATTGGTCAACGTCACAAAAGAAAGTCAGGGAAATTTATATTGAAAACATTCAGAAAAGATCTTGACATTTGATACTGCTATATCAGCCAAGTGTGGCCCTGGATTCCTATTCCATATATTGGACTGACTGCCTTTTCAAGTTGAAGACAAACAGGAAACAGGAGAAACATACAGCTGAGATTACTCAAACCAAAGACCTGAGTCCACTGCATCACGTGCTTGGTACTTACAAGTAGAACAAGTGTCGGGCATAAGCTCAGTGAACAAAACACACTCGTAGCTCAGAAAATTACAGTTTTTGAAAACTACCATCTATGTCTTGTGAGTGTATGGCTGTGACCTTGGGTTTGCATGCAATCTTGTGCTAGTGCTGAAGGGCAGCTCAATTTGGAACAGTAACAAAGCCAGGAGAGATAGTCACCTACCATTAAGACCACCCTGCTGAGAGCAGGCTGTCTCTGGGGGGGGTGGGGGAAAGACTTAGAAATTAACATAAAGAGAGCTATGGCAAGTCTGGTGAGCAGAGACTGAGTGGACAAAATGCTAAACCTAGGTTGGAAGACGACATCTTCCTTTGCCTCTTAACCAGCTGAGAAATCTTTTTCCTCCTGGGCCTGAACGTTCTCATTTAAAAAATGAAAAAAAAGTCTTCATACTTTCATGCCTAAAATCTAAATGAGAGGATATATGTGAGAGAATGTTGTGACTATACATAAATATAAGTGAGAATTTTAAGAATTAGGAGATGACAAAAAATTAATGGTCTAGAAGAGGGCAAACATTGACTAGAAGCTGCCATCAGCTGGACCTTTGGCTTGTGAGCCATGGGCAGCGAGTATTTGACTCTCCTGTTATTGCTCAAAAGGAGCCATAAGCAGCACGTGAATGCGCATTTTCATCAAACTCTACTTACAAAGCCAAAACGTAGGGTGGATCTGACCCAGGAGATATGGTTTGTCTGCCTCTGAACTAGAGGCCTACTGAATTCTAATCATCTTGCGAGGTGACCTTGTGTTTGTTATTTTTAGTTCCCAAGCCTCTATTTCTAAGTTTGTCTCCTCAGTGATATAACACATGGAAGAATGAAGGCCCTTGTTAAAGAAAAGAGTTTTGATTAATAATGGTTTGAATTACAAAATAAATCAGTACATGAGATAAATTAGCTGAGTTATAAGTGTCATGTGGGTGGGAAGAAGGATACTCCATTGTCTCAGTTACTGTTCTATAACTGGGACAAGATGCCATGACCAAAGATGCCATGTCCAAAGACGTCATGACCAAAAACGCCATATCCAAAGATGTAATGACCAAAAATGCCATGTCCAAAGACACCATGTCCAAAGACACTATGTCCAAAGACTCCATGTCCAAAGATATCATGACCAAAAACACCATGACCAAAGCAACTTACAAAATAAAGCATTTAATTTAGTGCTCACAGTTTTGAAGAGTAGTTTGTGAGCATCATGGCGGGAGCATGGCAGCAGGTAGGGGAAATGGCACTGAAGCAGTGGCTGGAAGCTTACATCTCACCCACAAGCATGGGGCAGAGAAATGATGGGGAATGGTCTGAGGGCTTTTGAATCCTCAAAGTCTACCCCCAGTGACACACCTCTTCTAACAAGGCCACACCTCCTAATCCTTTCCAAATAATTTCACCAAATAAAGACCAAGTATTCAAATATGTGAGCCTATGGGGCCTTTCTCATTCAAACAACCAGACATGGGTATCCACTCATGTATGCACATGTGTGAGCAGTTTGTATGCATATGTTCATGGTTAAGCCATCAACATTGGCTGTCTTCTGTTGGTAGCTGTCTTATCTGTCTATCTATGTATTTATTTATTTATTTATTTATTTATTCATTTATTCATTCATTCATTCATTCATTCATTCATTCATTCATTTATTTATTTATTTATTTATTTATTTATTTATTTATTTATGTATGTATGTATTTAGGCACAGGTCTCTCACTAAACCTAGAGCTCAATGATGTCAAGACTTAGCAGGCCACTGGGCTCCGGGATCTGCTGTGTCTGCCTCCTCCAGCACTGGTATTATAGACACAAACCACTGTGTCAGGCTTTCATATTGTGATAGGGACCCACTGATCTCCCCATATTCTAAAATAAAGATAAAAGTTCAAAGGGTTAAGATATAGATCAGTGGTAGAGTGCACTTGCCTGAGATGAACAAGGTTCAATATGGATACTGGAGAAACAATTTTTAAGTAGAAGAATTGGTAAACTCAGACCGGCTTTTCAGATAAAAACTAAAACAACAGCTAGAACTTGGGAAAGGCTTCGGGGCTACACGAGGTCACGTAGGTGTAGGTGCAGCAAAGAATAACCTTGAACCTGATTTCTGCCCTTTACTCACTGAGATACTCAGGCAGCTCTGGACACTTGGCTTGGGAGGGATCCACAGTCCCTTTTCTGCGACAATGCCCTTTCTTCTTTTCCTTACTTCTAAGGATCATATGTTTGCTGACTCACTCTCTGAGCCATCTGCTAGAACCCCACACCCACATATACACATCCCTTGAAAGAGGATCCCAGCAAACCAAAATAAGAGGAACCCCTGTGCCAATAGAAGTCACAGTGAATCAAAAGAGGAGCAAGGAAGAGCGACCAACAAAACCCATGTATCTGGCATGGTTTTGGTTTCATCCATGAAAGTCTTTGGAAACCACTCAGTCCTGAGAAAACCAAAGAGGATTTGGTTACCATGGTGGTTAATTCTGGGTGTCAACCTGAATAAGGTAAGGAATATGCACAGAACTGGTAAAGTATTTTTTTGGGTCTAGACTGTTACAAATCTGAGTGCATTTAGGAGGCAGGGTCTGTCCTGCTGGAGCAGTGAATGGGTGGGGCACAGACAGCACAGGCAGGTAAACTGCTCTTTTCCTCTTGCCTCAGGCATCACAACTACACTTCCAGTTTTCCTTAGACTTCAGGAGCCTCTGACCTCTGGATCTTCAGGCTTTTAGGTTTAGACTAAGCATCTCTGAGTCTCTACCTTGCAGATAGCTGCTGTGGAACTTTCAGTCTCTATGATCATGGGAACAACTCCTCTAGTGAGTTACCTCTCTTCTGTCTTTGTCTGTCTGTCTGTCTATGTATATATCTATCTATGTATCTATGTATCTGTCTATCTGTCATCTATCTATCTATCTATCTATCTATTTATCTATCTATCTATTTATCTATCATCTTTATACTATTGTGGTGGTTTAAATGGGAATGGCCTTCATAGGCTCATATGTTTAAACACTTGGTCCCTAGTTGGAGGGGCAGTTTGGAAAAGATTAGGAGGTGTGTCACTTGGGGGTGGGCTTGAAGTTTCAAAAGATTTGTGCCATCCCCAGTATGCTCTGTCTTTCACTCGTGGCTCAAGATGTGTGTTCTTAGATATTCTTGTCACCATGTTTTTGCTCTGACATCATGACTCTAACCCTCTGAAACATAAGGCCCAAGTCAAGAGCTTTCTTTTATAGGTTGCCTTAGCCATGGTATTTAGTCACAGCAATAGAGAAGCAACTATACCAACTGTATGTTTTCTAAAGATTTATTTATTTATTATGTATATAACATCCTGCCTCCATGTATGCCTGCAGGCCAGAAGAGGACATCAGATATCTTTATATATGACTGTAAGCCACCAATCAGTGAGTGGGAATTGAGCTAGGACCGCTGGAAGGACAGCTAGTGTTCTTAACCTCTGAGCCATCTCTCTAGTCCAAGCCCACTGATTCTGTAGATCTTGTCTCTCTGGGGAACCCTAACCTACACAGTCATTCTGTGCATCAGCTAATGCAACCCTACCCTTTTTACTTTCCCTTTTAATACTATGCTGGTCCAAGGTGAAATGTATTCTCTTTTGTCTCACGTGTGAAGTCTGGTGACCTCATGAAGTGCAGGAAAAGGGTGCTGTGGTTCAGGTCTTATGCCGGGCTTTCTCTTTGAGCCCTGAGCCACACAGACAAGTTCAACAGTGCAGAGACTGCCAAGCTGAAGTGACACATGTGGTCACTCTTATCTTCTCCCCAGCTGGGCCCAACTTTCCATTTATTCCACAGAACCAAAGATGGCTGAAGTTGTTGTATGCCACAGAGCAGCTCATAGACCTGAAGAAATCTGCCGCTGGGGTGAACAAGCAATTCCCATTGAGGTAAACTATGGAAACCACTCAGCCGAGTGTATTATTAGAATCTATAATAAAATGTTTGTGTAAGCTGCCTGAGATAGTTGAGGCAAATGTGAAATATGGCCTGTGTAAAGCATTCTTAGCTTTTTTGTCTGCCATTATAAACAGCAAGCTACCTCCCAACAGGTGTTCTGCCAGTTCTGAATAACCCTCAGCCCTTCTGCATGGACAATGGTTCAGGTGAACTGAGCACGTTCTTTACCTCCACCTGTCTTTCCTCTGACAGCTTGGTATGCCAAGCTACCACATGCTTCATGGACTTCTTGATATTCCCATCTTGCTCTCTAGTCTTTGACTTTTTTTTCACAATGACAAACTGTATGCCTCAGGCCATCATCTCCACAAAGGGGACTCCATGCATCATCACATTTATCTAGAGCAGTGAACAGTTGACGGCTTCTTTCCAATTTGGCTTTATAATTGAAAACCTGATAGGTGAAACTACAGGTTGCTTAGGGCAAAGCTATATCTTAAGTGTCCTTGGACACTTTGGGTGGATGTACACTCTCAGCACTGTGGCAGTAGTAGGTGTCTCTCCTTCCGCTGCTTTGCAAGTCTGATCACCGTCCTTCAGCTTTGTGTGTCTCTAGGAAGAACAGTTCTTTGGAAAGGTTAGCATCTGTGTTAAGCAGGGTCATTAAAAGTAGGAAGCAAGCAGGCAACAGATTTTGGATCATTTTGAAAGCTTGCATTCATTTCTTCCTTCCTGACTTTTGCTTTTGAGTCATCTCCCACTTGTAACCCTTTCAAAGTTCTCACCTTGAGAGAACAAAAACCATGACATTACCATGTTTATTTACCATGTCTTGGAATGGCAGGAGGAAATGCCAGAAATGAGGTCCAAAGAGTTAGCTTATTTGGGAAAATGGCTCCCGGAGACCATGGGTAAGAGGCCATGGAAGACAAGAAGCAGAAGATGATGGTGATGTAGGTATGACCAGTTTAGGACAAAGACTTAGTCTCCAACTTCCCAGTAAAACTCCCTCCAGATCTGCATATGCTCAGTTCCCAGCCTTCTTCAAACTGTTGAAAATGCACAGAACTGCCAGAGTCCAGAACCCCAAAAAGACCACCAAGAGATGGAGTCCAATGCAACAGCAAAGAGTCTCTTCATTGACTCTGACTCAGCAGCATACAGTGGAGTAGGAGAGACCCTGAGCAGCTTGAGGCATAGGGGTGTCCTAGGGGCTTCAGAGCTCCAGGGACAGTCCTGGGATTGGCTCAGGCTCAGCCTAGAAGTATCTGTTATGAATTCATTGGCTGCTCCAAATTTTAAGGATGTTTCAACATTTAGCATCAGTCATTAGGGTTTATCTTTACCTTCAGCTTAGCAGATGTGCACCTGTGACTGTCCTTTCCGTTGTTAATTGACCCCTTCCCAAGAAAGGAATGTATGCAGTTTCTCTGTTAGCTCAGGGCCAACTGAGTCTAAGGACAGAAGCTAGGTGTGTGTCACATCCCGCTGAATCAGGGGCTGGGTCCTGTCACATTCTGCTTGAAGTTTGTTCAGGTTGCAGCCTGAGTCAGGCCAGGGTAGGGGTTCTGGACCAGGATCCCTTTAGGCTGAGGCTCTTCTGAAATAACCCCTGGCAGTATGGAAAGAGAGGCCAACGACTGCCTGATGGAGACAGTGAAGGGGAACACATGGCTAGAATGGAAGCTCAGCCTGAGCCCAGGGGAAAGCTGAACTTCTGGAGAGCCTAGGCAGAGAGAGCTGGAGTCTGGGGATGGCGATCTATAGAGGAAGTGCTCAGGGGAGACTACTTCAGCAAAGCTGTGCCCACTCACCTCCCATGCATAGATGTTCCCCTAGCCCAGCTTTGAGTGCCAAAGCTGGCAGTCACGAGCTCAGCTATAGACCAAAACCTGTGAGGGAGCCTTTCCAAGATATCACATTGTGATGGCTGTCTGGGGAGAGAGTGAGAGAGCCCACAGTGGAAGGCCAGAGCCCATGGTAATTCTGTCCTGGTTCTTCAGGAAGGGTGGGAAGGAAGGCTGGCTAGCACCCTCACATCCTGTTGTATAACTTTTTCTGCAGAAACATGAATAAATGCCTGTTTACTGCAGATAAAGCAGCAACAGATCAAAGAAACAGACTATGTAGGTCTGGCTAGGTTCGGCAGTGAGTTTATTGTGGTTACTTTTATATCATCCATTCTAGTGGATGTACTGCTGAAAAGCTCATCCCAGCATAGGTGAAAGCTGCATCCCTAGAGTTCTCACCCCAAATTTCAGACAACTCTACCCAAGAGTCCTCTGCAATTGTTCACAGTTTATATAACTTCATGGGGGAGGGGTGTCTAGGGAGACATGGTTACCAGGATCTTCCAAAGTCACATGAGCCTCCCACCTCCCTCCTGGAAGGAATGCATCCATCTAAGGAGACAGCTCCACATGTACTGCCGCCTCCAGCACATGAGTCTCATATCTGACAGCAATAACATGCAAGCGTGTCCCGGGAAAAAGCCTCTTTGATGGAAAAGCAGCCATGATGCTGAAGAGGAAATGGCCGACCAATGGCATGAATTTGCCCGCCCCTTTATGTGTTAGGGTGAATGGACGAGCTACAGCTCCCAGGTATTTGCAAGAAGCTGGGTTCTCACAAAAGAGCTACACGGAAAAGAGAAGACTTGTGTTAGAAGAGAGCTTTTAAAGGTGCCCAGCTTTTAGTCGCTGAGGGGATATTTGCAAAGAGAAGACAATTGGGAATGAGAATAGTTCTTCGGTTTTGTTCTTTGTTTTGTTTTGTGTTTTCGAGACAGGGTTTCTCTGTGTAGCCCTGGCTGTCCTGGAACTCACTCTGTAGACCAGGCTGGCCTTGAACTCCGGGATCCGCCTGCCTCTGCCTCCCAAGTGCTAGGATTAAAGGAGTGCACCACCGCTGCCACACAGTGTAAATAGTCCTTTGAAATTAAAAATGTTGAATACATATCAAAGTGAATAATGGAGGTAATGGGATAGAACTTATGGATAAAATAACAGTTCATAAATTTCTATAGTCTTTAAGTAAAAAAGGAGAAAGATGGAGAGGCAGCACCTGGTATTAATTCAAGCAAGGGCCATTTAAGGATGCAGAAATGTGTTTGTAAAAAGTTGATTTAAAGCATCACAATGAATAACTTATGAACTACTGTGATTATTAATAATTACTGTGATGGTTAATATTATCAACTTGGTGTGATCTAAAATCACATAAGAGACAGTTCTCTGGACATGACTGAGGGAGTCTCTGAACAGTTAACAGAGAGGGAAAATCTGCCCATTATGAAGGGTGCCATTCCACAGGCTGGGGTCACAGATTGGATAAAAAGGTGACCGCCAACTGAACACAAGCACTCACATCCCTCTGGGGGTGAAATGCAACCAGCCGCCTCCAAAGGCTCTAACAGGCCCAAATACGGTGCCAGGAGGTCGTGCCCACCCACGTCCTTCCCCCTTGCTAAATCACTAGGTTATATTCCTAATGCTAGCCACCAAGGTCCCTTCTCTTATTTGGTCACTTTTTTATGCCTGGCTCATTCCTGAGGCGGATCACCAAGGTTCAACTATCTAAATATCAAGGCTCAGCAATCAAAAATCCCCATTTGGCCACTGTAACTAACATGTCCAATCAGAATTTACCAACTTTTCTGTGAGAGAATTTCCACTGAGCCAAACCTGGTCTAGCTCCTGAATGCTGCACCAGCCTTAATCCACCTTTTGTTCTCTTGTTGCCCTCTCCGGGAATCTTATCTGAGAGTTTCTCAAGGGTACAAAGTCTATTCAAAACTTGGTTGGGAAAAACCACTGTGATATTCCTTAATTGAGAATTTGCATTGTCCCTTAGTAAACTTAGGATATGTTGGGGATATGGAAATCAATTTGCTAAAAGAACAATAAAAATGCCCTTGGCTAAGGGAGGGTGTCTCAATCCATGAGAGGCTGACTCCCCCTAGAGCTGGAAAGGCTAAGACATCCCTAGAGTGGGCTGTTTTTTTCCCATAGATCCAAATGAACCACACCTGTTCAACAACACTCATCCTAGGTCATTCTAACACAAACCTTCAATTTCTCCTCTTAAAGTCTGTCCTACAAGGCTATTTGCTGCTGTTTCTTTCCGATTCAGATTCAGCCACGGTTCTCTTTGCTCTGCTTTATAAAGGATCTCTTTGTTCTGGAAATTGGTCTGTGGGTCTCTTCAACCCAGAGCTTCTGCTTCCCTTTCCAGTCTTCCCTTCCTGATGGACTATGCCCAGGAACTGTGAGCCAAAGTTCTCCTTACTGCTTTTACCAGGATATTTTATTTCTGCCATGATACAAATAATGAAGACATTCACCTAGGGAAAAAACTGATAGGCAGCTTGAATGTGATTAAAGCCAACATGTTAAAAGTCTCTAGCCTGGGACAATGGCTGAGGTGCCTATTTAACATATCAAAGCAGACGTGGCCTCCAGATTCTCCCAGCTTCCCTCAGTGTTGTTACAGGTTATAGCTAGCTGTCCTGCCCTCCTCTACCCTGAACTCTCCAAGCACAAGCTGGGTTGCCCTTCCCCCAGAGGCTCTTCCCTATAATCCAGGCATTTTGGTTCCCTTCCATTTTTGTACCTCTTGCCTCCTGGCTGCTGCACCTGGTTCTCCTTTCTTCCTTCTACTTTATCCTGTCCCTCTCTCCACCCAGCCCAGCTCAGTCTGGTCATGCTCACTCTGGACTCTCCCAAAGGTCCCTGCCTGTGGTTATGCTCTCCCAATATCTATAGTAAACTTTCGCCTACACCTACCTGGTGTTGGGATCATATGTTTGATCTGGCATGATACAGTAATGCTTTACCCATCTATCAGGCATGTATCTATGAGTGGAGAGGCCTTATGCCCCATAGACTTGAGATGATGGATGAGAGGCATGGACCGTGGATGAGAGGCGAGGCAGCAGTGGACAGGAGACACAGACTAAGGACTTTATTATTATAAAGAATTATATTAATAACAGAGGGAGGAAGGGAGGGAGGGAGGGAGGGAAGGAGGGAGGGAGGGAGGGAGGGAGGGAGGGAGGGAGGGAGGGAGCATGGGAGTGGGTAGATAAAGAGCATTCCCAGGAGGGAAGAAGCAAGAGAGGGTGTCAGAAGCGGGACACACTCAGGGCAGGGTGTAGTTTCAGAAGCTAACAGAATCCTAACACCTAGGAGTAGAGTAGTCATGTCTTCTCCTTTTTATTCTTTTTTTTTTTTATCCAAACATTGCCAATAAATGGTCAATGCCAAGTACTCTGTAGTGTTTCTACTGTGCAGTCCCAAGTCTACCCCAGTGAAGACACCAGACATACCCACACTGTAGGCATTTGCAGTGACTGGCTTGTACTTTTCAAGACTTCCAGTGTGATGAAAGACACAGAAGGTTGAGAACTGCATTAAGTTACAGAAGACAGGAGTTCCACAAGAGCAAGGACTCGGGATGTGGATAAGAGGCAAATTGCTGGGTTCCATGCCCAGTGCCAAGAGGACAGAAAGAATAAAGAGGTGCCAGAACTATGTGCAAAGCCTCTTCCTGGGTTGATTGACAGATAAGAAAGTGATCTTCACAAGACATTATTGGGATAAGTGGGAAAACTGAACTACACCTGTAGATTAAGTAGATTAATTAGTATATAAATTTAAATGTTTCAGTATTTGATGAATTTAAGAACTTGATATTGGAGTATCATAGTAAAGGAAAGTACTCCAGATTTGCAAATTAGAAATGTCCCAAGATAGAGAAATAAAGCAAATGGGAAGAAAAAAAATTGAAGTTGGTAACTAAGTTGGTAAATTTGGGTTGAGAGTGTAAACGAATATTTATACTATTCTTACCACTTTTGCAGTTTTCAAATATTTTTGAAGTAAAATTATTGTAATAAAGTTTTTTTAAAAAGACAAATTAAAAACTAAGCAGAAATATTAGGGCATAGTATTTGATAGAAAAGCAACACGTATCTACTGTTCCATATAAGGACATGTGTATACTGTACTTTCACAAAATGAAGAGTTGGTGGGGTGGCATACTTCTGTCCAGCCTGGGCTACTCAGGGACTACATCTCCAAAGACCAAACTGAAACTTGGGGGAGGTTTTATGTAGAAATGCAATTAAAAACAAACTGGTAAACACTGTGTTAAGGTTAAAGGATAAAAGACTGACCAGTGGGCCTCACGTTGTTAAATTGCTATGCTTTCCCCATCTCACAGAATGTATAAACTACAGCTATGCCGAAATAGCACTTCACTGTGAGATTAGCTTCCAGGCAGGACTTTACCCTGATTCAGTGATCAGACTGGGAAGTCACTGGGCTGTGGAATGCAGAAAGATCCCAGTGGAGGGGAATTGGTCAATGTCTAATAAAACTGCTGTATCATGCACTTAGCACCAGCAACCCCACTTTGGCCATTTATCCCAAAAACACATTTCCAAAAACCAGAAACAACATTTTTACAAGATCTCTTATTACAGCACTAATTATAATAGCAAAACATTGGCAACTACCTACATGCTGGTTACATCAGCCTACAGGACACCAAGGGCAAAACACTAGTGATGAAATGGCCTGAAAGGTGGTAATTTATTTTCAAGTTGTTCTAGAGGTTAGATCAAAATGTCAGCAGGATTGATTTTATCTTCTTGTCCTCACATGGTCTTTCCTCTGGTGTCTTTCCCTCTTGTAATAGACACAAGTTTTATTGGATTGAACCTTGCTATTATGGGCTTAATGAAGGTGACCACTCAGTAAAGATCCTACCTCCAAATACAGCTACATTCTTAGGTGTTCAAAGGTATTTGGGGTTCTATTAGCTCATTGTCCTCTGTTATAGGAGAGAGTGTTATGATGTGGGAATGCATTTATGTATGCTGTGAATCTCAATCTTTAAATAAAGGAGCTGTTTTGGGCCATGACAGGCACCATAGAAGAAGTAGGAGGAGAAATCAGAGCATAGGTAGGAGAAGCAGGGCGGAGTCAGAGGCAGATGAGCTGAAGCCGCCCAAGAAGAAACATGTAAGAAACACAGGTGAGCCACAGGCCACGTGGCAGACAGATTAATAGAAATGGGTTGATTTAAGATGTAAGAGCAAACTAGCAATGTGCCTGAGCCATAGGCCAAACAGCATGAACTTAATATAAGCGTCTGAGTCATTTTTGGGGACCTGGGCGGCTGGGCAGCTGAAGGATCTGGCACGGCATGTCTGTGGGTCTCGGACCTCTGGCCGCCCGGGACTGCCCACTACTACAGAGTTATGTTATGATAATGCATATAGCCCTGTGGCTGACAGATGATGATGGATGGGAGACCCAATGCCCCAAGTGGTGCAGTGGAGGGGAAGCATCGAAAAATACTTAGACTGGACCCACATGGAGAGACTTTATTGTTATGGACAGAGGGAGAAGAGATAGATGGATAGAGAGAGGAAGGGATGGGGAGGGGGTTAGGGGTTGAGGAACATGGTCTCTGACAGGGTGGAGAGAAGACTAAAAATGGAGCTTAACGTCAAAACTCAGGGCGGGGCCAGGCTCATTGCCATTGGCCAGGTGTGGCTTCAGGGACTAGGGCAGAATCCTAACAGAGGGACTAAATAGAGCATGAGATAGTCAGACAGCGGAGTACCATGTAACTATAAAGGGAAGTATAAGAAAACCCTAAAATCTACATGAGTCTTTTTTATATGTATTCCTATCTCCTCTATATATTTTATATGTGCTTATATGCCATAGTCATAATAAATTTGTACGTCGTGATTTGAATATGACAGTACCCACAGGCTTATGTGCTTGAACACTTGGTCCCAGCTGGTGGCACTCTGGGAAAGTTATGAGATCTTCAGGAGGTGAGACTTCTCTAAAGGTGTTGTGCTCTGCTCACAAGAACCCCAAAGAGACCACCAGAGACATGAACTCTCTGAAATGCAAAAGCATGGTTTATTGAAAAGAAATACAAGCCAAAACAAGGACCTTGTCGCAAGCACACCATTGTAGTGGAGGCCAGAGGAGGTGCCCACCCCCCTGCAAGCTGAGTTTTTAAAGTCAAAACCCACAAAGTTACACATCAATTAGGGATCCCATTATAGATACAATTCTGATTAGCTTGTTTTTAGGGACTTTCCAGAATTCCTCTGTTATCTTAGCCTGTTTTGTCTGGTTTGTATGGTTGCTTGTCAGACCCTTTTTGTATAGACTCTCTCCTGTTCTGGGACATCCTGTGATCAATGAGTTGCTGTCAGATGGCCCTAGGCTATCTCTGCTATCTTCTGTACTAGAACATTTTGACTTTGTACCTTCAAAGTCCCCAGAACCCATGTCAGCGAAACTCAGGCCTGTTTCAAGTTGGGTTTAGGGACTTGCTCAGAATGGAGGTGCTTCTCTGGAACCTCATTCCCCATCTCATAGGCCTAATGGAACCCAATCATGAGTTTTAGACAGTTAGTTCAGGCTCGTAAATGTCCCTCTCTGCGTCCCTTTTGGTTACAGGCATATAGCCTTGACTTCTCAGCACCATAAATTGGATTGCAGCTAATCGCTCACTCGAATGTTGGAGTAGTCTATTTATGGTCCAGGGTCCAACGGTGACAGCCAGGAAAAAGGGTATCAAGGGTCCCATGAGGGACGAGATCAGATTAGCAAACCAGGAGGACTTGGAGTACCGATTTTTGAACCAGCTCTGGCTGGCCTCATATTCTCTCTTTCCTTTAGCCAGCCCTTCCCATACTTTGGCCACTGATTCCTTTATAATCCCTGAGTGGTCCACATAGAAACAACATTCAGAAGGTCCTGGTCATCTCAGGAGGCAACCAGCTTAGTCTGCAAGCTTTGTATCACAGGTGGTGGTGGGGTTCCCATACATGATTTCAAAGTGGGTAAGTCCATCTGATAGGGAAAATTGTGCACCCTAAATAAGGCAAAGGGGAGAAGAGTCACCCAGTCTGTGCCAGATTCCATGGCTAATTTAATCAAGGTCTCTTTGAAAGTTCTATTCATCCTTTCTATCTATCTTGAGCTCTGGGAACTATAAGCACAATGAAGCTTCCAATCGGTCCCCAGTGCAGTGGCTACTCCCTGGAGTAGCAGGGCTGTTGTCTGACCCTATCATGACTGGAAAACCAATACCTGGGAAGGATCTCCTCTATTAGTTTCTTCGCCATAATGTTTGCAGTTTCATGCTTGGTCAGGTATGCCTCAGTGCATCCAGAGAAGGTATCTATAAATGCTAACAGGTATTTATATCCAAATTTTTCTGACTTTATTTCAGTAAAATCCACATCCCAGTATGCACCTGGTCAAGTCCCCTTTGTCACCAGGGTTGGAAGGGGTTGGCAAAGCATTAGTCATCTGTCAGGCATGGCATTTGGATACTATTTCTTCAATAGCTTGATTCCATTTTGTATTTTTACAATGGGCTACATTAGTATATTTTGCATCCTTCAAATGCCTAGATGGGATGATGAATAAATCTTTCTGAGTATCGCCAGTCCTGTCTCTCTTGGCAAGACAATCTGTCCATCTGCTATTCTCCACCAGTCTTCTATTATGTGAGCCATTGGCAGGGTATGGATCCAGGCTAAGTCCGCTAGAGTGGATTGTATTGAGGGGTCTGTGGCAGACTTCTAGCTCCAGGATCCACCAAGACTGGGGATATCTTCAGAGTGAATGCCACCCCTCTGGCTGTCTGGTCTGCCAAGTTATTGCTCATATCTTTTTTTGGTGCACCGGGCAATGGATAATAGCCACTTTTGTGGGTTTCCGTATAGCCTGCAGGAGCACCAGAATCTCCTGTTTGTTTTGGTCATCTTTCTTCTGCTGTCAACAAGCCTCTTTCCCTATAGACAGCCCCATGGACATGAACAGTGGTGAAGGCATATCTGCTATCTGCATAGATATTCAGCTTCTTCCCCTTCCCCAGTCTCAAAGCCTTGGTTAGAGCGATCAATTCTGCTTTCGGGGCCGAGGTCCCTCCTGGTAAGGATTCTGCCCAAATGATTCCTGAAGTGGTGGTTACTGCTGCCTCTGTGTACTTTTGTCTAGCTTCCATCCATAAACCAGATTTCCTTTTCTGGCAAAGGTGAGTCTAGCAGGTCCGGACAGAAGCAGTGGGCTTGATCTAGTATCTCCACACAGTCATGAAGTGGTACCTCAAGGTCAGGGTCTGGCAGCAGTGTGGCTGGTTTAAGGGCCATGGGCCCTGGAATGTTATTCAGGTGGGTTGAGAAGCAGGGCTTGATAATGAGCCAGTCTGTCATTGCTCAGCCAGAGGTCAGGTGGCTGTTTAAGGACTGCCTCCAGGGCATGTGGGGCAGCAAAGGTTAAGTTTTACCCAAAGTTAGTTTATCAGCATCCTTGACCAGCATTGCCACTGCAGCTATGATACTCAGGCAGGGGGCCATCCTCGGCCCGGGATCCAACTTCTTGGATAGAAGCCACAGGTCTCTTCCAGGGCCCTGCGGTCTGAGTGAGTGCTCCTTTTGCTATCCCTTTATTCTCATCTACAAACTGGTAAAAGGGTTTGTTTATATCAGGCAGTCCAGGGCCTGGGCCTCTAAGAGTTTCTGCTCTTTTCCCCATCCATGTGAAGTTGGATGTGGTTTTGGTGGCTGCATATAAAGGCTTAGCCAGCTCAGTAAACCTGAGATCCATAGGCGGCAGAACTGCACTGTGCCAAGTAATTTCCTCAGCTGATTGACAGTCCTAGGAGCCAGTATTTTTAACATCATCTCCTTGTGGGCATCCAAGAGCCATCTCTGGCCTCCTTCAAGAACATCCCCCAGGTACATTACCCGTGATCTGTGGATCTGGGCTTTCTTGGCAGAGGCTCGATAACCCAAGTCTCCCAGGACTTGTAGCAAGTTCTCAGTTCCTTTCTTGCAGGTCTATATCGTCACCTGCAATCAACAGGTTATCCACACATTACAACAAGCTTATATCAGGGTTTGGGGTTCTGTACTCACTCAGATCCTCATGGAGGGCCTCATTAAAGATGGTAGGTGAATTCTTAGACCCTTGGGATAGTCTAGTCCAAGTCAATTGGCTGCTGATTCCAATCTCTGGATTGTGCCACTCGGAAGGCAAATATTGCTGGCTCTTGGGGACTAGGAGCAAACTGAAGAAGGTATCCTTTAGGTCCAGAACTGAATACCATTGCTGGCTTGGAGGCAATGTACTCAGTAGGGTTTAAGGGTTTGGCAGCCTCCATGACCTAGCTCCCGGAAATATTAGCCCACAGGATATACATTATTCGCCCACTGTATTCTTTCCCACATGTAGCAACCCTTCCTTAACCTATGCCTGAACTTCCTTGTCTAAACACCCTATAAAAGCTTTGTTCAAATTCAGCTCAGGGCTCTCTGTTCTTCTGAGATCAGTGAGTCCCACGGGCGTGGAATAAAAATCCCCTTGCTTGATTGCATAAGAGAGTGTCTCTTGGAGTCTTCTTTCACGCGGCAGCGTGTTTCTCAACCCTAACAATCACAACACACCACACCATTGTAGCAGAGGCCAGAGGAGGTACCTACCCCTCTGCAAGCTGAGTTTTGAAAGTCAAAACCCACCAAGTTACACATCACTTAGGGGTCTCAGTACAGATACAATTCTGATAAGCTCCTTTTATAGGGACTTTCCAGACTCTGTTATCTTAGCCTTCGGGTTGTTCGGTTTATCTGGTTGCTTGTCAAACCCTTTTTGTATAAACTGGGACATTCTGTGATTAATCAGTTGCTGTTAGATGGCCCTAAGCTATCTACCATATCTCCTGTACTGTGAGATTTTGACTTTGTACTTTCGAAGTCCCCAGAACCTATGTCAGCAAAACTCTGGTCTGCTTCAAATTGGGTTTAGGGACTTGCTCAAAATGGAGGCACTTCTCTGGTTCTTCAAAGGAAGTGGGCCACTGAGGTCCAGCCCTATTTCCTGTTTACTTCTTGCTTTCTGAGTATAGATGCAATTTGACCATAATGCTTCCTATCCCTACCTTCCTGCTACTGCTGGGTCCCCTGCAGTGATGGGCTGTGCCCCTCAGGAGTTGCAAAACAAAATAATCCTTTTCCTTCAGTTGCCTTTGACAACATACTTTATCGCAGCAACAAGAAAGTAACTAAGACATATATTCCATAGGCATCTGAGTACTATGGATATGAAGATGAGCCTCTGAGGGTGTTTGACCATGAACACATGAAGGGCCTGGCCCTTGTAGCCTGGCTGTTTGTTTGTTTACACCCAGCTCACAGCCAGCACACAAACTGCTATGTCAACATTACTGACTGGGTAAATCCACTTGAATCAGGTTGTTGGGGGCCTCAGAGTCCCTAAGGGACCATAGGAAGAAATGCATAGATTTCAACAACACTCTCCTGGGGCTGCTTGCTTATAATAAATTAATTCAGCATCAAATAAGAATTACAACATCCTAGAAGTTGGTGTCTGTGGTTTACCAAGAATTAGAGTGATTTTGATTGCTAACTTAGGAAATGGAAAGGGCATTTTGAAATTGTAGTTCTAAAATTTATTGATCTCAAAGTGTTTCGTTCTCTCTCATTTGTGGATTTATCTTGGGCCACTCGAGGCATTGCCAAAAGTGAATGCTGATTGAGGTACCTGTCAGGATTGCCTAAAATACGTGGCAGTAGCAGCGTCTTCAGATTACAGAAGGACTTTTCTCTCACCCTCTATTTATATGTCTATTTCTCCATATGGAGAAAGATGCAGTCAGTATTGCCAATTAAACCCAAATGGGATGAGAACTAGCTATGTCATTAAACACAGATTACTTAAATTTTTCTTACATTCTAAAATGTGAATGAGTCCTTTGTTTTTCTTTCTTTCTATTGCTCATTGTCAAGGGTAGAGTCAGATATGTCCAGGCTCTTGGCCTCTTATTCAAAGAATTGAAAATAATATTTTCAGAAGTAGCAAGGAAGATTTATTTGGAATAAAACAACAGTATAGACTAAAAAGAGGGGTACCATAATCAAGACTGGGGTGGCCATGTGGATGCAGATACTCAATTACTACTTACGGCTTCATTTTACAGGGTTCAAGAGGAGTTTAATTATTATGGACATAGAGAAGACAGTTCTCCATTTTGATTGATAGATTTAAGTCCTATTGTTCATGCCCTTTCCCATAATGCATCTGATTTTAATCATATACACATTCAATTACATATAGGCATAAGGTGATGATCTGGCTAGTTTTTTATCAACTTAACACAAACCTAGTTATATCTGGAAATAGGGAATCTCAAATGAGGGAATGTTTCCATAATACTTGTAGACAAGTCAGTAAGACATTTTCTTGATTAAGGATTGGTGTGGAGGGACCCACCACTGTGGGTGGTGCCATCCCCTGGCAGGTTGTCCTGGATTCTATAAGAAAGCAGCCTGAGGAAGCCCTGAGGGTCAAGACAGTAAGCAGCACCTCTCTATGACTTTCGCTTCAGTTCCTGTGCTGACTTTCATTCATTAGGTACCATGATCCAAACACATGAGTTAAAATAAACCCCTTACTCCCCTTGGGAGTATGCTTTTGGCTGTGGTGCTTTATCACAGCAATAGAAACTCTGAATAAGATGGTAAATAGAGGGTTTTCTCTGAAAGTTCACATAAAGGACACAATTTGACTTATTGGACATATTCCTCAAACTAATTCAGACCAGCTCAGGCTTTACTTTCATCATACTGGCTATACTGGAGTATATTTGAATGAAAATTACCTAAACTTAATTATTGTTAGGAGAATGACAAATTATACTATTGTTGAGAGAGGGGTATATGTGTAGCCACGAATCCCATGTTTCTAGGTGCGTTGTTCAGGAAAGGTGTGTGTGTGTGTGTAAAGTATGTGCAGGTTAAGCAGAAAGGCTTCCAAGGGCATCATTAGAAACTCCCAGATTACTAAAGTATTTCCTGTGGATGCCTCTCATTTTCTTCTTTGCCCTTTATTTTCTTCTTTCAACAATATTTGTGCAGGTGTGGCATCCTGTTGAGCCCTCAGACTATACAGACCATTCAAACCTTCAAACCTGATGTGGTATTGTACATCTTTAATCTTGGAAGGCAGTAGCTAGTGGATATCTTTGAGTATGAGGCCAGTTAAGTTGACATAGTGAGACCCTTTTTCTAAACAAACAAACACACAAAAAGAGAGCCCCTCCAAACAGTATGGTTCCTGCCCTCATACAGTTCATGGTCTGATAGAGATGTACTAGTTAAACAGTTTGAATCATTTTCAGATGCAGGTTGAAATAAATAATCCAAATGAAGATGGTTTATTGTATGCCGGACACTAGCTAGAATCATCACAAAGAAAGGAGAGCTTCAGCTGAGGAAACACCTCTGTAACATCCAGCTGGAAGGCAGTGTCTCTATTAGTAACCAATGAGGGAGGGCCTAGCTCATTGTGAATGATGCTATCCCTTAGCTGGTAATCCTTGGCTCTATAAGAAAGCAGGCTGAGCAATTCATGTGAAGCAAGCCAGTGAGGAGTTCCCCTCCATGGCCTCTTTGTTCCAGCTTCCTATCCTGCTTGATTTCCTGTCCTGACTTTCTTTTGGTGATGAACAGCAATGTAGAAGTGTAAACTGAATAAGTTCCCTTCCCAACTTGCTTTTTGGTCGTGGTGCAATATTTATGCAATATAGAAGTTATTTCTGATGTCAGTGCAGATAATCTAGTATTGTGCCCAAGGCACGAAGGGCTCGTGTTTTGTCTTACACACTGTCCTGAGGATGTAGCTTCCAGGATTCTTAGGATCCAGGTTGACAATTGGGTCTCTAGCCAATGTCTATTATCCACCCAGAGGAAGGAGAAGTAGAAAAAGGACATGTTTGTAAATGGATGCGCTCCAACTTTCACACCCTTGGCAAATATTTAACACACTTGTACTTAAATATGAGACACATGTAAGTCATGCATCTTGTTAAACATTGAGGATTCTGCTACCAAATAAGATGAGAATGAGTGACAGTAAGTCAGATATGGGATCTGCCAAACACCAAAGAAAGGGTTTGGTCTTCACATACGCTCATGCGATGCAGAGGGGACCAGGCTGTAAACTAAGCAAAAGCAAACAGCAGTGACAAATAATTGGTTAGTGAGAAACTTAAAACAGAGTAAAGATCTGAAAAAATGGGTGGACTTGAAGCCAGAGGGAAAAACCGTCCCATGCAATGGCATCAAGGAGGCACTTGGTTAGAGGCCTCTAAAACTCTTATGTCAGAGCACACATTAGAGAGGCGTGTGAAGACGACCTAAGCAGGTAGACGGGCCAACTATGTGAGCTCTGCACGGGATATTAAGATTTCAGCCTTCACTCTGAAAACAGTGCTGTGCCACCATGGCCTCAGACCACGAGGGAACTGTCACCAAATATATGTGAACAAATTAGAGGGGGCAAGAGTGGATGGGCAGTGTAGCTTAGTCTAGGTTAGCGCTGGAGAAGATGAAGGGGAATGGAGGGTGTGGAGCCAGTCAGATGGCAGATCCAGCAGCACTTTGGTGTGGGGAGGAAGGACACATGGCTTTCTCTTTTAAGTTTAGCTTCTTAAATGTGTTTTATTAGCTCTTTGAGAATTTCATACAGTGAGTTTCCTTTTCCCATGTCCTGCCAGATCCATCCCCTTTCCTCCTTCTCTCTCTCTTTCTCTCTTTCTCTCTTCTCTCTCTCTCTCTCTCTCTCTCTCTCTCTCTCTCTCTCTCTCTCTCTCTCTCTCTCTCTCTCTCTCTCTCTCTCTCTCTCTCTCTCTCTCTCTCTCTCTCTCTCCCACCCTCCCTTAGCTAATAAGAGCCTTTAGTATGCGTAGCCCTAAATGGAACACACATACTGTACCCACCTTCCTAAAGCTCAGGGGTCATTGTGGACAACAGGCAGTGAGAGGGACAGATAGTGGATGAGTACACGGGACACAACAGAGCATTTGTATACATCTGCACTCATAGTGGTTATAGCAGTATAAATCCTGTGCAAGCTCAAGCCACATCAAATCCTCTGTCGTTTTTACTATGGAATTTGAGAATAGCATCCATGAGAGTGAGAGAGGAGGGACTCCTGCACACAGCAGATAACTGAAGCAAGACCTGATAACCACCCAGGTATGCTGTTACAAAAGGTTTTCTGGCCCCAGGCTGCCAGAGGTCCAGACTCACAGACCTACTGCCCCAAACCCCTTAGCTGCCTGCCACAGTGTAGGCCCCTCAAAAATGACTCAGACACTTATATTAGCTTCATGCTGTTTGGCCTATGGCTCAGGCACATTGCTAGTTAGCTCTTACATCTTAACTCAACCCATTTCTATTAATCTGTCTGCCACGTGGCCCGTGGCTCACCTGTGTTCCTTACCTGTTTCTTCTTTGGGAGGATAGCTTGATCTGTCTCTGACTCTGCCCCTCTTTTCCTACCTATACTGATTCCCCACCTAATTTTTCTGTGGTGCCTGTCATGGGCCAAACAGCTCCTTTATTTAAAGATTGATATTCGCAGCATACAGAAAGACATTCCCACATCAGTACACTGTAATTTTTCTCTTAAGATCTATTTCAGAAAAACCCAAAACAACAACTAACCTCTTTGATCTTCAGTGAAGTCATGTCCTACAACTGACTCCGATGCGCTCTTTAAGTGTCACATTGAAGGTATCCAGAAAAATATTGTTGTGTCACAGCTTCCTCTGAGATTGAAACATTCCATCCTATAAGAAGATCTTCAAACAGGAAGGTTAACAACTCAGAACAGATTTAGGAAGTCCCTGAAACTGACCAGACTCACTAGGTCCTTTCTGGACAGAGTAAGAGGGAAGATCTGAGCATCCTTCTTAGAACAACTAGTGGAACAGGAAATAAGACTTTCAGACAAGCTGAACTGCAAAAAAGACTGAGGCAGAGCAGCTGCCAGGAGATGCAGAAAACAGCTGAGGTGCCTAGAAGAGGTTTTAGACCAGAGTCACCTGAAAAGGATGCTCTTGAACCTGTTGAGCTGCCTGTAGGCTGTACAGTGTGCTCCAGGTTCTCAGCTTGTGAGTTGTCATCCATGCTGGGGTTAGCTTTGGTGATGCTGTCTGTGAGTAATTTCTGCTCCTCTAAGTAATCTCTTATCTATACACTTGCAAGTAACCCCAATAAAACTCACTTGTGGGAGATTGTGTTGTTTCATTGTAAATAATTGTCCCACCCACTGGTTTAATAAAAAGTGATGATTGGCCAAAGGCAGGCAGGAAGTGTGGGCAGGACTACCAGACTAAGAAAAACCCTGAGGACTGGAAGCACAGGGCAGAACACCAGAGAGAAGCCAGAAGAAGCAGAGGACAACTATGCTGCTCTAAGAAAAGGTACCCAGCCACATGTCTGAACAAGATAAGAGTCATGGGTTAGATGAAGGATAGAGAGCTAGCAAGTTATATGCCTGGGCCTTAGACCAATCAGCCTAAAATTTTCATATGCATCTGTGTGTCTCCGCGGGTCTGCGGGTCTGCAGGTCTGGGGGTCTGCGGGCTTAAACCTTGAGGTTAGGCCTGAAAGTCAGGGCCAGAAACCTCCTACAACACTCACTGGCTCACCAAGCTGGACTTTGGTGGGTAAAAGGTCCAAACCCACTTTGGGTTTGAAAACTGATCAAGACTCATTGATCCTTGAGCATGAAATCCCACAAATCTTTGGACTCCTCCAAGTTCAGGACTTGAAATCTCACCAATTCCTACCCTGAGACTCTCTACCCCAAAAACTTCTCCCCCAAAGAGAAATTTTGTAAAGCCTGTATCCTGCTCAGTTCCCAAGTGCTTCTTGCCCTGAGCAGAGGAAGCCTGTTGGAGGCATCGTATAAAGCAGTGACCTTTTCATGGTTTTTAAGCACATTGTACTGCTGGCAGGAGATTCTTTCCTGGTTTTGCTAAAGGCAGTTCTCTAAAGAACCACAAGATGTCCTTTTTAGGCAATTTCCTGGTATTGTTAAGCACAGTGGCCAAAAATAGCAAATCACTCACCCCTCCCTGCAACTAACCACTCCCTGCTCCTTCCTGGCTAGCAATTGTAAGGGTGCAAAATTCAAAAAATGGTGCGGCAGACCGAGTTGAGTACAAAACAAAGAAGATGGGTTCCTGCCTTCCCCTTAAACCCCTCCCCAGGGGGTGGGGCTTCGCCCCCTAGGCCCTTATTGGTCCGTGCACATATACACCTAATTTGCATGGGCATGCCCCCGTTAAGGTATAAATACTGCTGCCTTTTGTTCAATAAAGGAGACCTTGACATGATCTAGACTGACTCTGTCTTTCTTTGCGCCCTTGGTCTCCTTTCTCTCTCACCCCATTGGTATTTCAGGTGGCACCTCTTCGAAGATCCTCGAATAGCTAGTCTCACTGATCGAAACAGAAGCCACCCTTCTGGGATTTTTTTCTCCCAATAAATCTCTTGTGTGAGGTTCGTTATGTGATATTCCTTGGCTGCCAAGATACCTTTCCCCTCAGAGCTGTAACACTTACAATGGTATCTAGACTTTGGTCTGTCTTTGGATTTTTGTCTAGGGTGAGTAGATGTTTATATTGCATCTCCCCAGAAAAAGGTTTGTCTCACAACAAATATCTACTCCTTTCTGAAAATGTCTGGCTTCCTAAAAATTTTGAAAGACCCCCGGGGGTGAGGGACCCCCAAAGCGGACCTTTCTTCAGGAAGAGACCCCGGGACCCAAGGAGGACCGAGCCACAGATCAGATGCAAACAGCACGAGGTTTATTGAATAACACAGGTACCTGCAGGCGACCAAGCCACTCGGGAGGGCTGGCGCGCCCAGTCCTTTGTCTAGGGCCTTTTTATAGGGTAGGGGAGGTCTTACATTCCCCCATTTTAGATAGGGGAGGGGAGTATGAGCAGGCTCTGTGCCATAACAGGGCAGGGCCAAAGGTCTGCTACAGAGTTTAGGAATGCAGGCAGGCAAGCTATTTCCTGTGAAAGTCTTGTGCAAACAGGAGACCTGTGGGCAGGGGACCACCTGGGGACATTCATTTCCTGGAGCAGGACACATTGTGCAAGCTTCAAACAGTTAACAGTTAACAATTCTCATGGTAGGACTTTCCTGGTGACCCCACCTAGGTTGCTAGATCTGGAACGTGGTCTCAGAGCCTTATCTTGGAAAGTCAAGCTGCTCTACCAGGTGGGTCTCAGGAATTCAGGAAGTATCTATCAGGCTCAGGCTGCTGGGTGTGTCTCAAGCAGCCATCTTGACCTAGCCTAGTTTCAGTGACCTCAGGAAGGGGTCTAGGGGGAGAGAGTTACAGGATTTTTCTATTTTCACAATTTAACCTGTGCTAAATATCTACATGGGTCTTTGGGGGTGATGCCTCCATCCCTGTGAGCACCCTGGAATCTCTCTTAAGTTCTCTGTTGTTTCTGGGCCCAGGAAGAAGAAAGTCTGGCAAAAAAAAAAAAAAAAGAGTTTGTAAGGGTTGAGAAACGCCACATGAAGGAGGACTCTAAGAGATACACTCTCATGTAAAAGCAAAGGGCAAGTTTTAATCAATTACCATGCGCATGGGGCTCAATGTCACAAAAGAACAGAGAGCCCTGCTGAATTTGAACAAAGCTTTATAGGATATTTAGATAAGGAAGTTCAGTCATAGGTTAAGGGAGGGTTGCTATGTGCAGGAATGTGGCTATATAAAAGAATGTAGTGGGTAGATAACATATATCCTGTGGACTAATGTTTCCGGGGAGCTAGGTCATGGGGGCCCTATGTACAGGAATGCAGGTAGATGACCTACTACCTACAGGAATGCAGGTAGCAGATAACGTATATATCTAAGGTCCCCTACTTGGTCTAACAAGTTCTCTATAGGAAAATAACTTAGGTTCTGTGTGTGTGTGTATAGAAAAGGGATTTATTAGAGTGTTTTACAGGTTGTGGTCCAGCTAATCCAACAGAAAGCCTAATATCCGGTAGTTGTTCAGTCCATGAGGCTGGATGTCTCAGCTGGTCTTCAAGATAGGTTAGGAATCCTGAAGAAGTAGGCTCCGTGCCAGTGAAGGAGTGAATTTGCCAGTGAGAGTGAGCAGTGAAGGAGCATAAGCATCCTTCTTTCATGTCTTTATACAGGCTTCCAGCAGGTTTGGCCCAGATTGAGGGTGGATCTTCCCACCTCAAAGATTAAATGTGTCTTTTCCCACATCAAACAGTCATTTGGATTTTAGTTAATTCTAAATGTAGTCAGGTTGACACCAAGAATGGCATTATATTTGAATGCTTTAGAGAAAGAAAAACTCTATGATTTCATGTTATACAATTTTACTCAGTACTTCCTTTGTACCAGGCCCTGGGTACAGCTAGAGTGGTCTGGCAGAGAAACTGAGTGTATCAGAAGTCAGCTGGGAGAGAGGAAAAACCATGTTGTATGTTCCTATGACTGCTAATACTCAAACTCATATGCAATCCATTGCTTTTTTTGTTTTGTTTTGGTTTTAACCATGAATTTTAGCACTTCTATTTATAACTGAATTTGAAAAATAATTACAAACAGAATTAACTTCCGGTCTGACTCTGATGTAATGCTAAAGAGCTAGTTGAAACACAATGCAGGCCCTGCCCAGAGTGCATTAAAATAGCCCAAAGTAGCTGTCAAGGCATAAACAACTCAGGAGGGAAGCATGGCTGTGGCTTTACTGAACAGATGGTCCAATGACGTCAGTGTCTCCAAATTACCTGCAGCCAAAGCAGATGGAAAATTTAATGTGGAAGCCAGGCCTGATGGCAGGCAACAGTCACAGCATCAGGGAAGAAGGCAAAATGCTGGCTTTTGTGGCATTGTCCTAAGAGCTATTAGGGACCTACCTGTTCCTTTGTGCAGAGTCCTTAAATGAATGACAAAGAGCGGTTCCTACCACCAATACAGGCTGGAGGAGGTGGTATTTTGATGTCGCTGCTGCTAAAAACATATACTAATTCTAAAAAGAAATGATTTGGAGGATGGCTCAGTGTCCACTGTACAAGCTGGAGAGTTGAGTTCAGATTCCTAGCACTCATGCAAACACTAGTTTTAACAGTTTATGTCTGTAACCAGAGCTGGAATGGAGGAGAGATAGAGATTGGCTAGCCTCAGAAACCCATTGGCCAGTCTTGATGAATTGATGAGCTTCACGTTAATCGAGAGACCCTGTTCTTAAAAATATGGTGGAGAGTGATTGAAGAAAATACCTAAAACTCATGCACAAAAGGAAGAGAGGGAGGGAGGGAGGGAGGGAGGGAGGGAGGGAAGGAAGGAAGAGGAAGGAAGGAAGGTTTCTCCTATCAGGCAGTGGTGAGACATACTTTAATCGCAGCACTTGGGAGATAGAAGCAGATGGATCTCTGTAAATTATAGGCCAGACTGATCTACAGGGTGAGCTCCAGGAGAGCCAGGGCTATTACACAGAGAGACCCTGTCTCACCACTCCCACCAAAAAAGAGCCTTTCCTGCCAGCTGTTGGCCTTTTAACACGCCCCCACCCCCACCGCGCCACACACCTGTTGGTTATCTGCTACAAAGTAACATACACTCCAATCAGCCAGTTGGCGTGGATTATCTGGATTTTAAAATCTGAAACCTGGAGCCAGAACCACAGAGCTTCCCGCTCACAGATGAAGTCAGTCTCCCTCATCTTGGGCTGAGTCCAGCGTATGAGAGTCCATAAGTGTCTCTGAAACTGTCACCACTTTATAGGCCGCACTACACCCCTAACTCCTAGCTCTTAAGAAGTGCAGAGCACAAGGTACCAGGCTTATTTACAACAAACCAGGAGGGAAATCAGAAGGAACTAAAAACAAAATTTTTCAGTTAATGCTTCTACCGTGCTTATGTTCAGTTTCATGACAGCTGAAGGAACACTATTCCCCTTGAGCATGTGGCTCTGGCAGGCTTGCCCTTTCCCTATCCCTCTTCCCTACTAAAAACCATCAGATCACATTCCTAAAGCTAGCTCCCAGCATCCATTTCCAGTCTCTTCCTGGGGCTGACCACCAAGGTCCAGCTATCAAAGTATTGAAATCCAGCAATTAGAAGCCCCCTTTGGCTCACCTAATTAACATGCCCAATTAAAATTAAACACCTCATCCTAGCACGGGGTTTCCCCCTTGTACCTTTATGAACTGCCATTTTCCTATGGGCCAAGTCTGTCTCCTCTTTATCCAGAGGCTGCCCTTTGTCGCTCCAGGACAAATACCCCTGTCCCCTTTCCCTGGTTCCCTTCCCCCGTCTCTCTCCTCTGTCTCCTGCTTTTATCCCTTACTCCTGCCCTTTGTCCTGCCCGAGAGCTTGTCCGAAAAGGTCCTGGGGGTCCTGAGTCTTTACTTTTCCTTTCAACATCCTTGCCTGAGGCAGAGTTGTTCTGGTGTAAGAGCCAGGAAAATAATCCCGAGACAAGAATGTGAGGACAGGAACTCTGACTGGGGGGGGGGGGGGGGGGGCAGAGGAGGCGGGGAGGAGAGGAGGGGGGAGGCGGGGGGGGGGGCGGAGGGGGGGGAAGGCGGGGGGGGGGGCGTAGGAGGAGGGGGGTGGGGCTAGCTGTGTGTCCTCCGACACCCATGCCCAACTGGGGAAAGCCCTGGGGTGGGGGGGGAGAGTGGTTGATGGTGGCAGAGGAATGACTGGACCAGTGATGCTGAAGGGCGTGTTAATCTCCTTTATGTCACTATGATGATACCCAGTGCTGGATTCTTTATATATTGAAGAGGTTTGTCTGGTTAATATTTAGATGCTGGATTCCAAGATTAGGTGGTCCTGCCTATTTGGTCTGGAATGAGTAGTCTTTCCCATCCCCCACCCTTAGCCCCACTGCTCTATGACAGTATAACAGAGAAACAGAAAGGGAAGCTGCCACCTGCAGAAATGGCCAGCACATGAACTGGCCTTACATTAGAATTCATTCTAGCAAGAACTCACTTCATGATATCAGCCTTGGTGCTTTCTGAAAGCACCAAGCTATCCTCACCAGGCCCTGATGTGGGAATGCCTTTCTGTATGCTGTGAATATCAATCTTTAAATAAAGGACTGTTTTGGACCGTGAGAGGCACCATAGAAGAAGTAAGAGGAGGAATCAGAATAGGTAGGAAAGGAAGGGTGGAGTCAGATCAGATTGACCCAGCCGCCCAAAGGAGCAACATGTAAGGAACACAGGTGAGCCACGGGCCATGTGGTAGGATAAATTAATGGAAATGGGTTGAGTTAAGATGAAGGAGCTATTTAGCAATGTGCCTGAGCCATAGGCCAAACAGCATGAAGTTAATATAAGCGTCTGAGTCATTTCTAGAGACCAAAGCAGCTATGGGCGGCTAAAGGGTCTGGGGCTGCAGGTCTGTGGTCTGGACCTCGGGCTAGCTGGGCCAGAAACCTATTGTAACAAGGCCCCATTTCACTATTGCTGCAGAGGGACCAGGTTCCAGCACATGAACACAATGTGACCCACACGGGGATGTGTGTAGAGCACAGGCAATTTCTCCTTCAGTAAGCCTTGGCTTGGGATCCCCTTGCTGCACAGCCTCACACTAGTAAATTTCACTTCAACAGCACTAGATACATAAACAGCAAATAGAGTAAAATGTTAGCTCAGTGCTTGATATGAAGGAAGCCTCAGATGCATGGCATTATTCTACTTTCTCTGTTTCTTTGTTTAATTGGGGTCTCACTTGTGTAGCCTTGGCTAGCCTGATACTCTGTGTAAATCAGGCTGCCCTTGAACTGGACTGACTTCCTCAGAATTATTCATAGAATACAGATCTAGAAGGGAGACTGAATCTTCACTTTCTCTTTCAAAGGGTTTCTTCTATTACCAGTTGGATAAATTAGCGGTGGCTACCCACAGTGTTGCCCATAGTGTTGTGTTCAGAAAGATCCTGAGGATAGGGTGCCTCAGGGCAAGCACATGATTGATCTCACCGTCTATGGAGTGCATCATGACTTGCTGCAGAAATCAGTAAGAAAATAGCATTCTGATTCTGAATGTTGTATAAAGAAAAAAACCTGTGTATTCATTTGATTATAATAATTATATATACTCATTATAGGAATATTTCAAGCTATAAATAAAAAATAGTAAGTACACTTAAGGTACATAAGAAAATAAAGTTTGGGAGACTGGAAAGATGGCTCCATGGTTGAAAGACTTATTATTCTTGCAGAGGACCAAGGTTCGATTTCCAGCACTCACGTAGTCACTTAACAACCATCTGCAACTCTGACCACTTCTGACCTCTTTAGGCATGAGGCATGCATGTGGTACAGGTACATGTATGCATGAAAAGTATTCATACACATAAATAAAATGAGGAACTCTTTAAAAACATAAAATAAGGAGGACAAGGAAAAAACTGGACTCTGGAATTGACTCAGAGTCTCAAGAATGACAGATGTCTGGGAGGAAGAAAGAAGGTTGAAGCAGAGGTAGTTGAGTATTTTATATGCTATAGTTGCTCTGACCTGATACAGAACAGTGTAGGCACTTACTCTCCACTGTGTGAGGGTGGGGGACTAAAGTCTCCGAGTTGATCTCTATAATCAGACCTTTCAAGCAAAACATCAGCAGGAGTTTTCATATATTTAGAGACTGATTCTAAACTTTACCTAAAAGCAGAGCAAAATTCATGGAGGCATTTCTGAAAGACTAAGGAGACTTACAGCTAATTATATATTTCATAATCGCCTCTCAACTATTTATAAAACTCCATGTGTTTGTCACTCTTCTACTGTGATGAAATGGTTTGCAGAAGCATCTTAGGGACAGAAGCCTTCCTTCTGGTCCATCCTGAGGAAGTCATGAAGCAGCTGGTCACATTGTGTCCACAATCAGGAAGCAGAGAGAGATGAAGGCTGGTGTTCCACCCCATCCCCCCAGGTTGGCCCTCTCCCTTCAATCAGAACTCTCTGGAGATACCTTCCCAGGTACACTAAGAAGTGTGCTTCCCAGGTGCTCCTAAATCCCACCACACTATCATGTGCATTAGTCACTACAAGCTAATATCTTGTCAACTTGACATCTGCACACTTCACTTTAAATCATAACATTCTAGTCTTGGCCCTGAAGTCTCATGTTCATCTCATAATGCAGAATGCATTTAGTGCTCCCCTCCATTTTTACTTTGTTCATGTGTTTACTTAGTGTGTATGCATCACAAGCAGGCATGTAGTGGAGAGAGAATAACTTCTGGGAGTCAGTTTTCTCCTCTATCCCACAGATCCAGAAATCAATCACGATGGTCAGGCTTGGCAGGGCTGAGCTATCTTGCTAGTCCTATTTAGTCCATTCTATAAGTACCTCTAGTCTTCCTAACTTCAATTTTTTATTTTGTTCAGATATATAGGTATAGAGTGTCTTCTGAAACAGTCTTTTAACTATGAATGAGGTATTGTTTTTAAAAAGTAAATGTTTCCACCCTAAAAGGTGGAATCTGGGCACTGATTGAACCAAATTTAGACCAAAACCCAGCAAAGCAAATGCCAACCCCTGAAGCTTCGTATGTAGCATTAAGACGGAGTCATCCAACTTCCAGCATCCTTCGCAGCCCTAGTCTGCTAGCTCTTCCACATGAAGCACACGTAACCTTACCCTTGGCCCCACCCTGTGCCTGTAGCAGTTTTTTGCAGATGCCCATGATCCTGACATTGTCAATCAAGAGCTCCTGGAGTCTCTATTACAATTCAGGTTTCATCTTTATGCTATGGCTTTTAGAGTTGCCTGAAACATTGGCCTTGTCAGTCACTGCTTGATCCAGTGGATTTCTAGAACCTCAGTGTAAGCCTCCTTCACTCTATACACTTGTCTCTTGCGTATTTACAAAACCAGTACCATGTAGGCTGCATTGCTAAATCCCATTGCCACATTGAGATGCAGTCCAGCTCTCTTTGGACCACAACTGAGCAGCTTCTGTGCTTCTTTGATGCTGTGTCAGAGAAAACATTCTGTAGGCAGTTGTTCTTGCCTGTAGCAGTGATCTCATTCAGGTTCTGTCCTTTCCAATTAATTTGCATTTTCCTACCTTGGAACCTTTGATTAGTGGGTTCTCAGCCCTGGTGTGGAGAAGAGTTTCTCTTTATGCTAATGTCTTTAACAACCACAGCTGCTTTATTTGCACATACTATGTTTGAAATTTTGCTAAAATCCTCATTTTTCTATTTTTCTGTTCCCCTTGTTCTCTCTAGACCTGGATAAGGACAGTGAGCAGTAACTCCGTCATGGCCAATTGCTGCCCTTGAAAGGGCCTCTGGCAAACAAACTACTCTATTACTTTTGAAATCAGCTTTACTAGTGTTCTCAAAGACATTCAGCTATGTCCCTTAGCTCAATTGTGACACAAAGGTCACATAGGCCAGTTTCTTATTCTTCTGTGAAACCTCATGAGCTGGGCCCCTAGGCATTCTGCTCTTCCAAACTCCCCAATAATGACTAGTTAAGATCTGCACATTTTTCCCAACATTGTTTTATTTAACTTATTTATTTTGCTTGTGTTGTATGTGTATGAAGGCCAGAGGACACCCTGGTGTGTCATTCTCTAGATGCACCTCTTTTGAGGCAGGGTTTCTTTTTAACCTAGAGCTATGATCTGCTAGTAAGTGAGCCCAAAGATGCACCTGTCTCCTTCTCCCCAAGTACACCACTATGCTCACATTTCACACATGTTATGGAGACAGAATTCAGTCCTCAAAGCAAGGTCTTTATTTATTGACATTTTTTCCTAGCTTCCCAATGTTGTACTTCTGTGGACAAACATGAATGTCTGAGACTCTTCCTAACTAGTTCCCTGCCATTGGAACCTCAATGTCATCAGTCATGTACCATGCTCTCCCAAGCCAGAAACATCTTTGTTCCCTTTTCCATTGCCACATTTTGCTCCCCTGTGACTCAGGGCTGCACCACTATGACAGCCCCCAAATAATCCATGTTGTACTGCAACAGAGGGGAAGCTGAAGTAGTCTGGATGAAGCCGAAGTAGTCTGTGTGAGCTTGTCCTCCCAAATCAACATTCACCTGATTTCTAAGGCAATGAGTTGAACTGAAAACAGTAAGTCAGGGTTTCCTTCTCTTGGATATGTTTGACATTTGAGGCCTGGAAATTCTTGTGTGGGCTGTGTTTAGCAGTACTATGTAACTATTTTCTCTGTGTTGGGGCATGTTTATCTATCTTGAATCAAGCAGCATGATGTCTCACAGAGACTGTCATGTGATCAGGCCTATTAGCATCCTCACCCAAGATAGGCGGGTTCATGAGGCTCTCATGGGATCCTAGGGAGTAGCCTCTCCTCCCTGAGATTCCGGTCCTCACTCTAGGAAGAGAAAACAAGTGACCGAACTACAATAAGGCTTCTCTGGGGGATAACTGCCCCAAGTTCCCTAAGAGACTTCAGTGGTGCTGCTGCCTTCGAGTCACCCATGCTTCTGTAATTAACTTCAATAACCTTATTAGCTCACCAATCTGGACTTGGACAGAATCCCTCTTTGATTTGAAAGTTTCTTAAAAATCACAGTAAGCCACAGCCCTTGCCTCTACTCATTACATACTGATAGTAGCCTGTCCCCAACTATCATGCACACTCATACAAAGTAAGCCTCCAGATACTACCAAATGTCCTCTGAGGGACAAAATAATTTCTGATAGTGTGTTGCCTTTTTGACATATCAGTGTCTCCAACATAACATTGAAACAGAAAGTGAAGTGCAGATAATTTATGCAGTAGGTGACCTCGGGAGAGTAATCTGAGGGAGCGGGGAAATAGATTCTTACTTTTCTCGTTGTTATAAAAAAAATCTGTCAAGAAGAAACTCAAGGGAGGGGGGTCCATTCTGGGGTGAGGGAGCATGGCAGTGGCCGGGAGAGGCCATCGGGCACATTATATCTATGCTCAGGAAGCAGAAGAGATTGAGCAAGTAAGGCCAAGCTGAAATCCTAAAGGCTAGCGCCCCTGTGGACCCACTTTGTCCCTCAAACTACCACCTCCTGAAGATTTCACGACCTTTCCTGGAGTGCCTCTAGCTGGAGATCAGGAGTTCTGACACACAGGCCTGTATGTACATTTCATGTTCGAATTTCAAGAGGGAGTCAGAAGAGAGAGGGAAGCTAATAGCAGATATCTGTTGCACAGAAGAGGGAAGTTTCCCGGGGACTTCTAACACGGAAGCCTGTTGTTTGTTAATCTTACTGGGTAAAAATGAGACTACAACTAAAAATTTTGAACCAGATTTGAAGCAAATTTATTAAATACTGGCCAGGAGGGACACTGGCCAGGTCCATACCCAGGATTCCCAGAGAATGTTCCAAACTATGTTAGTCAGAGGCTTATAAGGGCAAACCCCATAAGGCGACATACTTTCTTCCTCCATCCAGTCAGGGGCAAGCATACAAGTGACATGCTTCCTGCCTCATGTACCTCCACCTATGAGTGATCAAGCACATCCTGTACAGTAAAGGCAACCAAGCTTGTGTATAGAAGTGAACAACTGCCCCAACATTCCGAGAAGTTATCAGTCCTTGGGCAAGTGAGACTTACAAGTTAGAGGCATTTTTATTTTATTGATCTTCTAAACACAATAATTTAAACTTAAAACATAACTTTAGCCATCACATCCGGACCCCTTTGAGTTGTATTTGGAATCAAATCTTTGACTCTGTGGTGGATACCTGTTCGTGTTGGAATCTAATAACCATCAGCTAAATGGTTCCCAGATGGGAACTTATGTATCTAGTTAAAGCATTAATGACGTAAGGCCTTGAGGTGGCTGGCATCATAATTATAATCTAGTAGGAGCCTGGAAATGAGAATGTGGAACAATCATTTATTTTATGTCAGGTCTCCATTTTTTTTCCAGAATGTTATTTTTGTTGGGTTTTTTGTTCTTATTTGTTTTTGAGTACAGCCAGATTATCTCTAAGAATTCCCAAGTGGTTTGTATAAAAACAATTTTCTCTTAAAGCCACACTGAACCTCTTTGTTCTTTGTAGAGTAGATCAAGTGTCTTATCACACTGTAGAACTATTTCAGCTAATGAACCCACCTGTTGATAGATCTCAGTCTATTTGATTTTAACAGGAATCTTTCCTGGTATGCCAGTAGGTACTATGGTAACCATGTTATCCTCTATGCCAAGGAGTTTCCTTCTGACCTAACACTCCAACCTTTTGAAGAGGAGAAGGGACAATATAATCCCTTCTGTAACTACTTCCTGCTGAAATTAGGATGTCATTGTCAGGGCTCAGGAAGGCTGAGTTAAAGATAGGGAGGGATTCAGGCAGTGGGGCATTCCTCAGAAGCATGTTTCACTGACAGATCACATTAGCTGGATAGGTCACATCAGCTTTCAGCAAGTTCAGGGCTTGTAGCCATTTGGAACAGTTTGTAGTCCACAACTGATTCCTAGGTGGTGTCTATCAGTCAAGTGTAAATCTGATGAGACAGATATAGTTTATGGATAAAAGTTAAAGTTTAGGAACTTAGAGGAAATTTTATGCTTGGAACATTCAGGCCCATAGACCTGGTAGTTGGGGAAGGGAGGAGTCCTGAGATAATGGGAGAGATCACACCCTTGGGAAAAGGCAGTTATTTATCTGGAGTTCATTTGACCTGTGAGAGATAGATTCAAGTCTTCTTACTCTCTCAATCCCTTGAAGTTTACATAATTTTTTTGTTTTCAAAATGTGATAAAATTTTAGATGCTGTGTTAGTTTGAAATAAAATGGCCCCCAAAGAGATTGGCACTATTAGGAGGTGTGACCTTGTTGAGGTAAGTATGATCTTACTAGAAGAAATGTGTCGCTGTGGACGCAGGCTTTGAGGGTTCATATGCTCAAAATATGTGTCTCAGACCACTTTTTCTTGCCTGAAAGTCAAGATGTAGGACACTCAGCCACTTCTCCAGAACCATGTCTGCCATGTACTACCATGGTAATGGACTAAACTTCTGAAAATGTAAGCTATCCCAATTAAATGCTTTTCCTTTATAAGAGTTACCATGGCCATGATGTCTCTACACAGCAATAGAAACCTTAATTAAGACAGTTATATTAGCATTACCACTGAAATCCACACTATAGAAAAAGCATCTAACAGGTATCTGTAAAATAGCTAGAATCAACTCATGCTTTCAAGTCACAACAAAAGCTATGACTTTGGGTTAAAAAGCATGAACAGTTTTTTCCTTGGTCCAGAAAGTTAGACATATAGATTGGACAGAAATAATTTCAGACTGATGAGAAGGTTCATTAAGTCTATACTTAGATGACAACCAAGGAAATTTAAAATCTTGAGCTTGTTACTGATAATAGTAGTCAATAGTAGTAAGAGTAATCTGTTGATGAATGTTAAAACTCTGAACTTTTGAAATCTTGGTATAGCAATAGTGTAGGAAGGGAAAGAAGTCTGAAATATTTCTTATTTTTCATATACTTTGAATAACTTCTTTAGATCTTCAAAACTTACTTAACCCTTCAAATCCTCAGAAGATACTTTCTTAGACCATTGTAATTTACATAAACTTCAAACCTTTTCTTTTTATCCAATAATTTACCATAAGTACTTGATTGCTAAGAGCAGTCATTGCAAAGTAAGGTCCTTTAATAAAGGAATAGTAAGACATTATATATGAAATCTGTCATCTTTTAACATGAAGCCTGTTAGCCAGGCAAACCTGTTTGCCTTTCTCAGCAAGAGATCTAATAGCTCTAGAAAAGTAAGTCCTGATTTTTTTACATATGAAATGAACTAACAAAGCAGCTACAACTTTGAGGAAGAAGCTGGTTGCCTGCCACTGCCAAATTGACAAAGCTAGAGTTAGTCAGCATTACCACAGTTCAGGTGATGTTGTCTGTGTCCCATAGTCTTCTTTAGTGACCCTGGGATCGCTGCAAGGAGGTACCATTTCTGTCTATCACGGAAAAGGTTTTCATTAAACATTTTAAATGCCAACAAATCTCTGAAGAGTTCCAAGATATCTGAACTAAGCAAACTTTGTTTTTATTAATTAGCTTTAGGTTAACCTTGAAAACACGTACAGGAAGCTTTTTTAAAAAGCTTTTCACTGTAAAAAGAATTACATTTGAACTTAGAATGGCTACAAGCATAGTTCTAAGAACATTAAAGAATTCGATCCTTTAAAAGGTGACCAGCCATTAACTTGTATGTCTTAATTATCTTTAACAATTTGTAATAAGCTTTTATAAGATAAGAACTTTACAGCTTTATAACAATTTCTGAATTGAAGCTCTTTTAAGTATCAAAATAAACCTTTAATCATAAATATGCTCCATGGGGAAATTGGCAACTTTATTTTTATGGTCCTTTCATATTTATCACATTTTCCTGTATAACTCAGTTTACCAAAATAGCTAAAGCTTAACAGAGTTAGCAAAGACAAGGAGGTTAGACAGACCTTATAAAGTCAGTTTCTGTCGGCCTGAACAGATCTGAGGTAAGAAGGGGCGTTTATAGGCTTTTTGCCCGATTGCTTAGATCATTGTCTTGCTGCATCCTAGGACAGGAATATCTGGGTTTGGTGTTTGGTGCTCACATCTGTGGCTCTCACTCTTTAGCCTTTATTTACTTGAGATTATATATTAATAAAGATGTCATAATGTAAAATGTTTTATAAACTTAAAATATTCCATAGCCTTATAAATTTAAATATTAAAAAATTTATTCCTTTAAAAAAAATCCAGTTGTGTTTAATTTAAATTTTCTGTAAAACTAAAAAATTTCCTTTTAAAGAAGTTTAAAATCTCTCAACTCTGGGCTCCTTCAATATTAAAAATAAAATATTCTTCTTTAGGATTCATTACAATCTGCTGGGTTCCCAAGGGGCTCAGGTCACCTCTCTGGCCCCACCCACAGCAGCACACAGCTTGTCTTCTAGGTCCCAGCCTGCTTCATTTAACTGCAGTTATTCTGGTGGCTATCACAGGGCACCGACACCTCCAAAACTGCTGGGGTCTCCATTGCAAGGGGCTGCACTTTGACCAATAGCCCCTCCTGGGCTCAATAGGAACTCTAGCCTCAGGCTTTAGCCTCAGGTGCTCTCCATGACCCCTCCAGGCCTTTAAAGCCAGCACCTCCAAGGTGACTCTTTCATTATGTAGACTGCTAGCAGCACAAGGTACACTGTTGTATACAAACACATGAAGACACAGCTTTGATGCTTCATTGTGAAAGCGTAGCTTTTAAAGACTTTCTTTTATAAACCTTGATTTTATAATTTATTTTCAGGACTAGAACTATCATAACAAAAATCCATTTGATATCTTGGTGACCTGTTGTTTTCTCCTTGGTTGGTTTATACCAGGTGGTCACTTTTAATCACGACAGTGGTACAGTCCCATGGCCTCCACCCCCTCTACCACTCACAAGGATGGCTGCCTCCATTCAGATGGAGCCAAGTCACATGTTTATATCCCAGGATGATGTCCTGCCACATGTTTCCTTTAAGACTACCTATGTATAGATTTTTTTTTAAGCTATCAACCCCCTTGTGTTGTAAATTTTTTTAAGTTAACATTTTTTGTTACAGATTTTTAACCATACTCAATTAAACTTATAAATCTTGAGGTGCAAAAAAGTTTACATAATAAATAATCTTACAAATCTTGAGATATGGCTTGTATCTTAGCAAAAGTTTTAGGCAGTTAAATGAAACCAATAATATTTAAAGGCTGGGGTTTTTGTTTTTTGTTGTTGTTTTTGTTTTTTGCTCCGCTCTCCATCTGAGAGTCGGGTGCTCGTCTGGCATAGGACAGAGAGGAGGGCTTTTAAATAGACATGCTTTGGTCTAGAGGAGGGAGAGCCATGAAACCCAGCTCCAGAGCCAGGTTTTCATTAAAACAGAATGGCATAAAATGACTTTAATATTATTCACACCCAAAAGACATTTTAATCCCTGCTAAATGAATAGAGTGACCAGAAAGCCCAGAGATAAATTATGAACCTGGCCATCAAAGCAGCCATAGCAGGCAGTGTTACGTGGTGGCTGGCAGAGGCAGAGAAGGCAAAAACAAAACCAATAATCACAGAAAACAGAAAGCTCACACACTCAAAGAGATAAGTCAGAAAGAAAGCATGTGGTAGCTACCATCCATTCATATATTCAACTGAACCTGACCCATCTCCATTTCAGCTCCACACTCACAAAACAGACAGACAAAACTTTCCTAATAACTAGAATCAGGCAGGTGGATAGATGATGTCTCCCTTTGCGCCCACGATTCTCATCAAACCCCTCCCTGTCCCAGACTAGGATCCCAACAGACCAGAACACTGTGACAATGTGCAAGTGGAGGCCTCTGGGAATGCTTGCTGCTTTTCTCAGCACTACAGTTCACTCTGATAGTCTGTGAAACTGAGAACATGCCTCAGAGCCTTGGAATGTCTTCCAAGGTGTTCTCTGACTTGTGCTCTGGTTGTGAGACCCCCAAAGAGACCACCAGAGATGAGAATGCTCCGAAATGCAAAAGCAAGGTTTATTGAAATGCAGGTAGAGAGAAGGACCCCATCCAGTCACAGACATGGCTGTGTCCGAAGGAGGAACCCACCTCTCTGCAAGCTGGGTTTTAAAGGCAAAAACCACAAGGTTATACATCAATTAGGGGTCTTAGTAGGGATACAATTCTGATTAGCTCATGGGGGGGGAGACTTTCTAGATTTCCTCTGTTATCTTAGCCTGCTCTTTGTCAAACCTACAGACTATCTCCTGGGTTGGGACATTCCATGGCTATCAGATGTCCCTAGGGTATCTCTGATGCTGGAACATCCCATGGCTAATTAGCTGCTATCGATAGCCCCATGGGATATCTCCTGTTTTGTACTCTGTTCTCAGCAGAACTCAGGCCTGTTTCAAACTGAGGTTTAGGGACTTTTGCTAAAAATGGAGGCACTTCTCTGGTTCTCTACTCCTGAGGCAGCCCTTCAGTACCAGAGTGTAGGTCCAGCCTTAGGATTTTAGTGAGTCTGATCTCACTGGGCCTCCAGAAAATGTTAAGCCCCAGATGATTAAGAGTAAAACCACTACCTTGATTTTAAAGACAAATTGGAAGCAAATTTTATTAAATACTGCCCAGGATGGATACTGGCCATGTCCATACCTGGGATTCCCTGAGTATGACCCAAACTACATTAGTCAGAAGCTTATAAAGAGAAAGCCCACAAGGCTATGTACTTCACACCTTTGTCCAAAAGGGGTCAAGCTGACACCTGACATGCTTCCTGCCTATGTACCTCCTGCCCATGAGTGACCACGTACAACCTGTGGCATAACCAAGTTTGTATACAGAAGTGAAAACAGAGCAACTGTAAGGCTTGTTATCCTAAAAGGACAGTCCCCAGAACTCCAGTAATCTGTCCTTGAACAAGTGGGGCTTATAGGTTAGATGCATTTTTGTCTTATTGTTCTCTTAAGCACAATAATTTAAAGTTAAGATGTTACTTTAGCCAGCATCTTCTCTTCCCGTCGGGCAGTGCGTCTGGTCCCATGCTGCTTTGTCCCATCTTGGACTTTTTTCCTTTGCAGCAATGTATGATTTATCTCATTTTAAAATCTCTGGTTAATAACAACATTCATTTGAACAGCTCTGCCTCTTGGATGTGTTGATTCTCTAGGGTAGAAGACTCCTAAAGCCCTTCCCCAGAACCCACATTCAAGGATCCTTTGTGGTTTGAAGACAATCTTGAAACCACCTCAAGTAAATGGGAAGGTTACAGTCTGTAGCAGAGTGTGGGTGGGTGGAAAGGAACTCATCTTTTATCTTGCAAATTGAATACAGAAATAACTGCAAGAGAATAGGTAAGACTTCCCACATAGTCCCTTAAAAAAAAAAAAAACACTTGTAACCATGACTTCATTGCTGAATTGATATCACACTGGTTCCTTTGACAGCCCCAAAGAGATACTCTCAAGACTGTCACATAAAGCAGTAGAATGGGCTTCAGCTGGTGTGTGTTCAGGCAAAGGCACAAAGCTATCATCAGTGCTGGACCTGTTTAAGCTTCTCAGCTGTACTTCTCTCACAGTCCACAGCAAACCTGTTAGAAATGTTGGCCAGTTTGGAGCATACAGAAGGACTGTTGGGGAAAGTGAATTCTAGCAAAAGAAGATAGAGTCAGTCATCTCAGTAAATGGCAGACTGGTGAGTCTCCTTACTTTATACAAATGATGTTTTTGTCACATGAAAACTTAAGATAACTCTGTGAGTTAAAAGATTGGGCTGTTTTCTAGCAATGAACGCTTTGGTATGTAGCTCCTGATTTGGCCAGAACTCATGTTTTTCCCTCCAGGAATTCAAAGCCTTTCACTTAAGAGAGGGAAGATGGATACGCAAGAATCAATTTGACCAATGAAAATACGGAGCATTAAAATAGTCATTGAATGCAGTGAAGGTGCTAATGATGAGTGAGTGACAAAGTATACTTAACTAGGGTCCTAGAACTGTGCCAGCAGTCCCCTAACCTCTGCTTCCTATACGGTCCCTGGAGCATAGTCATGTACCTGGTAGAGTTACTGTTTGGGCTTTTCAATCTGGTTCATTTAACTGCCAGTTAAAGAAGGCAAAAAAATCCTCAGACACAGCAGAAAGCAATAAACTTTACTACAGCTAAATACACACACACACACACACAGAGAGAGAGAGAGAGAGAGAGAGAGAGAGAGAGAGAGAGAGAGAGAGAGAGAGAGAGAGAGAGAGAGAGAGAACAAAGTACATCAAGAGAAGAACTCCAAAAAGTATAGAAGGGAGTGAAATTCAATAGGAGACCATGGTTTTGAAGGTATAGGGCAAATTGTCCTCCTATAATTTGGGGTTGGTCAATAGACAAAAGGAAGCTGACCAGCCCACAGCTCAAGTAAGCATCTTTAGAATGGACTTGAACACATCTGGCAGCCCTGGAAAAGTTAACCAGAAGGGGATCCCTGCTGGGGGTGGGGTGGAGCATGATTGCCATCTCCCTGTTTTTGTCAGCTGTGGTTCCTTCTCTGTCTGTCTGTCCGTCAAGATCTGTCTCCAGGTGCCCTGGTGTTGAACCAGAACTCTGCCCAGCTGATGCAGAATGGCATCTCTAGGTCAGATGGGAGATTCGAGCACAATCCTTAGCCTGACTAGAACAAAAAGAAGACATTTCACCCTGGCCTTTTTCTTTTCTAATATTTAGAAACAAAATAACTATTGTCTTTGCTGCCAGGCAGTGCAGAGACTAATCCAGCCCACCTTTCTTGAAAACCTATGATCTGCTTTTCAAGGGGAAGATGAAAGTGCCAAGAACAGACAATGGATCTGAAACACCGGCTGACTTTTGAATATTCATGACTATTGTAATACAAAAGAACATCTCAAATTGATCTGGTTTTGCCCAGGTGCTGGTGGAAGTACATTAAGCTTATAAAATTGCTTCTCTGTTCTTCAGATCTCCTAGAACAACCTCCTCTGCTTATTAGGATTCTCCTAGAAGGTGTCCAGGCCTCTACGACACAAGAGCTTTGATTCATCCTAGCCCACAGGAAAGCCTGGCCTCATTTAACTGGAGCCCAGGTCTGAGAGGCTCATCAGGTTGCCTTTCCTTTGAGGTCACCTCAAAGAAAGCTGGAATCTCCCCATTCTCTAAAGAACAGAGAGAAAATCCTGCCTAGGTTTAGGGGTAGTTGTCCCAACTCTCTGCCTCAGGAAGTCAGGTGAGCTCATAGACTTTCCTGACTCTTGCACCTCAGGGCTCTGACCTATAAACGGCCTTGGCCTGTAGCCTAAGGCTTTGTCAGGTAAAAAGATTTTGTAAGACATACCATACTCTGGGCTGATGGAGATGTCAGAGACCTTCAGAGTACTGTGGTGAGTCTCTAATCCCTGGGTGTGCTGATCAGAAGCTTTCCCTTTTGAAAATAATTGTTGTGACGGTTTCTAGTTAGTCATAGGAACAGGAAGGTGTTACATGAATCCTAACTGGCCTTTTAATAAAAACGTGGAGCCAGATACTAGGGAAAAGCTGAGAGATCACCCACTTCTCACCACTGCTGACTCCTAGCTCTGAAAGATCCTGTCTCCATGAACCCTCAGACTCAATACGGGACTGAAGGGCAGAACTCCTGTCTCCTCCTGCCCTATAGTCCTCTCTCTGCACAGCCATATCACTTCCTGTCTCAACCTTCCTAGTGCTGGGTTAAAGGTGTGAGCCACTACCACCTGGCTCTGTTTCTGTTTTGGACTGGACTAAGCTCACATAGCCAAGTGTTGCCTTGAACTCTCAGAGATCCAGACAGATCTTTGCCTCTGCCTCCTGAGTACTAGGATTAAAGATGTGTGCCACCACTGCCTGACCATATGGCTAACTCTGTGGCTGGCTCTGTCCTCTGATCTTCAGGCAAACTTTGTTTGATACACAATATATCACCACAGGAGGGGATAGGGATGAGAAAGCAAAGTTATTGTGAAGCCAAGGACCTTTCTGGAGGAAGAGGACAGACACTGGCCCTGACCCTGGTCAGAGAAGGAAACTCCCACTGTCTCCCAGGAGGTGGGAAGCCCCTTGGGTTTATTGGAAGGGAAGATACTGTCTCCAGACATTGCTTGGCCCAGGATCCTTGTACTATCTGAAGACCACTCCTAAAGAGTTTTGGTGTCATTTGATTACATTTCTTGATTAGTCCTTGAAATATATTATTCTTTAAAAACTAATTAATTATTATTATTACTTTTACATACTGACCCCAGCCTTCTCTGCCTCTGTAGCTAGAAGTTTTCTGACCTGTCTGGGGCCCCTCAGTCCAAACAAAGCTCTCCCACCCATGGCCCTGCAGCTGCTTATAAAAAAATTACTTAGAAGCTTATATTAATTATAAGCTAATTGGTCTATGGCTCAGGCTTATTACTTGCTAACTCTTATACTTTAAGTTAATCCATATTTCTATTTATAGTTAGTCACGTGGCTTGGTACATTTTGCTAAGAACAGCATCTCATCCTGCTTCCTCTGTGTCTCACTGTCATCTCAGGCTCTGCTCTCCCACTTCCCAGAATCCTCCTACTCTGGTTGCCCTGCCTCTGCTTCCTGTCTAGCTATTTGACCAATCAATGTTTTATTAAAACCAAGCGGAGTGACATATATTTTTGATGTCCCACAGCATGCCTCTTCTCCTTCTAACCCCCAGGTCCCTCCCCTCACTCAAAAAGGAGCAGAACTCCCATGGACATCAGCAAAGCATGGCACATCAAGCTGCCCTAAGACCAGACTCACTCCCCTTGTATTTTCAGGGGCAAGGGAATCCAGCATGAGGAATAGGCTTTCAAGAGCCAGCTAAAGCAACAGGGACAACTCTTTCTTCCATGGCCAGGAGTCCCACAAGCAGACCAAGCTATACAACTGTCACACACATGCAGAGGGTCTATGTGGGTATATGCCCAAGAGTATATATCCTTTGATCTGGATATAGACTGATTATCCTGAGAAACCACCATACTGATTTTCAAAGTGGCTGTACAAATTTACATTTCCACCAGCAATGGATGAGTGCTCCCCTGCTCTTGAAATACATTCTTAGGTCCTAGGCTTCTTCTCTCCAGCAGGACGCCCCTCCCTCCCCCGCCAATACTCTATGGAAAAGACACTCTTCTCTATGCCTGACACTCATTTACTCAACGAGCATTTACCAATGTCCTTAGCAGGTGACACAGGTGACTCTGGTACAGTCTCTTCTTGGTCTGTGGATTCAGGCTACCCTCTGTCCCACAGTCTGTCCCTTTGCTCCATGACCAGTGTCATTGCCACATCTTGGGATGGCCTTAACTCTGGGCTCCAGTCCTGCCAAAGTGATGCTCTCAGCTATAAAAGATTTCTCCCTTCCTCTCAGACTCCCCAGTATTTCTACTTTTCTCCCATGCATCTGGTTTCCTGAGATGGTTAACACCTGACTTTATCTCCAATGGTTTTGAGGTTGTGAACTAGTTTGGTCTTAAGAAATACATTGACCCTTGAGTCCTAAAGGTATATTGTAATCACTGAAATATTTTCTCCGTGTTCCATTTCCTGGGGTGTAGAGTATTGGCTGAGGCTCAGTGGTATCAGACAGACTTTGATGAGGATGGCACTCTGGTGCTGGCCACTACTGGAGGAGGTGGGAGGAGCCTGTCTGTAGCCCAAACTTCTGATCCAATTGAGCAGCTCTGATCCTGAGTATAAGCACAGAAGTCAGAAACTCATAGCTCTGTAAATATTTATGTACAAAATGAACACTATTCATTTGCTTTTAAACCAAGAAAGTTTCTATTCCGTAACCTTTAAAAGGCTGATCTTTGGTTATGAATGGAAGTCACCATTCTTGTTATTGTTGTCATGTTAAACCAGTGTCTACCAAACCTAATAATTAGATTATTGGCAGGCTACATAACTTTGGTAGTGAATTAATTGATTTTTTAAAATTATATGTGCTAGGACAAATAGTGGATTTGTGATTTTGTGGGCATCATTTTTTATTTTTTGATTTATTTCTAGATAGCAAACTGCACCTGAACTTAGTGACTTACCTAATGATGAGGTGTTGGGGTTTTGGTTTGATATGAGCTGGCCTCAGCAATGTGGCTCTACTCTACTGCACAGCTCCTGAGCTTGGATGACTAGGACAGCTGGGCTATCCGTAGGGCTCCAAAAACAAGTGTTCCAAGGAGAGACCTCGCTGTAATTGTTTGTCAAGGCTCTGCCTGCAGCACAGGGTTGCTGTTGAGTTTTGTTTTTCTTCTGTCAGAGGGGAGTTTGTTGTCTCATGATTGCTAAGTATGACAAGGAAGGGCAATACAAAAAAGGGAAGCAAGAGGAGTTCACTGAGAGATAAAGAAACAGCTCCCTGTGGCTAGATGACTGAACAAGTAGGATCCTGAAACAGAGTTTTCATATCTTAGGAGCCAATTTGGCCCCATATTTAAATTAGGCATCAAACTGGAATGAGTCTAATTTTAATTTGAATGCATATAGGAAATTCTGCTTTGCTGGTGGGTCATGTGAAAGATGCCAGGGTTGAAAATTGACATCTTGATGAGTTAGGGCCTTTTAGATTTTAGTTCTTTAGCTCATCAAGTGTGCTGGATATTTTCACATAAATTACAGTCTTTTTAGAAGAGGAAGTATCAATTGAGAAAATGTCCCCACCAGATATTTGTAGGCAAGTCCCTGGTACATTTTCTTATTTGCTGTGGGAAGGTCCCCCTCGCTGGTTCCTCGGTGCCATTAAAAAACAGGCTCAGCGAGTAATAAGGAACAAACCAATAAGCAGCACTTTTTCATGGCCTCTGTTTCAGTTCCTGCCTTGACTTCTTGCCATGACTTCCCTGGATGATGAACTACTAGCTGTAAATTGAAAGCAAGCCTCTCTTCCCATGCTGGTTTTGGTCAAGGTGCTTTATCATTGTAATAGGCAGGCGCACCTAGGGCACCCCAAGACACCCCAAGACACCCCAAGACCACAGCTAATGACCACTGTTAACATTAAAGAAAAAGAGAGTTTAATGAATATGAATACTGGTACACACACATGTGTGGACTCCAGGCACTATATAGAAAAGCCTGGAGCCCCAAATATTTTCGGGGCAGAATTCTTATACCCTACTCTGAGTAGGGGAGGGGGTATGGGCGGGCTTGGCGCGCTAACAGGGCAGGGCCAACGGTCAGCTTAGGACAGAGTTTAGGAATGCAGGCAGGCAAGCTATTTCCTGTGAAACCACCTGAAGACATTCATTTCCTGGAGCAGGACACATTGTGCAAGCTTCAAACAGTTAACAGTTAACAATTCTCATGGTAGGACTTTCCTGGGTGACCCCACCTAGGTTGCTAGATCTGGAATTTGGTCTCAGAGCCTTATCTTAGAAGATCAAGCTGCTCTACCAGGTGGGTCTCAGGAATTCAGGAAGTATCTCAGTGGTCGGGCTCAAGCTGCTGGGTGTGTCACAGGTAATCCTATTGAACAAAGCTTTTAGTTTTGGGGACCTCAGAAAGGGGTGAGGGGGAGAGAGTTACAGGATTTTTCTATTTTCACAATCATAACAATAGAAACCTCACACACCAACTGTGTAGAATCTATTGTAAAACCTCTGTGTTTTCAGCTCTGACTGCCAGTTCTGCCTGGATATGTTGATATTTTTTGTTTTCTTTGGGTCTGTAACCTTAACTGCTGTGGGGATATAATAAAACATTTGGAGATATCAAGGGATCCACCCACAGTCAATCAGGAGGATCTGAGAGTGGTGATTCACACCTTTAATCCCAGCATAGGGAGTATCCAGGGAGTGGTGACCTATGCCCTTAATCCAAACTGAGTTCAAGATCATTTTAGTTTACAGAAGGAGTTTCAGGCTCCCAGGCAGGCAGTGGTGGGGCCACGTCTTAACTGAGCTAAGAGAGTATTTAAGGCAGGCATAGAAAGACAGAAGAAGCCAGGCTGAGGAAGCTAGAAGACAGCTGGGTGAGATCTGACTGTGGTGTTTACTCTCTCTAATATCTCTGACTTTCCCAGAGATATATCCCTGAGTTTCCTTTATTCGTGCAACAAACTGCTGATAGAATTGGACTACTTTGCTTCTCATTTGTACTAATATTCATATCCCATTGGCCAAAGCAAGCCACATGATCAAGCCAATAGTAGTGGAGGGTGTAGTAAGAGGCTGGCCCAGACTTTCCAGCCTAGCCTCAAGGTTTAGACCCACAGACCCACAGACCCTCAGAGACACACAGATGTTTACATTAATTTTAGGCTGATCAGCTTAAGGCCCAGGCATATCACTTGCTAACTCTTTACCCTTAATCTAACCCATGACTCTTATCCTGTTCAGCCATGCAGCTCGGTACCTTTTCTCATAGCAGCATAGTTGTCCTCTGCTTCTTCTGGCATTCTGCTCTGTTCTTCCTGTTCTTCCTGTTCCCAGAGTTTTCTTAGTCTGGTAGCCCCACCTACACTTCCTGTCTGCCTTTGGCCAATCAGAGCTTTTTATTAAACCAGTGGGTGGGACAATTATTTACAGTGTAACATCATAAATCCACTACAGGAGGGGCTGCAGAAGGTATAACTCCTGGAACTAGAGCACTTGAGAACTACCAATGTGCCAAGACAACTACCTCAGTCATAACTGGCCCAAGAAATGGTAGAGGAGAAGTCGGGATTTCAGGGCTCTTAGTCTTATTAATAAAATATTTTTAAATGAATTCAAATGGAAGCACAAAGACAATTTTATTAGTGTTTAAAAGAAAAGCCTCAGGGCAGGCCAGCTGTCAAATCTGAGCTGCCACCCAGAGGAAGAGGATGGGGGAGGGGGAGGGGACACCATGCCTTTTCAGCTGCTGGAGTGGAGGTCACACTGCAGAGAAAGAGTAAGGAAGACCAAAATGTTGACCAAAGTGGGGGAATCCCTAAGTGGGAAGGAATGCTCGTTTAGGAAAGACATCAAAGAAAATAGAAAGATTCTTTTCTATGCAATAGATTCTTCAGAGAGCCAAGTGGCCCCACAGGCCTCCTATTGCAGGGCCCAGAGCTGTCATCCCGGCTACATTCCAAAGGTCACAGGCCAGCCTGTGTTTGAGGGAAGGAGAAACACCATGTTAGGACGAGGCAAAACAAGATCATATAGGGAAGAAGGAAATTGGTGGTGGGTCTCCTGGCAGACATTCTGCTTTAATGCTTATAGACTAAACTAGCACCCACTTAAGATATAAGATGCAACACACACACACACACACACACACACACACACACACACACACACACACACACACACACACACACGAGTCTCATAGATCCCAGGCTAGTCAGGAACTTGCTATGATTCTGAGGATGACCTTGCGCTCCTGACCTGCTTTGGGGTACTGGAGAGGGAGCAGAGCAGATCACCGGTTCTAGACAAGCACTACACTGACTGGCTACATCCCCAGACCTTATTTATTTTAGAAAAGTTTTAGGTTCACAGTCATATAGAGAGGAGAGTGTGGAGAGTTCCCATATGTCCCCTGTCCCCACTCATTCACAGCCTCCCCATTATCAACATCTCCACCAGCACAGTGAACATCTTACAGTTCACTAACCTACAATGATTCACACATCACTATCGCCCAAAGAACAGATTCCCATCAGTACTTCTTATTGGGATTGTGCATCCCATGCGTTTGTACAAAGACTGTAGAGTAGTAACTGAAATGACCCCATCGGAGGAAGGCAAAAGGAGAGTATTAAACCTTCTTCATGCCTTTCCTGACTTGACATGCTTAGACCCCAGTGATGTCCCATCATCTGTATCTTGGTTGCTTCTAGGTCTGGAATGATGAGAATAACTGCTAGAAACATCATCATCATCCTAGGATGGATAAATATCAAAAGGAACAGTTGCCCACTGAGATGTGAAGATACTCAAGCTGAAGAAAAAGTAAATAATATTAATAGAGCCATGTGAAGTTTCCTATTTTACAGCTTATGTACAAATACCGGTGTTTACAGGACTCAGTCTACGAGTACAGTGGTCTTAGAGTACATGGAAGATTGCAGTGGTGAAGACAGAGAGCAGGAGTTGTTGGGATGCATGCTTGGATTAAAGTGCTGGTGACTCTTCATGTGCAATTCACTTACATCTCGATAAACTCAATGTATATATTGAAAATACATCAAAAATCCACTGGCAGTGCCAGCCCTGGTCATCCTCGCTTACCTTTTGCCATAGACGTAGAGCTGTGGCTTCCTGTTGTATCATGAGCTTGGGAAAAGATGAGCTATCATGACTTGGAGACTATGTGCTGTATATTCCAGCAACTTCTGTTGCCTCGTGTGTCTCTGTTTATTGGTATGTGGAAGATGCTTTTCTGAATAGCGTGTTTTGTGGTTTGGAAGAGAATTGGTATGTATTACAACATTTCAGGAGCCTTGTTAATGTTCTCATTCATCCTTAGCCCAAGGGATCAGAGGCTCCTGTAGAATGTCTGTGTTATCAGCTTGGTGAGACATTGGAACCATTTTCTGGCAGAAATTGATATAAGAAATTAGGAAGTAAACCAAATGAACGTTTGTTTATAAGAAGTTTGCCTCTGAGAAGAATCCCTCATAGTGACTACCTGATTGCGAGAGCGGTTCAAGACAATTCTTAGAGCAGACCTCTGTTTGAGATAGGGTCTCGTGCATCTATTGTTAAGGATGACCTTGAACCAAGTGCTGGGTTTACAGATGTCTGATGCCACCCCCTCCTTACAGTGAGACCGAACTTTAGCAGCTATGAAACCTCTGGTGACACTCTATTTGTTTTCCCTTAGTCTCTGCCGTAGCACACACACCTCTATGCTTGTTTGCTTTTAATCTGGCAGCCCTGTATAGTAAAAAGAAAATTTTTAACCAAATTGTGTAATATTGCTATGTGAATTCCAGGAAAATATTTTAATGTCATATGAAGGTTTGAGAGTAATAAAAATAGTATTAGCTTTTTAAATTTCAACACTTAGTAACATTTGTAAGAGAATTTTTTGTTCAAAAGCATCATCCAAAAAGATTTAAATATTTAAACTGAAATATGTACCATGTCTAAAAAGCAAAGCACTAAATCAATTTCCTGGTAGGAATTCCCTGAATACTTCAAAAGGCCCAAACATATCCAAGGTGCCTAATTCCACATGCTTTCCTCAAGCCTCAATGATGTACTTGCCTTGTCTTCTCAAACAATTTTGATGGCCCATCTGATAGTTAAGTAAAACTTGGTGATAGAAGAGGTTCATTATGATCTGGATACATTTTCTTGTGCTAATCAGTGTCGCGGGCAACCTCGCTAGCAAGGACAACGCGACACCAGGCTCTTCTTTCAATGGTTTATTCAGGACCTTGAAACTTCTGCCTCTGCTCTGCCTCTGCTACTGCCTCTCCTGCCACTTCTGCCACTTCTCCCACTGGGGAAAACCCGCCCCCAGCTATATACCCTCTGGACTGCTAGTCACGGGGCGCCACATGGGCCATGCCAATAGATCCAGGTGCACGGAAGCAAGCCACACCTGGAAGCAAGCCACAAGCTTAGCCTTAGCCAAATAAGGAGTTGTTTATCTCAGAGAGCTCTCACCTTGGGAAGGTGAAAGGCGGAAGCCAGCACCATCTTCAAGGTGCGGCCACGTGGCTCTCTACAAATCAGTGATGGACAGATCTAGAATTATTCAGAAATAGTACTGTCAAAGCAAATTCCACCCTCATAAGTTAAGTCTGTGACCACTTCCCTGGCCTTCATCAGACAGATAATTATATAGCCTTCCCGCAATCAACTGTTAACAAACAAAATCATGTCTTTAATAGATGGCCATCTACTTCTCTTGCTCCTGTTTTACTTGGGGTTCTTGCTCTGGGGAATGTTCCTGAAGATACTGCCATCCCTGGACAATGGCTATGACACTCTTCTCTCCAATAACATTTCAAGAGCACACACCAGCATATCACTTTGTTATATGTTTAATGATCGCCAGCGATGTGTTGTGTTTCAATATATTTGTTTTCTTGTTATTTGGATACCCTAAAATATCAGTGCTTTCATTTAAGAATGATATTTTGGGGAAAAGAAATTTCTTTTGGACTCAGCAAATCATGTATGAGTGCTGGTGGATGGCATGCTTGTGTGCACATGCCTGTGTGCCGGAGGTGTCTGTGGCTCTTCAGAAGCTACCCAGCCTCTTTCTGAAACAGGGCTCTAACCTGGGACTTGTGGATGAGGCTAAGCTGACTGCCACCGAGCTCTAGCCTGTCTACCTCCCTAGCAGTGGGATCACAAGTGTGCATCATCACACCCAGTTTTTTGTGTTTTGAGGAATCAAATTCAGGTCCTCATACTTGATTTTAACCCGCTGACCCATCTTCCCAGACTCTGAGTCCAGCAATTTTCAATTCTCTCTTCTTTGCTTTTCAATGTTATTTTGTTTTTATTTTTGACAAAACATGCTTTGTCTAGACTTGGTAGGTCTCTAACTTATGCTGCCCCTGCTTCAGCTCTGACGCAAAGATTATAGGCATGTACCACCACAGCCTACTTATTTTTTTCCATATGTTATAGATAGATGACAGATTTGTTTAAATGATTCCTTGTCAAAATGGTCTATTTTAATAATTTCTTCACTCAGATGTTGTCTACACATATTTACTTTGAAATCAAAGTGATTTTGTGCAGAGCAATACTAATGCTCCTTAGACATTACACTGGTTTTTCACAAGTGGAGCTGAAACTGTCTGGCAAAGAATGGATTTCCTGTGTCGTCAGGTTAATTGCCAAATCTGAAAAACCCAGCAGAGGAAAATGATTCCTGTGGTTTCTAATCATAAACATACAAGGCGGGGTGACCTTGAATACTAAATTTCCAATTAAAAACACAAACAAGTAGTGATATCATGTTTCACTACCAGTCATTTTCCCATTAGCCTGGGGTTCTTCTTCCCTCCGAGATGCAGTTATGTGAAAGGGTAGTCAGTGCCACTCTGGATGTCACTGCACATCTATTTTAACAGCCACAATTCTCTCTTAAGAAAATGTAATTGCTTCTCCAAAATTACCTGCAAAGCTTTCTTGATACTGAGAAATGTGCAAAGCAGCAAGTGACAATGCCCTGTAAGTTCTCTCTCTCATCCCTGCCTTAGCAGTAAACACTCGAGCACATGTGGTCCACATGGAGTTTTACTATACACTTTGCATTTATTATAGGAAAAAGATTTGTCATGTCCTATGCTTGTTTAAAAAGATGAATTATCCTTTCCTTTTTGATTTCTAAGAACTTTTTGCATGTGATATTTAGCTAAATTGGATTTGTATGAGTGAGACTCAGTGTTGTGAGGAGTAGTAGTCTTGTGAGCACAGATAAGAACTATTCCTCTACCGAGTCCTGCCTTTATGAAAGATACTCTCTACATGCTGCTTAGTGGAGAAGTTTGCCATGATGGCATTGTGAGGAAATGGCTCCTCACAGGCTGGATGTGGGACACCACTTCCTTGTCTCAGCTCATTTGGAGCAGTAGGGTCTGGAACTGAAAGCTGTTTCAGCAGCATTGCTTTGTAGTTGTGTTTATAAAACCAAATGTGCTCCACCCACCAGGAGCAGGATCAAACCCTCTTCTGTGCCCAGAATGGAGGACAAGTCTGATTCCAGCAGTGTTAGGTGATGCTGGTGATGCTGGTGTTTTGTGATGCGAAGAGGATGGTGCTTTCCTTCAGGGTTCCACCTCCCCAGACCACTGACTATGGTCTAACTGTGAGAAAAGCTACCTATATCAACCCAGGCTGAAGACCGAGTATTTGACCAGTACTTCTCAAAACTGTTGTCATCAGAAAAACCAAGAAAAGCTAGAGGAACTGTCACAGCCTGGAAAAGCATGTCACTGTGGTGTCCCAGATGAAGTCACAGGTCACAAAAAGGTGAGGTAAAAACAAAGGAAATAAAATAAGTTGAGTTTAGTTTAAAATGCGTCCTTATTAAATTGTTAGTTGAGACAAATACTTCCTGGTAATAATGTAAGATGTTGTTAATGAAGGATCTGGGTGTGGAGTGTGTATGGACCTTCTGCACCACCCCTGTAAAATTTCTTTAAAGCCATTTGTCATGGCTTGCTTTCTATATCTGTGATAAACACCATAACCAAAAGCAACCTGGGGGACAAAAGAGTTTATTCCATCTTATAACTTATAGTCCATCATGACAAGAAATCAGGACCAGAGCTTAAGATAGGACTCTGGAGGCAGACACTGAAGCAGAGGTCATGGAGGAGTGCTGCTTACTGGCTGTTCCCTGTGGCCTGCTCAACCTGCTCCCTTACACCACCCAGGATGGTGCCTGGGGTGGCACTGCTCATGCTGAGCTAGGCTGTCCCACATCAATCTTCAGTCTTCTTCACAGATGACCAGCCTGTGTGTCAAGCTGACTAATAACTACCAGAACACTATTATAAAATACGTTTTTTAACAAAGAAAAACACTGGCAGAAAGGAAGGAAGGAAGAAAGGAAGGAAGGAAGGAAGGAAGGAAGGAAGGAAGGAAGGAAGGAAGGAAGGAAGGAAGGAAGGAAGGAAGGAAGGAGGGAAGGAGGGAGGGAGGGAGGGAGGGAGGGAGGGAAGGAAGGAAGGAAGGAAGGAAGGAAGGAAGGAAGGAAGGAAGGAAGGAAGAAGGAAGGAAGGAAAGGCAAGGCAAATATCTAACTGAAGCATTTCCCTAAGCAAGCTATGTGTCTTATTTAGACTGGTTCTGATAAAAGCATCCCCACATTTTGAAAACAAAAATCTGATTGGGAGGTGATTTTCCAAAGAGATAGAGGCAAGGTTAAGTAGCCTCTGTGGTTTATGGCCAGTCCAGGAACAGTGCTGTGTTGGAAGAGACCAGAGGGTGGATCCCCTTAAACCATCCCATACATGATGAAGATGGGCTGAGGTCTGGAACACACATATTTTTTGCCTTCTAAGCCAGTGTTCGTTATCATCCTCCATGCTTCCCTCCAAGCCATTTTATTGGACAGAAGTCCCATGCTTTGATTTTCCTATTTTGTCCAGAGAGAGACGCCAAGCATAGCACAAATTTTGGTTGCTATTAAATGAAACTCAGAGGCAGATATCAGGGAAAAGCTGGAATATCATAGAGAGAGATATAGACCACAGTCAAATCTCACCCAGCCATCTTCTAGCTTCCTCAGCCTGACTCTTCACCACTTCTACAAAAGAATCTGTCTTCCTTCACCTACCTTAAATACCTTCTTCACCCAGTGATTTCCCATCCAGGTTAAGATTAAAGGTGTGGTAGTTAGCCTTGAACTCACAGAAACACAGAAAGATCTCCTCTGTCTCTGGAGTTATGGGATTAAAGGCCTAGGTCACCACTCTTGGTCTTTCCCTGCTGGGATTAAAGACCTGAGTTACCACTCTCTGACCCTCCTTGATTGACTATAGTGAATCTGTTCTCTGATATTCCAGACTGGTTTTATTAAATATATAACATATCACTACAGAGAGGGGGGAGAGAGAAACAGTTACAGTTTGGGTCAAGTTCCAGTTAGATCTGGAAACTTCGTGTTCTCTGGTCCCTAATGGTCTCTCCATCTTTGTTTCAGCTACAAAAATATCTGTAAAGAACGCCATCTCTTGGGATGAGATTGTACCCTTAAAATTCTTGGGAATGGTGTAGTATGCCTATGATCCTATATTTGAGAAGATAAGGCAAAAGGATAACTGTTTGAGGCCAGCTCGGGCTGTATAGTAAGAATCAGTTTCCATAAAGGAAAGTACAGCAAATAATAGTAATAAAAACACAGTATGGTGAGCACCAACTGGCCCTTAGTGACCAACAGTTTCCTTTCATAAGAACACATTTTTGTGATATTCTAATAGAACTGCAGGATTTCTGCATCCCTAAATAAAGCAGCGAATTATATAGTGGCTGTGCTCTTCCATGCTTTTTTCTGACAAGGCTCTACCCTAGAGTTGGTCTGTGGCCTTCATGTTCATCACAGACTGGCCTCAAGAGACCAGAGAGAGTAACTCACATCACAGATTAGGTCCTGGGATTGAGGACTTAGTCCCCTGATGGGTGGGGTGTAGGGACTGAGACAGAGGCTTGAATGAATAAATTTTTAAATCATAGACCATGAAGAATTCACTTTGGAACCTTGAAACAACCAGGTTTGTCTCAGAATATTACATTGAGATAATTATCTCTTTCTCCCAAATCTAGTTAAAAAAAAAAAAACAACAAAAAAACAGAGACCCCTGTTTTAGTGGTATTTAATAAGAATAATATCTGTCTTCTGTTTGCGTTTTAGAGTAAAGGCAGGGCAGGGGAGGTAGAGAGTGTGAGTGATTGTATAGCCTGCCCTTGGTTACCAGATGTCAGTCTAGCCTATAACAGAGGCAAATGAACAAACAAAAATTGGGGAAATACAAACCACTATTACATAGTTGGGCAAAGATTATGGGCTGGTAGCTTTCATTATGGCATTCTTAAAAACATTTACCTATTCATAGACAGCTTTATTGGGTCTTACTAGAAAATAGCTTTCCTGGTCTTCTGTTCTGTAGGCTCCTGACAAATTTTTCTTAGCTGATTATCTACGAGTAAGAATAGGCTATGTATTGCTGCAGTAACAACTGCCAGATATTAGCAGTGTCAAACAAAGAAGGTTCACTTTTGTTAACATACCATGTCCCGAATAGGATTCAGACTGGAAAGGGATTCCTACCCTGAGAAAAGAGAACACTGGCTTTTGTACCAACACCTAACACACTAGACCATAAATTGTCATTTCCACCCATAGCTTATTGGCCAAAACAAGTCATAAAATCCCAGTAATAGAACCAAAAACAATTCTGGAAACAGGACATCCAAGAGCAATAACTTATGTACTTCCTCATGTATTTATGCAACAGATACCTGAATATAGGCAAGGCATGGTAGCAGGCCCTGGACACAGAGAGATGAACAAGTAGGCATGGTTCTTAGGAGATTTCTGACCCTTTGCCAGGACAGTGAAGAGCAGTTCAAGTGAAGAAGGATGAGTATTCTGATCAGGGAAGAACATGATGCTTCAATATTGGCAAAACAGGCAGTGTTTATGCCCATCAGAGAGAGCTAGAAATGGGAGGATTTGTCCTCATGAAAGGGACAGGGACAAGCAAGCATGGGTGGGGGTGAGGTCTGGGACAACTACTGTGGGGAAGGAGTCTGGAAGAGCCACTGGGAGGGAGAGGAGTCTGGAACAAACACTGGGTAGGGGGGTCTGGGACAGTCACTGATGGGTGTGCTCTCTTTATGCTTCCTGGCCTCTCCATCTGTATATTTCTTAGGACAGCCATAGCAACACATCCCAGGAAGCAGCAGTCATTCTGACTACATAGTTATTTGAGGGTCATCAGGGAGTGTATCTTTGTGGACACTTTGGCTCATGCTCCCAGAATTCACCATTGAACTTGGCACTGGTATTTCTGATACAAAGTCCAAGCTGGCAGCAGACTGAGAGCCAGAAGACCTCTGGATTTCACCTTCAGGAGGTCAAACCAGGGCAGCCAAGAATTCAGGGCCTCAACAGGCCTCTGTGGCACTGAGAGGGAAGCAGCAGGGATTTGGACAAGGAGGTAGTGCATGACTTCCCACTGCTTGCTTCCAGAGTATCAGTGGGATCTGCCACTAACCTCTTCTGACATGCTCATTCTCAGAGCAGGACATATGGCTGAGTGTCACAAATCAGTTTCTGCCATCTTGGCACAAGTGTATGAAATTTTCATTTCAGTGTTGTGATTATTTTTCTCACTGAGAATCATTTAAAATGATGTGCTGGGTTTCAGGCCAAGATTGTTAAGTAGGGACTAGGGGATAGGTTTCTGTACGCAGCCTGTGGGGCCAGGCTTCCACATAAGCACCACATAGGCACCTAGGCCAGTGGCTCTGCCATCCTGTGCCTGCTTTCTCATTTGTAATATGGTGATCAAAATGGTGATGTGAATGCCCTTGGCTAAAAGCAAAGAGTTTTGGAAGGTACTTGGTACCAAGTAAACTAGCAGGGTCACCACCACTCTGAAACCCCGCAGAAGTGTTCAAAGTACACTCCTTTGTCTTAGGGCCAAGAGGACACAGTCAGGCAGGCAGCCATGTTGCAGGGTGCTTAAGAACCTGGACTTCAGGCCTGACTTTGGATTTGGGCGTTGCCCTTTCCTAGCTGTATGGTTTTTGGTGAATTACGAAGTTTTCCAGACTTCATCTATAAGGGGTTACAATGTGGTTTTGGCCCAGCTGCCAGAGGTCCTGACCCACAGACCAGAGCACTAGCCACCTGCCACTGCTTAGGCTCCCCCCAAAATGACTTGTGTTTTTGGGTGCCTGGCTCATCTGTCTTGACTCTGCCCTTCTTTTCCTACCTATTCTGATTCCCCACCTACTTCTTCTACGGTACTCACCAAGGGCCAAAACAGCTCCTTTATTTAAAGACTGATAGTCACAGCATACAGAAAGACATTCCCACATCAGTGGCTAATGATTCCAGAGACTCAGGTGGAGACTCAGAGAGCAGATGCGCACACCCAAGGGCTTCTGTACCTAGTGAGTGCTTAGCATTGTCTGGCTGTAGAAGTTAGCAACAGGGTTAACTGGAAATGAGGACCCAGGAGCCCATGAATCTGGCAGAGGGCTGTGTTTGAGGATGCTGTGGAGTGGAAGCAGGATCTTCTGAGGAGCAGTCTTGAAGGATTTCTTCTAAGAGGCACAATGGGATCTGTGTCCTGAGGAGCTAGCTACCTGCCTCCCAGGGCTCTTGTTTACCTCCTAACATTAATATGGGAATATCTTTCTGTATGCTGTGAATATCAGTCTTTAAATAAAGGAGCTGTTTGGCCCATGACAGGCACCATAGAAAAAGTAGTAGGAGAAATCAGAGCATAGGTAGGAGAGGGGCGGAGCCAGGCAGACCGAGCCAGCTACCCAAAGAAGAAACATGTAAGGAACACAGGTAAGCCATGAGCCATGTGGCAGACAAATTAATGAAAATGGGTTAAGATGAAAGAACAAGCTAGCAATGTGCCTGAGCCATAGGCCAAACAGCATGAAGCTAATATTAGTGTCTGAGTCATTTCTGGGGGCCTGATCAGCCTGGGGCGACTAAGGAGTCTGGACTTCTGGCTGCCCTGGGCCAAGAAACCCTATTGTAACACCGCATTGTTAGAGTAACTGCTGTTCTCTCTAGCAATGGCAGAATTACTTTTGTGCACAGTTGGTGCACAAAGAACTACACAGATTTCACATAGATAGTTTGAACTGAATAAAGGCAACTATCTGTGAAATTAGCACATGCTCGATACATCTACTCTAATCCCCCAAAGTGTTATGTCCCTAAGTGATAGTTGTTTTTTATTTGTTTGTTTGTTGTTGAGGCTGCTGGTGCTGTGAGTATGTGTGTGTGTGTGTGTGTGTGTGTGTGTGTGTGTGTGTGTGTGTGTGTGTGAGAGAGAGAGAGAGAGAGAGAGAGGGGGGAGTGTGTGAGTGTGTATGTGTGTGTGTGTGTGTGAAGAGAAAGTGTGTGTGAGAGAGAATGTGTGTGTTTTGGAAACTGAACCTGAAATCTTGTGCATAAGAGGCAAGCACCCAACCACTAAGCTACACTCTAGTCCCTGTATTTTTATTTTGTGCATGTAGTAAGAATATTTCATATGAGACCTGGTCCATCAATAGCTTTGAAGTACACAATACCATATTGCTAGCCATAACATTCAGAGTGCACAGCACTCTGAAAATGTACACCTGGTGAGCTTCATTCCCCTCCCACCTGGGGATGGTGTTCTCGGCTTCTGTGAATTGACTCTAACAAATAGCTCATACAAGTAATACTGTTGCCAGCAATCTTGAGAGCCCAGGACAGAGAAAGGGCAGAGTGTTGGCTTATGGCCTGGACCTTTCTGAACCAGTCTTGCAATCTAGTGTCTGGAGCGCAGAGGAAGATGGAATGCTTCAGGTGGGAATGTGTAGAAAATGAATCTACTTTTTGTCAACTGACTCCTTCCTCCTGAGTGGCAAATTGCATGGTTGCTAAGGGCACCTTAGGACTCACATTTCTAGCATGAGAACAGTTGTGTTTGTTGCATAGAATGCTTGCTAAGATACCCAGCCCAGGTAAGGAAAAAGCAGCAGTTTCCCATTCAAGACAGACCTTCTATCACACAGACTTCTTACCAGTGTGCTATCCATCACCATCACCCCAGTGATACTAGCTGCTCATCAACAGAGACCTTTGGACAGGTCTCTTGGGAGCACAGCAATCACAACAGAGTAAATCCCAAACACCTCTGCTTTCATTACAGGCAAACTGAGCTGCATTCATAGGGCAGTTCTATTAATGCACCTGTAGGAAGCAATTCAATTGATAAGATCACCATCATTGACCTTCAATCTGCCAGCACCTCAGAGGACATGACTTCCCAGGGACCATCTTTTGATCTGGGAACCAAATGTAAAGCTCCTGTTCCCTATCAGCCTGTATCCTAGAATTGTAATGTGCCAGGGGGTAGAGAAGTCACCTCTACACAAAACTGGCTTGGCTATACCTCAGCAAGCCCATTTAACTAAAGAGCATTTGGACTTAGAAACACCCCATCACCTTATGATAATTATTGCTTACCGCCATCTGGCTGAATGAGAGACTCTAAGGGTCACCTGCCTGTCTTGACACAGACAAGAAGCAGGAGACTGGGAACGTTCACGGGAGCATTTCATCACTTTAGCAAATGTGTTCAGAACCCAGAAACCCTCCACAAAACACCACTGACAGGTGACCACCTAAGGAGCTTCCTGGGGGATCGTGAAAACATTTGAACCCAGAAACCCTCCACAAAACACCACTGACTGATAGGTGACCACCTAAGGAGCTTCCTGGGGGAATCCTGAAAACATTTGAACCCAGAAACCCTCCACAAAACACCACTGACAGGTGACCACCTAAGGAGCTTCCTGGGGAATCCTGAAAACATTTGAACCCAGAAACCCTCCACAAAACACCACTGACAGGTGACCACCTAAGGAGCTTCCTGGGGAATCCTGAAAACATTTGAACCCAGAAACCCTCCACAAAACACCACTGACAGGTGACCACCTAAGGAGCTTCCTGGGGAATCCTGAAAACATTTGAACCCAGAAACCCTCCACAAAACACCACTGACAGGTGACCACCTAAGGAGCTTCCTGGGGAATCATGAAAACATTTGAACCCAGAAACCCTCCACAAAACACCACTGACAGGTGACCACCTAAGGAGCTTCCTGGGGGATCGTGAAAACATTTGAACCCAGAAACCCTCCACAAAACACCACTGACAGGTGACCACCTAAGGAGCTTCCTGGGGAATCATGAAAACATTTGAACCCAGAAACCCTCCACAAAACACCACTGACAGGTGACCACCTAAGGAGCTTCCTGGGGAATCATGAAAACATTTGAACCCAGAAACCCTCCACAAAACACCACTGACAGGTGACCACCTAAGGAGCTTCCTGGGGAATCATGAAAACATTTGAACCCAGAAACCCTCCACAAAACACCACTGACAGGTGACCACCTAAGGAGCTTCCTGGGGAATCCTGAAAACATTTGAACCCAGAAACCCTCCACAAAACACCACTGACAGGTGACCACCTAAGGAGCTTCCTGGGGAATCATGAAAACATTTGAACCCAGAAACCCTCCACAAAACACCACTGACAGGTGACCACCTAAGGAGCTTCCTGGGGAATCATGAAAACATTTGAACCCAGAAACCCTCCACAAAACACCACTGACAGGTGACCACCTAAGGAGCTTCCTGGGGAATCATGAAAACATTTGAACCCAGAAACCCTCCACAAAACACCACTGACAGGTGACCACCTAAGGAGCTTCCTGGGGAATCATGAAAACATTTGAACCCAGAAACCCTCCACAAAACACCACTGACAGGTGACCACCTAAGGAGCTTCCTGGGGAATCCTGAAAACATTTGAACCCAGAAACCCTCCACAAAACACCACTGACAGGTGACCACCTAAGGAGCTTCCTGGGGAATCCTGAAAACATTTGAACCCAGAAACCCTCCACAAAACACCACTGACAGGTGACCACCTAAGGAGCTTCCTGGGGGAATCCTGAAAACATTTGAACCCAGAAACCCTCCACAAAACACCACTGACAGGTGACCACCTAAGGAGCTTCCTGGGGGAATCCTGAAAACATTTGAACCCAGAAACCCTCCACAAAACATCACTGACAGGTGACCACCTAAGGAGCTTCCTGGGGAATCATGAAAACATTTGAACCCAGAAACCCTCCACAAAACACCACTGACAGGTGACCACCTAAGGAGCTTCCTGGGGAATCATGAAAACATTTGAACCCAGAAACCCTCCACAAAACACCACTGACAGGTGACCACCTAAGGAGCTTCCTGGGGGAATCCTGAAAACATTTGAACCCAGAAACCCTCCACAAAACACCACTGACAGGTGACAACCTAAGGAGCTTCCTGGGGGAATCCTGAAAACATTTGAACCCAGAAACCCTCCACAAAACACCACTGACAGGTGACCACCTAAGGAGCTTCCTGGGGGAATCCTGAAAACATTTGAACCCAGAAACCCTCCACAAAACACCACTGACAGGTGACCACCTAAGGAGCTTCCTGGGGGAATCCTGAAAACATTTGAACCCAGAAACCCTCCACAAAACACCACTGACAGGTGACCACCTAAGGAGCTTCCTGGGGGAATCGTGAAAACATTTCTAGATTCTTTGAGAACCAATCATTCTGAGAAAACATATTTATTTCCAACCTCCTTTCTCAGAGGCTATGCCTCTGAGTTACGTGTATCAGATGTAAACCTGCTCTTTGGGAATGGGACCCAAGACTCAATAGTAGTGGGATACTCTCTAGACATGGTGCCTTCCAGATGCCTAAGCATAGGAGCTCATTGGTTCCTCACAACAGTCTCACAAGCAGGTGCTGGCATTGTTCCATCACATTGAACAGTTGATGAGGCGGTGGCATGGTGCATTTCCAAGTTCTTCTGAGATCACCTGCTGATAGTTTTCAAGGAGCTAATGTGAACTCAGGTCATTTGGCTCCAAAGATGACAGTCTTAGCCAGCAGGTTAATTTCCTCCTGAAACATGGGAAACAGAAGTTTGTGGCAAAGGTCCAGACTGTAAAGCAGCCATTGGGCACACTACACAGGGGCCTGTAATGCTTCCTGGAAACAAAGTAAACAGCCTTCCCAGGAAAATGCTTACAAAATATTCCCCTGGAAAATGAAGACTTTCCCATTCCTTCTGAGGGTAAGAATTCCCGCCTTTATTGGCGTACTCATTCAAACTGAGTGGAGCACTCGGCTGTAGCAGAGGAAGGGAAGGGAGTGGATTCTAGAGCCTTCTGTTAGTAGCTGATGTTCATCTGTTGGGTCACATGACTAACATGTGCAGGGGGTAGGAAGGCTTATCCCATGTTTGAAGTAAGCTGCTATTGTGGTCAATGTCTGTTACCTATCTGAGGAAAGAGGAGCAGCTGGAAGAGGAACAGGGTCTTGCCCAAGTTCCTCTCCTGACTGCAGCCCTGGGACCCCTATACAAATGATTCCACTTCCTTCTGGGCCTTGGCCACCTCACCATAAAATCAAGACAGTTGGATTCCATTTGAAGCCATCTCAGTTCAGCCAAGAGACATGTTTTGTTTGGAACTCATAATGCTTTCATTTTTTATATTAATTGCCAACATATAAAAAGTGGAACTATTTGCATACAAATGTGTATTTGGAGTTTGAGGAAGCCCATTAAGAGCTGTTCAGTGCATTCCGGGGGCTAGAGCTCAAAGGCAGCTGATTTCAGTGGGGCATGGGGTCTCTCCAGGCTGTATATCCCACTTACCCAAGGTGACCTACAAAGTCCATGCCAGAACTTGAGATCTTAAAACCTGTGAGGTAGGGAGCAAGTCTTAGGGATTCGGGCTCAGTCCATTTTTCACATAAAGAAATTCAGGATTAAGGTAAACAGTAAATGGTGATGCTCTCTGTTAGCTATTTGCTTAGCTTTATCTTTAACCTTGACACATACAATTATATCCCTTGGCATACTCACCGTGCATTTTTATATTCTGGCTCACAGAAGCAGAAACAAAATCCATAAAAGACCATGAAGATGTTGCTTTTGGGGGAGGGAGGGAGGGAGGGAGGGAGGGTGGGTCCTGGGATACTGTGTTCTCATCTCCAACTAGACATGATACAGCAACCTGTTCATCCCAACAAGACTGGGGTCAGTTCAGGGAAATAAAATGTGTCAGTGATCTCTGTTCAACAGAAGCTGGGGTGTGGGGGGGGGAGGGGAGGGGAGGGAGGGAGGGAGGGAGGGAGAGATGGGGAGAGGGGGGGAGAGAGAGGGAGGGAGGGAGAGATGGGGAGAGGGGGAGAGAGAGAGGGAGGGAGGGAGGGGGAGGGAGGGAGGGAGGGAGGGAGGGGGGATGGAGGGATGGAGGGAGGGAGGGGGAGAGATTAAGTTATAAAGTTTCCTGGGATCTGGGTTATTTATTTAGACACTCTTAAGTGGCATAAGGAAAGTGTTGTTGACCCTCAGAGCTCTTCAAATAGGACATTCATAAAAATTCATCTGTATGCAGATAAAGATTTTAATGTCATCTTATATTTTTTAGGCATTAGTTTTACTTTTACTGAGCTAGATGCAAAAACAAACCCTCAACTTGTAAAAATATCAAATACCAAGGGAGGGGTAAGGAATCGGAATTGGATTTCCCTTTTCATTTTAGAAATTATTTTAATTCTGAATGGAGGAGTTGATTTTGGTTTATGCAAGTGTGTGTACATATTATGTAAGTGCACACATGTATATGCAGAGGATGGAGCAAGACATGGGGTGTCCTCTTCTAATGTTCTCTGCTTTCTGACAGGTTCTCTCAATGGGACTGTCTGGCCAGTGTGCTCTCAGGCTCTGCCTGTCACTGCTTTCCAATGTTCACAGGCCCACGAGGCTCTGCCTACCTTTTGCACAAGTTCTAGGAATTCCAATGCTGTTCTGAAGCTTATGAAGCAAGAGCTCTCTCTCCCTGAACCATCTCCCAGCCCTGCTTTTACCTTTTATTCATTGTGGCGAGATAGATGAGACACGAAATGTACAGAGTCCTTTTAAGCATACAGTGCAGAGATGCACATTGAACATTAAGTTCACATTATTGTTCTTATCTTGACCCCAATATTACCCAGAGTTACAGTCTCCTTATCTTTAATGGAAGTGATAAGCATGTGATTCGTTATTTTTACCACTGTAGCTTTCCATATCCTCCAGAGTGTCTCCCATCGCCATACATCAGGGGTTCTCAACCTGTGTTATCTGGGTTGGGGTTTCTATTGTCAGGATAAAATACCATAATCAAAAAGGAGTTGGTGGAGAGAATTAACTTGGCTTATAATTCCACATTGCTGTTTATCACTGACAGAAGTCAGGACAAGAACTCAAACAACCAGGATCCTGGAGGCAGGAAATGATGCAGAGGCCATGGAAAGGGGCTGCTTACTGGCTTATTTTCCCTGGCTTGTCAGCCTGCTTTTTTTTATAGAGCCCAGAACCAGCAGCCCAGGGAAGGTTTCACCTACCCTGGGCTGCTCCCCCCACCATTCATTGCTAAATGAGAAAATGCCTTATAGTTGGGTCTCACGGCATTTCCTCAACTGAGGTTCCTTCCTCTCTGATGCTCTATCTGGTGTCAAGTTGATACACAAAGCCAACCTGTACAAGGGCCACCTAAGACCATCAGAAAACAGAGATACTTACATTATAATGTGTAACAGTAGCAAAATTACAATTATAAAGTAGCAATGAAGATAATTTTGTGGCTAGGGGTCACCACAATATGAGGAGTCATATATACTACAGGCCGCAGCATCAGGAAGGCTGAGAAGCACCTCCATAGACTGATCCTGCTAATTCTTTTTAGTGTCTGCCGTATTTCCTCTGCAAATCACAATGTCTAACCAATTCTGTATTATCGGATACTTGAGCAGTTTTAAGATTTTAATATTACAAAAAAAGCAAAGCTATTTTTGATGGATACATTTGGGATATATAGCTTAGGCTGTGTATAAAGATACCATTTAATTTTTCAGCATCTCGTAGCCTGAGACATTGGTGATAACTTTTTTGTCTGATGGTGGCTATGGCTCCAGCAGAAATTTTCCAGTGGGGTAGAATCATCATCACAAACTGTAGAGACAGAGAAAACAAAATGGAGTGGTAACTCTGAAGTCAAATAACCTAATTCCCAGATCAGACATTGCCAGACTAGTCCCTGAGCAACATGCCTATAACATCACTGGCCTCAGAATGCCCCGCCTACAAAGTGGGATCAGTAGCTATGCCGCTTCTGAGACACACAAGAGAAACTAATGAGCAGCAGGCACTATGCGCGTGTGAGTTGTTATTCAAGTTTCTTCCTGGAACCATAAAACTTGAGGTAGGTGTTTGAATGTAAGAACATTCCAGATACTTTAAACTAAAGCCCACAGCATTTTACTCTGTAATCCTGTTGCCAAAGTATTTGCAAAGCTGACAGGCTGTGGCCACTTGACCTATAAAGATGTTACTCTCATCCACTGGGTTCTTGTCCTCCTTCAGCTTTCTGGAAAAACTTGGGACTCCCTTCTCCTTTCTCTTTATACATGGTATGGGAATTCCCCTGATTTTTCTGACCTTCCTCTGGGACAAAGGAAGCCAGAACCTAGGATGAGTTTCTGAACCTTCTTTATCATAAATACCCCAAATCTTTGAAAATCTCTCTTGTACTTTACCCAACAATCTTGACTTTGCTTTGGGTAACCTGAACCTTTTTTTTTTTTTTTTAGTAAATGAGAATACAGTCAAAAGGTCACCCTCCCCATACTATCCTTTTTTCTCCCTTGGGTGCCCCAGTTGGCTGGAGGAGGAACTGGCATGTCCCTGGTCCTTTTGGATTACAGAGATACGCCTTCTCCAACTATATCTTCTTTGCTCTGATCACGAATCTTTTTACAGTGACAAAAGGTGACTTTGATGGAGCAACAGGGGCTGGATATAGAGATGTTGTTGGCAGAAGTGAGGCTAGATGGTTTAAGGCCTTGGACAGGGGGAAGCTACACAGCTCCCTGGCTGGAACAAGCTCCTTAGTGCCTGTTGCAGCCTTGTGACCACGACAGGGTGTAGTCACCAAGGTTAGAAGGCAGCATCAGATCTTGTAGTTTCCCTTAGAGCCTGCGCTGCAATTTGAATTGTTGTGAGAACTCAGAAACCATCAGCAAATCTGACAACAAATGTTGAAAAGCATGTGGAGAGAGAGATCCTTAGTCACTATTGGTAGAGGTGCAAATTAATATGACCATTGTGGAAATCAGCTTGGAGAGTTCTCCAAAACTGAACACAGAATTCCCGTGTGTCCCAGCGATTCCATTCCTGGGCCTAACCTGCACCCATCACACAGAGAAATTTGTACCTTTGTGTTTACCGTTTCACTCACTATAGCAAAAAATTGCAATCTATCTAGCTGCCTGTTAACAGATGAATAGATAACAAAAATTTACATATAAATATGTATATATAAGAGCATATTACTCAGCTCTCAAGAAAACTTACGTTTAAAAAATTGCAGGAAAATGAATGGACTTAAAATATATCAGATTAAGCGATGCCACGGTCACAGAAAGAAAAAAATTCTCTCATGTTTGAAATCTAGCTAAAAATATGCATATATGTAAATAAATGTGCATGTGGGCACAGAGCATGAAAACAAGAGAACAAGAAAGGGTATATATACAGGAGATGAGGAAGGATGGAACGCCGCCGGTTATGGACCCGAGCTGAGAAAGAGGAAAGAAGACTAGTTGTTTTTCTGATTCTAAATCTGTCAGACTGTTTTGTTTTGGGTGGTGAATAAGTACATGAATTGTATTCGATGCTGGGTGGTGGTAGCTCATGCCTTTCATCTCCCAGCACTGGTCTGAGCTACACAGAGAAACCTGCCTCAAAACTCAGATATTCCTAGTAAGAGTTAATATGACAGCTCATAACTTCCATTCCAAATATCAACTCTAACTGTGCATCAGTTCATTAAGTTGTATAGACTTTGGGTCTTGTTAGTGTTGATGTGTGATGTTTTATTTATTTGCACTAAAAATAAAGTTTATAAAAATATTTTCAAAAGGAATGGAGAAGAGCTTTTTGGTGCCTGTTTGTGATGTCTTGTGCTGAATTCTGAAAGACTGAGCTTCTGGTTCCAGTGGCCCTGGATACTTGGTGTTGCACCCACTCAGCTCCAGCCAACAGAATGCTAAATAATCAGACAGCCTCACCCTGAGCTCTAGCAGAGCCTAGAATACCTACTATGTGCCCGGCTTCTTCTAGAACACCTACTATGTGCCCGACTTCTTCTAGAACCTGGAAGAGAGTGATGAGAGCAGAAAAGTGCCAGGCTTCGGGGAGCTTCTAGACCGGCAGAGTTAGTTATACACGGTGATTTCTATGATTATTAGTGACTAGGGCTGCAAAGAAAAATAAAATGTGGTTTATATGGGAAAGGAAAAGACAAAACCGTCATGTTGGAAAGGAAAAGGAGAACTCCCAAGGTCTTGTGCATAGGAAGCTCTGGAGTCCAGTTAGGTGCTGCATAATAAGCTTCTCAGCAAGGCTGACAGCAGGAAGATCCACAAGCAAGCCTCAGTGCTGCCTCTGTACTTAAAATAAAAAATATGTTCAGGGAATTAAAAGACTTTCATTTCAACATCACCAACTTGACAGTGAATTTCACTAGAGAATCACAAAATATATACCATGAAAATTACAAAATATTATTGAAAGAAATTACAGAAGATCCAAATAAAGTGACAGCTGACACCCTCTCCCCAGTCATGGCTTAGGAGATGCATTGTTTAGATGGCCACAATTCTGTATTGACTGCAAAGTGATCTTTGTCAGCATCCCGGGAGGGTTGCAGACGATTCTAGAGTTACAAAGGACACCAAATAGATGAAAATAATTCTGACAAAACAAGACACAGCTGAAGGATACCCACCTGGCTAGTGGTGCTGCCCAGGGGTAAATTTGCTGTCAACTGGGAACAGAGTGGAGTGCTGACCCTCACCTAATGCAAACATTATAACTCCTACAAACAATAGAGGAAAACACACACTAGACTTCACTGTGATTGGTTTTGGAGAACATTAAGATAGAAGATCCCTGTGTGCGAGGCCTGTTAGAGATCACGAGTCTGGAGCTTTACCCAGGACAGAGATGCCGTCCGTCATACGACCACTCAACTAAAGAATTTGGACTTTATCATACTGCAGAGTACACGTCCTGTAGACGTCTGCTCTGCTTCAGGTTTTGAGCAGTTGTTTCTTCCTGGGGCGGTGGTAGTAAGCCATGCAGCCTGGAAACAATAAGCACTCTACACTGTGCTGAGCTGCTAAATTATAATATTTGATGTTTAGTAGGGTAGATTTATTAAATATGCTTTTGATTTACAATTGGATTATAAATTTATAATTGGATTATGGGATGTAGCTCCACTGTGATCATAGTTAAGAACTCTTAGAGCAGATAAGACATGTCTTCTTATCTTGGTCAAAAATGAGCAAAGAATCTAAGTAAATATTTCTCTAAAGATAAAAAAAAAATGTCATCAGAGAAACAAAACAAACCATAACAGCATACCATTTCACATTCACCAAGATATGGAAAACCAAAATTTCAAATAATAACAAGTGTTGGCAAAGTTATTTAAAAAATTACAAATATGTTACTGGTGGTAGTATAATGTGGCACAGCCATGCTGGAAGACAATGTGATAGTTCTTCAAATGACTAAACCCAAGTTACTAACCTACCCAGTAGCTCTGCTCCTGTAAGTATACTTGAGTAGAATGAACAGATATTCATACCATTATTATTCATAATAACCCAAAGATGGAGGCAAAAAAAATGCCCATCGATTGATAAATAATGTAGCCTATCCATACAGTATACTGTTATGCAGGCATAGAAATGAATGAGCTAATATATGCTAAAATGTGAATGAACTTTGAAAGCATTACACTAAAGTTTTAGAAGGCAAGTTATAGAAGACAACATATTATATGATTTTGTATATATGAAATATGCAGAATAAGTACATATGAAGAAAAAAAAAGTAGATTAGTAACTTTATTGGGACTGACAGGAGTAAATACTCCCTTTTTAGGTACTGAAGATGTTTTATAACTGATTCTGGTGATGAATGCACAGTTCTATATTTTCAAATCATTGGTCTATATGTTCTAAAGGGGTGGATTATGTGGTATGGGTATATATATAAAACCTGCTTTAAAAAAAAGGTTGGAAAGGAAAGGAAAGAGATCAGGGTGAGGCACAGGAGAAGTGGAAAGACCAACATCTACAGAAAGCAGCAGCAGCTTAGAAGAAGTAAGAGCGACAGGGTCAGGCGGTGGTGATGCACACCTTTAATCCCAGCACTCAGGACACAGAGGCTGGTGGATCGCTGTGAGTCTAAGGCTAGCCTAGTCTACAGAGCAAGTTCTAGGACAGCTAGGTCTGCTACACAGAGAACCCCTGACTTTAAAACACACGTACACACAGATGAGTATAAGGGGCTTCTTTCAGAGAGGGGGCATATATGGGAGTTCCCTTTATAAAGTGGTATTTATTTCAGCTGAGACCGTCAGGAGGAGAGTAAGACAGCCATACAGATAGCTGAAGAAAGTCCAGAGAAGGAAATGGTGAGTCCAAAGGTGTGCTGCAGAGACCACCTACAAGCCGAGGACTTGGGTTTGCCAAGTGAAGGTTGTTACAGAGCTTAGAACATACGACTTGGGGTGATTCTGTTTGTGCACAGACTTGGGGCAGAGCGCTAAAGTAGTGTTCACAGCAAAGGATGACATCCATATACCTCAGGGATCAATCAGCCTTTACTTCTGCAGTCAAATGAACTCTGAAAAATGAGACATGACACTCCCTGGGATCCATTGTATTCCCTGAGATATCTCCTGAGGATGGGACAATGTCTGTCACAAAAGGTTCTTGGAAAGATTCACTGAGTCTGTTGTGTTGGCACAGGCCTGTCATTCCAGTGCTCGTGGGGTGATGTGGGAAGATCTCAAGTTTAACCCACTTAAAAAACAAAACAAAGCAACAACAAAAATAACTGTACGACTTTATTGACTCAACAGACAGTTGCCCACCATTTGCTCTTAGGATTTCCATGTGTGGCAAAGACAGCAGGAGACCCCCCAAATACTCCTGTCTTCTGCTGCTGCTGATTCCCATACCATAGCAGTGGCCTCTTAGCTCTGTTGGCTAGTGAGAAGGTGATGGGGCTGGAGGTACAGCAATCCACACCTTTCTGTTATCTGAGTAAGGTACTCTTAAATGCAAAGCTGCAGGGTAGACTAGGATCCCCTGACCTATGAAAGTTTGTATAAACTTTATTTATTGTGTGTGGGAGGGAGTCAAGGGACAATTTGTGGTAGTCAATTCTCTTCTAGGCCCAGGGATCAAACTCAGGTTGTCAGGAATGGTGGCAAATACCTTCACCCAGTAAGCTATCTCAGCAGCCCTGAGTAAACATTTTCAGGGCAGCAAGAATCACTCATTAGCCAGGCAGTGGTAGCACAGGTCTTTAATCCAAGCATTTGGGAGGCAGAGGCAGGAGGCTCTCTAAATTTGAGGCTAGCCTTATCCAGGATGGATAAGGATATCTGGAAACTGCCCATTCCTATCAGTGGTGATTTTTCTTGTTATTGCTGACATCCTGTAGAGTGAGGTGGCTGATATTTCTTATTTATATGTTCCCATCATGGTGGTATCTTGTAATAGCAGAGCAATGCACTCCACAGTGTTCAGGAAGTCAGTGTGGTTGGACTTAAGCTTCTTGACGTTAATGGAGGCAATAGTCAAACGCTAATAAACTGAGCTGGACCTTCTCCCATGTTCCTCCCCATAATGGAGGCAAAAATGTGAAATCTTCATCCAGCTGGGAAGGGGTTGGCAGCTGTTTGGAGAGCAGAGCCTTGGCTCAGCCCCACTGTGGTGTCCCTGACTCTGTTTGTTCAGTCTTTTACTCAACTGATTTCTTGTTGGCCAGAAACTATTCTGTGGGATCTAGACATAAACCCAGGGTGAGATGTGACCAATGAAGACCATGCTTTCTTTTTAGCACTCACCCAGCAAACCCACCGTTTCCCCCATTATATCCTGATTAATAGACCACTTCAGTAAAAAGATGGTCACCCTGGTGGGGCTCAGCTCAGCTCCTGGGAGCCGTGTAAGCTCCTTATTCAGCTCTGCGTCTTCAGGTGCAGTACTCTGCAAGACTAAAATAATACATACAGCTAATATTTGGGAAATCTCAGGGCCAAAGCCACTCACTCCCTCAGTTCTTACAGGATCAGTGATCACTGGAGTTGACTGGCCCAGGAGGCTAGGCTGGTTGACCCCAAGAGTATCCCCTAGGCCCAGAAGATAGATGTAGGTTTTCTTCCTTATCCCTGCAAAATGTTTTGAGCAGTATAAGCTTTTCCTGTGGTCTAAAGGCTTGGAAGCTAGCACAGTGGCTTACTGAGCAGGAATCTAAGGATAACAAGGGATGAGCCCTTCCTCCCGAGCCCCTCAGACAGCAGTCAGGTGGCTAAGACTCACCAGCCCCTCTGGTACACTCTGGCTTGTGGTCGCTGGTTCTCACTTTGCTTTTGGCTGGGGTTGGGGGTGAGGTGCCAAGCTTTGGCAGGGGAGGTTGTGGGGGAAGACTGGCTTCCCTTCTCACAGCCTTCCTCTTGCCCAACTTCCCACCAGCTGCAGAGTGGCTGGCTTCTCCCCATGTGTCCTCCCCTTCTGTGAGGTCCTTGGTAAAAGTTAACTTCCTTTGCTAGATAAAAATATGCCTTGGATCCAAACCTAGCAATCACTCATTCTCCCAGCACATCTTGTGCCCGACTCCCAACCCTATCATGATCTGATTTACACAATAAATATTTTGTCGTTGTTGTCCATTTTCTGTTTGATACTGTGATAAGAATACCTGGGACCATCAAGGCCTCTTCAGTATGAAATTATCCCCATAGGGAATCAAGAGTAGTATCCCAAGCTGTTGGCACTTGAATGTGATCCTAGCACTCTGGAGGTGGCCAGGCAGGAGAACCAGGAGTTCAAGTTCACCCTCAGCTATATATTGAATTTGATGCAAGAGACCTATTCTTAATCAAAACAAAGCAAAACGTTTCCCGCTGTGATGGTCAGCTTTATGTGCTACTGTGAATAAGGAAACAGTCTCAAATGAACCAATAACTTGCCCAGGTGTAGCAGAGATGTATCTGTTGGCTTAGCTCAAGCCCCTGTCAGTAAGAATCCCCTAGGAGTCTGGGTATCCTGGTCCAATCAATCCAAAAGCCTCACTAGCAGAGTCGAGGCTTCACTGAGGATGGAAAGGTCTTGCCTGCAGCCTGGAGCTCTTGACCGTGGAGTAAAGTCTGTGCACCCAGGTATTGCAGTAAATCTTATTTGTAATATCTTATATATAGTATTAATATTTATTAGAGGGTATTTTAGCACTCGTGGATATAAATTAAACCTTTGGGCAATTTTTGAAGACAGGATGGTCTAGGCGATGGATGTTGATCTAATCTCCAAGAAGGCAGGAACAAAATAGGCCTCTCAAGATCTCAGCAGCTCTATCCAATGGGGCTGGCCACTCCCTGTTCAGGCCCCCTAGACTCCAGAGACACATCTTCCAATCTTATCAGCTGACACCTGAATGCCACCACATCTCCCCCTTTTGTCTAAGAAGGTTCTAAACTAAGACTATATACAATGGGGATTATTATGAGGTAATGTCTGGGGAGGAAAAGGCCAAGTACAAGCATGGTCAGACTACAACTAAAACATATATAAGGATATTAAATATTTTTAGAATATTAGTAGATGGTGAGGTATACAAGTTATTTTAAAACTATTTATTTGGAATAGTAAAAATTTAATACTTGAATGTTTTTTGTTAGGAGATGATAGGATAGTAACCATCTATTTTTTAACTTTATTAAGACCTGAGAAGGAAAATATATTGTTTGAAAGCTGGAAGCACATGAAAATAGCTTTTAAAATTTGGGAGAGGACAATCACTTATGGTTTTCTGTGCTGTTGGAACATTTACTATTTTGGCTATAGGCCTAGGATATTTGACAGATTTTTTTTGGAAGCAGGGCATTTTTGGAGGGACTGTTTGATCCTGTCTAGGCAGGTTTTGTCAGTCTTGCTATTTTGTGTATCTAGATTGGACATCATGTGTATTGTCAGCAGTCGAGGCAAGGGCAGTTTTTTATTCAACTGGCCATTTTTTGCCAAAAGGACAAACTCTAAAGGAGTGTCTTTGATGTTTAACACTATCTCGGGAAAGGAATAGTGACACCAGGAGTCATCACGTCTCTTACGGCTGAATTTTGAATAACAAAAGGTTAAATCTCATATTTTTGGGGTCTATAAAACAGTTGAAGTCTTTTATCTATTTAATGTATTTTAGCCTGTAATTGGGAAGCCTAGACAACATGACTGTGACATGGCAAATTTAAGTAATGTTGACTGTAGTTTTTATTATCTTAAGGATCAAAATTTATATTGTAAAATTAGGCTATTTATAAAGGGGTGTATAATCTCTGAATATTTTATATTTCTATCAGTATATAAATATTTATATTAGTGTAATTTGTCTTTGTCTATCTCATGTATTTGGCTAATAACTTTATAAGTAGGTAGAACAATTTGTTTTTATTATTTTATCTATTTTTTAAAAGCGATATCTGAGCCTATAATTATTGTTTTGTCTTTAACTTAATTTTAATTTATAACTATTTTATTAGAATAATAATTATTAATAACCCTCAGAGGACAACTTATTGGGAGAGGGGTGTAGCTTTTTATAAGGTTGTTTGTCACGCACGCAACCTTGCCAGCAAGGACGACGCGACACCAGGCTCTTCTTTCAGCAGTTTATTCAGGACCTTTGAACAGAGCTTCTGCTGCTGGGGAAAACCCGCTCCCAGCTAAATACCTTCTGGACTGCCAATCACGGGGCGCCACGTGGGCCATGCCACGTGTGCGAGAAAGCAAGCCACACCTGGAAGCAAGCCACGAGTTTAGCCTTAGCCAAATAAGGAGTTGTTTATCTCAGAGAGCTCTCACCATCGGGAAGGTGGAAGGCAGAAGCCAGCACCATCTTTAAGGTGCGGCCACACAGCTCTCTACAGTTGTTTTTTGCTGACTTGAGGGCAATGGTATTTTTTTGGGATCTTGTAAAAGTTAAAACAATAGTTAGATCTTAATGGACTGACTATAAACATCTATAACTATTTTTAGAGTATTGGGTAAATTTATTTGGAAGTTTTATTAGAGATATGATATGAAGCATAATCATAGAGAGCTATCTTGTAACCGTTTTGAATAGTCTATTTTTAAAAAGTGATTATTTAGTGGTGTACACAGGTTTTTTATCAATCTTATTTATAATATATTATATATAAGATTAATAGTTATTAGAGAGTATTTTAACACTCATAGATATAAATTAAACCTTAAGGCAAATTTTAAAGACAAGATGATTTAGGCATGGATGTTGATCTAATTTCTAAAAAGACAAAAACCAAACAGGCTGCAAGGTCTCGGCAGCCCTTTTCAACGGGGCTGGCCACACCCCGTTCAGGCTCCCAAGACTCCACAGACACCTTCCAACCTCATCAGCTAACACTTAAATTACAGTAACTTGCGTGACTGTTGTGTGTGGCCCCAAGTGAAACTTCCTCCTTAATGGTACAATTCACATTTGTTTCAGTCACACACTGGCGGGTGGGGTGGGGTGGTGAGGGGGTGTGTTCACCATGTCTGGGAATGGGTAGGAAATGGAGCTGGGGCTCAGGATGAGGAGTCAGATGTCACGCTGTGCTGACCCTGGCTTGGTAAGCCACTGGAGGGCATAGGCCTTGATGGCAGTTCCAGGGAAGTCGTGACCCGGTTGACAAAGCCTTAATCTACCAAGTGTGGAATATGCCCAAGTAGCTGGCATCTCTCCATTCTAGATGTCAGGGCTGCCTGGACCTCATATGCTTTGAAGGAAAACAGCTGTGGGTGTTTCCCAAATGGACTTTCCCAAAGCTTTTTTTTTTTCCTCCTCAAGACAGAACTTGTATGCTTTTCTTTGATGAACTTACCAACTACTAGTTAGAAAGGTCTTCAGGATAAAAAAACGTTTGCCCATAGCTTCCAGTGGGCTCTTCTGAGAACTGTACTGTGGAAAGTCAGCCTTACTAGATGGCCTGCCCATTCTCCTATAATTTTGTAACTCTATCTTTTGAGACACATTTGTGAAATTGGAACGTTTTGCCAATTACTGTTTATCGCGCCTTCTCCATTTACTCCAAGTGCCAGACTGTGAGAGGGACAAACACCTTCATTGCTGAGATAATAGTGGTTTTCTCAGAATCTCTGAGTCAGTAGAGACCTCAGGCATGGGGTCAGAGCTATAAAACCTGCTAGAAAAAAAAAGAAGAGAAGGGACTTGAGCAATGGGAGAGATGACTGGACCCTCCAAATTGACAGATGCTAATTTGATTGAATAGTGAAAGGCAAGAGAGCTAAGGCTGGGTAGCGCAGGCCTCTCATCTCAGCTCTTGGAATATCAAGAAGTTCAAGGCCAGGCTAAAATAATAGTAACAAAACACCCCTCAAGCAAATGGCACCTCACCCCCGAAAAAGAAAAACCACCAAGAAACTCTTTGTGAAATGTTCCCATGGAGGGAGATGTTGATAAACAGATTCACTATCCCTAAAACAAGGGAAAAGGCCACCACCGGAAGTGGTTCAAATCCCCAGTGCCTCCAGTGTCCTAGAGATGATGTGGTTTCTAATCTGAGTAGTCAAGCTTTGAGGCAAGAACGTCTGACCTAGAGTCCACATTTTCTGAGATGGTTGGAGACTGCGAATCCATCTGTAGACTGAAAAAACAGTAACCTGTTTAAAATTTTATAGGACTAGCACTCATCACACAGATGAGGGACCAAATGCAAGTCTTACTAAATTCTTAGTGGCTTTTAGTCTCTTAAGCTTCAAAGTATAACCGCTTGCCTCTCAAGAGTGGCTTTCAAATTTGAAAGAGCACTATCCAAGCACCAGTCAGGCTGGGACACACGCACACACCTGCTTCCTGGAGCTTCACCAAGTCCACAATTTGGCTGGTTCTGCCCACACATTCCTGTCCCAGTTGTCAGCCCTGAAGGATGTCCCTAGCTGTCTCTAAGGAGACTCGGGCTGGAGGCGCCTTTGTGCCTTGACCTTTCAAAGCGTGGCCTGTGTGACAGCAGGACAGTTTAAATCTCTGTGGTGCTTGCACTCAGCTTACCTCATATTTTTGTTCTATTTTGTTCTTTCCTTTCTTGTTGGTGTGTTCACGTTTTACCCTGAGGGTATGAATTCACTGAGTGTATGAGTCTCCACCAACACTTTGGCCCTCTGTCTGTGGGTGATGTGATACATTTCGGTGATATATGTGTGCCTGAGGTACTATACATGCATCTGTGGGATGTGTGTGCGTATGCGTGTGCGTGTGCGTGTGCGTGTGCGTGTGTGTGTGTGTGTGTGTGTGTGTGTGTGTGAGTATGTGATGTATCCATGGGTGATGTATATCTGTGGGTGACATCTATGTATATGTGGTTGTGGGTGGGTGTGTCTGAGGATGATACATATGGGCGTCAGGTCCCCAAACACAAGGAAGTCTCTTTTAGCCCATGCATAAAAGACCAAAACACTCAGGTGTAGGGTTTTATCTTGAATATAAAATATAGTAAGGGGTTATTTTATATTACATGAAGCAGACTCATGGACTAGCATCATTTTGGTGAGGAAAAGCTTGGTTCTGTATTTTGGATTTGTTTTCCTATTCCCCTAAGCAAACCTAGAGGACTCTTCATTTTGACAGCCTCAGGCTTCCACATGACCTTCAGTCCAGAGCTATTCTAGAATTTTTGAAAATTCCCATCACTTCTGGCTGCAGATGCCTTGTGCTGGCACATACTCTTCCTCTCAGACTTGTACTTTTCCATTCTCAAGCTTCGTCCTGGTGACCAAAGTTCTGCTGTCTTCGGCCGGACTTCCTGGATTGCTGGATCAAGTACTTCACTCTTTTTCATGTCACTGAGCTTCTATTTATAACCACAGATGACCAGAAGCCAAGGACAGTTGTTCTTGTTTGGGCAGGCCCAGCTGTTGAATACTGATTGGTAACTGGCAAGGTGTGGCAGCTGCCATCTGGCATGCCCAAGTCCTGATAGCATTTGCTTAGCTCAGGCAAGAGAAGTCTATTTCAGCCTTCTCTGCAGAAACAGTGTTTGACACCTAGACATTTCAGCTGATTCCTGTTCAAATGGCATTGGAAATAAAAAGCAGTGCTGTCATGGGGTCTATGAGGACATATAGTGCCCCCCCTCCCCAATTAGGATCCAGCAAAAGAAATGTGTGCATCTTTTCCCTTTCTGAAAAGAACACTGGGTACTTGTACAGAATATAAGCAAGAAAACCAATTAGGAGGAATGAGTATTTCCATAATTTTCCAGGTTCTTGAGAGAGATAGAGGGGGAGGGGGGAGGGAGAGAGAGAGAGCTGTAGTAAATCAGTCTACAAATTAGTATGGCATCATGGATCAGTTCCTCCCAGAAATTAAGTCAGCCCTAGAAATGAAGACCAGAATAAGTTAAATACACATTTCAAGAGGAGAGTTCAGGTTGCTGTCCTTAAGAGGTACACTATGGGTAATGCCGTTGAGTAACCTAAACCTGTAGCAATAAAGGCTGATGGGGGAAAATGTTCACTTTAATATTTGAAATTTTACTGGACTGATACTCAGAACACTTGGCAAGATTAGTGCCAATCCCTCTTTGTGCTTGCAAACTACGTTCACAATAATTTCAGCCATCACTAATCAGCTGGCATTGTGTGGATGGCAGATGTTGCTCTGCTGTGGGTAAGCTATCCCTCAGGACCATTCAAGCACCAGCCAAGTTCAGCACCTTCATGTTTCCCTACCAAGGTTGGAGTGTTTTTCCTTCTTTAGGGAGTCATGGATGGAGGTAGGGTAACCCCTGACCTCAGAGGTGAAGGATCTAGGCAGCTCAAGGGTCCTTTCTCACAAGGAAGGAGAGCACATTTATTTTACATTAAGACAAAATGGACTAGGAGCTGTAATCACACCTCTCTGTTGTGAAGAAGTGACTTAGAAAGGTTTTTTGCATGTCTGGGGATGGCTCAGAGGTTAAGAGCATTGGCTGCTCTTCCAGAGAACCTGAGTATAATTCCCAGCAACCACATAGTGGCTCACAACCATCTATAGTGAGATCTGCTGCCCTCTTCTGCCTTGCAGGCATAATGGAGGCAGAATGTTGTATACATAGGTAAATCTTTTAGAAAAAGAAGGTTTTATTTTGTCTCTCCATTTAATGAGATTCAGTCCAATGTGGTGCACAGGTACAGTACAGGCAGCTACATGGTGGTATGTAGGCAGATTTTTTTTTTTGGTCCCACATGCCAGCTCCCAAATAACCATACAGAGACTTTTTATTCATTGTGAAAGTGCAGCTAATAGCTTGGGCTTGTTTCTAACTAGCTCTTACAACTTAAATTAACTCATTTCTATTCATTTACTTTCTGCCTTGTGGCTTTGTTACCTTTACTCTGTACTGCCCATGCTGCTTCCTGCTTCCTCTTTCTCTGGCTCATGACTCTCCAACGGCCTCTCTGCCATGAAAATCCTGCCTATTAATTGGCCATCCAGATTTTTATTAAACCAATCCTAGTGACAAATCTTCACAGTGTACAAAAAGATTATTCCACAACCCTATGGCTGGGTCTCCTTACTGCCTCTCAGAAACAGGAAGTAGCCAAAGGGAATGCTGGCACAATGGCCAACTCTTTTTTCTTCTCTTATTCATTTTAGGGCTCCAGATCATAGATAATGAGGTCCATATTAAGGGTGGTTTTCCCTCCTCAGTTGATCCTCTCAGAAATCACCCTTTGAGACCCAGAGGTGGGTCTTTCAGGTAATTCCACACCCTTTGTTGACAATGAAAATAATCACCACAGGGGCCTTGCTCAAGGACTATTAGCATCCTATTGTCTGAGGGTATTTGTGAATTCTGCAGCCAGGAACACACAGTATGTGATCCCCAAGGCCTGACATTGAATTCAGACTCTGCCAGTTGCCTTGTAGCTGGATGCCTGTGGGGAGAGCTGGGTCCTGCCTTTTAGGTCTTTGCTTAGGAGACTGGGAGTAGACAAATTGGGCTATGGATTACATCCTATGCCTGAGCATGGCTGCAATCTGTTCTTCCTGTCCCACTCACCCAGAACAGAATTGGAGGTTAAGTGCCACTGTGTAGGCACTTGCCTGTGCCAAAAATTTATAATTTTTGAAATTAAATTTAAAGACACCACTAACAAACTGCCAACTACTGTTATAGTTAGCCTTTCCAGTTATACCTAAGGAAGTAGTTCTATTCCTTTTTTAAAAAATATTTATTTTATATGCATTGGTGTTTTTGCCTGAAGATTTATCTGTGTAAGAGTGTGGGATTCTCTGGAACTGGAGTGACAGAAAGCTATGAGCTGCAATGTGGATGCTGGGAATCAAACCCAAGTCCTGTGGAAAGGCAGTCAGTGCTTTTAACTGCTGAGCCATTTCCTAGCCCCGGAAGCAGTTCTACTTCTAATAGGCTTTGATATGAGGATCCCCAGGCAAGAGGAAAACTTATTTGCATGGGCTCTTAAACAGCCATCCCTAGTCATACAGAAAACTCTCTTACTCCAGGGATCTGGGCATTGAGAAATTTACCAAAATGTTCAGGGTGTTTTCCCTATACTCTGGCCTCACAGGTAATGAACGTTTTTCTGTATTTGCTCCACTTTCTGCATCTAGCATATAGACATGTTGCATTTTTAAAAAAGCACTTTCTGAAAAGTCTTTTTAGCATAAAAAAGGCATTTGTTGTTCTAATTCTTTTTATAGGTGGACGGTCTCCTCTTCATGTTTCATAGTCTCTTCAGATCTGACAGCTTAGTCAACTGGGAAGGAAAGGGAAAAAGCAAAGCCCAGTGGTCACAGAAATAAGAGGTGGGGCTCGCTTTCCACAGCAGCCTCGGAGTCACGTGATGCTTGTGGCAGCATCTGTGGTCACATAGTTACGAGTGAAAAAAACTGGCAGAGCTGGAGGCATTGCCCAACCTAATGTTGGTGCAATTCAGCTGGGAGGGGCTACCCCCGGGTGCTGCTCTGGTAAAAGGCCTGGAGCTATATGCAGATTCTGAGAGGACTAACAGGGCATCAAATGGGTGAGTGCTGAGTCTCTGTAGCTGCCCCCACCGACAGGGTGTGCTCTGAGAGCCAACACAGACAGCCAGGGGAAGGTGGCAGGGAGCCCTCTGTGGGGTCAGAGACCAGGCACAAGACTGGGCCCTACAGGAAGCACCCAACTATTGCTAGAGAGGCTGTGCAAACAGCGGAAGCCTGCTCTATTTGCTGGGACTTTCCTACCTGGTTCTGTCATGAGGTGGCTAAAAGCAGGAGGCTCGATGTACCCCAATCCTTGGATATGAAGACCAAAGTCAGTGTGTCTAGAGAAGTTACTCTGCTATCTAGCTGTACAGCGACAGCAGTGGGGTGGGGCTGGGGGGGGGGCAGGACACAACACAGCACACTAGAGGGGTGGTACTCTGTAAACTGCTCCTTTGTCTGGTGCAGTTCTACCTACTTGAGTGTGTATCCCACAGGCACCAGGGCGGATGCAGACAACCAGCAAGCCTAATTTAATGTTAGGGGTGCTGTAGGAGTTACCAGGCCCAGCACTGCTGTTGCACCCTGTCAAAGACTCACTTAGGCTCAAGGAAGCTACAATGCTGAGTTCTGTTTCACTGCAGAGCTTCTGACTGCCAATCACCCAGAAAGACCCAGCAAACATGCAAGCCTGAGTCAGTAGGTCTAGGTGGGCTTGAGAATCTCTGTTCCTTCAAGCTCCTGGGTAAGCTAAGGCTGCTGACCTGAGGCTCACCTAGCAAGTTGTGGAGTCAGTTCCAAGCACTCTTAAGAGAAAAGTCGCAAGCAGAAAATGAGGAAGGAAAGTCTGAGAGAGGAGGCAGGATGGATCGCTGTGTGACCCTGGGAGTGTGGAAGGTTAAATCTTAAGGGAGCAGCATATAGTTGGTTATTTGTAGCCAAAGGCACTGGATTTGCTCCCTTCACTCACACTTACACACACACACACACACACACACACACACACACACACACACACACACACACCCTTTTCCCTTTCCTCTTCTGAAATAGTCTTTGCATTCAGCTTCCTGGATGCTGCAATCTTGTGTGGTGACCCACACCTTGGCACTTGATTCTGTGAAGAGTATTAGCAGTCCAATTCACTCCTTGAGACACAGCCTATTATTCACCTGAGGTGTCTTTCGTGACTTTTATTTCTTTAGTCAGCTTTTCCCATCATGTAAATGACAAGGTCACCAGTGCAAACCCAGCATATGCCAGGTCCCAGAAAAACTCAGGACAGATGACACTGTGGTACCTACTATCGTATCTAAGTGTCTGCTAGCTTCTAGGCTCACTCAGGACCTGTGGTTTCTCTCAGCTCTTCTTACCTGGCCCTCAGCTTACACTTCTCCAGCCCATATCACCCTGCCATTTCAGCTACACATTCTCTGGTTTCCCTCAGCTCCCTCTGGAATCTCCTGGCCCACTTGGCCCACCCCACTGCCTTTCTCTTCCTCTCCCCTCCCTTTCCCCTCTGTGGCTTGACCCTTCTCTCCCTCACACTAACATAAAAACCTTGTACTCAACCATACTTTGCAGCAGTCACGTTCTCGTTTCCATTCAGTAAAGTCGCCAGCTCTCAACGCAAAAACAGTTTAATCTAAAGCAAAGATGTGAGTAACCATGGCCTGGGAACACTGACTTTAAGTTTGATTTTTATAATTCTTCTTATAATATATTTTAATCTTCATATTATCATTGTTACTATGAAATTTAAAAGACAATTTTAATGAGTTAATTTTAACTGTCAACTCAGGAGGCTGTATCTAAAGTATAGAAAAAATATGTTTTTTAGATGTTTAACACATAAGATACATGAATAGCTTTGGGTAGAAAAGAAAGGATTATTTTTCCTTTCTGTTTATGATGTATCCAAAACAGGATAAAGTTTGACATTTATGACTTATTTCTTTTGAGGCACCTGTCTATGTATAAGGTATGGTAATCATTTAGCATGTGTTTTATGTGTATGAGTGCTTTGCTTTCGTGTTTGTGTTCCTTATCCATGAAGGAGCCAGCCAGAGAGGGACTCAGATCCCCTAGAACTGGAGTTACAGGTGGTTGTGAGCCACCATGTGGGTACTGGATATGAACCCAGATCCTCTGCAAGAGCAGCCAATGCTCTTAACTGCTAAGCCATCTCTCCAGCATCCAGCCTCCAGATCCTATTTTGTCTTTTTTTAAAGAAAGAAAAATCTAAAAATAAAGAGCTATTGTCCTAAATATGTCATTATGATGTGACACGTTGAGATTACACATAAACTTTAAGATGTCTTTGTAAACCTTTGAAGTAGGATTTAACAGGCCAGTTCAAACAAAGCTTAGAGTTGTCTCTTACATAGTTACAGCTAAGATATGGATCTTGAAAAATTGTTCATTTGTTTGTTTTTAAGAGGAAATAGTGGCAAAAATGCCTTAAAATCCTTTAAATGTTTATATTCCTATGTTCCCTCACATACAAATGAACCACAGCTAAAGGCAAAGACATAATTTATTCTTTTAATCCTTGGAATAAACAATTGAGTATCTCAGAGGGCAATTAACCAATAGGAAGAATCATATCTGGCATAAAAGTAATTGCCTCTTAAAATTAATTTATATCCTCAAGCAATAGGGATATGTTGTAGAGGCCGAATTAAGATGCAAATCAAGGAGAAGACATTTTGACTAGATCTGTATGATTATGTCCTTAAAAAACACTATAGAAAATTTAAATTAAAAAATTCATGTTAATTGTCCCAAAGAAAGATCTAGGACCATATTTCATCTGTCTCTGCTTTACCTCAAAGGCCACATAGTTCAGTGGTCATGTGGTTCACTGGTTAAATATACTCTTTGCTCTTTGATATTATTTTGCCCCTTTACCTGGGCATGTTAGCTCAGTTTTTAGGGCATCTGAGTTGGGAGTTTTTTTCTTTTAAATTATGCAAATGAACTTATTTATTTTAAACACACTATATTTGAAATACAAGTCAAGGATTTAAGGCACTAGAATTTTTTTGTTTAAATATACTATCTTAGTTAGGATTCCTATTGCTCTAAAAAGACAGCATGAGCATAGCAAGTCTTATAAACATGTAATTGGGGCTGGCTTACAGTTCAGAGGGCTAGTCCATTTTATCATGGTGGGAAGGAGGCATGGCAGCAGGCAGATGTGGTGCTGGAGAGGAGCTGAGAGTTCTAATCTGGATCAGCAGGAGGAGACTGGGCTCCTGGGCCTGGACTGATCCTCTGGAACTCAAAGCCAGCCACCCTGACAAGGCCACACCTCCCAATAGTGCCACTCCCTGTGGGACCACAGGCCTTTTCCAGTCAAAACACCAATGCTGCTCATGCTGGTAAGTGGCTAGGTGGCCCGTGGCACCTGCACTTCCTCATGCAAGCCGTGGGGCACAGCAGTCTTTTATTTTATGTTAGAGAGGAAAACAAAAACAAAATAAAACATACGCTAATCTCCGCCAAATTTAAGAATGATGATAAAATAAGCAACAAAAAGGTTTTAGAATTTTAGGGAATTTTTCCATGAATTATTATTATTATTAATTTAGTTTAACTACAAGCCAAATAGATGCTGAGTTAATTTAACAACTTTGAGTCTACATGAACTTACTTATTGCCAGTTTGTATAGAGCAAACTTTGTAAAAAAGCCATACAGGGAGACAGACAGGGCATATCTACATACATGCTCATATATAGGAGAGAATCTTCTAAAATAAGATTGTGACTGCTGCTGTTTGGGGGGGCTATAACTCCTATAATCTTCTCTATGAAAAGAAAGCAACACAAATATCTTTATTAAATAAATATGTTTATTAATTTAATAAGAAATCTTACATTTAAAAGCTTTATATCAAAACTATTTTGAAAAGAAATCATGATTTTATGTTACTCATTACTATTAAATAAAATAAAACTTTAAAGTGTGTGTGTATATTTGTGTGTGTGTGTATATTTGTGTGTGTATATATTTGTGTGTGTATTTGTGTGTGTGTATATTTGTGTGTGTGTATTTGTGTGTGTGTATATGTGTGAGTGTGTATGTGTGTGTGTGTGTGTGTGTGTGTGTGTGTGTGTGTGTTTCGAGCTTGTTTTGGAAAGAAATACTTATCAAAATCTATGACTGTAACATTAGAGTTTATAGACTAAGGAATCTTTACCTTATAACTCTAATGAATGTTGTTTTATATAAACAATTATCATTTTAAGGTTTTAAGAAAACAATAGATTTTAGGATGTTTGTAGCACTCAAATTTATAAAGTAGTATGTATTTTTCAGGCCTTTTAGTACATAATCACAAAACTCAAAATATAAATTGGCATGCAGGTTTAATTGGGCATGCAAAATAAAAATTATAACTTTAGCACAAAACGAAAGTGAATATAAAAAAATTAAAGTGGCCACAGTTTGTTAAAAATTTTTTGACACAACGACATAGGAAAGCAACCAAAAATATATGAAAACAATTATTATAGGCACATATAACACAATTACATGAAATCTAGGTATGCCTACCTCGAGAGGAAAGTCTTTCTCTTTAAAATGTGAGAAAGGCTTACTAACACAAAAAGTGAAGTTTGTCCTGTAGACATAGGTAATCTGTGTGTGTGTGTGTGTCTGTCTGTCTGTCTCTGTCTCTCTATCTCTGTTTCTCTCACTGTGTCGGTCTTCCTATGTATCTCTGTTTCTCTGTCTCTGCCTCTGTCTCAAGAGCTAAAAAGCAGAGGAGGAGTGGTTTTTTGTTTTTTGGTTTTTTGTTTTTTTGGGTTTTTTTACTGTGTTTCTGGCAATTTTCTTGGAGTTAAGAGATGGGCTTGGGACAGTTATGTGACTAGTATAGATGGGCCTAGAAGATGCCTATCTTTGTTTCAGTGGGACTAAAACATTTAGCAGGTCTCAGATCAGAAAAAAACAGAGGCAAAATTCCGAGGTAACATGTATACCGTGTTTAACAGCATAGGTTGGCCAAGCAGCAGCCTGGGGTCTCAGCAACCTTGCTTACAGGTGAATTTCAGCGTAAGTCCCAGAAATGATGGCAGTCTGGGGGTTCATCATGGGGGCTGAGGAGTACCCGTAAACTTTAGGGACCTCAGCTTAGGCTAAACTGAGATTCATGGCTTAAAGCTGAAAGGAATTTTAGGACTGGTTTGTAATAAAGAAAAAATACAAGACAGCACTACAGCTTCCCAAGTGAAAGCGACCTTTACAAAAGGGAACGTTTTACCATCTTAAGACAGGCTGTGGTCTCTTTCTTTGATGTAAAGAGGTAAGAAATAAGGAGGAAAGGTCAGAGGAAGTATTCATCCCATTCAAGAATAAGACCACTATCACAGTTTAAAGCCGAATTCAAAGCAAGCTTTAATTAAATACTGGCCAGGTGGAAGGGCTCTGGTCAGGTCCCAGGAAGTGGCCCAAAATCGAGTATGACAAGAGTTTAGAAAGGAAAACTTATAATTAATTGCATTTCACAACAGGCCCAATGAGGGGCAAACATATATCCTGACATATTTCCTGCCCACATGTGACCTAGTGCATGATGAGCTAAACAAACTTGTTTAGGGGAGTGGAAAATGTGGTTGCTACTTCCCAAAAACAACAGCCTCAAGCATCTCAGGAACTATTTGTCCTTGGATAACGGGTTTGCAGATCAGAGACATTTTTGTTTCATGGATCTCTTAGACATAGTAATTAAAACTTAAAATGTAACTTTGGCTCTCATAGAAGAAAAGAGTAAGACAGTTTTAGAACTTATCTTTAGTTTTCATATAAACCCTCAAAGTTTTTTAAATTAATATTTAATATCTCATTTAACTCGTGTAGTACGAGGTTTCTGGCCTGGACTTTCAGGTCTAGCCTCAAGGTTTAGATCTGCACACCTACAGACCCACAGAGACACAGAGACACACAGATGCTTACAATAGTTTTAGGCTGATCGGCCTAAGGCTCAGGCATATAACTTGCTAGCTCTTTACCCTTAATCTAACCCATGAACTCTTATCCTGTTCAGCCAAGCAGCTCAGTACCTTTTCTCAGAGCAGCATAGTTGTCCTCTGCATCTTCTGGCTTCTCTCTGACTTTCTGCTCTGTTCTTCCAGTTCTCAGAGTTTTCTTAGTCTGGTAGCCCCACCTACACTTACTGCCTGCCTTTGGCCAATCAGCGCTTTTTATTAAACCAATGGGTGGGACAATTATTTACAATGAAACAACACAATCCCCTACAAACTCGCATGTAAGTTTTAGAACTCTTTTAATATCATTACAAGTTATTTTTGTTATAGATCAATTAACATTTTGCATTTTAATTAAAACTAGGCTGCTTATTTATGGCTTTTAAAACATTTTAATTAATATCAGATGTCCTATAAGCAATGGGTCTATGCAGGTACCTTCCTATCATCTGGTGACTCCTTCTGTGGAAAGTGGATTGTTCTCAGAGTCCCACATTCTGAAGCCATAACATCAACCCCAAATACATCTTTCCACTCAAAGGGAGTTAGAGATTATTCCAGAGCCTAAAATGTAGTGACCCTGGCCTGGTAACACAGATTTAGGTCTCCCCCAGTACCATGTTCCAATGTGAAAGCAGTTTCATGGAGTTTTTGTGGTAACAGAACAAAGAAAGTTATAAACCAAGGCATTTAAAAAATACATTAGTGGAAGTATCAGGGAAATCTGTTAAGGCAAGATGGGGGAAATCTTTATCCGGCTTCAGCTGCTGTTTGATAGCATTCTTAGCCTTGGTGAGGAATAGGGTTTTGTAAAGTTAATACATTCCAAAGGATTTTTTTGTTGTTGATGTTTTTGTTTTTAATGTTTATCAGGATGTTAGAACTAATATAGAGGTGGGCAAGGAGAGCTCTTGGAGACTAAAGATAGCCTAAGAGAATTATAACTAGTTTTGTAGCATTCCAAACTTGCCGGTCACTGAAGTTTCTTCATGATCGACTTCTTTGAATCCTAGGCTTCCAATGCAGACACCAGGCACCTGAGTTGGAGAGCCTGGGTGCAGCTGCCATAAGCAGGACGTCTCCTCTTTGTGTTTCAGTTTCCTCTTCTGTCATCTTGTGATGAAGAAATAAAATGCCTCCCTTATAAGATTGCTGTGTCCATTTGTTCTATAGCACTACCCTCCAAGCAAAACTGTCTATCATCTCCTCAGAGCAGCAGTCTCTGCCTGTCAGGCACCATCAGGAGCAGACCATTGGCCGGTTGATAGTTTCCAGAGAGGATGGCATTTGGGAAGTTCAATGGATACATCCACTCCTCTCACCATTTATATACAGCTTTTGCCTAAATGCCAGTGGCTTCCTGGCCTAGGGACAGGGCTGCAGTATAGAAGCTAAACATGACTAGAGGAAGGAGGTTCCATCTTTTTGACCATGAGGAAGCCATCATCTGTGCTGGGTGGAGACTTTCTAGTACGGCTGCTTAGGCTCATTCATGTTCCTACCAGTGACCCTTCACCGTGCTCTCTGTAAGTAAGCCCAATGAGAAAACAACCAACTCACAAATATGTAGTCAAGCTTTATTGTCTGAAAGTAACTCAGACTTGGCTTTTGTGGTTTTGAATTTTTGTGTTCAATTCTGTAATGTCCTCACTCCATCAGTACTCGGTTCTGCCACCTCTCAGTTACGTCTCCATCCCCTTTGCACATTCATAACTAGCCTGTGCCTCTGAGCCATACATGTCTCCCGAACAACACACCATGTATTTTATGTTTCCACTAGAACTTAAGCCAAGTTCAGGAGATTTCACAGGAAGACAAAGTAAAATTCTCCCAGTCACTGCCACAACAATTACATGTTATCTTATAAAACTAGCTCAGACCAAGGGTATGCCCTGCCAAGTCCCCAAGTCTATTCCTTTGTGTGTATTTTCATAATTTGGCTCATAAGAAAGATATCATAGAAAAGATATTCAGCATTAAGCATGTTGGTGAAGAATGGACTCAGCAAAGGGCAAAGGATCAAGGAAAGAACACCTTGCCACTGAATTGACCCCAAGACCAGGGCCAAGGAGAAGAATCCCACCAATCCCTGAGCACAAAATCTCCCCAATCCTTGAGCTTGCCCCAGAGTCGACCATAGATTTTCACCAACCCCTAAACTTTTCCCAAGATTGGGCCACAAAATTCCTATCAATTCCAGCCATTCTGGTAACCCTTCCCCCCAAGAAACCCTATTAAACCTTGCCCAGCCACCCTCCTGGGCTTTTTCCTTCTAATAAATCGCTTATGTGAGGTTGTTGTGCCAGTGTGATTTTGTGGTATTTCTTGGCTCCTGATTGCCAGGATATCTTTCACTTCAGAGCTGTAACACAAACATATTCAATTATAAGCTCTACCTTTGCCACATAGTCCAGTCCTTCAAATGCTGCCATATTGACTTTAGCCCTTCACAAAAATAAGATGTTTTGAACATCCACAGAGTAGGTGAGAAAACCCCAATGAAGTAACCTGTGACCAGCCTAAGTTTGATGAAGGAGGTGATGCTTGACTTTGACATGGTGGAAGGTACCAACTGAGTGGAGACAGGAGGAAGAAGTGTGTGGAATGCTGGAGTGCTGAGGATAGGAAAGTGGAATTACCAACAAATTGGTCAGGCTCAATTAGCCATCTTTGTAGAGATCCCATTTCACAACTGTGAGAAAAGTCAGGTGAGTATTGATCAAGACACAAGAAAGATCAGTTAAAGGAGGTAAAAGAAAGGATGAAAGACAAATCCAGCAGGCTGGCGCTGCTTTGACAGAAATGTAAATAAAGATGGCTCACCTATTTAGAATGTTTGGGATTCAAAACTACCTGTTGATTTAAAACTTTGAAGATGGCTGTTCCAAGTCCCATCATGCACCCCCTCAAGTCATTTCCAATGCCATTTGGTACATAAGAATCTAGTTGGCTTTAGTACAGGCCATTTCAAGTCAACGACTGAATTATCAGGCCTTGTCTCCTGCCCTATAGGATCTAGTTTTAGCCCAGGTATCAGAAAGTATCCAAATATCTAACAGCTGTTCTACAATCGATAGCAGAGATGTGGTCGAATCTGCACCTGTTTGCTAGGTTTCATCAACTTGGCACAAGCTAATGTCATCTGGGAGGAGGGAAACTTAAGTAAGGAGCTGCCTCCTTCAGACTGGCCTATGCACATGTCTGTGGGAAGGACCGGCTCACTGTGGTGCCACCCCTGGACAGGTGGTCCTGGGTGATAAAAGAAAGGAAACTGAGTCACCATGAAGAGCAAGCCAGTAAGCAATGGTCCTCCATGGCCTCTGCATCAATTCCTGCCTTGAGTTCCTGCCAGAGCTTCCCCAGATGATGGACTGTAACCCGTGAGCCAAATAAACATTTCTGTCCCCAAGCTGATTTTGGTTAGTGTTTTCTCATAGTAACAGGAAAGCAAAAACCATCCTTTAAAAGTTTTGAGGAAAAAAGAAGGAATTATTTGTTTTACAATAAAAATACTTGGATAACAATTCATTATTTTGGTGAAGAGAGATGAACACCCAAAAAAACATACCTGTCTAAAAAATAGGGATACAAATTCCTCCCTCATAAAGTACTGAGGATTAAGTGGGGTGCAGGCAATTTACTTATAATGCTAACATAGCCAATATATCTCTCCAACCAGACTATCCAGGAAGTTGTAAAATGTTACCCCTCTCCAATTTCTTGGGTGATACAAATTGGGGAACTTGTGGAATTATTCCAGGATGCTATTGGAAGAATTCTTAAAACTTGTCTGTTCCCTGAGGCAGAAAGCCCAAGAAATTACACAAGTAGGTTTTTGGCCTGACAATCTCACTGCCTTATTCCTGCTTCTTTTCCTTTTTAGGAGTGAAACCAGCCTTAGTAGTCATCAAAGGCATGAAATATAGCAACATCTCAGAAAATAACTAGGGAGCACTTGCACTGCTTCATCTTCATTTTTGTTGTTATGATAAAGTATCCTAACCAAAAGCCACTTAGGAGACAAAGGGCTTATTTTAGTTCATATTTCTAGGTAATAGTCAATAATTGCAGAGAAGTCAGAGCCCTAGGAGCTTGAGGAAGTTAGTAACATCACATTCACCATCAAGAGCAGAGAGAAACCAGCATGCATACTTTCCTTCCGTTCAGTTTCCTCTATATACTTTATGTAAGTACCCAGGATCCCTTGCCTAGGGAATGACACTGCCCACAGTGGACTGGGTCTTCCCACAGATAGCCTACATGATAACCTTGTCTGGAATTCCTCACTGAGACCCTCACAGGTAATTCTAGGTGTTAACAAGTTGACAAATGAATGATCACATAGGTGATGTGAGGAGCTTGCACAAGCATTAGAAAACTATTGTTACTGATCTCAAGTTCAAGTGCTCGCCTACTGTCAGAGACTATCCCAGATTGGGCTGTATGAACTTATCTGAGGGTCATAGCATCATCTTTTGGTACCTCTGCCTCGTTCCTCCTGTGTCACAACATACATTATGTGGAGCAAAATATCTGATAAAGTATGTTCCGCCTGTCAGGAATGCCCAGGAAGCCCCTGCTTTGTTTCTATGCAGACACCCATCATATCAACTGATGTGGCTTCTTTATTCTCTATGTGCCTCCTCAGCTCCAATAGGGAAGGTGGGTGCTGTTTGCTGTATCCCACACTCCGCAATGATTCCCTTCTGTGCTCACCTGGCTAACAGCCTGGCCTCTTCTATGCTGAATCTCAGCCAGTCTTCAGAAGAGCCGATGCCCTCTCTGACCACTCTACCCTGCAAGCATCCCCCTTGGCTCTCTACTGTACTTGTTTACGGTGACAAAAAACTACCACTTTGTAATCGTCAACTTTGCATTTACATTTGCAGTCAGACTGGAGTCAGATTTTATATCTTGCCCTTCAAATCACACAACAAAACTGAAAGTGAAGGCTCTGACATTTCAAAATCCTAACTCCTGAGCTTTTCAGAGAAAAATCTAAAGACTTAACCACAGGCAGAGGCTTCTTCCTCCTCCCACCGCCTCCCAGGCCTGTCTCCTAGAACCCAGTTCTTTCTACAGGTGCTTTACATGTTTACACCCGAGCAAACTTGTGTTTGGAAGAAGAATCCCTGTCTGAGAGGTTGTTCTACTGCTGGGGAGAGACACCATCACCAAGGCAGGTCTTATAAGAAGAAGCATTTAATAGGGGCCTTGCTTACAGTTGTAGACAGACGGTTAGTCCGTGATTCCTATAGCAAGAGGCAGACAGACAGACAGGGTGCTGGAACAATAGCTGAGAACTTTACAACCTGGCAGAGAGAAAGAGAGAGAGAGAGATGAGAAACTGGTGTGGTCTTGAAACATCAAGTTCACCCCCAGTTGTATAACACCACCGCACATCCTAATCCTTTCCAAAAAGTCCAGGACCAAGTATTAAATACATAAGCCTATGGGGAGCGTTTTCCTTCAAATGTACACTCCCTTAGTCAAAACTTGATATCTACTGGTCCCAGCTACTGGAAATGTGAGAGTGAGTTGATGTCTATGGTACTGAGATACACTCACTGCCATATGAGAATGAGAGATTCATTATCACCTATGAAAGCTGCTATACTTGGGGTAAATAGTAATGGTAGTGCTCAGCCCTTGGAAGCCAACACCCATAGGTAGGGCAATCCATTCCTTGCCGTAAAGCTGGGAAAAGGAAATAAGAATCATCTTACTGCCTAGAAAAGAACACTGTTTATGTTCCTGTGCTTTTCAGTTTTCCCATGGACACACATGAATAGAGCTTGCCACAGCTGAGAGTATGCTGTATGTTAAACTTAATGTCCGTCTTTGATATGCAATTATAATACAGTCTGCTATTTTTTGTAGATAGCAATGAGACCATTGCCAGTAGAGTATCAGAGGCAAGAATAGAATAATATTACCTAAAATTTCCCTGAGGGAATGGCGTGGCCTTTGGGAATGCTGCTATTGGTTTTTATAGGTACACCGGAAACTAGTGTCCCAAGAAAGTGACTCTGAGGTATGGATCTGTGTATGCTGTATTTGAGACTGAACATATGCCAAAGGGAATAACAGGAAGTGAGGGCAGACAGAGAAAGAGACTGAGTTATGATGTGAGCCCAGGAGACCTTAGTCAGCTCTTCAACATGGGTGGCATACAGTGTCCTGGGTTGCAGTGAAAGGCTTGGACCTCTATTTCCCAAGTGGACCATTCATTAGTTTCAGGCTGTCCTACAAGAATGCACACATTTTTGCAACACCATCCCTAAAGAGGGTTCATGGCTGATGGTCATTTTGGGTCAGCAATCCCTGTAGCTTGGAGAATACTATATAATATGACCAATAATGGTGGAAATTGTATGTTTACTATTTGACAACATTGAGCTAGGTGGCTTTAGACCCCACAACTGTCCAAAGAGATGATTGGTGGGTTTTTTGTTTTGTTTTTTGGCGGGTGTTTTGCTTTGTTTTGAGATAGGTTTTTTCTGTGTAGCTCTTGATGTCCTGAAACTCATTTTATAAACTCACAGAGACACCTCCCTCTGCCTCTGATCAGAGGAATAGGGATTTGAACACTAACCAAGCCTGAGTGTTGGTGATGAGAATCCATCCAGTTGTTACACAGACATCTTAGCACACGCTGAAATGAGGTGAGGGGTTGCACATTTTATTTTTGTCCTCAGGTTAGATTAGAAGGATGGCTTTTCAGGAGTGACAGAAGTGATGTGGTGAGGCCCGGGGAAGTGAGGAACACTTACGTCAAGAGCATATGTGCACAAGTGCATGTAAGTGGCTCTCTCCAGGATGCTCAGTTCCTATTGTTGGGCTCAGAATACACACACACACACACACACACACACCACACATAACGCACACACACATATACATGCACACACACATGCACACACACATGCACACATACATACACACACACAACACACATGCACACAACACACATGCACACAAACAGACACACACACATACACACACACATAGACACATGCACACAGACATGCACACACTGACATACACACACAGATACACACACACATAGACACACGCACACACTGACATACACACACAGATACACAGACATGCACAGACATACACATACACTCACATACACGCTGTGACCAGAAACCTGTGGTCGGGCTGCCTTTCCCTTTGCACGTGAACTATTATTTCTGCCACATGTGAGAAGGTGATGCTGAGGTTCTGTGTGGTCCTGTATGATCTGCACTGACTGCTAGCTCTCATTTTTGAAAAGGTTGTCCAAAAAAAACAATGATAAAAATTGACATTTCATTTTTTTATATTTTTGTAGATTTTAGGTTTGCTATGTTAAGTTGAATTTCCATTGTCATCTACATATAGCAATTATGATATTCAAAAAATAAACTTATCCAGATTTTCTATACTTTTTAACACAATGTTCCAGGAAAGAGAAAGACTTTCCAAAAATAGAATATTTTTAATTGTTGCCTTTGCTCTCCTACAATCTGCACTTGCAGCTTATTTATCAAAATGAATGCTCTAACAGGGTAGTTGTGTTTGTTTATTTATTTAGTCCACTTCAGCATTCACACAAAAATTAAAATTCAGGGTCAGTTATTGCTGGGGAGTGTTCTCAATGATATAATTTGGTTGCTAGGCAACCTGTGGGCGGGTATTAGCAAGAGAAAGGGAGAGCTCCTCAGCTTGCCTTCAACAGCAGTGTTGCCTTTCATTGCAAACGTGCTAAGTAATAGGGCCCTGCAATTTGGCCCCTTACCCCATGCTGCTTACTTTTCTTCTTAAACGGAAAATTAACCTGGTTTGGTTGAGTGCCGGTAACATTTGCAACTGACTTCCTCTGCCAAGCACTAAGGGGTGGGGGTGATTCACTCATTTTGGCTGTGAGAAATGAAAGCCACTGCATCCTCATGGTTTTATTTCTTCTTTATTTTTTTCCTTTTTCTTCGTCTTTGTCTTCTTTGTTGTTGTTGAGAAAACACATCATTTCCAATCCTTTTATGTAGGACAGAGGAAGAGTAGAGGAGAAGCCAGGAGAGGACTTTAATTATATGGTGCAGTGTGGAGTCTGGAGGTCATGGCATGATTAAGAAAGCTGGGTTCTATCAGCTGTGGTCCAGCATCCTCTACTGGACCTGCTCTTGACCTAGCAGAGCACCTTGCACACAGTAGGTGTTCAAAACCACACAGAAGCCAACATTCTGAAGTGCCAGGCCTGGAAACAAAGTTTTTCTCAGAACAGCTGCAGACTGTTACAGTGTTCAGAGCTTCACGTCATTTCCTGTCTTAGCAATGAGGAAAAAAAAAAAAAAAAAAAAAAAAACCAGTAGCAGCCAAGGCTGGCAAGCTGCTCTGGCAGCCCATGAACCAGACTCAGGTTCCCCACTGACATTCTCCTGTGTTCTTTCTGCTCTGAGGAACTGAGTTCTCAAGGGCTACTGAGAGGTGTCAGAGCTTCCTAAATAAGAGATTTAACATGAGGCCTGGAGCTCTGTTAATGGTGGTTCTGGGCTAAGAATATGAAGATACTAACGAGATTCTTGTTAGGAAATTCCACTTCTTGCCTCCCATCTTCTTTGTCCTAGGCAGTCTAGATGCTTCCGTTTTAGGCTGGCAAGGATCCTACTGACTGGCCTCCTGCTGGTAAACTTCCGGCTCCATCCCCCACTGTGTCCTTCCATACCACATTGCTTGCAGAATCTTCTCCAGTTGCATGTCAAGGTTTTTAAAATGTCATCTCCACCCACTCTTGTTTTCCAGAATCCTATCAGTTCTTCCCACAGCCACAGGCAGAGCTCTAGCCCAGGCCAGTGCCTAACAGGGTCTAGAAACCCTTGGGGTCTGAGAAACAGTAACCTCATGGGTTGTACCAAACAGCCTCTCCTTACAGTGCTGTGCACTTGGGTGCTTTAACCCAGGGGTCTGAACATTGAGCCTGTGATAGACTGTGACAGGAACAGCCCACAGAGAAAGGTCAGGGTTAGGCCCTTAGAGGTTGGGCATCCCAGAGAAAGAGCACTGGGGGTGCAGGAGCAGGCTAAGATTTTCAAGAGGGACTTAGGATGTCAGAGCACAAAAGGCACCTTTGGATGAGTGAGTGGTGACAAGCAGCTGAATACAGACAGGAACCGGAAGTGTGACAAGGAAGATATCCAGAGCAGGAAGGCCAGGAGTGCATGTGGAAGAACAGGCACTGAGCAGGCCAAGACAAAAGACAGGAACCAGGCTTTCTCTTTTACCCTCCTCCACTGATACTTCCTCTCTTTTCTTGTAGATTTCTTACATTTCCTTTTTTCTTTCCTAAAGCCTCTTCTCCCAAATTTCCTGTCAAGTGTTTTGTAAATACTAGGTCTTGATCTATACACAGGTAGTGAAATGAATGTTGTGAATAGTTACAAGCATTTCCTAAGAATTGAAAGACAATAGAATAATACAGGGCTGCAAACAGAGCTCAGAGGCACAGCACTTGCCTGGTATGTGCAATGTCTTAGGCTTGATCCCCAACACCACAAACCAAGCCAAAGAATAGCAGGCACAGAGAGGATAGAATGATTTAAAATAGAACGTGCAGAATAATAGATTAGAAAACATTTGGGTTTGCTTAACAATAAGGGGAGGCCTTTACTTCTCTTATGTGAGTGGATACAGGCAAATGTGTGTGTGCAGAATTTTGAACTGTGGATTGCAGTTAAATGTTTGGACAGGGCCAGACAGATAGTGACTCAGCATTTAGGAGCCTTTGCTGCTGTTTCAGAAGACCGGGGATTCCGTTTTTAGCATCCACATGGTATCTCATAACCATCTGTAACTCCAGTTCCAGGGAATCTGATGCCTCTTTTCTGGTTTCCATGAACATCAGGGACACAGGTGGCACATATACATATGTGTAGCCAAAAATACTCACACACATAAAAAAAATTAAACAACGCACATACAATTTTTTAAGTTTGAAGATTATAAAATTACTTATTTGGAACTAGAGAAATCTGGTCTTAATGTATTGGTGATGCTTCTCTCATAAGAACCTTTAAGGCAATTATGTTGATAGAGTTTTAGTATTTCTTTATTTTAATATCTATCTCAGACAAAAATATTCCCTTTCCTGGAATTTTTTTTTCTTTATGGGTTAGCATCCTTGGAGGGAAATGCTTTGTTTCTATCCCCAAAATGGCATAACAATGAGTTTACATAAGTACTGATTCTAGTTAAAACTCAGGCAATGCCCATTGCAGATGAACTCAGTGCTGAGACTTGGAGTGGAGAAGGTCACTGACCTTCTTCCCTGATAGCAGCCTGCTGGGGTTTGGCTTACTCCATCTGAGATTGTACCACTGAACATTAGAATCCATGACTAATTTGTAGCCTACTGGCCATTTCATGATCATTATTTCTTTACTGTTTTATAATTTATAAAAGACATACTTTCCATTGAATTAAGGTCAAATTAATTAAAGTCAACAGGTATATAAAAGAAAAACTGAAAGGTCTTCATATTGAATACTAGTCCCCAGTCTCAGGTCCAAGCAGCTTCTGTGACTTCATACCTCATTTTTCTCTTATTTATTTGACATCAGTGTTGAATATGAGCCAAGAAAGAAGGCAATCCTCAACATTAAATTATTTACAGATTTTCCAGTGAGACATAAGCTTGAAGTCCAAGTCAGTGAAACTGTTCATGAACCACCTTTGTTTTTCCTCCCTTTTTCAGAGTTCTTCTCTCATATATAACAGCTTCCACTGTCTTTCGTCCTTTGCCTCTCTCCCACATCTGCCCTCTCCCCCAGATCCACACAGCCCCATCTCCCCAGAAGAGAGCAGGCCTTCCAGGGACATCAACCAGACACGGCATAATAAGACTAGGACCTACCTTCATGTCAAGGCTAGGCTTGTAACCCAACATGAAGAAAAGGTTTCCAAAAGCTGGCATAGGAGTCAGAGACAGCTCTCCTGCTCATCCCACAAGAAAACCAAGCTGCACAACCACAGGTCAGACCCCTACAGGTTCCCTCTGGTTACTCCAATCCTTCCTTCCCTCTTCTGCTGGACTCCCCGAGTGCCTCCTAATGTTTGGCTGTGAGACTCTGCATCTGCTCCCATCGGTCTTTCTGATCTCTTTGATGACGACTTTGCTAGGCTCTGGTCCCAGAACACTCTGTAGACAAACTGAAGGTGGAAGGTTTTGTGGCTGGGTTGGTGCCACAGTCCCTTGCCTGGTTACAGACGATGGCTGGTTCAGGCCCTGTGTCCCCATCACTAGAAATCTTTGCAAGTGTCACCCTTGTAGGTTCTATGAAGTTTCCATTGCACTAAATTTCGACTTCGCCTCTGAAATGCTCCCAAATTCCAGTCATCTACCCCAGTACTCTCTCCATCCATCTCAGTTTGAATCCTACCATACCCCTCTGCCCCTCCCACTCACCCTCAACCCTCCCCCAGTCCATCTTCAAAATCCCTCCCCAGGGAGATCCTTGTATGTCTGTGTCCCTCCCTCAAGTCCTCCTTGTTACTTAGCCTCTGGGGTTGTGGATTATAGCCTGGCTATCTTTTACTTTATAGCTAATATCCACTTATGAGTGAGTACCTACTGCATTTGTCTTTCTGGGTCTGGGTTATCTAACTCAGAATGATGTTTTCTAGTTCCATTCATTTGCCAAAAAGTTCATGAACCACCTTCAAATAATAATTAGCTATTTGTTATTAAGAAACACGTGTGCATATAGGGACAGAGAGGGGATGACACACACAGACATCCTGCAGTCTTACAAAGATGGGTTTTATTTAAGCTTGTGTAGTAAGTAAGTGAAGTCCAACCTCCCTGTGTGTGCCTAGGGAAACTCACTTTAATTAACATGGCACTTACAAAAATGCTGCAGCTATTATGCTTTATAAAGCACAACTATTTTAATGATTTGATGAGCATGTGGACCTATGATTACAGACACAGTGCTGATGTGAGGTGGTTCCGGAATCCAGTGTTGCACAGTCCCCACCGTAGCACTCTGGTATGGCTTCTGCTTTTCTTCCCTGCCCTAGGCAGGTTTCTCTTTGTATTAGCCCTGGCTGTTCTGGAGCTCATTCGGTAGACCAGGCTGGCCTTGAAATCATGGAGATCCTCCTGCCTCTGTCTCCTGGGTGCTTATCCTGCACCACCATATCAGCTTCCTGCGTTTTCTGTTCTTACATTTTTAAAAATAATATCTTTTGAAAAGTAATGTTCTTAATTTTGATTGGGTAGAGTATGATTTCCATGTGGTTAAAACTATCCCAATAAATCTTTGCCTATTCTAAATTACAGAGTTATTCTTCTGGAGTCCTTCTAAATAGTTTATAGTTTTATATACATTTGGGTCTCTGAAACATTTGTGTTAAGTTTAGAGTATAGTGCAGATAGAGACCTGATTTCTTCTAGATCTTAAAAGATCACACATATTCTGTCTGCATTGGATGACATTTGCACACTTGTAAAAATCAGTTTATATATAATATACATACATATATATAACTGTTGTTACATAATATGTATGTTAGCCACTGATGTGTGTATATGTATGTGCAAATACACATCTGTACATATTTTTATATTTATATACATATATATTAAATTACATTTTAGTGTGTGTGAGATCAGAGGACAGGAGTCATTTCTCACCTTCCACCATGTGGGTCCTGGGAATCAAACTCAGGTTGTCAGGCTGGGCAGCCAGGGTCTTTATACATGAAGCCATTTCACAGGCCATCTCTGCTGTATTTAAAGACTGGTTTGATTTTTTATTTTGTTTTTTAGTTTTAAAATACAAATTTCTAGAAATATTAAAAAGCAAACAAAGATGTGTTCATTTACTAATAAAAGGATATTGTCTTGAAAATCTTGGGCATGAGTCATCTCCAATTAGCCCACAAATTATAAGTATTTGTGAAGGACAATTTAATCCCAGAACATGTTCCCACCCTGTGTTCATATGCCTACCAATGAATTATGAGACGTTTTAGTTGAATAATGTTATCTTTTTGATGACTTTCTAATTTAAACAAAATTTCTCTTAAAATATAAATCTATTCGGGTTATTGGGAAACAGGCTGGGATTGTTTGGTGTTTGGGTTTATGGACTGAGCATATTCATACTGAACGTCAGCTGAAGGTAACAATGGTACATGTGGTGTGTGATAAAACACCAGGAGTAAAAGCAGCTTGAGGAGGAAAGCGTTCATTTCATCTTACATTCTTAGTCCATCATCCAGGGACGTCAGGGCAGGGATCTGGAAGCAGGAATTGAAACAGAGGCCATGGAGGGATGCTGCTTACAGGCTTGCTCCTTCCTCATGTCTTGCTCAGCCTGCTTTCTTGTAGCACTCAGAACCACAGCCCAGAGTTGGCACCATTCACAGTGAGCTGCACCCCCCACATCAATCATTAATTAAGAAAATGCACCACAATTTGTTCACAGGCCAAGCTTGTGGTGCTTTTTCTCAATTGAGGTGCCACCTTCAAAAATGACCCAGTTTGTGTCAAGTTGACATAAAGGTATCCAGCGCATGGTGGCTGCTGATTCCCCACACACTCTGCATCCTGCCATGTGTAGTTGTGCTGAACACTTCCATGCAGACTCAACAGACACAGTCCCTAAGCCTGTCTGAAGCTGTTCTTATTCTTCACCCCATCCAACCACTTGAGGTCTGAGAGTCCTGGAGAAGAGGACCCATTATTCCCAGAGGCAGAACCTAGCCTACAGGGTGGGAAGAATAATTATCAGGTTAAAGCCTTCCTCAGGGTCTGTGACCCTCCACCTTAACCACCAATTGGCCATTACTCTGGAGACAAAAGGGGATCACAAATATGTAGTAGAAGGTGAGGATGCCTTTGACATTGTGTTACAGGTATAAACATTTGGTAACAGTGTCTATCACAATTTCCTTATCTGCTTTACTTGTATGTAAATATTGATTTCATTTTAGAAAGAATGAGAAAGAACTCAAAATTTGAAGCTCACCTTTAAGCCTTTGGTTGGAATCCAGTGTCATGCTCTCTCTGTAGGCCTCCTGGGACTTACCCAGCTGGATCAGTGAGGGAATGAAGAAATGACAGACACGTGGACACAGAAAAGCTGAGATCAGGTAGGCTGAACTCTCAGATGGAGAAGCAGCAGCACCTGGAAGCTCATTGTGCTTATTTTGTACAATTGAACACGGAGCTGGGATTATTGCATACATCTGAACAAGGAAGTGGGGAAAAAACTTTGTTGGACATTTTCTTCATACACTATCAACAGTCACCTTTGAACCCAAGGAAGGCTTTGTAATCTCTACGAGTACTGCAGTGTAAGACTTTGTCACTCCTATGGGGCTGAGCCTTGGTCCTTGAATTGGCAATGCCCATGTCAGACAACACACATTCACTCAGGACCCCATCTGTTGAAGTTGGCCTGCAGCCCCCCAACCTCCCCATATCCCCCACCCCTCCATAAACCCCCCAATCCCTGGGCTTAGCAGTATTTAGTAGCCTGCAGTGTTTACCAGAACCAACTGATCCATTTCCATTATCAGAACTATGCCCACCAGGTGCTGGGATTAAGAAATCAAAAAGTTAGCAGAGAACAAAGAAGTTGACTAATGTCAGGTGTTGCTTGTGAGCTGCAGAGATTACTCAAGGTCAAAGGGCAACCTATTATATAAGGCTTTCCCTGAGCTCAAATAAAGGGCATTCTTCTTTCAAGAGTGACACATGTGCCTGTCTCTCTCTCAGTCTCCAGGCCCTTGCTTGATGAAGCTTGCTCAGATGACACAGGCATCACATCCACCCACCCTCAACAGTCTACTTCATTCATTTGTCTCCTGAACTCAGCACCTGTCACTGGGTCCTGGGCTCCCTTGGGCAAGGGGATGAGAAGGGTCCATGTCAGCTCCACAGACTGAGTCATGTGAAAAGCAAACTGCAGACTCATTTATTCAGCAATGGGGAGAGCCTTATATACCCTCCTCCTAGCACCCAGGCTGCCTCTCCATCCGGGGACATTGTGTGGTCTCCCCTCATTGGCTGGGCATAATCAGGACCCTTGGACAGTGCCTGTTGCTAGGCCCTCAGGCAGTTGCCAGGTTGGCTCATAAGGAAGTACATTATGTGCATGCCTTGACAACTGGTTTGAGCCAATTTCCTTGACTCTGTGGGCCTGTCATACTATAAGCACCAACAATAGACATGTTCTTAGTGTCACACTAGTTTGCTGTGAACACCAGATAAGATCACTCTGCAAGGGGCTGGAGAGATAGCTCAGAGGTTAAGAGCACTGGCTGCTCTTCCAGAGGTCCTGAGTTCAATTCCCAGCAACCACATGGTGGATCACAACCACCTGTAATGAGATCAGATTCCCTCTTCTGCCCTGCAGGAGTACATGCAGGCAGAATACTGTATACATAATTTTAAAACATAGTATTAAAAAAAGAAATGAAAAAGGAGTACTCTGCAAGCTTTGTATTCAAGTTATGTGTAAACTAGTTCTTCCTCTAGTCACTCCCAAATTGCTATAATCTGGACCCTCATTTAAATGTACTCTGTTAAAATCCTGTGTGTAATGACTTCTGGTCAGCTCCAGGATCCACTGTTTTTAAGTGACTATCAGTAAACATCTGATCATTGAATGGCATGCTCAGAAGTTTAAAATACCCTAGAGTTAGTTTTATAGCAAGATAATTACTGGGAACTGGGAGTCAAGGTCCTGGTTTATTTGCCATTTGCTCTAAGGGCTAATATTTTGCTGAGTAAGCACTGAAGAGATACAAGAAAAGCCAAGGCAAAAAGATCACCTTAATCAGCGGCCAACCACAAAAATGGAACAGCCTCCCCTAAAAGCCATATACACACTTTACTGCAATCACTACAGAAAAGATACCAGTAGCTTTCTTCACTTTTTTGAAAAGATTTAATTTAGTTTTAATTATGTGTCTCTGTGTGGTTACAGCCGTGTGTGTGTGTGTGTGTGTGTGTGTGTGTGTGTGTGTGTGCACGCGCGCGCACACACAGATATTTATGGAAACCACAGTCATTGGATGCCCTGAAGCTGGAATTACAAGAGGTTGTGAATCACTCAGCATGGGTTCTGGGAACCAAACCCTGGTCCTCTGCAAGAACATTGGGTGCCCTTAATCTCTGAGCCATCTCTCCACACCCTATATATTTTCTCTAATAAATGAACTTCAATAAATACTTTTAAACAATTTTTCCTAATTATAATATGTAGTATAAACTCATTATAGAAAACTTGGCATTTATAGACCTATGAAATGAACACTTAAGCTCATTGACTATCTTTATACCTACAGAGAACCACTAACTAATATTTTGATGAGTATTTTCCAGCCATTTGTGGTTATCCATGTACATGCTTTTAAAGACTAGTGTTGTTGAAATAGCTTTGCATGCTTTCTCCCACATAGTAGCATATCATAAGCCAAATTACACAGTCTATGAGTGTTCTCACAAAGATAATTTTGAAAACCATTTCATATTTTAGCAAATCATTTATAGTTCTTTCCAAATTAAGCTTATAAAAATTAAGTTTGTTCCATTTACATTTATAGTTTGAATTTATTGGGAGAGTTCTAAATTTGGCTTGTAGTAAAAATATAATAAATATATTCAAACACACACATAATATTTAAAGGTAGACCATGCACTGTCAATGCAGGTGGTTTAGCAATCAAAAGGAAGCGAAAGGTTTTCTCTGCATTGAACACATACAAGCCATTCGTAGAACATACCTGGATCTATACTATATTCATAATGATTTAATCATCATTAAAAGATGATTTCCTAGGGGGTGAAAATAAAAGATGAGGCAGGAAAACACTGATCTTTTGACATGAAACCCCACAGTGTGATTTAATTGCTCGAAAGCTCCTTTCTAACACAGACACTCCTGATGTGAACAAGCTCTACCTGGTGCTAGGCGTCATTTCTGTTGAGAATGCACACAGAAAAACAAGCAAGCCAGAAACTTCCATCTGTTACAGCTATGTCGAGTGACAGCAATGTATGATAAAACCATTTTAAGAAATTATTTATGCATATGAGTGCTCTGTCTGCGTGTTCCTCTGCTTGCCAGAAGAAGGCATCGAATTACATTATAAATGGCTGTGAGCCACCACATGTCCCTCTACTGTGCCTTAAAAACCCATAATTAATTATAAAATATATTTGAAAGGGTCATTTATTTTCTTTGTATTTTAATTTTACTTCAGTGTTTTTCCTATTCAAATAATCAAAAGTTACATACACAAATGTAGCAAAAATAATTCACCACAAAAATAAAAATGGCAGCAAGATGCTCAGAGTTCATTAACAGCTTTATTGAATCATAATTCATGTTTATAAAATTCACCCTTTCAAACCACCCAGGGCCTGTCAGCCCTCTTACAGTCATACGGTCATTGATACTAACGTCAGTGCCTTCCATCCTTCCTCAAAGAAAGTCCATGCCTGTTAGCAGTCTCTTGCCACCCACACCCTACATCCCCCTACATGAACAATCTACATCCTGCCACTAAAGACCTTTTTATCATGGACTTCTCATATAAATGGAATCATAAGCCATATGACTGTTTGTGACTAGCATTTACTTAGCATTGAGATTTTAATGTTCATCCATGTCATAGTTTACACCAACACTTTGTTTCTTTTTATTCCTTAATAGTTCCATCCACTGCATGTATGCCACACATTGTCATTTGCCACTCAAACCTCTGGGCTGTGTCCACTGGTTAGCTATTATGAATAAAGCTAAGTGAACATTTTTGTATGCTTTTCTGTGTGTATTTCAATTTTGGAAAGTAAATTTTAAGGTCAAATTGCACTTTTTTGTTTAATGTTTTAAAAATTATAAAATTGTTATCCAAAGAAACGGTTCCATTTTACAGTCCTGTCAGCAAGATATCAGGATTCCATTTCCTCCATATCCTTGACAATACTTGTTATTGTCTGCATTTTTATTTATGCCATCATGGTGGGGACGAAGTTGTATCTCACTGGGATTTTGATTTACATTTCTCCAATAAATAAAAATGTTTTATTTTTATATGCTTGTTTATATTTTCAAACTGAATTATCTCTTCATTCTTGAATTGTGAGTATCCTTTATATATTCTGGATGCAACTTTCTTACTGGATGTGTAATTTGACATATTTTCTCTCATTCCTTCAGTTATCTTTTTACTTTCTTTGGGATGTCTTTCGAAGCATAAGGTTTTAGTTGGCTGAAGACCCTATTGTTTCAGTCTTATGTCTATTTCTGTAATAGTTTATTTGTGATAAATTATTATTACTTAATAATTTATTTTATGTCAATATCTCTGGCACAAAAAGCAGCTAGGGGCTAAGGGGTTGTCTTAGCTCACAGTTCCTGAAGGAATTGGTGGCTGTATCCAGTAACCTTACCTGATGACTTGGGCAGGCTATAACACCCATAGAGTCCATGGAACACTGTCCGGATCTTGCTATGCAGGTTTTTACCAGATGCACAAAAGAGGAGACTTTAAGAAAAGAAAAATTGCCTTGCTAACCTGTGGGGTCCTCATCTAACCTTAAGAGCAAAAACCAAGGCTTCCTGGGGAAGAAATCAGCCTGCTGGCCGGCGTACAGATCCCCAGAAGTCAGATCCACAGCTGCCAAGAAAGGTTGGCACTGTTTGATTGAGCACCACATAAGTCTTTGCATCCCAAACCCATGTGGGCTTTGGACAATAAACCACCATTGTGGCTGAGTATCAGTGTTGCTAAAAGCAGGTAGTCAACAAACAGTGAAATCACCTCCCGAATCTCATGGAGTTTTGTTCCAGAAGCATTTGATGAAGATACATGCATCTAGGCTCCATTTACTTTAGCTCAGTGACTTTCACCCTTTTTGATACTTAAGAGTTATCATGTCATGTTCAATCTTCAGCAGAACATTTCCAAAAATTATTATTATGAAGTAGGTATGGGCCTTCGGATGGTTATAAAATTTGCAGAAAATAACCATCCGTTTACTCAGATAATATGGTATCATTCACAGTAACTTGGGGGCTATAGATTCAATTTTTACAGGTGGTACTGCATAAACCATTGAGTTGTGTGAGTCACAGTGAACCAAAGGGTTACTAGCTCTTTAGCTTATTCCAGGCACACTCTACTTAATAATTCGCAGCATTTATCCTTTGTATGGACAAAGAAAACAGAAGGTACATATTGTGGAAGCTTTTTAGAAAGACTGACTTCCATCATGGCTGTTGGGTTAAATGGATTTTAACAAATGTAAATCTTGCTGCTGATTGGTGACTTTTAGCTGTGAAAAATGCTATGGAATACATTTGACACTGATCTCAAATGATTCACTCTGTATCATTTCAATAAGATTTTCAGAAGCAAAGTGAGCTCCATAGAGACTTGTGTTTTGAACTTTAACTCTTGGTGCTCTCCCTGGCTAGTCTTTCAATGTTGGGCAGTGACCAGGGGCTGCCGGCAGTCACCTAAGGCACCACAAGGGGAACACTGACACTCTACAGTAGACTGTGGATTAGATATGTCTGCCTTACATCTTAGGTTAGGATGGATTTATCAGAATGTAACCACAACGAGAATGGAAGAGCATTGTTAGATAATATGAATAAAACTAAAAGACCATTGAAATTCATTTCTTAAATCATTTACAAACATAAGTCAAGGTTATAAAGCTTTTGCCAGTAGGGATTCTAGCCATCATAATTTTTATTGACACCAATACCATAGGCAGAGTAGGCATTAAATGTTGCATGAATTTATTAGTCAATCAATACTTGGGAGTCATTGTCTGAGGAATATTCATTATGACCAGCTTGGCCTTATAGATCTTTGCTAAAGTGGTGGTTTTATGTGAACTCTGATCTTTAACTGTGTAATTGAATATGCACTTGGCTCAGGTTAGAATTTAAGATATGGTGAGAATATGTTATTTTAAGACCTGGAGGGCCGAGCTGGGCTGGGCGGCTTCTTTGGTAGTGCCTTTATGTAGGCAAATCTGGTGGAAAGTACTCACCTCATCATCAATTACAAAGCTGTCTGAGTGAGAACAACCAGTTTGAGTGTTGACCTCCAAAGGCAATGATTGCAGAACAAACAGGGTGATTTCTAGCTTACCAAGATTGATCTGTAGTAAAAACAATCCATTTCTTGGAAAAGGTAATTTTATTTAATTATTTCAGTCAGTACATACAAACAGTTAAAACATATGGCTGACCCATCATAGACCATGAGGTGCAGGGGACAGTCCTTACCTTTAAGGAATTAAAATCTATCCAGTTAACAATGAAAGTTTATCTTGGCAAAGAATATCAAAAGACATATCACTTAAATCTGAGAATGTGGTCTCTAAGAAGAGGAAATTGGGATGGTTGATGGCTCCATGTCCTGTCAAGACTGACCACCTGAATTCAGTCCTCAGGGGCCCACATGGTGGGAGAAAAGTAGTCCTGTGACCACATCTCTCTCTCTCTCTCTCTCTCTCTCTCTCTCTCTCTCTCTCTCTCTCTCTCTCTCTCTCTCTCTCTCACACACACACACACACACACACACACACACACACACACACACACTAAATGAATGAAAATGTAGACAAAATTTAAGGGTAAACCAGAAGTAATTTAAGATTTTATTATTCACCATTGTTAATTTATGTTGTTTTAGAGGTCCAGTCCAGTGCAGCAATATAAGAAAATATGGGGTTGGAGAGATGGCTCAGTGGTTAAGAGTACTGAGTTTGTAGAGGACCAGAGTTAAATTTCCAGCACCCATGTTGGATGGCTTCCAACTACCTGTAACTCCAGTTCCAGAAGATCTGACACCCTTGTTTTACAACACACACACACACTATTATTTTATTATTTAAGTTATTTAAAATTTAATTATGTTGTTGAATGTAGATTTAAAAAATCATTTGAATAGACACTGAGTGATCAAAAAAAGGGGCTGTTTTTTTGAAAGCAGACTCTGAGGTGAAGAAAAATCTGACATGTGTTTTCTTCCTGTGCTTCAGGGCAGGCTAAAATGTATATTTTACAAAAAATTACACATTATATTATTGCATTTAAAATTTTCTAAGTATCAGGAAATCAGCATAATCATAAGACAGCATGGGGCAAGCCAGAAACAGAGTTGGGCCGGGTGAGGCCAGAGGCAGAGTATGGGGCAAGAGAGGAGGAGTCCGACCAGAAGCAGATTTGAAGAGGGTGGGGATGGAGTCAAAGTTTGAAGAGCAGGAAGTTGTGAGTAAAATGGAAAAACTGGCAAGCCACCTGTGACAGCTCCGTGGTGACAAGTTGTTATGTGCACAGAGCAGTAGGGTGTGCCTGTGCTTGTATGGTCAGAACAGAGATGAAAATCAGAGTGTATACAAAGAAGATCTGTTTAGCACATAAGCAGGAAATCATAAAGTGTTGTTTACATTTCCCCCTACTATTTTGTTTTTAAACATTCAAATATATGAAAATTAGAAAAAATTAGAATCAAATATTATATACATTTCATCTTATTTCACCAGTTATCAAGATTTTATAATTTTATATTATTCTATGAAGTATTTAAAAGATGCTGGGGATGTAACTCAGTGGTAGTGCACTCGCCTATTATGCCTGGTACAAACCCAGCACGAGGAAACAAAAAAATAAAATGATGGAAATCATGGCACCACATTCCTAAATTGTCCATATATGTATACATAATGATATATATCACAACTTCAATGTATACAATGCATTAAGACGGTAGTGATAACTGTCTAGTTCAACAGTGTTACAGGCTAGCACTGTGGTGAATACTTGTTCATCAAGCCTTGCAGAAATCATCTGAGGGAGGTTTGGTTAATGTCCATTTTAATTGATGAAGGCCAAGTTAAGATTGTAATCTATGACTGGTTCCAAATGTCATGAACCAGGAGACAGGTATAATTAAGGTTTGAACGAAGCAACAAGAACTCCAGCAGAGCAATCGCAGTATCAGCAGTGTTTCCCAGCCGGGGTAGCTTTGAGCTGGACTGGCAGATTTTGTGTCCTAAAATCATGAACACTTGCACGTTGTCCCTCTTATCATCTTCAAAAGTAAAGCAGTGCTTGAGCATTTCCTCACAGAGCCACAGTGGTAGACTCTGATAGAGGTGATTATAACACCTTCATTTACTCTGATAGCACTAAGCATTTTCTGGTAGAAATATTTTTTTTAAAGGTATAGCTGTAGAGAGACTTTAAAGGGATCCACATAGTAAGCTTATTTATAGAGTGTGGAGGGGTTTTGTGTATGCAGAGACGTTGGCCAAAGTGTAGAATACTGGAAATGCAGATAAATATGGTTTATAACTCAACAAGAGTGAAACTAAGCCACACATCCGGTTCCTTCTGTTTCTCAGGACAAAGACATTTGGAGGTCATTTCTGAAGTTCCCGAGTCAGAACTGTGGGATGAGATTCTCTGTTTTGCACTTTACTAATGTTTGACTGAACATTATTACCACTGTGTCTGGAGACTCCTGACAGCCTTCTTCTAAAGAGAACTCAAACAACCTGTTTGTCAGTATCTTCTTAGTTGAGCACTAAGCTTCCCTAACTTGTCCTGATTCAGTGAGAATACATTGATCTCATTTTTACCTGAGTGGAAATGACTGTTAGAGACCAAGAGTTATAGTAACCCTAGGACAGGTTAGCAGTATCTCAGCCAGTAGGAAACAAGATTAGTTCGACCCACTCCAGATAAGAGTATGAGTGAAAACACACTAGATATTTGTTACATTGTAACTTTTTAGTGTATTAAAAAGTTCTGTCATGATGAAAAAGTCAATGGAAATATTTTCCGACCTGTGAAGGGTGAACTCTGTCTTATAACGTGTATATGAATATATTTGAAGTCTAAATTTCATTCCTTTGTGTATTTCTTATCCCCATTCCCAAATTTCTCCTATTGAATCTACCAGTTTTGGCTCTCATTGGTATATCTATATCTTTGAAAAATTGTATATATATACAACTTGACAGAGTCAGTTCTCTTCTTCCTGTGTTGGTCCAAGGTACAGATTTGGCTGAAAGTGCCCTCAGACACTGGATCATCTTGCCAGCCTGTATCAGGATATTTTAATTCTTTTGTTTAGCGGTTACTAGTGAGCATCAGTTGTGGTTCCAGCACTAGACTTGTGAGCATAGATCATCTATATTTTAGTCCTGCTTCCCTCTGTAATTTTACAAATGAGCCTTGTTTTGTCAGCTAACATACCTAGGTATACACATAGCAAGGAAAAAAAAATGAACTTAATCGTTTCTGGGGACCTAACTTTTAAATATGCTGCTGGAAGAGAATGAGAGCTTATAAAATATTTCTTTTAATTAGCGTGTGTGGCATGATGTATGTTTGCATGAATGCATAGTCATGTTTATGCACATATATGTGTGGAGGTCAGAGGCCAATGTCAGATGTCTATCTCAATCACTCTTCTTGTTCTTTAGATTTAATGTGTGTGTGTATGCATGCGTGAAGGTATATGTGGGGTTGTGTTCATCCGACCACTCAGAACTGGGTTTATAGGTATTTGAGAGATGCCTAGCTTGGTGTATGGGTGTTGATCTAATGCCCATTTTCCCTGTGCTCACCAGGCATTTTCACCTGCACTTTGATTCTTAGAGCAGAGGTCTCTCCACGAACTTAAAGGTCAGCTGTTTTTCTAGGCTAGCTGGGTAGCAAGCCTTGGAATCTTCTTGTCTCTGCCTCCCCCACACTAGGCTTACACTGCAGCACCACACCAGCTTTATAACATGCTTCCTAGAGAGAAAATCCAGGTCCTCCTGCTCAAGTGGAAAGCACTTTACTGACTGGGCTCTAGGGTTTGTTGTTGCTGTTATCATAAACAACTTGTCCTGAGTTGCATGTAAGGCCACGGTTTATTTTATAACCTTGCTATACTTTATGTTGTCATTGGCCGGTGGGAGCTTTAAGGTTGTGCTCTCCCGCTTATGTTGAGTCTTCAAGGCCAGTTCTGTTCCTGTGAACCACAGAAGGCTGCATTCTCCTGTGACATCAGAGCCAGAGCTCTCCCTGCCCATGCCTGTTCTCTTCTCTTCTTTAGTCATATGATAAAGAGCACCTGTGTCTCCTGTTACAATAAAGTTTTTCACCCTGACAAGCCCAGGACCAGCCAACCCAGACCCCTTAGCCGCCCGCCACTGCTCAGGCCCCCCAAAATGACTCAGACACTTATATTAATTTCATACTGTTTAGCCTATGGCTCAGGCACATTGCTAGCTTACTCTCACATTTTAACTCAACCCATTTCCATTAATCTGTCTGTCATGTGACCCATGGCTCACCTGTGTTCCTTACATGTTTCTTTGGGCGTCTCGCTCAATCTGTCTCTGATTCCACTCTCTTTCTCGTACCTATGTTCTGATTCCTTCACCTACCTCTATGGTGTCTGCCTTGGCCAAAACAGTGCCTTTATTTAAAGATTGATATTCACAGCATACAGAAAGACAATCCCACATCACCTCCCCATTTCTGTCTAATCAAAAAGGAAGGTTTCAATTTTAAAATAGCAAAATTACATATAACAAAATTGCTACCAAGCAAGAATTGCAGTTACAATATCTAGTCTGTTTGTATTTAGCAAAATTAAAAATATTCTATCATCTACCTTATCCTTGTGTATCTAAAGTTTCATATCCAATATACCTTTTAATATAACTAAGAAAAACTATACCTATAACTATCTAATCTTCAACTACATCAAAGACCACAGAAGAATATATTTACCCAAGTAAATAGGAAGTACAAGCAACTTCCAAAATCTAGAAATGACAGAGATGACACCTGTCTGCCTGTACAGTCACCCCAAGTTCCTTTATAAAGCTGAGGCATCTGTCTTCAGCCTACAGGCCTAGAGTTTCTGGTATACCTTTCAGTGAAGCAGGAAATCTGAAAGAGTGCTCTGCTCATTCTGGCATAGTTCATAAGTTGCTTCTCCTTGTGTCCTGAAGAATGTCTGGCAGATTTCTCTGCAAAGTAGGAACCTGAAGGATCATCTCGGCTTCTTCTGCCAAAGTTCAGAGGTCACTTTCTTATGGGATCTGCATGCCTAGTTTAAACAGCATTCCATGAAGCAGTCAATAGAAGAACAGGTTTTTGTCTAGTGGCTAACCATTACCATAAAGAAAGTAGACTCCATGTGAAGTTTCTTCAATGCCCATTTTTCTCTTGAAGTAGATTGGTGCTGCCAGGAGCAGACCTGACTCACTGTCCAGAAAAGTCTAAGTTCTTAAAATATTTTAAATGCCATATTCTGTAGGTCTTAGAAATGTTTAAAGATTGCCTATCTAATTGTAATATATCTTTGTATACCTAAAAAATCCTAACATACATTTCTTAATTATACATTATAATTTTTAAATCAGTTACATAAACAAGAGTAGAAAAATACCTAAAGCATAAGAGAATTGACCTTAAATTTGTATCAACAAACCAAGTCTACACCAATGCAAAACATTTTGAGATTAACATCTGATTTTTTGATTAAAGTAAATTCAATAATCTATTTTTAAAAATCACTCATATACCATATCCCTTTTTTCTTCTTAGAAAGAGATTAACCATGAACCATTAACCATTTATAATGAAAATGAACATTTATAAACAATATTTTGGGAATTTGGGCATAGTTTTCCATTAATACTTCCTGCTGATTAAGGGGCACTCGCAGTCTCTTGAGTGTCCTGAGACTGGATCATCTTAGTCTGCAGCCCTGAAGCTGATGTGACCATCTCTTCCCACCAGAAAATTTCAGGTGGTCTTGGTTGATGAAACCATAAGAGCCTGGAAGCCATCCACAGGTTCTCATCTTCTGTGGAAACAAAAGCAGAACTCTTCCAAAGCAATATATTCTTGGACACAAATTTCAAAATCAAGATACCTTTAAAATACATATTCTTAACTTAGCAGCCTTTGCAATCCATTGTCTTTCTGCAGTTAGTCCATTAACAATTAAAAAATTAAAACACAATAATAACCAAAATCCAGATTCTGTGTCTATTTTCCATCTTTACGTGGCTTATTATATTTTTATTACTCTATTTCTCTTTTTTAAAGTCTTTCTCTACTTTCTTTTCTCTCTGAAGCCTATGTGCCTTTTACACACATTGTAACTTGTTTACAGGTTTTTCTTTTCATCTGAATCTGTTTTATTGTGGATCCTTAATCATCTTCCAACTATAAGAGCTTTTAAAATACTCATACTTTCTTTAAGAGCTACACAGTTTTTGCAGAAAAAGCTGAGTCAGGAAGTTCTCTTAAAGGGACTGCATCTCTGTTTGCCACCAGCAAACAAGAGTAGGCCTAAGAAATGCTACTACTAAGAAACTGTCTTTGACTCTGTTTCCTTTTTGTTCAAAATAAACAGAAACCATAAATCAATCACATGCTACTGAGTCTTCTGTGAGTCTTCAGGAACCAACCTGATTGCATCTTATGATCCCTGCCACAGGTTTGCCACCATGGCCATTTTGCATGTGGCCCGGATGCTGTGCTATCTCTGTACAATGACCTGCTTCAGAGACATAATTTGAAAACTGCTTTGGCTCAGTTTCTGTGCTCTAGAACTCTTTCTAATCTTTCTTAGGCTTTATGTGGGTATTTGGCACACCCAGGGATACCATCTGTTATAATAAGATTTTTGGACCCCGTCCTACCAGAGGTCCAGACCCACAAACCTGCAGTCTCAGGCACCTAGCCGCCTGACACTGCTTAGGCACCCCTCTTAAAATGACTCAGACACTTATATTAGCTTCATGCTGTTTGGCCTATGGCTTAGGCACATTGCTAGCTTGCTCTTTCATTTTAACTCAACCCATTTCCATTAATCTGTCTGCCACTTGGCCCGTGGCTCACCTGTGTTCCTTACATGCTTCTTCTTTGGGGGCTGAGTCTGTCTCTGACTCCTCCCTCTTTCCCGTATGTGTGCTCCTATTCATCCGCCTACCTCTACAGTGTCTGCCATGGTCCAAACAGTCCTTTATTTAAAGACTGATATTCACAGCATATAGAAAGAGCAGAGGAAGCCCTGAGGGAGTCAAGTCCTGAGTGAATGTGTGCTGTTGACACAGGCCTGGACATGTCAAGGACCACAAAGCCTCATTCCCATGGGAAGATGGCAAAGGCCCCCAGGCCCCTTGAGGCTCAGGAGAATGGCAAATCCTTCCAAGGGAATCTCAGTATGGATCTGATAGTGTGACCAGAAAAAGTCCACCATAGCTTTCTCTCCGCTTTCCTATAGAGACTGCACCTACAATATATACATAGTCCTGCTTCTGTGTAATAACCCACCTCTGTCCAGCTATATGCTGTAATCCTGCCATTCTGTCAAACTACATATACTAAACACGCTGAGCTTCTGGGATACTGCATTTTCTTCAGACTCCAGCCTTTCCTGTGTATGTGTGTACACATCACTTCATTTCCTCCCCACCCCCAGACAGATCCAAGTCCTTGAAGCCATGAAAAGGACTCAGCAATCTGGGTTTCCTCAACTATGAAAGAAGTGTTTTCTAAACTGAAATCTAAAGCAGTTGGTAGAATTAAGCTCTCTCTTGTGGGTCTTTGGTGACATGGTGGGGTGGGTATGAGTCTAATTACATTATGACTTTTGCAGAAGAGTAAAGGATTCAGAATTTGCTTTCGGTGATGCTACCACAGCCAACATTTTCCTAAGACATGTCCTAGGAGGTCAGCCCACTCACTCCCAGGTGAACCTGGTTGCATTGCTTCCTTTTTCAGTGGGCATACTGTGCAAATGGTATCTGCTGGCCACACAATGGCTAATCGAAATTAACTAAAATTAGATTTAAAATTTTCATCTTTAGTCAAGTAGGCAAAAGTCAGCCAGAACCCATGCCATCAAGCAGAGCAGACAGAGAACATTCTCAGCATCTGAACGTTCTCATGGACAACAGTGTTCTGAGTCTTGGAGTCTGTTTTCTCTTCAGAGAGAATTACTTGCTCTTCTAATAACCAAATGTTTATTTTTGAAGCAACTCCACTAAAATAGAATTTATCATCCTAAAATTAACCCATTAATTTTAATTAACTCAATTAAATTTACAACTCAAGATTTCTTGTAATTTACCGAGCTTCATCCTCTAGACCACGGAGTGACTGACTACTTTCTCAGTATTTTTTTTTTTTTGGCCAAGGATTGTCTGTGGATAACAAACTCTAGACACCAGGGGAAGAAGTTAAGCATCTCCTCAGAACTTACTTTCTCCCAAATCTTTATGTGGCCTCACCTTAAATGACATCAAAGGGAGGCATAAGCATGGCTGGATTTCCCTAAGTCACATGCGCATGGCACAATTGCACTGTGTCACCAAAATTGGGCAACTCTTGTGGTCATGTTGCAATGTAGCATAGCATTTCCTCTCCTTTCCTGTAGACAAAAATGTCTCTCTAGCAAGAGAAATCTAAGTTCATTAAAACACAATCAATGTAAAAGGCTGCTTCAAACATTTGATTATTGTAATATACAATATTCTATGCAATAGCACATTATATTAATATGCCCATTGCATACTATATCACTGTTATGTATATAATATGTAAAGTAGTACATAATAGTATCGAACTCTATATAATTATTCAGTATTACTTTTGCATTATTCATAATTCAGAATTTTATTCATGGTTATAAAAATACATCATCATATAATTGAAAAGAATATTATCCAGTATTTCATTTGGCCTTTTTTTTCCACTGCAATTTTAGGATTTTCAGTATCTATTCCCAGTGTCTCTAGACTCATTACAGGAGTTTTATTTTGTGGATTTTGTAAAATTTTTTCCTAATCTGTCTTCTACTTAGTGTCATTTCAATGTTTCCAGTGTTTTCATATAAATAATGCCACAATGATAAAATTTTACTCATTTTTTCTTTATCTATTTACATATGTATACACACATATATGTGTGTCTTATATATAAGCATTTCTATACTGCATTATGTAGAATATAATTCTACTATATATCAACATATACATACAACTTTTCTCACCATGATTTTTATGAATATTATTAGTCATAGTAAAATATGGTGATCCTGAATAAACGTGTAGAATGTTAGCAAAATGCACATAAAATTTGAAGATGGTTACAAGCAAAGAATACAAAACATATCACTGATAACTTTCACATTGAATACATCTTATAATAGATTTTAAAATTATTAAAATTAATTTTACTGCTTTTTGATTTTTGAAAATATGCCTACTGGATGATTTAAATTATATATATTGCCAAGTTTCTTTTGATAACACTAATCTAATGTTCTAAATGTATTTCTGATTTACTATTCAGTTGATTATTTTTAAAAATAATTGTGCCAACTCCTTAGTAGTGTTTTGTTTGACTTTAAGAATTTAAGTTTGGCGTGGTGGTGCACACTTTTGATCTATTTTTCCTTATTATTCCACACAAATAAACCCCTTCACATAACTACCATCTGTACCTTGTGAAAGAGACTATTTGGTCATGAAAGGTTTGGAATAGAAGCTGTGTCTATTGTCCACTGTGTGTACATTAGCAGTTCCACTAAAAATAGATGAATGAAGGTCAGGCTTCACTATAGGGCATTAAACATCCTGGACTATAGCTAAGAGTAAGAAAGAGCAAAGTCCCACCAGACAAACACACCACCCCTCCAGCTTGGCACACTACCCAACTCCGTAATTGGAAAATCGCACACAAACAATACACAACATCAGAGGGAATGAAATCGCCAGAAAGCTGCTGCGAAAAGGAACAAATCACCTGGCAAAAGGAAGCTTCCCTAGACAGCTAGACAGCTCCCACTTACACATGTTAGCAAAGGAAGCTTCCCTAGACAGCTTGACAGCTCCCACTTACACTCAGGAGTCGGAAGAAGGCACATCTCTGAGCCTGATCTACAAAGTGAGTTCTAAGACAACAAGGGATGCACAGAGAAACCCTTTTTAAAATAAACAAAAAACCCAGAATTTAAAACATTTGAAATTACACAACCATATCTCTAAGAACAATTGATTTCTTATTCCAGATGATCCATATAACCAATTTACAAAATGTTACATATTATCTTATCGGAACCTAATTACAAAGTGAATTGTAGTAGGTGGGTTTCTGTGTCAACTTGACACAAGCTGGAGTCACCAGAGAGGAAGGAGCCTCAGCTGAGGAAACACCGCCATGACACCCAGCTGTAAGGCATTTTCTCAATTAGTAATCAATGGGGGAGCACCCAGCCCATGGTGGGTGGTGCCATCCCTGGGCTACTGGTCCTGGTTCTATAAGAATGCAGGCCGAGTAAGTCAGTAAGCAGCCCCCCTCCTTGGCCTCTGCATCAGGATCCTCCAAGATCCTGCCATGCTTGAGTTCCTGTCCTGACTTCCTTCAGGGATGAACAATGTTAAGTGTGAGCCTAGTAAACCCTTCCCTCCCCAAGTTGCCTTTGGTCATGGTGTTTCGTTGAAGCAATGGAAACCCTGATTAAAACATGAACTAAACTTGCTTTTTCTTTCTTATCAATTAATCCTGTTATTTAACATTTTCACACACATATACATGTACAATGGATTCTGATTTTTTTTCTCCCCTGTACTGCCTCTTACCCCTCACCCAATTTTATCACCCCCTTCTTAACTTAAAAATATGTAGCCTCCTAAATTTAGGTTTTCCAAATGTCTGGCTTCTCTTTATTTACTATATATTCCTTTATTTTTTCATCTATGTTTTATGATGTTTTAATAGCAAACCTATCCTGTGATTAGCTTTATTTCATTGTTTTGATAAGAGGACTTCACATTTTCTACTAGCTTGTTCTCAGTTCAGAGAAATGCTACTGAGGGCTGTCTGTCTTTCTTCCTTATTTGTTTTATTTTCTTATACAAAGTCTCACACTGTAGTCTGGGTTAGCCTTGAACTCCAACTAGACATCTGTCTCAGTATCCTGAGTGTTTGGGTTCTAGGCATAAACCACCACGCTCAATGAATTTTGTAACTGTCTTACATCCCTTGACTATTTCTGAATTGTGTCTAATTCTATCGTGCCCTCTCACCTTTTTTAAATTCTGAGGTAGATACACTAACTTGTTAAAAGAAGATTTTAATATTTATTCTTTCTTGTGTTTGTATATAAATCTTTCTTCTTGAGAACAGTGATGGAATTATATGTGGCTTTTGGTGTGAAAGTAGTTATAAAAACCTCACTACTACATGTATGTTGTTAATTTCTTATAATTAATTCCATCAACAGTAGCAGTCCACTACGGGGAAAATCCTGCGCGTCCCATTGTTGAGCGCTTTTACTCCTCTTTGGCTTTGTTAAATGTTGCTGTAGGCTTTACATTTTAATGACAAGTTTAAGGTTCAACAATTTATGCTGTTTTGAAGGAAGCATGCCATACTTTAAAACTGTATCTTGGGGCAATTTGAATTGTGAGGGTATTATTTATTTATTCTTTGAAAGTTTTGAAAGAACACGTCACTAACGTGCTGGTATAATAGCATCTATCTTACCCTATAGTTTCCTGTTTGTAACTATTTGTTTCCTACTTCATGCTTGTGCAAAATTAGAAAAGTGTGAAAGTAAATCAATTAGTCAGACACAGCTCAGAAAAATATTTTTTTTTTGTTTGTTTGCAGACTGGGGATTGAACCCAGGGTAAGCCCTCTACCACTGAGCTGCCTCTCCATCCCTAAACAGTGTTTCTTAAAATTTAATAAAATCAATTTGATCTTTCACTGATTACATTAACTTGCTATTTCTCTTTTTTATTGGTTAAAACTGTCAGGTTTGCCTGTTTTGTCAAAATGCATATTACTTTCATGTTGCTTTATTGTATTTTTATTTTCTTGTTGTGTTTTGGCTCATTACTTTCATGCTAGGAAATTTAGGTACAGAATTAATTTATAGCATTTCTAACCTTGTTCTTTAGTAGTGTGTACTTAGAGAAATTTACTTGCAGAATCTCAAGGCATTTATTGTATTCTTTCTTACTATAGCTTCCTCTCTGAGGGCTAATGTAGATCTTCGGCTTCCATTTCCATGAGCTTCACTCTGTAGAACTCTATCCTCGTGATTTAATTATAATTATATTGCTATGTCGTAATGTGAGAATATGGTTTCATAGATTTGATGCTTTGTTTCTTGCATTTTTCTATCTCTGTATATGATTAACTTGTCGATTTTCCACCCATCTACTCTTCTTCATTCCTTCTCTGTCTTTTTCAGGCATGGACCTCTCTCCCATTTGTCTGTGGATTCAGCCATGTGTTTCAGTGCTGAGATCTGCAGTTCTGCTCCTACGAATGCCTTCTGTTCCTATACGTGCTCGATGGCAGTAGCATCCAGTATTTTATGACCTACCCATATGTTCCTATCCCCAGAATTTGGTTTAATTCTCTACTGTTACTCTGATGTCACTGTCTTATGATTCTTAGTCATTTTAGTATTTGTTCTTTGCAGAGAATTTACTCCAGTTATGTAGCCAATGCTTCATAGTCCTTATATTCATTGGTTTTGCTGGAGTTACATGTTGTCACGGGCTGATTGTAGATTATTTGTTAAGTTTCTAGTTAAGTTAAACTACCTTCTAAATGAAATACCCCTCCAGCAGGCAGTTTTAACCAAGTCCTCTGGTTATCCTCCCCTAACCAGAGTGAAATCACTGTAAACAGTTCTCTCTTTGTCTCCCTCACTTACTGTCAAATGCTCCTTGATTGCTTCCAGAGGATCTTGAGGTCAGTTGTCCAGTAGGTGGGACTCAGCTCAGGCCTCACCAAGGCCTTTGTTTGGAGTAGCAGCTACAGTAAAAGGAAACTCTGGTTTTAATCTTTTTTTCCCATCATCTGTCTGCCTTAACTACACCATCATCCCAAAGATGCAAAACTCACATTTCTCCAAAAATGCATCTCTTCTCTGGAGGACTGGCACAGTCTTTGGAGAGCAGGGGTTAACCCACACGGGAGCATGCTGGAGACCCGTCTGTGACTCCTGATCCGATGTCAAGTCCTTCTCATATCCCTGCCTTCTTAATTATCTCCATAAAACCGAGAAAACAGCAGTGTTTGTGAGCATCCCCATGTGGGCTAAGGAAGGTGAGGCTGAGAAGCCTTTGGAATAAACCAGGTGCCTGATGAGAACCCGCTGAGCCTCATGGCTACACCAGATGGCAGCGGTGTTTGAGTATGCACAAGAGTCTCTTTGTATCATAGGCTCAGAAAGAGAAATGGGAGAAGAATGGGGAGATGGACATTCTCCAGCCTCGGTGCCCTGGTAGAGGAATAGCTAAGCAGCTGATGTGGGTCTCAGCCTCTGGAAATGACTCTGACACGCAGTCAGCTGTGCTTTTGTGGATGGCGTCCTGACCCCCCCCCCCTTAGTTTTGCCTAGTTGTGACATAAGTGGGTTGCATAATTTCAGCTATGTTTCACCTGTGGAAGGGAATAAATGGTTCTGTTCTTGGGATGCCACTGTTCTGTCCCTGTCCCTCAGACAGGAGGGAGTGGCTCAGGAGGTGGGCGTGCTGTGCTGTCACTGTGCACTCTGACCCTCTTTGCCTTACTCTTCTGGCCTTCATTGACCTTTCCTTTTTTTGTCTAGCTGCTACCAAAGGCTGAAACAGCAAAGGAACCCACCTCCCAGATGCTGGAAACAAGGTCTCTATGAGGTAAATTCATAACGTCCAATTGTGGAAGCAGGCCTACAATAAAACCTCTATGTGCTCTTAGAGGCTGGTGTGACAGGCTGGATATAAGGTAATTCTCAGATGCCCTGCACTTCCCAGAATCTGAGGCCTGGAATCAGCTTGACTTGGCAGGGTAATCAGTAAATAAGCATTTTATCTTGTACTGTTTTGTTCTTGCCAGAAGTCAGGTCATTGAGCTAGCTGCGCAGGAAAGCCCTGGCTCTAATACATTCTTTCATTTTGACACTGAGAACAATCCTGACCTGTGACCCCATCACTTAGCCACCTTTCTGGATTCATTAGTGAATTTCTCTGATGTCTTCTTCTTCTAAGGAAGAACCCCTCTTTCTTGATGAGATCCTCTGTTTCTCTCACTGTTCTGTAATTACAAGTTTAGAAGACTAAAATGGTTTTATAGCTGAGTACTGATGGGCAAGTGGATGTGCAAACAATCCCCAAGCCAACAAATAGGTCAAGCAGGAATCTGTTGTTAACAGACCCAGTAGAACACAGTGAAGTCTGTTTTTATATCCATAATGAAACACATATTTTATTATATTAAACATGGGAATAAGGAAGCTGATGGTTACAAGATACTGCACCTAAAAACACAACCCTTAAGTAAACAGTGAAAAAGAAAGTGCATTACATGTATTTGGGGCTTAGATGTCCTGTGCACAAGAAGAGTCCTTTAGATTATTAGGGGACACTTATTTGTGGATTTAAGATGCTACTTTAAAAATTAGTGTTCATGATACTCTTGAAGGTTTGTGATTGGCTCCCCCATCTATCCTGGGAGCCAGATATAAAGACCATTCACTATTACTATTTTAATTTTGGTTTCTTGAGACAGGGTTTCTCTGTATAACAGCTCTGGCTGTCATGGAACTCACTTTGTAGACCAGGCTAGCCTTGAACTCACAGAGATCCACCTGCCTCTGCCTCCTGAACTATTTTTTATTTTTATCTAAAATATTTTTCTTAAACTTGTGTGTATGCATGTGTGTGTGCATGTGTGTACGTGTTTGCATGTGCAGGTGTGCATGCATGCGTGCGTGTATGTGTGTGTTGTGTCTGCGTGCATGTGTATGTCTGTGCATGTGTGTGTGAGTGTGTGTGTGTCTGTGCATGTGTGCGTGTGTGTATTGTGTGTGTGTGTGTGTGTGCACACGCACCCACATGTGTTTATGGCTTCAGAAGTTGCTTCTCCCCCTTCACCATGTGTGCCCTAGGGACTTTACCTTCTGAGTCACCTCCTACTGCCTCCCTACCCTGTCATCATTTTTATCCCCAAGTGACCAATGTGGAAAAAAGAAAATCCCCAAGGTTTAAAGGACTGACTTTACGTCAAGCAGTCACTGCCTACCAGGTAGAGTGCCTCAGGTCTGGGTTGAGTCACCCAGGCAGGTGCTTCCTACTAGCCTGAAGCAGACTGAGGGCTTGAATTCCCTTAAAAGTAAGTCGAAACAATAGACTAGTGAAATGTTTACGGGGCACTACAGAGAAAAGGTCCTTGAACTAAGTAACATGCTTATAAGGAAAAAGGAGATGGAGTGGGACAATGAGGATCATTTTTGTGGCCGAAGTATCAGTGCAGACTAATAGGGTTTCCGTAGAGAGATGGATGGGTAAAGAGCCTAGGGTTGGCTCAGTGGAGGCAAAAGGCTGAGTTTGATTCTGGAGAATATGAAAGAGTATGGAGAATATGGATAGGAAAACAACTTCATTTTGGATACAATGTGAGTTGAAACCAGAAAACCCATCCCAGAACTGAAGACAAGGCAATGTCTTCACAAACATTGATTGCATTGTTCTTATGTTGTATTCCTGATTGCTCCTAATTATCACAAACTCAGTGAGAACATGAGGAAAAAGGTGTTTATATTGACCAAGTAACCTGGGATCTCTGGCTTAATGATGGAGAAAGGGAACCTAATTTACAAGGCAGGGGAAATGCCACTTAAGTGAAACTGTAGAACTCAGACTCTGGAAATACACGATGACAAAGATATTTGGTTTGGAGATACCAAAGATCCACTAGAGAGAAATATGCATTTGAAAGAAGGCAAAGAATTTCCTTGTATCACACACTAAAGAAGACCAGGAAGGATGGGAGAGGGCGCCTGGGGGCCACTGGTAGTGCTACAGCATTTAATTTGACTTCAGTTCTAGTCAAAAACCTCAGTGACTGAACACCCAGAACCAGCAGATCAATCAGGAGTCCTTTACTGTGACCTTTTGCCTCAGGGCTGGAACTGTCCTGGTGGATAATTGTCTTCCCAGTTCTCAAGGTTTCCATGTAAAGGAAATTCCAAAGCTCCATTGGTAATGCATTCCAGTGACTGAAGGCAGAGCAGTGAAGGTTGGGTCCATAATTCATATGATAACATTTCAGTTTGGTTATTCACTCCCGCAGTGCCTTAACACACCACTTAAATAATATAAGGATCTTTGTACGGGACTCTGATGAAGACAGAAACTAAGGTGCAATGTGGCTTGTGCTGTCAGCCTCCCCACTGTGACCTCTGACCCCAGTTCCATCACTTCCTGTAGGCCTAGATCACACAAGCCTGACTTCCTTTGTGTGTCACAGAGGATGGAGTGCACTGTGCTGAGCCTGTCCCAACTACTACCTTTATGTGGCATGATTAAGCTAACTTTTGTGCCTCACAGGTGCCTCTTCCATTACAAACTATTGGCTTGGCTTTTTTTTTTTTTTTTTTGCTAATATATGTGTAAGTGGGAGCTGTCTAGCTGTCTAGGGAAGCTTCCTTTGCTAACATGTGTAAGTGGGAGCTGTCTAGCTGTCTAGGGAAGCTTCCTTTTGCCAGGTGATTTGTTCCTTTTAGCAGCAGCTTTCTGGCGATTTCATTCCCTCTGATGTTGTGTATTGTTTGTGTGCGATTTTCCAATTACGGAGTTGGGTAGTGTGCCAAGCTGGAGGGGTGGTGTGTTTGTCTGGTGGGACTTTGCTCTTTCTTACTCTTAGCTATAGTCCAGGATGTTTAATGCCCCATAGTGAAGCCTGACCTTCATTCATCTATTTTTAGTGGAACTGCTAATGTACACACAGTGGACAATAGACACACTTTCTATTCCAAACCTTTCATGACCAAATAGTCTCTTTCACAAGGTACAGATGGTAGTTATGTGAAGGGGTTTATTTGTGTGGAATAATAAGGAAAAATAGAAATAAGCATAGTGCATAGAGTCCATAGAAACTCAACATAGCCAAGGAAGAGGCCTTAGGAAAGGAGAGAGGTTTATGAGTGTGGAAGGACAACACTAGCCATTAATTAAAATCTACAAATTTATTAACAATCTATGGTATGTCGGACTCTTGATTGGTGCAGTTTGAGGGTAAATCCTATGAAACATCAAAGGCTAACTAATAGCAGGGAGAGAAAGAAGCTTTAAGTAGAACTAATTCGCAGGGAAAGGATTTATAAATAAATGAATGAGCTATATTTTAATGAGAGCCATTGTAGAGGTATGTCCTTAGTGCTTCAGAGGCCTTTGAAGAGTAATTAATTATATTTTGGCTTTCTTACAAAGATAGTGTGTGACTGACAGGTACATTGAAGCAGGAGATTACACTAGAAACCTGAATAGCCATATGAAAATGAAATTTTCTTGAAACAAAACTGCTGGAGACTTTGAATTTGAACAGTGATTCCTCCACCGTCCCTGGGACCATTCTGTTGGAGCTGGAGAAATATCTTGATGTTGAAAGGGAACAGGGACAGGCGTTAGAGTGAAGTATGATAACAGTGTGAACAGTCCATTCAGGTAGGAATGGGCTTAAGAGACATGTCTAGGCTGATTTTTCATGCCTCAGTGGATAAATGGAGCAACAGATGCAGGAGGTGGCTATCGATGCTGACTTTTTCAATCAGGCTACCATGTGGGTAGAATACTTCTGAATGACATATAGAGTATAGGAAAGTAGATCTGTGAGGTTCAGATGTAATATATTAAAGCTGATGTGTGGCTTAGTCAGGCCAGAACCTTGGCAGGTCTGGGGGACATGTCAACGGATAGAGGGTTTAACGTCAAGTGTCCAGAGAAGTCACCAAAAACAAGAACTAAAATCAACACCGTATCTGTTCACTGGGATGTACACCAGGATCTTTGTGAGGGCAGTTCCAGTAGAAAAGGGTAGAGAGCAGACATGGCAGTCTGCGAATTGAGAAAGAAGTTAGAATCCTAGAGCAGGACACTTTCTAGACAGAAGTTTCATGTGAGGGCAAGAAGAGAGAGAAGAGAGAAAGATACTATAAAGACAGGTTTTAGAAAAGACAGTCTACAACATACTTATGTGGAAGGAAGGTAGTCATGGAGAGAGACATAGACTGAACAAAAAGGTAGGCGAGAGGGAAGACCTACCCCATAGGTGCCTTTGGACTCTTCAACTCAAGCATTCATGTTGCCCTGGCATCTCTCAGCTGTTGTGGGCACCATGCTGGCTGGAGTGAGGTTCAGAAGTGAATGTTGTCTTTTCTTCATAGTGGCTCAGTGGAGAGGAGCTATGGTTGGCACAATCCCTCCTAACTAACAGTGTCTGAGACTTGACACCTCACAGAGTAAATTCAAGTTGGCTACTTAGGGATTCTACCCCCAGAGTCCAGACTACAGAACTTCTGATGAAATCATCTCCTCCCTGTCTAGCTTCTGGGCTCCCTTCTCATTGCCTTGAGCAGGGATCCTTAAACTTTTCCCATTCCTGATCCCTTTTCATTCCCAAATTATTATACCATTCATGAATTTAAAATAGGAATATAAATGAAACATTTACTGACAATAAATCATAAACTCATTTTAAAACAATTCTTTGGTATACATATAATTTTACTATTTATTAAAGTGAAGGCAAATTTTATTCTAAAAAAATGTATGGTGTATTTTTATTTTTGCATAAAGATTTAAATCTTGACCTGGATATTAACAGGATATAGAATATCTTCAATGTTTATCAGAATTGATTAAAATTTGATTTTATGATTGTTAATGCAAAAGATACTGCTTTGCATAAATAAGTAGCACAATGGCAGAAGTATGTATAGAGCCATTGCAGAAATAGCTGGAAATTGTCTTAATTTCAAGTCAAAATTCATTTAACAATTAAAAAAAATGAAGCTCAAATTAACAACTTAAATGGCAATTTAAAAAACAAATAATTCTAATTCAACATGATCCAACACACTAATTGATATTTACATGCTGACAACTGATGGTGCAAAATATTAGAAGTCGTTGTTTTCTGTAATTAAAGCACCATTTATCTAAGAGCAGAAAACTTTGTATCTGCACAGCTCATAGCAATGTCATCTGAGCTGCAGTGCTCCTGACAGCATTCCGAGCCTTGCACACCATGTTCTGTGAGTGCAAAGTGTACTTTCAGATCCAAGGCTGTGGTGAAGTCATGTGATACAACCTGGTGAGTGCTGCCAGACACCCCACATTCATCGTGCATTTGACCTTGAATGAAAATGTGATCACGGCTTCTAAACCCTTATACTGTGGCCCAATTTTTGTGACCCCCTACATTCACTCATGTGACCCCCGTAGAGACTTGTTACCTATAGGAGCTGGTCCCTTGAGCACAGTTGGACTACTTTGTTCTTCTCATGTCTGGGATGTTGTGCCCACCACTGAGCTGTGGCCCTGCCTCTTCTGAAGGCCTGACTCTCTTTCTATGTTGCTTTATGATACTAGAGTCAAGGCTGAGGCTATTTCTTTCTTTCTTTCTTCTTCTTCTTCTTCTTCTTCTTCTTCTTCTTCTTCTTCTTCTTCTTCTTCTTCTTCTTCTTCTTCTTCTTTTTTAAAGATTTATTTATTATGAATACTGTGCTCTGCCTGCATGTATACCTGCAGGCCAGAATGGAGATCTCATTACAGATGGTTGTAAGCCACCACGTGGGTACTGGGAATTGAACTCAGGACCTGTAGAAAATCAGCCAGAGCTCTTAACCTCGGAGCCATCTCTCCTGACTGCTCAGGCTATTTCAAAAATCTTGATTTTTCTTATTCTTATGTGACTGGCATTGGTACGGAGCATTCCCTCAGTGAAGACTTCACCTTGTACTCACAGGTAAGTAAAACACCCTCTGGGCTCCCGAAGAGCAGTCACACTCCAAGAGGAGCCTAGCAACCACACCCAACATGCTGTTTCTCATTTGAAGCGTACTTTAGACCACAGGAGAGGTGAGTGGAGGCAAGGGCACAACGGAGGAACAGCCAAATGTAATTTATTTCTTGAGGAAATTTACTGTCTATATAAGAATTCTAGGGCCATTGCTGAGCTAGGAAGCCAGAGGTCCAACCAGAAGACCAACAATGTGAAAAACAGAGACCTGTGTCCAGCAGCAAAGGGTAAAATGTTGTCTAAAGCACTGGGGACCCCACTAGAGATAAACTCATAGTTGTCAGATAACCTGGCTACATGTTTTTTGTTTGTTTATTTTTATTTTGTTTTTTGCTTTAGCTGACTGGCAGATTGAAGTATGCAGTAGAGAAGGCCATGGTTAGATCTGTAGAGATTTACAGTGGCAAAGTGGGCACTGGAGGGCAAGGATAAGAAGGGACTAGCATGCCAGTGAGAATATGGTTTTTCTTTGGCTGCCACTTGGTGGGGTCCCTGGTGCTTTTAGACGTTTCCTGACGAGGGAAACAATACAAGATTGACTGAGAATGGGGTGGGTGGACCATGTACGGCCATGACGACTGGTGGGTGGGTTTAGGGGTCGGGGGCAGGGCTTGTGCTGCTCAGTTTTCATCGTCAACTTGATACAACCTAGAATCATGGGTAGCGGAAAGGAAGCTTTGGCTTGGGAATTTCCCAAATAAGAGTGGCCTGTGGCTATGCCTGTGAGATTATTGTGTTTAACGGCCGGTGTGGGAGGGCCCACTCCACAGCGCCAAAGTCTCTAGGAAAGTGGATATGGACTATATAAGAAAACCAGCAGAGCCGGAGCTAGTGAGTGAGCCGTGAGCAGTGTGCCTCCATGGTTTCTGCTTCTAGCTTCAGCCTTGAGTTCCTGTTATGAGTTCACACAGTGATGAATCATGACCTGGAAGTGTAAGGTAACTAACCCCTTTCTTCAAGTTTCTTCTGCTCACAGTTTTTACTGCAGCAGCAGAAAGCACACTGGGAGAGGATTGACTGAACCGCAGCCTTTCTGGCCAGGCAGGGAGCCCCTCGCTTTGGATTTCCGAGCTGAAACAGCTCTGAGGTTGACAGTGTGAGATGGGAAGGTGAAGAGGGGTAGCTTGGGAGTGACACATTGGGCGTTGGATATTCAACAGCTAACATTCATGAAAATAAATGTGCCCTGAAAAAACATGTTAACACGATACAAAGAAATTTAAATTCAGAAGGATTTTCCTAATTTCTTACTTATCATGCCACTGAAGTTGTAATAGGACCAAACAGGTCCCTCTGTAAACCTTACAAAGAAGGAACACAGTGGCTGATTCTATGATCCCAGCACCCAGGAGGTTTACTAACATTTGAGACTAGCCTGGGATACCTAGTGTGTTCCAGGTCAGCCTGGACTGTAGTTAAGTAACTGTGTCAAAAATATTAACAATAATATTAGTAATAAATACACCCAAAAAAAACCCCATAAGTGAATGAGGCAAGATGTTCCCCTGTATTTTATAAGCAAAGTATATCATTGTTGAAAACTATAAATTCTGGACCTCTATGAACCAAATATACCAGGGATCTCTCACTACCCTTAGGCCACATAGATATTTGTGTTTGCAATGCCAATAAATACAAGAAAGAATTAAAAAACAGTGTGATAAACAACAGATACCTTTGAGGTAAATTGTATTAGTCTACCACATTGTTACTTTTTTAATAAAATAATTGTATCGAATCCCCAGTAATTAATAGATTACTTCAAAATGCTACCTAATTTAATAGCCAGAGAAAATTTAATGAATTCACAACGTGGTTTCTCCCTGACTGGAAAGCATTGATGCACTTCTTTGAGTGCGTAGTTTCTTGGCAGCCATATATACTTGAAGAAGATGGATCCAAGGAAAGTGCCAAAGGAGAGTAAGAATACAAAAATGAAAACTTTTGGCAGGTCTAACTTGCCACATAAGTGCCCAGAATGAAAGTCATTGTATATTTCTTGTTGTTAATAATGATGGCAAACACATTGTAAGTTTCAGGGCATAATAGATGAAAATGAAAAGCATGGATTGACTCAGGAAGCAAATAGGCACCTTATATGGGGACCAGTACTTAGACATCTGCTACTTCCTTAGAGCATTTTATATTTCCTGTTCCAGTTACTCCAGTTAAGAATGCGTGGTCCAGTAAAATATGCAGGCCCTGAAATTGAACTGTATCTTTAGGGATGTATAGAAAATAGGACAAGAGTGTGTCCTGGGAAGTCAAAGTTGTCATAATACATTGAGGAGAAAGTAATGTGGAATCCAAGTGCTCACGGAGTCAGAAAAATCTAGAGCCTGTGAACTGGAAACCAGATCCGGATTCATAACTACAAGGGGATAAGTGACAGAGCGAAGCCTGTAAACAACATCAGGGTTATCTGGGGAGACTGAAGTTTATTATGTATCAGGGACCCTGAATAGCTCAGGGCCTAGGTATCAAATTAATAGTGTGAGCAAATGGAAGACAGCTTGGTGAAGAAGGACAAGTATGAGCTGAGGTGATTGAAATGTGAAGAAGGCCTGAGAGAGACAAAGCTGTGAATCGCTAGCTAGAATGAGATTATAAATCTGTTTGTTGACTTTAAACATGAACAAATTGCTTAGCAGAATTTAACCATTACTGTATGAATGCCATAAATGGGCACCAACACCTTAGAGGTATACAGAAAAACAAATTCATCAATATCATGGGCATATTTTATTGCTTTGCTCTGAAAATCACTCGGAAGGAAATGCTAACAGTTTTTTGAATGACTGTAGTTTGGCTCTTTTTCTAACTTCTGTGAATTTTACAATGCCATGAAACACTTCAACAACGATTCTGGCATAATATTTACAATTTTTTAAATAACATGGCTCACAGAAGAGGGGTGATGGAGGCAATCACTTAGTCACTGTAGGAACACAGGCAAGAAAGAGAAATAATTGCTTTACTGCACTATTTGTAATAAAGAAAAAAGCCTTAGCTGAGCTTGAGAAACATGTAGGAAGCCAAGAATCTCATGTCTTCAGAATACATGACTCTTCCTGTCACCATATAAAGCTATCTATCTACCAGTTGGCTGTTTGTGGAACAAGTACCTCTCTAACACATGTGAGTCGTGGGAGACCAGCATTTAGGTCCAGGGTAAATCCGAACCTGGCACAGACTTCTGCCATCATTAGTTACAGCTCTGCCAAACTGAATTTAAATGCCAAGTTTATTTCAAGGAAATCTTCCCTAATATGATGATCTGTTGGGGATCTAGAATGAAATAGGTGCTCATTTTGGAGGGTCCTAGAGGGGGTGAATTAGATGGTAGCTTTATAAACCACCACAACAAAAATAACCCATTCTGGGTGTTTGACCCTTTCTGTGCACCTACACAGCTCAGAGCACTCCAGAGAATCTTTGTTGGTCGTGGCGTTTTTGCTATTGACATGTAAACGCAGACAATTAGAGTCTACTGCAGAAGGGGCAGTATCCTGCCTGCGATTGTTGAAAACATTTGTATTAGAGAACTTCCACAGTAATACCCTGCATGCTACCCCCTCTCACAACTGATAAAGCATGAGACACTGAATTCTTTGGAAATATTTTCCTACAAAACTGTCACCAGACTTAAAAAAAAAAAAAATTGAAGCTAAACTAGGAGAAGACAGCATGGAAGTGTGGTGCTGAAAGTCAATTCAAACGTTGTCTACCCATAGAAACACATTAGTGTACAGGCAGGTTGGGTTGTCCAGTGGGTTACAAAAGCTGGAGAAGAATCAAGGCACCCCAAGAATAACAGGGAAGGATTTTGATCTTGCTTCTGGGGGAAAGGGTGGTATGTTTATAAATCTGAACCTTATTTCCTTAAGGCCTCTGGGCAATTTGCTATCATAACGTGCTAATGAGGTCAAGGTCTCTTAAGTTCAATGCCAATGGGTCCGGGAAAAACGAAAAGGAAGTGCAGTGAGGGAAAAACTGGGGTACCAGAGCCAGTGTTGAGGCTGGCCCTCAGGATGTCTGGGATGGAGAGGTTGGTGGAGCCTCTGCTACGGGGGAGTCTGTTAGTGCTTCTCTTAGGCTGCATAGTGGTCCTGCCCTCTTCCTTAGCTCCAGGAATGGAGGGTTTAGGGAAAGTATTTGCATGTTGATCACTGATTTTTGCTGCTGTCCCAAAAGATGTGCCTGATTCGGATGGTACCCTGATTTGGAGGGAGGAGCAGGCATCCTTGGAGGCAGGATTAGGAAGGACAGGGACAGACTACAGTGATTACCCCCCCCCCCCCCCGCCCGGGACAACCCAGAGGCACTGAATAAAGTCTGCTAATGTCTTCTGTCTCTGGATGCCTACCAGCCATCCCACCCCACCACACACAGATCCTTAGCAACCGGTCGGGTCTATTGAGTTTAGCAGTCCAAAGGCGCGCGAGGGGGTTGTTTCTGCTTATAAAATGGGTGTGCTCCACTGAGGAAGCCCAGCGGGTTCCGAGTGCCGGGCTGAGGCAGGACACGAGGTGCTGCGGCCAAGCCCACTGCCCCAGGGCCTCCGGTCCTCCCGCGACCCGCGTGCACGCTGGGCCCACGCGATGGCAATGGCTTCAGATAACTGACAGTTGGCGGCGACCTGCGCCCGCTGACCCGGCCTGAGAGACCACAGTCCAATCGGCCAAGACGCGAGCCGGGACGGGTCCCTGCCGCCTGTAGGGGGCGGCGCGAAGCCCGGGAGGCGATGGCCGCGGGTAGGTCGCGGTGGGCCCGGGGGCCGTCAGAAGCCGCCCTGGGCCTTGGCTGAGCCCTGGGGCGGGGGGGAGGGTCTGACGGGGCTGGGCGGAGCCGGGAGCCCCGAGCGACGCGTGCGGCGTGGAGTGGGCGCTGGGGGCTGCGAGCCCGCGCGGGAGCCGGGCCTGGGGGGACGCGGCGCGCGGCGGTGGGCGCCGGCGCGCGCGCGTTATTTTTGGCGCCCGCAGCGGCGCGTGTGCCGGGGCGTGTTTTCCTTCCCCAGGTGCCGGCAGCGGTGGCGCCGCCGCCCGAGCTGACTCTTCTCCCCTCTGTCTCCTCTCCGACCCCAGCAGGACCCCAGAGGTGATTCCGCCCGCACGACGTTCTCCGTGCGGGAGGCGAGCTCGCCGCAGGCGTCACTTCTAAATCAAAAAGAGAGAGAGAAAAAAAAAGAAAGAAAAAGAAAAAAGCGGAAGAAGCGGCCGAGGCGGCGGCGGGAGGCGGCGAGGAGGAGGGGCCGCGCGAGGCGGCCCGAGGCGGCGGCGGGGACGCGGGGACGCGGCTTTGTGCAGCGGGTCGTGGGGCGCCCATGGCGGAGTGTGGCCGGGGCGCCGCAGCCGAGGCCCTGCCCACCTCCCCGGGCCCGGCCCTCGGCGCCAAGGGCGCCCTGAAAGCCGGAGCCGGGGAAGGCGGCGGGGGAGATCGCCTCGGCCACGGGCGGGCGCGCTATGACAGCGGCGGGGTTTCCAACGGAGACTGCAGCCTCGGCGTGTCCGGGGACGAAGCCCGGGCCAGCCCTGCCCGGGGACCTCGAGGCGCGGCGCTCGCGCGGACCCCTAGCCCGGCCGCCGCTCCCGTCCCCAGGGACAGCAAACCGGGCGGCCTGCCCCGCCGGAGCAGCATCATCAAGGTAGGTAGGAGACCCGAGCGCGTCCGTCCTTGGTCTCCGTTTCCCCGCCCTGGGGAAGCAGTGGCGGAAGGAGGCTATGCAGAGTCTGTTCGCTGGGAAGGGGAAACGAGGGTGTTTGAAATGCTGGAGCAGGGATTGGAAGCCAATGGCATTGGCAAAGAATGGGGAGGTGATCCGGAGTGTGCTTGAGAGCTGTGCTCTGACATCTCTGGAGCAACTTGGGACTGTCACCTCTCTCCTTGGAATTAAAAGGGCCTTGTACCTGCCTGTGTAGGGACATCCTTTTCAACAGCGGTTTAGCCTGGTGCCACACTCTCTGTAAGGTTGTTATTGTATTTTAAAGAGGGATGTGAAAATATTTTCTTGAAACTTCAGACAATGCATATATGTTATTTAATAGGTTTTTAAAATCTACATAGTAATTAGTTGTCTCTAGCAAGCAATAATATTTGGAAGACGTAAAATATCTCCTCTTAAAATTACTCTGAGAAAGGGAACATAAACACTTCCTTTTTCTTAGGCTCAAAAGCTCTGGGAGTACAGTTCCGTACAATTTAATTCTTTCTGACCTGCCACACACAGACTTCCAGATCAGCAAGTTCCTTTGGAATGGCTTTGCTTTTTGTTTGTTTTTTCATGGTGCTATTTAGAAAGCCACCAATTTTGTTTTGTGAATTGTAAATTTCAAGAAGTGATATTAAGAGTTTGTGGTGGTTTCCTTCAAATATTACAATTTAGTTTGCAATATAAAAAATATTTCTTGTGATGTGAAGAGGAAAAAGAAAGTTGATAAGCTAAGGAAAGTAGAGTCTTGGAGCAGATTAAATCATTTGGCTTGCTTAAATTTGTAGCAAAGATGAACTGTTGGCTTTTGGAAGATGAAGGGGATTTTAGGGCAGGGCAGTGAGTTGCAGGGTAGATTAGAAAGAAGTACTGCACCCACCTTTCCGGTGCCTGATAACCCTTAGTAGAGAGGTCAGAATGTGCCCCTGGCACAGAGTTGGCTCCAATGGAATTAGAATCTAGAAATCCTCAAGTACCTTGGAAGTGCCTCTGTGTTATCAACCTGTGCTTCCATCTAGAGAAACATACCACTTAGTACTGAAAGAGGCAGTTGTGAAATTGCATTCAGTCTTGTCATCTGTTTGTTTAGTTTATATGTGGGCTACACAGTGCAGGGTCTTAAAGATCAAATGCATCACCTTCCTGCAGCCAACTTGCAGACCTGTTTTGTTGCCCATGTAGCTTTTAGTGACATCTTTCTTCTAGTATGTAGTTTGTTTTCAGGTATTATGGACCCTATTTACAAAGCTATGTGATATTTCTGTTTTTTAGCTGTCTAGCAAATATTTGTGGTGATTTTGCATTGTGATATTAATAAAATTTTATGTGAAAATTTCAGAGAAGATACCGGCTTACCCAGTTTTAACAACGTTTTTCTCCCAAGGGTTTTGAAGGCTTGTTTTTACATTTAAAAGTCTAGAATTTATTAATATCTACATTGAGGTTCACAGGGAAACCTGATGTATAGTAGCAGTGCTGATCTATTTTGTTGTTGTTATGGAAGCCAAGACAGAAGGATGACATGCTTATTTGTAACATGAATTTGTGATTGAGACCTTGGTACCATTTCTCCATTGAAGTCTATAGAAACATGAGGAAATGGATGATTGTTAAGAAATCACTGGTGGTGAAATGGTGATGCTACTTAATTGAATTTTGAGTTTCAAGGTTATGTTTTCATTTTTCTTCATTTTAGTGAAGTTAGCTTTTTATTCACCATTATGCTCCTAGATATACAGAGCCAGGATCATAATAGGTGCTCAGAAGGTCATTTACTGTAGGGCTAGAGGAATGATAAGGAAGCTCATATCTTCTCTAAGTTCTGTTACTTTCTCAAACAGGTGGTTTGGATTTACCAATTATATTTTAGTGACTTGTACCAAGTATGATAACTTGATAGGTTCCCATTTCTAATCTTTATTTTCAACTTATTTTTTCTTAACTACTCTTGAAAATTCTGGCAGTAGTGTTAAAAGTTGATTGCACCTTCCATATAGAGGCAAAGTCCACTCTAGATAGGATAGTGGTGATGTTTCTCCATGAATTGGTGTCTTGGAGCCGTATAGAAGGAAAGTCCACTCTAGATAGGATAGTGGTGATGTTTCTCCATGAGTTGGTGTCTTGGAGCTTCAAGATTTTTAGGAATTTAGTGTTGTGTTTTCTAAAGATACACTATACAGCATAAAGATAATACCGTAGTAGAATAAAGACGTCCCTTAATTTAATATCAAAGCTCATAAAACAACGAGCACTGCACAGGGACCCTTGACTCACGAACGGTAGAAATTATACTTCACTTTTGTTAGTGCTTAAGCTTAAGCAGAGCTCATGGGAAGGGCAATAAGAGGTCTATCTTTGTTTCTTGTGCTCTTTCTAAGTGGTTTTAAGGAGTATATGTGGTCAGGTGGTCTGTGAGGGGAAGCCTAGGTGCAGAAGACAGTAGCAGGTCCGTGACTGGCTGAGGGCCAGAGCTAGTATGTGTGGCTTGTGCTGGTTGCTGGTAGCCTCATGCTTCTTTCCTGTCTTCTACTTCTCAGGCTTCACATCCTGTTAGGTTGGGGTCACTAAGTCAGAGGGAAGGATGCATGTGATAAGAGGTAGGTAAGGAAGGGGAGGCTCAACACTTAACATCATCTGCATGTTCAGAAACACTGTACAATGACCAGATGTCTACTTATTTAAAATAATTTCTTTGGTGTTTTATCTACTTTATAAATAGCAATGAGTAAGAACTTGTTGTCAAATGCCCTCACCCCCAAATTCACACAGTTCTATTCTAAAAGAGCTCTCAGGTATGTAGCAATCTTGATAAAAGTCGGGAGGGAGTCTTAAAATCTTTTACAGATACTTTGAGATGATATGAAAAGTGTGGAAAGCACTGGCAGATATTTCTAGCTTTCTTTAGCTTACTGATAATAACACTATGTTCTTGAGATTATTTGCAGAGTCACATTGCTGGATTTTCAGGGATGAAGTTGTGACTGTCATCTTTAGTAATCTAGTAATCTGTAATTCACCTGGCCACAGTATTCAATGTGCTTTATTTCCAAATAGACAAATAGATAGGTTGGTTAATTGTTCAGTGGCCACTTACTTGTTTTTTTAAATACACAACTTGTTCATTAACTAAAATTGAAATAGTATTTGGGGTCTCAACTTTATTTTAGAAATCAATATATCAAAATGACTGTATTAATTTTGGTGGTTTGTTAACTTGTTAAATACTTTGCATTCAAAAGGGTGCTGTGGTTGAGGTCACACTTGGAATCAAGTCTATGACCTATGACATGCATGGGGTCTCCTAGTCATTTCCCTAGTCAGGCTACAGAGCAATTGGACCAGCTCTCTTGTCACCCTCCCTTCTTCCCGTTCTTAGAGCATGGCAGCTATTTTTCCATACAGAGGATGTGCATTACTACTTACTGAGCTCTCACTGTGAGCAGGACATGTAAACATATGGTGCTTTCCTTGACTCTGATGTGGTCGCACATCACCAACAGAGGATGGAGGAAGACAGCTTATAGATTGGCTAAGCATGTGTCTTAGGTGCTGGAGCTGCATGCAGTATGTCTCTTGACTGTGGCTATGTTCCATTTACAGTTTTTTGTGTGAGTGAGGGAGCCTTGCTGGTCTGGGGTACCAGATTTGATTTTCTCTTCTCAATGTATATGAAAAGGGGTAAGATTCTGTCTCTGCTGGCAGAAGTAGTTGATAGATAGCATAGCCAGGCCATAACTACTTGGCCAACCCTTCCAACTTCAGTGACTTTGTTTTTCTTAATATAGGTATCATATATTGTTGAGTAGAAGAAACATACATTATTCTGCCTTTATGCTGAGCTCCCAAGCACTCCAGAGTTTTTAATGCCTTTATACATATTCAAGCAAAATGATAAAAGCATGCCTGAGCAGTACACTGGGGCATGGCTTAGTGAAGTGGGCTCTGTTCTTTTGAATTGGCACTTAGTATCTGTAATCAGGGTAGACTCTTGCCTTTCTTTTCCCTTCACTCTTACTGGAGGAGAAGCAAAGACGACTGCTTGCTAGGCATGTAGGAACTAGATCACAAAGTGAATTGTCCGAATAGATCCTTTAGATCAAGAAATCTCATGGCCAATCAGCAGCACCACACTTTGTACTATACGATTAGACCCAATAACTGTTGACAGCTCCTCTGCAGCTATCCCAAAAGTAATGAGAGTGCATTGTTTTTATGCACTAAAATTTCTTGCCCACCCTTTGCTTTTCCTTCTTTTAATTATATTTGATTTGCATTTTAAATCAAATCCATAAAGATAGCCCACGGGAAGTCGTTTTATTAGTTGATTGTAGCATTCAAGTTCTTAGAATGTTCTCTTCCCAAATTAGTTTACTTCCTTCTGTAGTGCTGTGTGCTTTGCAATGGGTTTAAATTATACTGTTTTGTTTTAAGGCTTAAGTTATCAACATTTGAAGTTTTCAATAGATACAGCATTATTGTTTGTATCATAATGTAGATATAAAATGAACATTTGTAGTTTATTTTTTTAGACATATATGTTAGTCCCAAAGTAACCGCTCTATCCCTTAAATATTGTTTTGGATGGTATTGCCTACTCAGCATTCTGTGGGATGCAAGTGTTTTCACCAGAAGGTCACATGAACAGCAGAAATTATTATATTATATGTTGAAACTATAACCTATATGAACAATGCTTTTTTTTTTTTTTACTGATAATAATGAACCAGGAATCTTGTGCTTGGTACAAGAGTTCTGTCAGAGCTCAACCTCAAGTCAGAGCCACTGGAGAAGCTGTAGTCACACCTTCTTTCCTTATGTTATACCAACTCCAGACTTTGGGGCTCACAAGCTTATAGTTGGCCTGGCAGTCGGTGAGACACTTGGCACCTGTGTACTCTACATCAGAGCAGGGCAGGCATCTGGCTACTCTGGCCTCTAGCATTTGACAATGGCAGGGTTTGTTAAGTAAAATGACTTGACTTGGCTGCATCCAGGCCGTGTGCACTTGTTTGATTCTTGAGGCAGACTTCTGAAGTTAAATGAGAGAATGTCGAGTTATTTGGCTCCTCTGCAGCTTTTTTATGTAGCCTTATGTACCCCATATCTAAGATGAGAAGGACAGAGACCCTCTCACAGCACTGTTAAGATGCATTGAGATGTGTGTGTGCTCAGTGCATGGTAGGCACATCCAGATGTTTTTCTTTCTCATTTCTCACTGAAGGTCATTCTGAAATGAGCTGGCCCCTTCAGGTTCATTGGAATTGGAGTTTACTGGTTCTACCATGCCTGTTTTGGAAGATTTATCTTTTAACACATACAGAAAAGTGCCAAGAAACTTTCTGGGCATATGTTGTTGATGCTTTGGAGAGTGAACTATCTAGGTGCTTTTCTGAATCCCGTGTTTTAGTGCACATGTTTAACCTGTGTAAGTGATCACAGTTGGATGACATTCCCACCTGTCTTGATTGGCTTAGGGGAGTCTAGGTTTTTATTTTTATTATTTTATACTTATTTATTTTATGTATACGAGAGACCTGTCTTCATGCACACCACAAGAGAGAACTGGATAGAATTATAGATGGTTATGAGTCACTGTGTGGTTGCTGGGAATTGAACTCAGGACCTCTGGAAGAGCAGCCAGGTGCTGAGTTTTATTTTATTGTGACTACAAAATTTTTAATAGTCTCTCCATTCACTCTTAGATCCATTACCATCTTCCCAGGAACTTTGCGGGATGGCCTTCTCTATCAAGGGTTAGCTTTACCTTAGGCCGCTGTTTTCTCTGCCCAGAGTATTTTTCTCCTTCTCAGTATGCCTAGGATGTTATTTGGTTTGAAGTGTTTCTTTTTCTGCCTTCTAGCTCCAACTCCATCTGCATTTCTGTACTGCTCTGCTTCTTTCTGCCTCCTAGGTACCTATGTTGTACTTACTTCTTGAGCTTATGAAAAAGTTCAGTGTCATGTGGATTTGCATCTAATGTGCATGAGTGTGCATCGAATGTCAGTAAGTTTTGATGAATGACAACTCATCAGTTTTATGAAGAGATTATTAGATTTAACTCCAAGTGATTCTAATTGGAACATACCACTTCGTGGACTATATTCTTCACAAAGAAATTTCTTCCATGCACTTAATTTTTTTGTTCTTTTTATAAAAAAATTTGAAAATAATCATAAGGAAATACTTTGATATAAAGTGGAGTTCAGAAATTTCATTCTTTCCAGAATTGTTCTGCATGAGGCAGAATGATTTGTCCCTTCCGTATTCCTGAATTTAAGAGTAGATCTTTGAATTTTTATGTTTCAGTCTTAGAGTTTAAAAAGTATAACCAGAGTGTTATTGTTTGTTAAAGCACTTAATCTCTTTCCTGGCATTTGGGTTTTGATTTACATAGTTTCTGCACAGCTTTTGTTCCTTTTTAAGGAGTTAAATTACTTAAACTTTTATTGTCATTGATATTGGAGTGCTGTGGCAGTAATAATACAGGAGAGCGCTGATCTGTGTGCAGTGTTGGAGGAGGGGGTCTCCTCAGTCTGTTTTGTCACCTAATGCTTGGAAGGCCAGTTCCTGTTACAGTGAATAGATAGGTAAACAAGGAAAGATGTTTCAGAGTCTTCATTTCACACACCTCTCACCAGAACTTGCAAGGAGACATCATCCTTTTTACAGGCCAGGAAACCTTTTCATGAGACTTCCCAAGCAGGGTCACTGAATTACATGGGACAAAGCCCACATTTAGACCAAATTTGTCTGTCTTGAAAATTTATATATATATTTGTTTCACCATCCTTTTCTACTTCTGAATAGAGGATTTGTTTGTTTTTGTTGGCCCTCCTCTGAGCGCTGATGTCAAGCCCCATTTAAAGCAGGATCCCGTTTTTGAGTCCCTCTCTGCCTCTGCCCTCTCTTGGGGGCTCCTATCCCCCCTTTTCCCTTCCTCCCTCCCTCTCTCCTCCCCTCTCTGCTATTATAACCCTCTCTGCTGACATAACTCTGTTATCATAACCAGTTCATCATAACCACACCCCTCTGACAATAGAGCTCTTTTCTACATAGAAACAGCCTTAAGTGTCTCCTGCTCTCCGCTGCTGCCTTCTGCAGCATTCCGTGTGCATCCATAGAAAGCTGCACCAGATAACCGGGTAAATCCAAACCATACCAAAATTCACACAAAATCCTAACAGTTTTGTTTAATTAGTCATTTTACTTCTATATGTCCAAGCCAGTCTGGCTCCTTAATACTAGAAGTTCCCACCAGTCTCGAAGTACTTGTAGATTTCTAATTAGAAGAGTGTAGTACCTATCAGTGTGAATTTGGAGCTGCAGTCCTGTCTGCAACGTTCCAGGTTCTGTCTGATGCACAAACCACTTTCTTTGTTTGTGAAGTCAGTATTCAGGCATCTTCTTGTAGTGTGCTAAATATACTGTGCTGAAAGCTGCAGGTGTTAACATCCCCAAAATGAAACAGCTGTGTTTAAAATACATCAGTAGTGAAGATTCATGATATTTTCAGAATGGAAAGTGATCACATCAAATTCTGTCATTAGATATATACAAGGCCATACTGGTTAGTACGTATATTTAGCTCTTGGCTATGGCTGAATTAATTTATTTGCATGCCAGTATAACAGATTTGAAAATTTGTTATGTAATACTGCAGTGTGTTGCTATTAATAGAATAAAATGTGGTCTTACAGATAGCAATTTTTTGTGGATTTTTTTTCTCCTGTAGATAGCTGCATACATTCTACTCATGCACGCACATACTCTGTTTATAAATAACAAAGATTGAGCACTAAGCTAACCAAAAAGTGTAGAAGGTAGTGAGTTGGCGTGAATCTAGTCTCTCTCCTTAGAGGATGAGATAGGTAGCAGGTTTCTGCTCTCTAATGACCAGGAAGGGATAGCACATTTTTTAGGAATATTGCTTATAAAGCTTTAGTTGCATTTTTGCCAATTAGTGTGCTTACAGAGGGATAAAGTGGCCTGTATGAAGCTACCATTAGAATCCAGCTTTATGACTTGTCCTGTAGTCCTCTGCTTTCTTATATGTTTCATCGCCCTCTAAATCTCTTCCTGTAATCATGGTAGTTAGGATTTTTTTAATGTTTATTCTTAACAAATATAAATGGGTTGTTTAGGTGCCCCGCTCCTTCATTCTAGCTGCCAGTAGAATTAATCAGGTACTCTCAGTTTGGGGTTAATGCGTAATAGTATAAAGGATACATTTATTTTTGGAACATTTAATAGTTTGTAAAGTCTGTACATTGTTTGGCCTTTCATTGCTTATGTATATTTTCATTAATAATTTCATATTTATTAAAAAAAATACTAACCTCTTTCACAGCACATCTTTATGTTTGCTGTAATAAATGCTGCCAACCATTTTTCCTAGCTTGTGGTGATACTTTGTGTCTGCTCTAACAAAGTTTGTGTGAAGATCAGAGGGCAGAGCCAGCTATTAGTTTTTCAGAGAGGCCAGGCAATGGTGGCACACACCTTTAGTTCCAGCACTGGGGATCTTACACTTTTAATTTTTGCATTAGGGAGGCAGAGGCAGCAGAGGCAGCAGAGGCAGCAGAGGCAGCAGAGGCAGCAGAGGCAGCAGAGGCAGCAGAGGCAGCAGAGGATCTCTGTGACTTCAAGGCCAGCCTGGGCTACATAAGAGATTAATCCAGTCTAAAAGAGAAACAGAGCCAGGTGATGGCTCACACTTTTAATCCCAGCACTAGGAAAGTTGAGACAGATCTCAGAGACATTCAGTCTGTCAGGTACATCGAGTCTGAGAATTTGTAGAGACAAGATCTTCCCTGTTTCAGATGAGTTTGTGAGCTGAGAAGTGACTGTGCCTTGTTCCCATCTCTCTGTGTTCCCATCTCTCTGTGTTCCCATCTCTCTGTGTTCCCATCTCTCTGTGTTCCCATCTCTCTGTGTTCCCATCTCTCTGACCTTCAGCATTTACCTTGATATCTGGCTCCAGGTTTTATTATAAGATCAATTAGGATCCGTGCAACACTAGCTAAAGTGTTTAAAAAGTAAACAGCTTGAATTGCTCCAAATATACATAATATGTACTGCTAGTGGGTTTTTGTTTGTATGTAGTTATTTTCATGGTTATGTCATTAATGGAACATTACTGTGGTTTTCTAGTTGAATATTCTGGTGATTATGATATTGAGAATTTTTCATGTCTTTTTTTATCATTTGGATGTTTTTTTTTTTTTTTAAAAGTCAGTTTGACACCCTTGCCTGTTCAAAATTGTTTTTTTTAAATTGATTTGTATGACTTGATATTTTTGATGTATCTCTTGTGAGATATAGATGTGAGAATGTCTTTTCCTGGCTATGACTTAATCTGTTCATTGGCCTGCGAGGTTATTTTGTAATGAAAACCAATTCTTAATTTTAGTGAAGCCAAGTTTATCTATATTTTTAGCTATGGTTATGATTTTTGTGTTCTCTTTTAAAGAAGTCTCATTTTAAAGTTATGAAGATGTTTATGAATTATCTTCTGGAACCTTTGCTTTACTTTTCATGTTTGATGTGGAATACATATATACTTTATATTATTTATACACATTAATGTTAAGTATCATATAAAAAGTTTTATTATATATTTTATTTATTTATACTGTTATTTATATGTTTATACTAAATATAGATTGTATATTTATATTAAATATATTTCATATATGTAAATGATTCCTTTAGCACCATTTATTTGTAGATAGGATCTTTTATTCATGTGTTATGTTGCTTTTTCTGATAAATTAAGTGATTAGATTATTGCATGAATTCTGTTTGGTATTATAATAAAAACCTGAATCAGATATTGGGAAAAGCTAAAATATTAGAGAGAGAAACAAACTGCAGGTAATTCTCATATAGTCAACTCTTCAGCCTGTCTTCACAGTCCTGCAACTCCAACTGCTCTCCCCTCAGCTCATCAGGGAAGCATTGTCAGGAAAGCTGAACTCTTTCTCCTCCTCTCCCTCCTCCTCCTCCTCTCTCTCCAGCTATTTCACTTCCTCATTCAACAATCCTAGAGCTAGGATTAAAGGTGTGGGACACACTCCCTGACCTTCTGCAGCTTGGCTCTGTTCTCTGCTATCTCAGGCTATTTTTCATTAAATATATATCACCACACTAATGGTATGTGGGTTTATGCGTTGCATTCTGGGTCATGGAGAAAGTCATCTTAGAGCAATCCTTTCTGACAGTGGAGCCAGCACTTTCCTGGAGAGAGGTGACTGGACCTTTCAACGTTTGAGGAAACAAGTCTTTCCATTCTCTTTAATCTTTTCACTTGTGTTCAAATGACACACGTTACATGTAGCAAATGCTGGTTACTCAGAGGAGGTTATATAGTGATGTTTGCCAAATGGGTGTTTGTTAGCCCAGGTAGTTTATATTGGAAGAGATAGACTAGGTGCAGTGCCCTTAATATGGTGGGCTCACTGACCAAGTTCATGGTGCATGGATGAAGGAACACCAACTCCTGGAATATTCGTAATGTATTTTATTGGTTACAAAGCAGTAAACTTTCAACAGCCTCAATTATGTGGTTTGTGCTCTTTGACCTCTAGATTGCCATTAGTCTTGCTTATTCTATTTGGATAGTATTTGTTTTCCAAGTTTATGTCTGGCACAGAAGCATAAACCTTTCACTTGTCTTAGGCAGGTTCCAAGGAAGAGAAGTAACCTGATGAGAAGGCTGAGTTTGAGTTTATAGGAACTCTGGGTTTTGTTGTTTTTGTTTTCTGTTTAGGCTGTGTGCTTCCTGTATATTGCCGATTGAGATATAATGTCCCAGTATCCCTATTCTCTCCCCAAGACTTTTATCATGAGTGCTTGTTGGATTTTGCCAAAGGCTATTTCTACATTGTTTTAGTCAGTGTTTATTGCTGTGAAGAGACACCATGACCATGGCAGCTCTTATAAGGAAAGTATTTAATTGGGTCTTCCTTACAGTTTCAGAGGTTTAGTCCATCATGGTGGGAAGTATGGTGGCACACAGGCTGGAGAAGTAGCTTGAGAGTTCTACAGCTGAATCTGTAAGCAGCAGAAGGGAGTGGGACATTGGGCCTGTTGAGCATTTGAAACCTCAGGGCCCACCTTCAGTGACACACTTCCTCCAACAAGGCCACACCTCCTAATTCTTTTCAGATGCCACTCCAGGAGGCTAAGCATTCAAATATATGAGCCTGTGGAATTCATTCTTACTCAGACCACCACATGCATCTAATGTGGTTTCTGTTCTGTACTGTTCTTGTTGGGTTACATTTATTGATTTATATGTGTTTAATTATTCCTGCATCTCTGGGATGGAGGTCACTTGATCATGTTGTATAATCTTCTTTTATGTGTTTTGAATTCAATTTGCAAGTATTTTATTGAGAATTTATACATCTATGTTCAAAGGAGGCATTGGCCTATACTTTTTGTTAAGTTTTTGTCTAGTTTTGGTATTGGGGTAATACTAGTTTCATAAAGAAATTAGAATTTTTTTTTTCTTTTGTAGAATAGCTTGAGGAGCATTGTTAGTTCTTAACTAAAAGTCTGGTAGAATTTTGCACTGGGTCCATCTGGCCCTAGACAATTTTTACTTGTGAGATTTAAAATTATGATTTCTATCTTATTGCATATTAAAGGTCTGTTTAAATCATTTACTACATCTTGATTTAATTATTGCAGGTTGTATATATCTAGAAGTTAGATTGTTTTAGATTTTTCCAATTTGGCAGACTGTAGATGTTACAAGTATGTTCATACGGTTCTTTGAGTTTCATCAGTGCCTGTTACAGCTTTCTAAAAAATACATCATCTTATTAATTTTGATAATTTTCCTTATTTAAACTTGTTAATTTTTTTAAAGTACCAATTCATTATTTCATTGAATTTTTTTACATTGTTTTCTTTGTTTCTGTTTTATGAATTTATGCTCTGATTTTAATTATCTGTTCTCTCCTATTCTTCTTGGTTTTTATTTTACTAGGGCCTTCAGATGCATCATTAAGTTATAATGTGAGATCCTAAATATTTTGATGCTAGCACCTATTGTTATAAACATCCTTCTTAAGACTGCCTCGCGGTCTTCATGTGTCTATTGATTTTATTTTATTGTGTTTTCATTTTTATTCAAATTCTAGTAATTTAAAAATGTTCATCTCCGTCTCTTCATTTAATTCAATGTAGTAGTTATTACTTAGTTTTTTTCTTTTGTTGTTTGCATCCATCCTTACTGCCTGGTGGTCTGGAGCATGTGGAACATAGTTTCAGTGTTCCTGTCATTGTTGAGGCCACTTTGAGTCCTAAAATGTGGTCTGTTTTGGAGAAAGTTCCACAGGCCACTGAGAACATGTAGTTTTTAGTGTCTGGTGGAATGTTGTGTAAATACATACCTGTTAGATCCATTTGATTTGTGACGTCATTTAACTCAAGAGTCTCTACTTAGTTTCTTTTCCAGATTACCTAGAAAATCAGCTACTGAGATATCACTATCACTGCATTGCTGTTAATCCGTGTGTGTGTGTGTCTGTGTGTGTGTGTGTGTGTGTGTGTGTGTGTGTGTGTGTGTGTGTGTGTGTTAGTAGGTACTCCTGTGATTGAGGCGTGTGTCTAGGTTTGTAATATCCTGTGGTTGGATTTTCCTTTAATGAGGATAAACTGTTCCTCCTCATCTTTTGCCTAGTAGTGGTCTGAAGTCAGTTTGGTCAGACTAGCCACAACTGCTTATTTCTTGGTTTCATTTGCTTGCAGGACCTTTACCCAGAAAAGATGGTGTCTATTCATGATCATGGGATGTATTTCTTGGAGTCAGAAAAGGACAGATCCTGTTTTCTGACCTGTGTCTCTCACTAGGAAGTAGAGACCATTACGAGTTTCTGTGTGGCTTTCTGCATGAATTCCTCTTGTATTATTGTTGTCATCTTCTGTTAGATCTCTTTTGATTGAGTGTTCTGAATTGTTTGTTCCCTTTGCCTTCTTGGCTACATTTAAAGTTTTCTTTAGACCTAAGTAATAATTGTAGTCAGAAGTTTTTCTCTGTCTCACCCTGGCTCCCTAGCCGCTTACAAAATAACTGACTCAGAGGCCTAATATTAATTACAAATTGTTTGGTCTATGGCTTAGGCTATTTCTGCTCGCTCTTGCATCTTAAATTAACCCATTTCTGTTAATCTGTGTACTGACATGTGGAGGCTAGAGGACGACATTGGCTATCTTCCTCAGTCATACTGTACCTTTTTTTTGAGAGAGAGCAAGCAAGAGGTGGGTGGAGGGAGAGGTTCCTTTGCTGAACTTGAAGTTTGCCATATCAGTAGACTGGCTTGTCAGCAAGATTCAGTGGTCTTCGGCTTATAGATACATGCCACTAAGCCCAACTTTTTATGGTGGTGCTGGAGATCCAAATCTAGCTCTTAATGGTTGTGTGACAAGAACTTTACCAACGTAACCATTTCCCAATCCCCATTTTTATTTGTGTTCCTTGAATCAGTTTGAATGAGAGAAGATTTATTTATTTTTAAAAGAAGCTGACAAGCTTAAATTATAGCCTGTCTTTCAAAGAGGTGTGGTTGATTCTCATTCTACTGCTTGTTAGAGTGTAAGTGTGTGTGGTCCCCAAGGCACTGAAGTATTGGTCTCTAGGAGAGCAGTGTTGGGAAGTGATGGGATGTTTAGGAGGTGGGGCCTTGTGGAAATTCTTTAAATCATTTAGTGTTATCATCTTAATGGGAATTATGGGACTGAATCTTCACCTTTATTTGTTTCCCAGACATGAGGGAAACATGTTGAGTTAAATACTCCCATCCACTGTCATCTGCTATACCTACTAGAAGACCCGACTTCAAAACTAAGCAAACAAGCTTCTTCTGTTAACTGTCCCAGCTACATTGCTGTGGTGACGGAAGTTAGCTGATACACTGCTATTAATGATTCCCTGTAGCAAGAATTAGTTATAACCTTAAATTTTTAAATCTCAATTGTTATGGAAGGAATTATGTGACTATATAGGTGCTGATATGCCTCTACCCTCAACCTCTTTTAACCTCTGAGGATCTTGTGTCATTTTTCCATGTGTTGGTTCACTTAAAATCAAAAGGAAAAATTTAATAAGAATCTATCTCAGAAACATTTTCTTCTTAGAAAGAGTATTAGGAGTTAGGAGTGCACAAATTTGTTTGCCCGGGAGGAACAAATATCAAGCATTTTGAAAAGGAGAATTCACATGAATTTATTTTCTTTAAACTTTAAAACCTTCAAAATTTAAAGCTTAGCCATCTTCTTATCCTGTGATCCATGAATCATATATTTTTCTATCAGTGTTTTTCTTGTTACTTTGGAGTTATTTCTAGGAAAATAATTTATTTTTATTCTGAAGTTGGTACTAAGTAATTAGGTATCAGGTAGGATCTGTTAACTTTATGTGTGATCTGGAATTTGGCATTGGTGACCTTCACTTTTTGGGCTAGTCCAGTTCTCTCTTACAGCACTAAAGCAGTCCTGTCCCTGAGGAAGTCCACTAGTTAGGGTTTCTGTAGCTGGTATAAATCCTAATGACCAGAAGCATCATGGGGAGGAAAGGATCTGTTTTATCTTATAGCTTATAGTCCACGGTCCAGGAAAGTCAGGGCAGGAACCTGGAGGCAGGAACTGATACAGAGGTCAAACTGCTCAGCCTGCTTTCTTATAGCACCCAGGACTACAGGCCAGAAGTGGCACTACCCATATGCTTGCCCACAAGCTAATCTGGTTGTGGCATATTTTCGGTTGAGGCTCCCTCTTCCACAGTGACTCTAGCTATGTCAAGTCGACATAAAATAGCCCACATAGAAAGCAGAATACATGGAACTCCTGCTCTTTAATTTTACTTTCATTGCTGAGTATATGAGACAAGGCCCTGGAACTGGTTTTACAGCAGGGCATTTTCCAGTGAAAGTGTGGAATCTGTAGGAACTGTGGTGTGTCTATCACTGTGCACCCATATGTGTGAGAGGATATGGTCTGAAGGTCAACAGAGGTTGGGTGTCATGCAACCAAATGGGAGGAGAAGCCACACCCAGTGGAAAGCATCGTGTGAAGCTTTGTTTCTGGGAAATGGTCAGATGGGGTTTGTGGCTGTGTGCAGGAGAAAAGGTGTGCAGCAGATTTTGACACTCGGTGCTGTATTCTTAGGGCTCTGACAGTTCTTTTGTTCTCTAGGACCTTTTTGGCAGGACAGGTCCCCTCAGCCTACTCTTTTGTGAGCCAGTTAGTTCTGACCCTGTGCTGGTTTTCATCATTTATGTGCCTATGGGCACTCTACAAGAATTATTTTTTGTGGCCTCTTGGAAAGTGTAGAGTTTATGGATGCCTTTGACTGTTCTGGTAAGAAAGCAGAGCTTGCAGGGAAGAGACCATCAGATGTGGGCCGTTATCTGGCTTTTCTTATTTAGTCAAGCAAAACAGATAAATGCCTCACATTTATTTGTCCTGAATTACCTGTAGCTTTTCATGCTCCAGCTCACTTGGTCAACTGTGCTAACAACCCTGAAAAACTCAGTGTATGACCTCTGACTGTTAATTTGGCCAGTGCTAGAGACATGATTTTTCACTTTTTAGCCTTTTCAGATCTTGGTAAAGACAAAACAAAACCAAATCACAAAACACATTAAAATTACAAGAAAGCAGTATAGAATTTGTTACTACTGAGTTTTACTGGTTTCCTAGAGAAGTGGGTATAAGGGAGTATGTGTGAGTGATAGAGGAAGAACGTGGAGACAAACTGATTGCAGGGGAAGAGCTGGCTGGTAGGTTGGCCTACTTGGTGGCTTGCTGGCCTGTGAATGAGGTCTTTTAGTTCAGTCTTTGCCTCCCACAGTGGTTACTGTTCAGAATTTGGGAGTGCTTCTCTCCAGCTGCTGCTCTGGAAGCACAGCCTGTAAACAGACAGCCACATGCATCTGCAGGCTTGAGGCAGGAGTGCTTTGCAGTTGGCAGCCATGGACTTCAGGAAAAACAACAGAAGGCCTTCTAAAGTTTCTTTGGTTTCCACAGTCTCCTGTTGAAATGTGGACTGAGTTCTCTACCTCATGATAGAAATGGCATCTCAACAGCTGTCTTTACCACAGAGACCCATGTAGGGTGTGTGGGCACAGAGAGCGATGCAGGTAGATCTAGTCAGGAGAGGTCAAGGTCCTTCACTCTGTCGTACACACATTATTCCATACTTGGCAGAATGGTCTTCATCCCCTACTTGGCACCACATGTCTCTTATCACTAGAACAAAAACCTGAAGTCACAGACCAAGCCCCAGTTTCTGCTTTTAATTGAAACTAAAGAAGTAGGCTGCCAATGGCAATGCTGCTTGAAAGAGCGTTTCTTGTGCCTCCTGCAGATTTTATATTTTAGGTGCTTCCAATTGATTATTTGCAATTTAAAAATCCGCCTGTGCGGAGGAAATGAGTTGTCAGCCTTAAAATTTCATGCAAATATGAATTGTATGAGAAATTTGGCATTTATGTGTGTATGTTTCTAAATATTTTCATCTGATTTACAAAGGGATCAGAAATCAAGCACTCAGCAAATAAGAAACTTGGCAGTTGTTTGCTGTAGCTGTGTGCTGCCTCCAGGGAATGTCAGCAGCAGGTGGGGCTTGCTCTGTTCCTCCAAGGCATTGAGAAGGGCCCTGGATTTGGAGGAGTGTGTGCTCATAGTGGCCCAACATTTCTCAGCCTTATCTAGCACTGGCCATCTAGCTTTGGCAAGGCAATACAGAACCAGCCACCTAGAGAAGCTTCTGGAATTGTATTTGTAGTAGGGCTAAAAAAATAATTTCTTTATGAATCTAGAATTGGAACAAAAATAAGAACGATATTCTGTTTGAGTATAATGACAAATAATGTTATATATCGATCTCACTGACCTTTTCATTTTTCTGATTTTAGAAGAAAGCAAATATTTTCATGGATCTTTAAAAGTATTGTGAGTCTCATTTCAGCGATGTATGTTGGCCCTGATGTGAGCAGTCAGCCTTCTGATTTCTTACTAACAAGTGTGAGGAAAATGTAGAATATATATGTAGAATATATAATTGTTTCTTTTTACTTTCAACCTATAATTTTGAAGCAGAAATTACTAATGTTATTTAAAGTTTGAAGACAAAATCTTAAAATAGTTAATTGTAACTTGTATCATCGATTTAGTTTCTTGTATTACTAATTTTTTTCTGGATAATTTAAAGTTTTAAACAATTTGATTTTTAAAATTCATTTTTTGATATTAACATTAGTAATGAATAGTCTCTTCTAAGTACATTTGCAATGAAAAGTATTTTCAGTCCTCTTTACAGCCTACTTAATTTGTGAACATGTGTAATACTTTTGTTGCCCTAAAATTATTTCCAAAATGAAATTAGTTTTATGTAAAAACTTGCATGACTTTTTGAGATATTTTTTATGAATTCTGTGAGTAGAATCTATTTTAAAAGGCAGCAGACCGTAATTTGTGCCTAGGAGATTGCCAAGTGTCCAGGAAGAGGATACAAGAATAGAAAGAAGCTTCTTCACTCCACCCAGTCCTGGCCCTGGCCCTGTGGCTGCAGGCTCTGGGAAGGCCAGTGGTGACTCGGGAGGTACTTTTTTTTCTCTAGCTGCAGAGTTGAAGAAATCATGCATTCTTATGACTCTTGAATTTTGTTTTCTTTCTTTAGCAACTCGGATAAATTATTTCTTATAAGCTGTTACCTAAAAAAAGTTTGGCCACATTAATTTTCAGTTCCTTCTTACCCTCTTTTCTATTTGTATATTTAAGTATTGTCCCATGGTGAAAAGTGTAAAATCCGTGGTGAGGTTTCTCTAAACGTATATGTATAGGAGTTCTTTGAGATATGCAGATTTGAGTGTTTTTTTTTTTTAAATTGCAAGTTCTTTAAAGATTATTTTTTAATAATAAAGAAAATTTGAAAATGTAGATTTTATTGCTAATTACGCTCTGAAAATTTATCACTTGTAATTATACATTTCCTGGACATGCTGGCTGATGCTTTTTGTCAGTTCTGCGGATTTGTAATCATCTAGAAGACACACTGGATGTTTCTTCATTGGTATTCCCAGAGAGCTTACCTGAGGAGGAAGACCCATTCTGAGTGTGGCTGGTACTGTGTTAGGATAGGAGCCTGGACTGAATGAAAATGAAAAGGAGAGAGCCTTTCCTGGATTCTGCTTCCTGGTCTGCCCAGATGTGGTTGGCCCAACCACAAGCTCCTGCCATCATGAATTCTACCATGGCTTCATTGGTATAAAATGAGCCAAACTAACTAAATCCTTTTAAGGTGGCTTCTACCAGGTATTTGGTCACAGCAATGAAAGAAATAACCAGTAATAACCAGTACACTGGTTTTAGATTTTCATAAAAATCTAAAAAATGGCTATTAGCTCAATGTATTTGTTCATTATATTTAAGAAGAGTCTAGAGGGCTGGGGATAGAACTCAGTGTTAGAGCATTTGCTTGGTGTGTCCAAGACACATGGGTTCAATCCCTTCCATTCCCCAGCAACAACAAGCACCTTAGTTCTCGGGTAGGCTTAGAACCTAGGAAAGACATAGTTTATAAGACCTGTCATGATCCTGAGACTCTTGGAGAAATATACAAGCACAGCAAAGCCACAAGTACTAGAAAGATAACCCAATAACATAGTGATGGGCATTTATGTTGTTAGTCAGATGTTCTAGTAATGCTTCCTCAACTAGCTCTGTGACCAGGCCGTGGGCATGGACGGTTCTCATTTCTAAAGGGAGCTGCTTTGGAAGGGGAGGGGTATAGTAGTCTTCAGGTTCTTGAGTGTTAACCCAGGCTGACAGTCACCTGTAATCTACTTTCCTCATCTCTAAATTGGGTATAATGCTGAGCTCACTGTATCTTAGTGAGAATTTATGGAGATGATACATATAAAGCACTATTTTCAGTAATTATTAAAGATGTGTTTTTAATGTTTTCAGGAGTAATAGAACACGGTTCTTTGATGTTTTCTACACATTGCATGAAAAAAGTGACTATCAATTTTATTATTGCATTATAGCTCTCCTTCAAATATATTCTCTGTATTTATTTATAATCCTAATTTTAATATTTTATTCCAAATAATGTTGATACAAATAGAAGAATACTTACTGTTTCTAGCAGATTTGGCATTGAGAAGCTGACATTCCTAGTATATATTGAATACCTCACCTCCCTCTTGAACATAAATACTTGGTCTGTCTCAGTTTCTGCTGTCTGTCTGTCTGTCTGTCTTTGCCCTGTGTGTAAAACAGCCACAACAGAGAAAATGGTGTAATGAACTCTGTGTACTGCCCACTTTGTTAGTTATCACCTTATGGTTATCTTGTCTTCTCTGTATTCCTACTACTTACCTTATCTATTGCTTAAAGCAAATTCCCTGAGCTGTTCATCTAAAATTAATAGCATATCTAATCTGCATTAAATTACCTAATTAACAGCCAAGACTTAAAAAAAGACAATTTTATTCCTAGTCCTCTGGGCTTGTTTTATAACAGGGTGAACAAGTAAGTTGAACAAATAAGTAACCAATTTTTTTAAAAAGTCACACAATTTAGGTTTCAATATTTCATTGTTTTATGTGTCTCCTGTTTTGAAAAAAAATTCCTTATTGAGCATAGATTTTTTTTCCCCCTCACACAATATATCCTGATGACAGCTTCCCCTCTCTCTATTTTTCCTAAGGCCCCCTACTCTTTCTCCCGTCTGGATCCACTTCCTTTCCATCTCTCATAAGAAAACAAACAGGATTCTAAGGGATAATAATAATATATAATAAAATAAAAATATAAGTTATCACAAAAACTAACACTTTGAGGTGTATGAAACACAGAAAGAAAAGATCCTAAGAGAAGGTTGTAGTAGTGCGGTTTCTCGGGTCCCGGGCAGCCGGAGGCCCAGAGACCCACAGACCTGCCACCCAAGCACGCTTAGCCGCCCAGCCGCCCAGGCCCCCAAAAATAACTCAAATGCTTATATTAAGTCCATGCTGTTTGGCCTATGGCTCAGGCACATTGCTAGCTAGCTCTTATATCTTAAATCAACCCATTTCTATTAATCTGTTGGCCACGTGGCCCATGGCTCACCCTTGCTCCTTACATGTTGCTCCTTGGGCGGCTTCAGCTCGATCTGCCTCTGACTCCGCCCTGCTTCTCCTACCAATGCTTTGATTTCTCCTCCTACTTCTTCTGTGGTGCCTGCCATGGCCCAAAACAGCTCCTTTATTTAAAGATTGAGATTCACAGCATACATAAACGCATTCCCACATCAGAAGGTATAGGAATCAGAGATTCACATACTCAGGAGTCCTATAGAAAACACTAAACTAGAGGATCTGGTGCAGAGGTGTACAGGCCTTGGGCGTGCTGTCTCAGTCTCTGTGATTTTGTATGAGCTTTGCTCATGTTGATTTAGGGGGCCTTTGTGTGTGTGGGTCCTCCATTCATTCTGGCTCTTATTCTCTTTCTGTGGGGTTCCCAGAGTCCCGAGGGGAGCGATTTGATGAAGACATCTCATTTAGGGCTGATTCCAAGGTCTCTCACTCTGTATAATGTCCAGCTGAGAGTCTGTATTTGTCCCATCTGGCAGGAGCAGGAAGAAGTTTTTCTTATGGCTGAGCAGAGCATTGACTTATAACTTATGAGTGTAGCAGAATGTCATTAGGAGTCTTTTTTTTTTTTTTCTTCTAGATTAGCAGTATTTAGTTTTACCCTAGGGCCCTGGGCTATTCTCAGGTTCTTGGTTACCTAGCGGTGCTGGGTATGGATTTCATTTAGTGGAATAAGTCTTAAGTCAAATATTTTTTGGTTACTCCTACAAGCTTTGTGCCACCATTGCCCTAGCATATCTTGCAGGATGGACATCACTGTAGATAAAAGGTTTGTGGCTGGTTTAGTATTTATGGGTTTTTTGTTTGTTTGTTTGTTTTTTTGTTTTTTTGGTTTTTTTTGGTAGTGTGCAGAGAACCTTCCTGTCCCAAAGAGCCAGCAGTGGGGCCTTGTTATCAGTTTGTAGAGAGCAGCCTATAGTTTTCACAATATCCTGGGTTATTTCGGGTTCCTATGGGATTCCTTTGGCCAACAACTCAATTAGATGTGACCCAGTCCCAGTACTGGAAGCTTTATTTGGTGACAAGAGATGTCTAGTTGGGGCTATGTCTCCCCTACTACTTGATGGTTTCATATAGATTGCCTTCATCTATGTATGTGTTTAAAGAAGTTTCTACTGTATTAGGTTTCCATATTATCCCACCCTTAATTATAGCTGTTATCCCTGTATTTCCTTTCTCATCTCCCTCCCCCCCCCACTCCTGATTTGATCCTACTGTTCAGCCTGCTCCATCCATTCGTCCACCCACCCACCCATAACTATCTGTTCTGTTCCCAGCATCTATAACTATCTACTTTATTTCCCTTACCTAATGAGATCTGTCTGTCCCTTAGTCCCCTTAAACCTCTGGTTTTATAGATTAGCGCTTGGTTACCCGCTGTGGGACTATGCTCTTGTATATTGTAAGTATTTGTCACTCCTACTGGTTTAATAAAGTGCTGATTGGCCAGAAGGCAGACAGGAAGTGTGGGCGGGGCTACCAGACTAAGAAAACTCTGGGAAGAGGAAGAGAAGGAGACTTTCCCAGAAACAGAGGAAAGAAGAGCAGAATGCTGCTCTGAGGAAAGGTACCAAGCCACGTGGCTAAACAAGAATAATGGGTTAGTTTAAGAGTAATAAGCCTGAGCCATGAACTAATCAGCTTGTAATTAATATATGCCTTTGTGTGATTATTTTGGACTGCAGGTTTAGACCTCGGGGCTAGGCAGGACCAGAAACTTCTTACTACAGTTACTATTGACTTAACCGCTAAAATCCACATGTAAGTGAATCCATACTGTGTTTGTCTTTCTGGGCCTGGGTTACCTCACTAAAATCCACATGTAAGTGAATCCATACTGTATTTGTCTTTCTGAGCCTGGGTTACCTCACTCAGGATGATTTTTTTCTAGTCCATCCATTTATCTGGGAGTTAGTTTCTCTCTCTCCTTTTTAAAAATTTCTAAATGGTGGAGTAATATACTCCTTTAGGATGAGCATTAGGATGAGTACGTTTTCTTCATCCTGTCTTCTGTTGGGGGACATCTAGATTGTTTCCAGATTCTGACTATTATGAATAGAAGAGCAGTGAACATGGTCGAGCAGGTGTCTCTGGCACAGTGAAGCATCCTTTGGGTATATGTCTTAGAGTGGTAAAGTAAAGCTGGATAGATTAACATTTTCTGAGGAACTGCCACCCTGATTTCTATAGTGGCCGTACACATTTGCATTCCTACTAGCAATAGATGAGTGTCCTGCTTATTCTACTCCTTGCCACTACGGGTTGTCATCTGTTTTATTGATATTCTGATGGATGTAAGATGGAATCTCAAAGTAGTTTAGATTAAGGCTATTGAACATTTCTTTGTGTCTCAGCCATTTGAGTTCCCTCTTGAAGATTCTGTATAGATCTGTACCCCATTTTTTAATTGGGTTGTTTCTTGATATCTAATTTTTTTGTATTATTTATATATTTTTAGATACTATCCCTGTATTAGATATGTAGCTGGTAAAATTTTTTTCCTATTCTGTAAGTTGGCATGTTGTCTGAATGTCGTGTCCTTTGATGTGCAAGGGCCCTTTAGTTTAATTGTTAAATTTAGTGCCTGTGCTAATGGTGTTCTATTCAGAAAGTCCTTTCCTATGTCAATGAGTTCAAGGGTATTTCCTACTTTCTCTTCTATCAGGTTCAGTGTATCTGTATTATGTTGAGGTCTTTGATCCTTTGGACTTGAATTTTGTACAAGATAAGAAGTATGGGTCTGGAAGACACTGTCTTGTTTCCAGTGTGTACTCTGGCTTCTTTATCAAAAACCAGATGTCCAGATGTATATGGAGTTATGTCTGGATATTCAGATGGATTCTTTTGGTCAAAGTGTTTATTTTTGTGTCAATATTATTTTTTATTTATTATTAGTAGTATAGCTCTGTAGTACAACTTGACACTAGGGATAGTGATGATAGCGCTCACCCGGAGCTCAGAGTTAGCACGAGGTGTACCTACTTACATGCAGAACGATGCTGCAGTTGGGATACCTTTCTCAAATCTTGCTGGTATTCAGGATTGTTTTAGCTATCCCGTTTGTTTTGGTTTTGATTTGTATATGTGTGTGTGTTTCCACACAAACCTGAAAATTGTCCTTTCAAAATATGTTTGTTGAGTTCTGTTGGAATTTTGATGGGGATTACATTGGATCTGTAGATTGCTTTTGGTAGGATGGCCTTTTAAAATATATTAATCCTACCGACTCATGAGCATGGGAGATCTTTCCATCTTCTGATAAAAAGAAGTCTTCAGTTTCTTCAAAGACTTGAAGTTTTTATCATACATATCTTTCACTTGCTTGATTAGAGTTACCCAAGATACTTTATTTTATTTAAGCCTATTGAGAAAGATGCTGTTTTTCTGGTTTCTTCCTCAGCTCATTTGTCTTCTGTAAATAGAGAGGCTACTGATTTTGTGAGTTAATCTTGTATCCAGATACTTTGCTGAAACAGTTTATTAGCTGTAGGAATTTCCCAGTGGAATTTTTAGGGTCCCTTATGTATAGTATCATGTTATGTGCAAATAAAGATATTTTGACCTCTTCCTTTCCAGTCTGTACCCTAATCTCCTTTATGGTATGCTCTTGTCTTGTTCCTGATCTTAGTTGATTTGGGTTTTTTTCTATTTAAGTTGATGTTAGCTATGGGCTTGTTGTGAACTGGCTTTATTATGTTTAGGGATGTCCACGCTCCCCAGGACTATTATCATGAAGGGATGTTGGATCTTGTTGAAGGCCACTTCTGCATCTAGTGAGATGGTCATGTGTTCTCTCTCTTTGGGTTAAATTGATTGGTTTGTGAATGTTGAACCATCCCTGCATCCTTGGGATGAAGCCTACATGATCACGGTGGATGATCTTTGTTTGTTTGTTTGTTTGGTTTTGGTTTTTTTGGCTTTTTTTTTTTTTTGCCAACCCTATCCTTATGAGGCAGCCCCACGGGCTGTAATCCTTCCATCTCTTTATTCTTGTGTTCTGTAACCCAGTTTAGAAGCCCTCTTGTGTTGAGCAGCAGGCACTTCTCATGTATCAGCTACAGGTGGGTCTGAGGTGCTGCCTGTGGCTGGAAGACTTTTCTAAACGCACACTTGTCCTCACTTAGAAGTAGGGTCACTACTTACTGTGGCTAGGTAGAAGATTTTTCTTAAATATTAGTGCGTAGTTAGGATTCTGTTATGAATAATGCACAAATGATATAGTTATTACAGTGTTTACCTTATGCGTTTGCTTAGAGTAGCATTTTAAATTTGGCAGTAAGGGAAACATATTTAATTTTAATCAAAAATTTGTGAAATGTTGAGTGATTTTGTTTTTAGAAAGGGAAACAAAAATCCAGTTATGTGTCGCATGAATAAATGAGACTCAGGGATAGATCTCTGAAGAAGTCGGAGATATTAGAGAGAATTCCTTGTCTTTCTATCCTTGTCTTAAATACTCTTTTGGTAAATTAAGGCGTGGCCCCACCACTGCCTGCTTGGGAGCCTGGAATTCCTTCTATAATCTAAAATGACCTTGACTCAGTTAGGATTAAGGGTGTAGGTCACCACTCCCAGGATACTCCCTGTGCTGGGATTAAAGGTTTGAATCACCACTCTGATTTTCCTAGACTGACTGTGGTTAGAGCTCTGGGACTTCTGGAGCTTTTATTGACTCCCCACATAGACTGTGGGTAGATTCCCTCTGATATCTCCAAAACTTCTGGAGCTTTTATTAACTCCCCACATAGACTGTGGGTAGATTCCCTCTGATATCTCCAAAACTTCTGAAGCTTTTATTGAATCCCCACAGTTACCTAATAGAATGTAAATAGATGAAGACATTTGTGTTTATTTGTATATGTATATGTACATGTTAAAATAGTTTTCGTGTATTCATTGCTTTATGATAGGAGTTGAAAAAAACTATATAATTATTTTGAACAAAATATTTGAGGTGTTAGAATTTCATGATTTTGTGGAACAAATAACTGCTTGTACACCTTTTTTCTCTTTCAAAAATGTGAAGGGGACATAGGGATGTACCTCATTTGGCAGTGTTTGCCTAACATGCACAAAACCTTGGAATGAATCCCAAGAATCCTTTTAATGGGACACTGTGGTGCACACCTGTAATCCCAGCACTTTGGAGGCAGAGACCGGAGAAGCAGGGGTTCAAGGCGATCCTTGAACATAGAGAGTTTGAGGCAGCCTGAAGCCTATGCTCCTGACCCCTTCATAAAAGAAGGAAAAGTAGTACTATAAAGTTTTAAAGTGCAGGGCTGGACAGTAGTGTTGGCGGGACATCTGCTTTATTGTGTATTGATTTTCAGATTGCTATGACACCAGGAATTTTTATTCACTTTAGCATATATTTCCATATGTTGTAAATTCAATGGCACTCGGTCATATTTAACTGAAGTGGGTCTTCTCTTTCTCCTTGTTTAATGTGAGGTGGTTTAGGATATGTGGTTACTTATGAGGTTGACTGCTCCAGTTAGGCTACTCCAGTACACATCTCAATATAGCACAGGAAAGTGAATTTTATAGGTGAGAAATGTATATAAAAGTGAACAGAGGAAGGAATTGGTGGAAAGCCCATTTAATTTAATTTTAAAAAACCAGTGAAAGTCTTCTTAAATCTGTCTGCTCTTTAAATTAGTAATTTGAATTGACTTCTCTATTATCAATTAAAAACTACTGTACTTTCATAAATTGAATTGCATTTTAAGCCCCTTCCCTTAGGTGGGCCAATTTAACTATATTAAAATAGGTAGTTTTCTTTATCTCAAGAAGTGAGATAAACTTTGGTTTCTTTGAAGTTACCTTGTGGTAAAAATAAAAGATTAAGAGTTCTTGTGGAGAGGGTTGTAGAAAGAGCTCAGTGGTTAACTGTGCTCAGTCAGTTCACAACAACTGAGTACAGCCCAGGAAATCAGCCTTTATGGTAAACACACACACACACTCCTAATAAAAATATTTTTTAAAGTTCTTGTAGAAATTGTTAGTCTTTTTGGTTTAAATAATTTAAGGTATATGTGCTTTAAAGATTTAAATATAAACACAAAAATATTATTTAGAATTGTGAAGTGGTTTAGGAGAGTGACTATCTGCTGTGCTCACTAGCTGTGCTCATCGATGGTCAATATGAATTGAGTCCTAGGTTATATTACCTTCATATAAAGGTCGCTGGCAGAGACCTGTGTTCACAGACTGTAGAGTTATGCCTGTGATGGAGGAAAAGCTAACGTTTTAGCCTGGGCAAATTAATTCATCTCCCTGGGTCTCAGTTTCCTCATCTGTAAAAGATTGAAATTTTAAAAAAATTACATAATTCTCTGACTTATGCACTTCACTTTTATAACACTGGAATAAGGCAGTTATATGGCAGCTCAAAGTTAATATTAAGTATGGGAGTACAATAGTCATTTAATTTCAGTTCAGAAAGTTTACAAATTCTAACTGCTTGCCACCATGTAGTCTGTTTGAACTGGTATTGACTAATACCAGAAGTTAAATAGAAATACTTTAGGAAAATCCCAGATTAAGTTAAATTATTTTAAAAGACATAATAAAAGACAAAAATCTTTGCTTTTAATTTTTTCATAAGTTTCTTTTGATAATATTCTTTTACCTCTCCAAGCCCTCTTAGACCCTCCCTCCCTCCCTTCCTCCCTCCCTCCCTCTCCCTCCCTCCCCCTCTTCCTCTCTCCCCCTCTCCCCCTCACTTTCTTTCTAAGATCCTTTCAGAAACTGGGCTAGAGGTCTTAACAGAGAGTTTGTAAAATAAGAAATATTTCAAACATTCCTTATCTTTAGCAATTAACAAATCCAAACAATTTTGAGATTTATTTTCCCCATCAGAATGGCAAAGATCAATGAAAGAGTCAACAGCAAATGCTAGAGAAGATGTATGGAAAAGGACCTTTCATTTACTTATTTATAGGAATTCAAACTGGTCCAACCACTCTGGAAATTGGTGTGGAGATGCCTCAAAAGCTAAAAACAAATCTGCCATTCCCCAGCTCCTTGGCATATACCTGAAAGACTTAGCATCCTAGTCCACATATACTTGCTTAGCTACATTCATTGCTGTTCTAGTCACAGTATCTAGGAAATGGAAACAACCTGATGTTCTCCTGATGAGTGAATAATGGAAATGTGGAATACCATTCAGCTGTTACAAAAATAAATTTTTCAGGTAAATGGATAGAATTAGGAAATGTTATGCTGAGGGAGGTAACCTAGGCTCAGAAAGACAACTACTGAATGCTCTCTCTTATTTGTGGATTCTAGTTCTGGATCTTTAGATGTGAGTATCTAACCTGGAGTAATACCAGAAATCTGAAAAGTAGAGGGCATGTTGGGGAGAAAATGGAGGAGCTCTGGAGAGGATAATAGGACATAGATGTTATAAAGGGGAAATGGAGGAGCTCTGGAGAGGATACAAGGACATAGATGTTATAAAGGGGAAATGGAAAGGGGTCCTTAACTGAGAAACAAGGGAGGGGGGGAAATAAGTCATCATAGGAGAAGAAGGAAACACTGTATGCTTACATTAAGGTGTATGTATAGATTAGAACATATGCAAATATTAGTACACATGTGTATAAGCACAGTATGTATACATATACATTATCCATCCATTTATCTGTCTGTCTGTCTGTCCATCTGACTGTGAAATTCTTCCCCAAGAGCCATATACTGTCTGACAGTGCTAGGCATGGGAAATTTCCCTTCGAGTTGTTGGTTAGGAGACTCCCAAACAATATAGGCTATTGCTTGATTTCCTCCCCGAATGTGAAGATAAGACCTTATTGTGAAGAGACCACATACTTTGGACACAGGACTTGGAAGAGTAGGGCTGGGACTGACTTTGAAGCCTCCTCCCTCAGGACCATCTCTAATAATGTCTGAGATTACTGTGCATGCTGCCTAGGGAGCCAAGCAGAAGTCCTACCCAGCTGTAAAGCGAATGGACCATAGTGATGACCAGCCTGCCAATATCTACCCAGTGGTACAGTTGTGGTTAATACATCTTGGAGTGACCAACAACTGTCTGATTGGTGACACTCAGACAGTTGTTGGTCACCCCAAGATGTATTTGTCCAGCCATAAAGTTGTCTGTAAACCTAGACAACTTTATGGCTGGCAAAGTTATGGAACCTAGAAGAAAGCTTACTGCTGCCACATTCCTAAACCATTGTAATTCTTAACTCCTTTCTAAAAACTTATTATTATGTCCACAGATAAGTGTAATTCTCATGTCTCATCAAATAAGCTTTTTAATGTAGCTAATGGTGACTGACTATTCTAGAAATCTACAACTGGGCAAGATGCAGAGTATAACAGACTGGGTGTCAAACCCAACTGATACATCTACAGTACCATCCTTCTGTGAGTCATTGAACATTATGGAATCTGGTGTGGATTTAGATTTATTATGAGTTTATAGTAATGAGTCTTGAGCATGCCATGCAAGAGATATATCTCTGAGGAAGCCATCTCCCCTTTAGTGAGAGTATATCTCTGAGGAAGCCACCTCCCCTTTGGAGAGAGGGTCTTACTGTGTAGTCTAGATTGGCCTCAAATTTTTAATTTCTGTCCTTGCCATCCAAGTTCCAAGATTAAAGCTGTGTACCTTTATGCCTGGTGGATTAATTTAATTGTTACCTTTGTTATATCAGGAAGCATTAAATACAGTGATGAAGGGCTCATGGGATCAGTATATTGGGAATGTGACTGACTTGTTTAATTGCACCAAACATTTTGAGGACTGTGGACTGGTGAATATCACATTTGTTCTCAGCAAGCTGATAGAATATTTAATAGAGGCTAAAATTATTGAGCACATGAGCTTGGGGTGATCTTTTGAGTCAAGTGGCATTATATAGTCCTGAAAAGGGATGGATCCCATTTCACCTGGCTTTTCAGTGTTCTTCAAAGGCTGAGTCACTCTTAGATGAACAAAACAGAGGATGTATTGCCACCATTATTCTAGATTAATGAGAAATGGAATTTTGAAGTTTTAGGAGAAGAGAGCCCTAAATTATTTGAATACACTCTTCATTTTCATATGTGAACACTTTTTTTCCTAAGTACAAACCATTTTAGCATTTTTTTAAACTGCTGACTCATTTCTGTTAATTAGAGAATCATCAAGAAATAATTTGATTATGAAGAATTCCAACAAAACTGTTCTCTAAGTAAGGACACAAGAAATATTAAGATGTTGTGTAGAAGAACCTTTTTTAAGACACTGGAAACAGGGAGAAAGAATGAAGATGACTTGAATACTAATATATATGTCTTATATATATGTGTACACACACACACACACACACACACACACACACACACTCATGCACACACTCATGAGCACACACACACATACACGCACCAGAACAAAACTGCACTCAACTGTTTAAAAGAAATGTGCACAGCAGAAGCTGTTCTTAATCTCTGCCAGGGTAGAAGGAATATTATTCTTCTTAATAGTTGTAAAAATTAATTCCTACAAAGCAGAATTTTATTGCTAGAAAAAAATTGGCTCTGCAGATTTTCTTATGTTTAAACTGATTCAGGAAGAATCTGGTATTCAAACTTTAGCACCTTGATTCAGTTTGTGATAGAAATGCTAAGCAAAACCTATTTTAAGCATACAATAACTTTTTAACTTCAGAGCAGTTCTGAAATTTATACAGGTAATTTCAGTGTTTGAAATCCCTGTATGCTTTTCTAACTGGACAAAATGTCCTTATAACTTGTGTCTTTAACTCTTATCTTTCATAACTTTGTTTATCATATCTAAGATATCATATTCTAGTCTTTGTTACCTGTTGAGAAAGCCTCTTACTTTTTAGTTTCACATGCTTAGTAGAGGTCCCAGAAGCCATTTTAAATGCCTGTGCCCATTACATTTATCTTGTAGATATACTTTTGTTAACATGCTAAATATTATCATTGGCTCTTGACAAATAAATGTTCTATGTGTAAATGGTTGCAAAATCTTTACCTGATTCACCATAATGAAGATGAAAATATATGTATATTTAAAATAAAGCCTTTTTTCTTTTTGAGATAGTTGACCTCCAAAGAAAGTAACTAACGACAGGGCTCAATAGAATGAAGCTTGTATGTCTTATTTTCCATCGGGGCATCAGTTAGCACTTTGACCAAAGAAAATAGTGTGTAAAGGCAACACTTATTGTTAATAAACCTAACTTCCTTTTAGGTATGCAAAAGTTGAACACATGCTGGGGAAAAATATAAACATTCTATAATATTTAAACATTTTATAATATTCAAAATGTTGAAAACTTTCTAAAAATATCATTAAATGTAATTAAATATCTTAAATGGCAAAATAACAGCACCTCTTACATCCTACCAATCAAGAGTGAACAAACTCTTGGTAGCATCTAAGGTTGGATCCTTAGTCCTTTGTCTTCTTCTGGAAAGACAAGGCAGACCTCAGTTATGTTCCAGTTGCTTCCTACCACCCTAGTGACTTAAAATGGGGCTGGGGCAGATGACCTTGCAATTAAGAGTGGGCAAGACAAGGGCCAGTGAGCTGGGAAAGAAATAGAAGAGTGCAGGAAGTGGTTAGCAACCTAATGGCAATTGATAATGACCAGGTGTGCACAGGTAGTGGCCTGGACTTGGCAGCCCATCTCTATTTACTCCCAAGCATCTTTCACACAGTGCTTTTTGTCTCAATTGACTAGGTCTCTAAGTTTGCTGAATCTTCTGATAACCCAGAGCTGCTATTGAAATCTAGTGAGACTTTCCTTCACTTATTGTACCTTTAGATGCCAGAATTTGAATTTGGTTCCTTTAAATAAATCTTTTATACACAGGCATTAGTGTGACTCAAGACTCACTGTACAGCCCATGGTGGGCTAAATTTGTGGTATTCCTCCATTCTCAGCTATTTCCTTTTGTCCTATAAACATCATTCATTCATTTTAGATCTTTAGCATATTTGAAAGAGTTAGAGGATCTTTGTACCAGTCTTGTGTGTGTGTTACCACTTTTACTGGCTGTGAGTAACGTGTTTCTTGGCATACCATATAATCAAAAACTCTAAAATTTAATATCCTGATGTAGACACTGTGCACCAGGTTCCGTCCACACCTCGAGTTTGTAGCTGCTTTCGATTGGTTAGTGATTTTGTTGTGTGATTGTGTGCTGTTTCTCCTGTTGCTGCTGGAGTCTGTTACCTAGCTAAAAACAGTGAGCTGGTGATTAGACCACAATTTCCTTGAAGACAGACAGCTCTCAGTGTCTGCAGTTGGGACTCCAGTGACATTAGCCAGCAGCTCATGGCTCTGCCGTAACCTTTACTTCCTGTTTGTGAAGGGCCTGAAGGCCCAGCACAGGGAAGTTGAAGATTATCTGAGATCTCTACCCTGCTTACAATGTTCTCACAGACTGCTGTTGACAAGGCAGCCCCACCTCCCTAGTGACTTGTCTGTTACTACCTCTGTCTGTCAGGTAGGGGGCATGGAAAATAGTGAAAGGTTCTCCCAGCTGTTGGCAGCAGCAACATTGAAGGTGCTTCGCCAGCCCTGATTAGTAACTTTGTATTCTTGCAAGCAAGGCTTTTATTGGGTTTTAGAATATACCGCTAAGGCAGAATTTTAGATTTTATTCAGCTATATTATATTTAGATGGGGTTTACATCTATAGAATATGAGTTCTTTTTTAATTATTGACTTAAGTCCCTTTTGCTAACAGATGTCCATAGTAAATTTCACAATCCTATATGTACTCAGTTGTAAATGGGAGCTTTATTATCCAGTTTCTTTATCACAACTATTCACACTGTGTTTTTGAAATTAAGATCTGATTCACATACTGTAAAATTGACCCTTTTAAAGTACAGCATTCATTATGCCTTTTTAAAAAAAAATCATACTCACAGCCATTACTACTGTTGAATCCCAAAATATCTTCATGTCCTGTAGAACAAGCACCTTGTCCATTGCTAATCGTTCCCAGTCCCTGGAAGCCACTAATGCACACTACACTGTCTTTCTCAATTTTTTGAACATTTTATATAAGTGAGAATATATGACCTTTTCTAACTGACTGCTTTCATTCTGTACAATGTTTTAACAGTTTATCCCATATCACTTTGTTTTGTATAGTTGAATAACATGCTATTTTATAGGTACACCGTCACTTTTCCAGTCAGCAGTCAGAGGACTTTTAGGTCATCTCTATCTTATTATATTATAATAATACATATAATATATAATAATCAAGGCTGTTAACAACTTTAGTGCACAGATTTTTGTATGAACATATAGTTTCATTCCACCAATAGTACTGGCAGGTTATATGGTAGCTCTAATATTTTAAAGTATATTTGTCAATTTACTCTTTAATGTTTTTGATTGAGATAGACTAACTTTCACCCATCCTTTCCTCTGTCTACCTCCCATCTCAAGTTGATGGTCTCATTTTGATTATTAGTTGCATATATAAGTATATATGCATAAATATATAAATGCAACCTGCTGAGTCCATTCTAGTTGTATATGGCTGTGGCTTACTACTCTGCATTGGATGAGCAGTCGGGCTCATCCCTGTGAGAACTAATTATTCTTGCATCAGTTATTAGTTGTCCATACTTCTTTGTGTAGGAGCAGGGCCTCATGACGTTCCCCCTCTCCCGTGGTGGCATGTCCATTGTTTCAGCCTTGGAGAGGCTGTCCCAAGAAGACTTCTTGGTGTTCTGACCCTTGCAGTCTCTTTGCTCGTGGGCTGTATAGTAGATGTATCTGCTAGGGCCAGGATCCTCACCTGTTGATTTCTGCATTGTGTCCAGCTGTGCTTTTCTGTGATGGTCTCTGTTAGCTGTAAAAAGAGAATTCCTTGATGAGGGTGGTAGCTACACTTATATCTGAGGATCATTAGGGTTCCTCTTCAATTCCTAGAAGTGATATTGACAGGTTATATAGTTACTCAGATTTTTTAAAACCTGCCAGGTTGTTTTCTAAAGCAGTGCACTTTGCTTTAGGTGAAGTTAGTGAAGCCAAAGAATAGGCCTTAGGAGTTCAACCCTTTATATATAAATACCACCACAATTTTCAGGGAAGTGTTTGCATGGGAACAGTTAGAATTATTTTCTTTTGGACACTCTCCGGGACTCCTTTACTACCATGCTCGTCAGAATAAGACATTTACTGATTCTTCACCATAGCTCTGCTCCTTCTGTTTATTAAACTTTGAATTAAAAGCAGCCCCCCATTCACAATCAGACTCTCCTGAGCAGACCCCATGAGTTGCTTCCCTTCTTGGTAGTGTCCCTGTGGGGCAGCTACCTTCTTGAAAAACTTGAATTCTTTTTCTGTGAAATGGGATTGTACCTACCTCAAGGTGTTTCTGAACGTGTTAGATTCTGTTCAGAAAGACACTGGCCTAACACCTGGAAGTGGATATTAACTATTGTCGTTAACACTGTTAGGTTACTAATAGTAAGAAATGTATTTTTTTGGAAAAATGTTTTAGAAGATGAGATGAAATCTATTTTAACTAACAATCAGATCATTACTTTAGGAAATGAAATCATTTATAATAAAAAAATTTTTAAGGTGAAGAAAGAATGGAGGATGACTGAAAAAAGGCAATTGAAATTATTCTTTAAAAAAATCTTTAATTTTATGTGTATGAGTGTTTTACCTGGATTTTTATCTGTGCACCATGTGCATTTCTGCAGAGATCCAGAAGAGGGTGTTGTGTCCTCTCAAAATGGAGTTACAGAGGGTCGTGAGCTGCCATGTAGATACTGCAATTGAACCTGAATCCTCTGAAAGAGCAGTCTTAATTGCTGAACCATCGCTCTATCCCTTGAAATTATTCTTTCATAATTCTCATTTATCTTTGATATATATTAAAATCAAAGCATTCTTCTTTTCCTTTTATAAAGCAAATTAAGTTTAAACAAAGACTTTTCTAAAGGCTAAAATAGAGTGCTAAACAAAATCATCCATGTTTGCACTTAGACTATTTCTTAAGAACTGAGTATACTTTTCTAGAATGTTTGAAAAACATTTGATTGCACAATATGGTGTCTACTGCTGCATTTCCCTTTCATTTTTCTTATCTTTTTATAGCTAATGATCAAATAAAGTTATTTTTTTCTAGTAATATTTTCCTATAATGCCCCAAATATATTGCAGGTTAAATATTGGCAACAAAATGCAAAAATTAAACATAAACACATGAATAAACAATTGAAAACAGTAATGGAAATAGCCATGAAAATTACTGAGCAGTCTGATCAGATACACTGTTAGTTGAAAGGAGCAGGCCTTTGTAGTCAGCTGGCCTGTTATGTCATCTGGGTCAGCATGGTAAGCATTGCAGGATTTCTATCTAGCATCAGAAGCTTTAGAGATGGGCCGTGTGGGGGTGCTGATAAGATTAGCCTGATGTAAGGTTTTTAACCAGAGCACCACTGACATTTAGATGAGTAATTGTTGGTCATGAGGGCTGTGCTGTATGTTGTAAGATACTCAGCAGCATCTCTGCCTCTGAACTACACCTCTTAAATGTTAGTAGTTCTCACAGATGTAAACTATTAGCATAGTGTTTGCAGAGGTGTGCTTTAGTCATAGGAGAGTATACAAGGCCCTCAAGGAGGAGGCTCTATGTTTCTGTTGGTGTGGAAAATCATTTGAACAACAGATTGACAGAGATTGTAATATTTTGTCTTAAATGAATTTTCAAGAGGAGAACATATAATATGGCTTAACTTCTCTGCCCACAGCCCCCTTTACAAAGGGCAGCAACACTTCATTCCCTTTGTCAAGTGTGTTATTTTCCAGGTTGGAAATTAAGGCCTAGGAGTGATAGATGACTTGCCCAGAGACTGAGCATCACCTAACCGCCAAGCAATCACTTGCCTTTTACTCCTGTCCTAGGCCCTGGGAAGAAAATGACCTCTTGCAGAAGAGGCGGATGGTGACCCGGTAACTACAGCGAGGGGTGGGGCAGACAGGATGCCCAGAGAGCTTCTAGGAAGAACCTTTCACTTGAATTCTGTAAAGAACTGAGCCTGCAATGTGCAGGTGTCAGAAGAGGCTGACTTTGTGTTCCAGGGCTTTATAATGGAGACCAGGAACTGAATGTGTAAACTGAGGACTGCTCCATGGTGTGGCTAAGGGGGGAAGGTTTTATTGTAGATACAAGAGAGGGAACAGCCAGAGGCACCTGGAAGAGTCCAGAGCAGAGAGAGAAAGTAGATTGAACAGGGATGGCAGACTGGGCACATACAGAGACTCTGAAATGTATAACAGGTACTTGTGATTCTAAAGGAGCTTGGGGACAGCATGAATTTTGGTATGCTAATATTGTGCCAGTAATAGGGAAATGACTCCTTTTGGCCTAAGGGAGCCAGCCTTATAAGTTTATGAGGAATGATGGCCTTTATTGCTGGGAATCCTCCTTTAGTCTAGGTTGAGCCCATTTCTAGATATTTGGGCTGTCTTTTGGAGTTTGGGGAATTGGAGTTTCCTTTGGATCTAACATGTGAGCGCCCTAGGTACAAAGAGCCAAGGATAGAACCCTCTGAGTATCAGTTTAAGGATATAAACAAGACAAGTACACCCAATGAAGGCACAGAGGAAGGAGGGCAAACTAGGGAAGAAGCCAGCTATAGGTGAGAGTCTGGGCTTCTGCCCTCTCCCAGCCTGCATGGAATTGGACACATAATTGCTATTCATAGACCCAGCTGATACAGGGAGGACATGTATCATCAACCTAAAAATCTTAGATGAAGTGTATGAGATACAGAATGCCATGCTTGTCATACAGGTGCTGGTAATTACTGGGTAGTGATGTTCTTATTATCAAGTAAAACAAGGACTCAGAAATACCTCTTGCATTTGGAATGTCATAGAGATTGTGGATGGCCTTGGCAAAAATCACATTTCACGGGATGGTTTGAGCAGAGAGGAGGTGAAAGAAAGGCTTTGAGTTCAAACTTTGTCAGTTATTGTGAGTGAACCTGACTAATCAGGAGGTTTGTAGTTGTAGTTGTTTGTAGTTTGGATTGGGAGTGGCCGAGTGCTTGTGGGTAAGAGGTAAGGAGAGGTGGAGGTGGTGAAGCCAACAAGGGAAGCTGGCTGGGATGATGGTAGGAAGGCTGTCAGGAGCCCTCTCCTCTCTGTAAACATAACATCTTCCCAAACTCTGGTGTGTGGGAAGGGAGACCTCTCCTGTGAAGATCGTCAGGAATCAGTGTGCCTTCACAAAGTCATAGCAACCTTGGAGTCACCTTGGAATGCAGACTCACTTTGCAGTTATTCCTTTGTAACCCTGGGCTTCATCCCTGCTAACATCTAAACAATGAGAAGCAGAGGCAGGGGTTTCAGAAGCTCACATGGAGGTCAATTCCTGCTGCATGAGACCTGGTCTCAATAAATAAAAACGAGCGGTAACAGTCAAACATCCTCTAAATCAGTATGAAACTGAGGCCATTGGGTCTTGTCCTAATTTCTCTGTGTATAGATATGCCTACAATCCCCTCCCACCCTCACAGATACTTGTTTGCCTGAATAGGCATAACAAACCCTTCCCCCTTCCCAGTCTCCCTGAAGTTCTGAAATCTTAGGAGTCTGAGGTAGCTGAGTTCCTCTGGAACTTGAAAGGAGGAGATGCCTCGTATTTCCTGCCATAGGCGTCTGGGTGCAGAGGAGCCAGTGGATAGCTGATGTACATTTTTACACTGTTTGGCCTGACAGCTCACCTGGGGTCTTGAAGTATTCTTTGTAGCCATCTCCTTAGACCTCTTAGGCCCTTAAAGACATTTATGTGGGCAGAAGACTCTCCTTTCAGATAGAGAAGTGTCACAGGAGAGTCACATGACTCAGGTTTAGCATCATCCCTTTCTTGTCAAAGTCTGCCCAGCACAGCCCTCTTTGCTCTCCTTTCTTCCACCCTGAAGGACATTCCGTAGGTAGGTGAGTTTGCCTTAGATTTCTCCCTTGGATCTGAAGAAGGAAACCTTGGTTCCTGGTTTTCTCCCTCTCATTTAGGAGACCAAAGATTCTTGAGTAGATGGACGAACACGATTTTCAGGAGTTCTTCAAAACCGCGAGAAAATAATGGGCTTCCTTTAAGTCCTGCAGAACAAAGCTAGTCTTGGGAGCAGCTGTGTTTGAGTGTCTCCTAATTGTTATATTCTATCTGCAAATCTAAGCTCAACAAATGTAAGAATAGGATCTCTGCTGATTCTATTCCCGTTTTGGTTAGAATTTCTATAAATAAGGGAGCCACGATGTTCTGCTTTCTTAAACTCCTATGGCTTTGCACAGTTCACTGTTTTTTCCTTTTAGACTGCCTCCTCAGCCACTGTTCCTTTCTAAGAAACTGAAGCGAGGGAAGAAAGTCAGTGCTACTGCTGTCAGCTCCCATACATCTGCATGGACATGCACATCTGTATGTGCACCTACATCTATATATCTATTGTAGGCTCTAATTGGTTTGTGAACTATCTACTATAAGCATATGAGATGCTTCAAGACTGTTTCCAATAGGTCTTTATTTGAAATTAATAATTTTCTTTTTGTCAAAATAAGAATATTACTTCAGCTGTTGATTTCATAAGAGACCTACTAAAATTTTCTTTTAGACAGTTTTTGGAATAGTCATTATTCTTTCTCCATATTTTGGATTTTACTGAATTTTTGTGTCTTTTTAATATGACTTGGCAATTTAATTTAGCATTTTGTTTTAGAGGTATTTATTTTCATCATGAGATTTAAACAGGATGTTTCATAGTTATTTGTTTAAAAATGCTCTTCTCCCATTGCAGTTCTCTTTTGGGGATAGGGTTTTCCCTCCAGCCTGCAGCTGGTGTGTATGGGAGAGTGTGATGTGTACATAAAAGTCAGAACTAGGAAACAGAAGAGATCTAGAACATATTTCCTCATTGTACATAGTAGCTTTAAGATTAGGAAAGTCAAAGCTCAGGCATGACTATGACTGCATCTGTACTTGCGGATGCAAATGAGGAAGAAAATATGATGCATGTAATCCATGCCAACCAGAAGGATAGAGAGGCTGTCAGAGTGGAGATTTCCTCTTCTTTCTTTCACCTTCAGAACCCCTTTCATCCATATTTTTTTTAATTATTTTTAAAATAGGACTGTGAACTCCAGTAGCAGACTGTGTAGTTGGCATTCTTTAGCTGCCCCTGTCTTAGTTCTGACTTTCCTTTAAGGCTGATCCCAGCACCTCTGTCTGGTAAGAATCTGTCCTAGGTGTTACTGCTTTCAAGAAAGTGGGTGTTCCTAGGTATTGGTAGGAAGTTGGAGCACTTGATAGTGGTGACTGCTCAAGTCACCGAGAAAGCAGAGCCCAGAGAGAAACACCCCATCGATACTGCTGCTTCTGTCTCTTGGCAGCTCCTTCATGAGCCCTGGAACCTTTTGTTTTGTTTTTGGAGTGAAGTTAGTTTTCCAGTTTCTCCTAAGAAGAGATTTGTTAGACATATGCACTCAGTTAAATAAAAACCTGAAGCAAGCTACTTTGAGTTAATGTGCTATATCAGCAAGACTACATTAACTGTAGAGATGAAGGAAGGAAAAGTTTCCCTCTGTCCTAGTTACCCAGCCTCTGCTCCAAATGTGTGCTTCCAGTGACACTGCTGCATAGATCCAGGGCAGCATTTTACTCAAAAAACAAACAAACAAACAAAAACCCTTTTATACTGTTTCTTGACTTAGTCTGTGAAGATGTTCTTATTCTTATGGCTGTACAGTTCTCCACTGTATAGACGTGTGGTATCTTGAAGCAGTTTTCTCATGAGGGAAATTTAGGTTGTTACTTATCTTTATCACCAAAGTTCTGTATTAAAGAAGCTGTTTTAGAAGTTCTCTTCTTGGTTTGTGAAGACAGTCTTGTTCAGTGTTTATATTGAAGGATTAATAATTTCTTCTCCTTAAGAGAGTAAAGAGTATCACCTAAGATGTTTCCAAGTCCAGCAGGAATCACATTGGTAGGTCTTAGAGGAGAACCAACAAACACCCAAGAAACCCGAAGCTACCTGTACACTGTGGTTTCCATACCTCAGGTAACCAAGTGCAGTGACGTATTACAGAAACGTTAACTGGACATGTATGGAAGGAATATTAGTGCCATCGTTATAGGATTATAGCCAGCCTTCCCAGTGAGTGTGAGAAATCATCACACGATCTAAGAAATCAGGAAAGGTAACGTTCTTTAATAATAGCACACATCTGGTTCTTGCTAATGCACAAAGGGGAACCAGCCCTCGAACAGAACACTTTACCAGCTTATATAGGCTTATGTATTCCACATGTATATGCTGCCCTTAATTCTCCTTCAGGTCCTAGCCCTAGGCTACCCTTTGAACAATTTAAATAATGTCAGAAGACTTCAAGTCAAGCCACTGGGCATATGGGAGATTTACACAGCAAAGGTATTACCAGAATTATTTCTGAAGTACACCTGTGTTGTTCTTTACAAATACTTGTTGCCCATGATCATTGGGCACCTGGCATAATTATGCTTTTCTGATAAGAGCACAGGGACTTATTAGGACCAGGACTTGATAATAGCTGTCCTCTATGCTGCCCCTTGAGCTGCATTTTAGAGAGGCATGTTCTTTGATGGGGGGGGGGTCTTAATGGCTGGTTATATCTGTCTGCCTGCCTGCCTTTCTTTTCCTTCCTTCCTTCCTTCCTTCCTTCCTTCCTTCCTTCCTTCCTTCCTTCCTTCCTTCCTTCCTTCCTTCCTTCCTTCCTTCCTTCCTTCCTTCCTTCCTTCCTTCCTTCCTTCCTTCCTGTCTTTCTTGTCTTTCTTGTCTTTCTGTCTTTCTCCCTCTCTCTTTTAAATAGGAATGAAGCCTAACTAGAGGTCAATCTTGGTGAACTAACATTAGCAGAAATTTTTTCTTTTTCCTCTGCAACCCTAAAATTACAGCACAAACTTTTCTTTCTACAATTTCTAACTGGTCTGGTTAGGATAATGCCTTTTCCCAGTCATACTAGAAACAATGTGCCATTAGCTAAATTCTACTTCGTGTAACTTCATATCTTAGGGTTCTTACAACATTTAATTGGGGAGGCTCTCTTACAGATCAGAAGTTCAGTCCATTATTCAGGGAGCATGGCAGTGTGTAGGCAGATGTGTTGCTGCAGGAGTAGCTGGGAGTCCTAAATTTTGCAGGCAACAGGAAGTCAATGCAGACATTGGGTGATATTCCGAGCATAGGTAACCTCAAAGCCCACCCCAACAGTGACACTTCTTCCAACAAGGCTATAACCCCCTCCAACAAAGCTACACTTCCTAATAGTGCCATTCCCTATGAGATTATGATGGCCAGTTACATTAAGACTACCAGATTTAGTTAGTTAATACTTATAGCATCAATTTTATTTAAGTGATGCTGGTATCACGGTAGATAGAGGAGTTGCTTTAGGAACAAAATAGGGAGCTGGCCTTTGACCATGTGGCTAGACACAGGCTAGAGTTACCTAAGAGGGAACCACAATTGAAAATATCCCCCATAAGATTAGCCTGGTGGTAGGCAAGCATGTAGGCATTTTTTTAATTGGTGATTGATGTGAGAGAGCCCATTTCGTTGTGGCTGGTGCCACCTCTGGCAGGTGTCTGGGGTGTATACGACAGCAGCTTAAGCACACTATGGAGAATAAGCCAGTAAGCAGTATTCCTTCATGTCCTCTGTATCAGTTCATGCTGCTGGTTTCCTGCCCTGCTTGAGTTCCAGCCCTCACTCTCCTGGATGATGGAGTATAAACTAATGAAGTAAATCCTTTCTTCCCCAAGTTGCTTTTGCTCACTGTGTTTTATCACAGTAAGAGAAACTGGACTAAGACAGAAGGGGACCTGAGATCCTGTAAGTTTAACTCTTAATGCAATACAGGATGGTCAGGGCTAGCTACGCTTTTGTGTAATCCACACTGTGGTAGTGAATGCCTCTTGTTAGATCTTACACAGGAAAAGGAGGAAGGATGGAGCCCGAGGAAGTATCTTGTAAAGCTGAGCCCAGAATAGTGTGGCTGCAGAGAGTATGGAAAACATATTACAGGAGAGCACATGCCTAGACATTAGCCTAGCCCATAGGAGGAACTTCAGGAGTGTGCTTGTGTTCTGTGAAGAGGTAGGTAATTAGGAGTACATAGCTCTCAACAACTGCTAAGGAGTTTGGATTTAAAAAACAAACTAGAAAGGAATCAGACAATATAATATAGTATATAATATAAATATATATTTATAAATTTTATATAAATTATATAAAATTTATATAATATAAATCTGTTTGAAAGGTAATGAGCCTGAGCTGCTAAGGTCAGTGAGAAAGACAGAGAAGTGGTATCCAGAGACTGAGACTGGGGAACTGTGTGTGGGTGTAGATATACTTAACTTTCTGGTTGGTTATCTTTAATGAAAATATTATAAGCAGTGTGCTTATTGTTATTTATGTACCCTTATGAATCTTCTATTTCTTTTGAGTAAACCCTGGAAGTAGAGCTGTTGAGTAAGAGGAAATAAATTCTGAAATCTTTTAATAATGTGGTGAGATTGCCTCCAGAAAATCTAATTTGTGCAATTAGGATGCTGCTTCAATTCATCAAGTATTATTGCTTTCAGTTAACACTAATGTGATAGAGAAATACATACTTTTTATTTGTCTTTTTAGTAGTTGTGCGATTGAATATTTGTCACTAATTATTTGTAAAAATTGTTCCTCCTCTCTTTTCCCCAGTGCTGGAGAGTGAACTCAGAGCCTTCTGTGTGTTAGGCACTGGATCACTGAGTTCTACTCCTGCCTGGTTTTCCTTATTTTTATTTGAGCTGTTTATCCCCTTTTCCTCTTTGACTGGCGGTTCTAGTAGTATTTAGTTGCTTAGCTCCATGTCTTTTCTATCTCGGCAGCCTTTGTCTGCATTGTTTGATGTTATTGTTTGTTTATGTTGTCTTGTTGGTAAGACAATGTGTGCTGAGCACAGTAAGATGTTTTGCTTGTACTTTCCACTGACTTTTAGTGTGGAGAAACCAGGCTGTACAACAACTGCTCACTTGTGTAAATATTCTATTTATTTCTATTTTCAGCTTCTTCAAGTATCTAATTCTTTAGGACTTCTCTGATAAAAGCACTATAGTAGGAATGCACCTACTTAAGTTTCCAATAGTCTTAAAAAAAAAAAAGTAACAAAAAGACTTTTTAACCTTGAATCAGGATAACAGTCTAACAAAGAATTTTCAGAAAATGTTGAAAATGTATTTTTATTTGTGTGTATGAATGTTTTGTCTGATGTGTGTATGTGGATCATGTGTGCAGTATTTGCAGAAGCCAGAAGAGGGTGAGGGAACTTCTGGGGCTGGATTCACAGATGTTTGTGGTCTGTCAGTGGGTTCTGAGAACCAAATTCTGGCTCCTTTGTAGCAGTTGTGAAATGCTTTTAACTGCTGAGCCCTTTTAAAACAAACAGCGAGTTTCTATATATCTGGGGGGGGGGGCAATACTCTCTGATTAGGTATAAAAATGCTGGAATTTATGAGACACATTGTTATATTTGGTTAAAAGAATAGAATGTTTGAAATTGAGAGTAGATGAGAAAATCCAAGTCCTAATATGCCAGTGGTTTATGTATCGGCAATCTATATTTTTCGTGAAGCTGAAAATTATCTTTTTTTTTTTTTAACATAGAAATGATTTTTCAGGTCAACAGTGGCTTTGATCTTTGCTTGTTGAGAGGTTCTTTTCTATGTAGATCATCTAAGACAACCCTTCTCTTGAGTAGGTAAAGACAGTCACAAGACCATACAGTTTGGAATTCGTAACAGTAGAGGAAAGCTCAAGGTGACTAGAGGAATTTCGGGACATCAAGTGCCACTCTTCCTGACATTTATCATTTGACAGCAAGATACAAATTTGAGAAATAATTCCATTGCCTAATGGAGTTTACTTTTAACACTTTTTTAAAAAAAATTATGGAGCTTAATTAGTTTTTCCTGAGGGACAGTGCTGCCTTCCCCATGAGGATCTGAAGGACTAGAGTCTGATGATAGGCCTGTTTATTTGAGGTTTGCCAATGGGGGCTGTGTTGCCTACACTAGCATTGATTCTGGATGGCTTGGGTTCCCAGCCAGTGCTGGCTACAAGACTCAGCTGGGTTTCCGTGGCTGTGTGCCTGTTTGATAAACTCTGAGACTCCTTTGCTCTGCTTTACAGCTTGTTGAAAACACAAACACAGAAAGTGAAGAAAAGTAAACAAGGAAACAGGCGAGCACAGTGGGTTAAACTTTATCTTTTTAAAGAAAAATCAGGAAATTGAAGTTTAATTTCTGAAAGAACAAAAATTTATTTCCCTGGGGAGATATTTATGGGAGGAACATGTACACTTCAAGGAAATAACAGGTTTTGGATACTTTTTTTTTTTTTTTTCCTGTAGAGACAGACTTTCTGGTGCTATTTAGGGCTCTAACCTTAGCTCTTACCTAGTCTCAACAGCACTGATATTTGAACTGGATAACCATATTACAGGATGTTTCTGAGATCCCTTGTTTCTACTAACCAAGTGCTCCAGGCGTGACAGTAAAGATCTCCCCCAGATACTGCCAGCTGTCCTTACAGTACCGTCCTTGGGAGAGAGTTGATGGAGAACCAATGTAAAGGATGTAGGTAGTCTGGACCACAGCTTCTTTGACTAGTAGCTGGAGAGATGCTCCAGCGGTTAAGAGCACTGGCTGCTTCTCTAAAGGACCCACATGGTGGCTCACAACTATCTGTAATTCTAGTTCCAGAAGATTTCTGCCCTTTTCTGGCTTCTGCAGGTTCATCAGATGGTATATAGGCAGACAGACATACAGGCAAAACACCTTTACCCATAAAAATGGAAAAAAAATTGTTCGATTTTTTTTTTTTTTTTTTTTTTGGTTGTTGCTGTTTATGTTTTGAGACAGTGGGTCACTGCATAGCTTGTCTGGCCTTGACCTCACCAAGCTCTCTCTGCCCCTTCCCCCAGAGAGCTGTGTTGAAAGGTGTGGGCCACCATGCTAAGCCTCTGGTTGACTGTCATATGACTACTTAAAAAGCAGATATTTGTTTTCTAAAAAGAATAGGGTCTTAGAACTCAGCATTACTAATTAAATTTATTACATTGAAAATTTATGAATTGCAATCTGGAGATAGGTTAAGAGCCTGGAAAAGTCCCGTCCCGTCCCCCCACCACCACCCCCCCAATAGCTCTGGCTGACTTGGAACTCTGTAGACCAGACTGTCCTGGATCTTAGAGATCTATATGCCTTTGCCTTCCTCTTTCTGGGATTAAAAGTGTGGGCTACTAACTATACCTGGGAGGTATAGGCTGGGAGATAACTTTCTAAAAGGAGTGATCTCTATAGATTCCAACCAAAGGCAGGACTCATAGTGCAAACTAGGTATGATGCTACATTTAGCTTTACTCTGGGTGGGTGTATAAATCAAAGAACAATAAACATCTTTCTTAAAATATCCTCTGCCCCTCTGATTGTGCTGATCACATGAGACTTGCTGGTTGTGGACATTTGCAGACATTTAGCTTATTTAGATGAAGTGCCCACCTGCCGCATAAAGCCTAGAAGATCAGCGAAAACCTGTAACCAAACCTCCATTTGACTTCTCACTGTAGTGACTGCAGGGCACACACTTGGACTAGAAATTAGCAATATGTGCTTCTTCACATGTGCTTTAATTTCTTCCTCACTATTGAGTTTTAGAGGTGCTTCCTGTTTATTAACACTGACAGTGCAGAGCAAACAAACATGAAGAGGCATGTCCAAGCGTCAGTCTCAGCAGTGAGTGTTATATCAGCATTTAATTTTGGATGACAGGTTATAGTTGTATTTTTGATAACACGATAGAAATAATCTTATGTAAGTTAGTTTGAAAGATTATGGTTCATGTATGATGTGCTGTTCCATGTTAAAATGTACCATCTTACATAATTTTAATCACTATTTTTCAGTGTAGCTGTTTTAAGTCATTGTTAAATGTATTTTTACTAATTACTTAACTGGTGTCAATTATAAATCTTTTTTCAAAACAAAGAACCTTGCTTATATTGGACATTTAATTAATCATGTTTGGATTTAGTTTTTAAAAGGTTTGATGGTTTTATAATGCTTTTGGATAATTAGGCAGGATGAAATGTTTCTGTATTTTAATGTATTTTAGAAGGCTATAAAATAAAATTTGGAAATTAGAACTATAGTCAGTTCCATTTCAGTGATCATTGCCAACAGACCAAAGAATAGGCATCACAGAAACAAGCCTCAGGAAGAGGTTCCCTCATTTCCTGTTCACTCCTAAGCTTTCATGTATAGTGAGTGATAAGGGGAGCCACTGCTTATGAGAAAGCAGTCTACTGTGAAAGACTGTTTTACTGTTTTTTCCCTCACAGTTTATTGGCCCTCTTTTGAATAGATTTCTCTGTGAAATTAGAAAGTAATATATTTTTGTTGTTACATTTATGGTAACATTTAAAGGCATTGTGATGGATGGAGCAGACACCAATATGTATTTATAGCTAGATGGCTCCTGGAACATGAAGATGACCTTAGGGGCTGATGTTTTCCACAACCCTTTCTCCTATTATTTGTTTTCACTCCCAGGTACTTAGGATTCCCTAGTTTTCTGCATCTATATTTTTTCTTGATGTAAACATTGTCCCTCCAAAAATTAGAGCAAAAAAGTTCAGAAACATGTACTGTTTACACATGTTTACAGAAATATATTCATCTGATTTAAAACTTTTATTCAGTTTTAACAGCTCTAGGCTTTCCTTGAATCAAATAACCTTGGGTGTCTAAATATAGACCTTTTCAGGAACAGTGTGAGTCTGTGCTTTTACACTTTGTCTTCCATCTTGTAAGAATGGTGGGGGTACACTTCCATTTCTAATTTTAACTACCTGGAGAGCTCATAGAGCTCAGATTTATCTCTATTGACTGCCGACACTGTCACTGGGGGCTTCCGACATGAGCACCTCAGCACATCTCACTTCCGAGGTCAGCACATCTCACTTCCGCGGTTGGAGCCATCGCCTACTCCAATATAGCTACACTAATAGTGGCACTCCCTATGAGCCCATGGGGCCAATTACATTCAAACCACCACATATGAAGTCATAGCTTTTCTTGTAGTACTTCTTGCTGTTATTGCCGCCATGTTTTCATGCAAAGTAACATCTTTCAGAAAAACTGCAGAAACAGTTCTCTATAGGAGATTTTCCTCATCAGTGCTTTGCTTTCTTGTGGTGCGGATCCCTTGAAGTCAGTTGCCACCTGCTGCTCCTCTGAATGGCCATAGAGGCAACTTTGTAGTCCAAGCTAGCCTTGAACTCACAGAGATCCTCTTGCCTCTTTACCACCTGGCCGTTGTCCAATCTTAAAAAGCACTCATATGATGAGGGAAATGGGCTATGTCTAGATTGCAGTCATTGGGGGTCAGTCAGGCAGCTTCTTGTCTTTCCTGGTGAGAGGACAGAGCAGCTCCTCCCTAATTCCAGTCCTGTCCTACCTTCCCTCCTCACCTGCAGAGAACAGCCTGTGGAGCTTTACTGTGTCAGCCCTCTTTCATTCCTTTCTTGCCCCTTCTGTTGCTAGACAAGTCAGTTCTCCCCATGTTCCAACAACTGTGTCATCTTGTTTTTACTTTTGCAATGGCCACATGTTAGAAGACCAGGCCTTTATTGTATTGTAATCTTTATTTAGTGAGACAAGGTCACATTCTCTGTCTTCACACTTAATGGCAATATTCCTACCACAAGAATCACAGTTGCTGATACCACACCCAGCCCTATATTCTATTTTTTGCAGTACTAAAGATTGACTTGGGACCTTGTACATACAATGCCCTATAAATGTGTTATACCCAAGCTCTAAATTGACTTAAAAAATAAGTCTTGACATCAGATAGATATCTCTGCTATAAAACTGATACCAAGCGTGTTTTTTAACTACTGGATGTCTACACTATAAAATAGAATGATAATAGCTTATATCATAAAGATCAAAAGGATAAAGTGTAATCTATATGTTCTTAGCATGGGGAAGCAGCAGGAAAGGGCTTCAGGTGAGCTGTCTGCTGCTCTTGTACTTCTTCCTACCAGGCCTCTCCACGCTCCAGCCTTTGGTTCCCTGCTTGTGTCTTGTAGGTGAGTCTGCTTCTAGCCTGTGGCCTGCCCTGACCTCCCTCACCTATTCCTCTCTGCCTTTCCTTTTCTTCCGGTCAGTTATCCCTCCATTCCCCATTTTTCTATTTTACCATGCATACTCATGATTTTAATTATCCTGAAGTGCTTATGATTCTCAAGTTTTTCTTTTACCTGTTGACATCCATCACTGGATACTCATTGCTAAACTCCTCATCATCTACCAACTCACCATTGTGTCAGGCTCATAATTACTCTTTCTTTCTGCCCTTTGTCTTTATTATTTATTTATTTATTTATTCATTTCTTGTCTTCCCAGCCTTCCCCCCTTCTTTCTTGAAATTTAGCTACCCCATAGCCAGGGTAGTTTCTAGAGAAAGGTGAATTAGATTATTCCCGTAAACCTTTCAGGTCTGACCCTTCCCCTTAGTGCCTGTCCTTGTGGTACTGGCCAGAGCACCTCTCCATGGTGGCTGGCACCCCTTGACCCCACTCTGGGCTCCCAACGACTCAGTACTTTGTTACTCTTCCTGTGCCCTGATGTGTGCTCTGGAAATAACCAGTGCTAGTAGATCCATCCAGTGAGTCCACTGCACACATGGCACATGGTCTGTCTTCGTCTCCACAGGAATACTTTCCCTTTCTTCTCATGCCAAGTTGCCTCCCATTGGCCTTGTCAGCTTTAAGAGAGGGAAGCCCTCTTTGAAGTCTGATTGTTCACAACCCTCATTTTCTTCTCATATAGCAGAACTTCTGTTTTTTAGGTCTCTGACTTACATTTAAAAATTTTAAATCGGATGGAATGGACTAGGGAAGAATGCTATTTTTTATGCTTGTGTACAGATGTATATAGAGTTGTTAGGTAGAATATTTTATCCTGGCTCTCAAAAAATGCTTGGAAAACATAGATATGTCATTTTGTACTGAAATGATCTATGTATGCTTGCCATGGAATACAAGCTCCTTAGAACCAATGGCCATTCTTAATACTTTGCCTAGTCAGAATTGAGGAAGAGCTTGTAAGGTGGGATCTGCCATCCTTGAAGAGTCAGAAGTGAAGGGAGATAGTGCAGGTTGTGAGCCACAGCTGCTGTTTTGAGATTCTGTGAGTGCCTGTGGCAGAGTACTAAAAAAGAAAGCCATGTAGGAATGAGCAGGAGAGCACCGTGTCCCTCTTGCCCAAGCCCACAGTGTTTAGTTGCAGTCCTTTCACTTTTTAGGGGCAAAAGCTCTTATTTATTTCAAGACTGAGTTTGACCACATCAGACTGTTTAAATGATCTCCAGATCTCTAGGTGATCGCAGAATGAGAAAGCTTGGTAGGGAAAGGTTCTTGTGATTATCTATTTCTACTGGAAGGCCCCCAAACAGCCTGGTGCTCTTCTTAGAACTAAAGCCAGCCCTGGCAATCAGGAAGCCTTGTCTAGGTCCCCAAGTGTCTTGTTGCCTTCCTTGTCTCCTCAGGAAGCTAGATGTGACCCAGTCCTCCACTTTTCTGTTCTTCTGTGTTGTTCTGTTTTGTTTTTCAAATTCATTATTTATTCTCAGTATTGTATTGAATTTACTCATCTTTACCTTCTTTGTTTATTATTTTTTTCTTCTTCCATCTTCTCTCCTAACTCATTTCTTTAAAAAAAAAAAAAAAAAAGAACTAAAACAACACTTTTAATAAGACCTTGAAGGGAAATAGGCTATTACATGATTTGGCTATCCCCACTTAATAATTTGTTTATCATGCTAAAGACCACACATTAAAAATAATAGCAAGCTGGATGTGGTGGCACATGTCTTTAATTCTAGCAGAGGCAGGCAGTTCTCCAAGTTCGAGGCCAAACTGGTTCACAGAGTGAGTTCCAGGACAGCCAGGGCTACACAGAGAGAGACCCTGTTGGGGGTGGGGGGTAGCAGCCCTCAAAGGATTGTGTGCTCTCTGTCCTTACAGGGTGTAACTTGAAACAGTGAACTCAGCTAGATGTGGTGTTGCAATGCCACACTAAGTTTTAGTTAGCTCACCTACATATTTTCTCTCTCTTTTCATGTCTTTATGCTGCCCGGTGTTTTCAGATCTTATTATTGGTTCTTTATTTTCTAATCCTTGCAATAAAAAAGATTATTTTATGTATATGAGTGTTTTTCCTCATATGTGTCTGTGGATACCAGAAGAAGATGTTAGACCCCCTGGAACTGGAGTTACAGATGGTTATGAGCTGCTATGTAGGCTCTGGTAATGGAATCCAAGTCCTCAGAAGGAGAAGCAAGTGCTTCTTACTGAACCATTTCTCCACTCTCCTGTAATCTTGACACTTTGACACAAAGGACAATCTTGAAAAGTGTGATGCTATTAAAAATGCCAGCTGTGTAACATTCTTGCATTTCTTGAGGTTAGACATATCATCTGTGAAAAGCTGATTTAAGTTTCCCAAGTATTAGCTGTCACAAGTTATTCTCTGAACCAGCTCCAACACCCTAGCATTGACAGTGACATTGTGAGGTGATTTGGGGTTCAGTCCCTGCCATTTTCAAGAAATATGTATCTACAAAGAGATTTGGAATGCCAGCCAATTGGAGAAGCATTGAACTTGAGTTTGAAGAAAAGTTACATAGAAAAAAGTTTTTAAAAATACAGCACGGCAAAAGTATTGTTTTTCAGATTTTGTGAATATTAACATTTTAGATATCCTTTTGTAGTATATGTATATCTAGGCATTTATATTTAAATATATATACTTTTAATATAACATTCTAAAATTTCATTTATATGCTTTAAGAAAGCAGTCTAATGATATGTATTTAATAAATGTATTTCCACACCAGTGTTTTAATGGTTTCATAGTGTTTTATTATAAGAACATTCTATAATTTTCTATCAATGACATGTAGATAATATCCCTGTTATTTTAGAATTATAAAAAATAACTTTCTAACTAATATCTGTTCCAGAGAGCTCTGATGAATATTTTGATCATTATTGCTTTCTTGCCTTCAGCTGGCTTTCTCTGGATGCCATGCAGTCAGTTATGGGAATGTTCAAGTTGAAATTTCTCATATTATATTTAACCCCCTTTGTGACCCCGAGTGAGTTGTAAAACCTTGTTAAGCCTGGGCTTCCTGACCTGTAGATGAAAATGGTAATCCTGACATTTTGTGATGTTTAGGACTGAATGAAGTTATGTCCTTAAAGCACTTAGCACCATGCCGCACTCTCATTCTGAGATAGATAAACTGCTGCTGCTCAGCTGTCAGTGTATCACAGCTGAACCAACCAACACAGCAACTCCTTTTCCCCTTGACCTTCTTTCTAAGCACCAGCCAGTTCAGGCAGCTCTCCTTTCAGGGTATACCTACGACCTTTCACTTTCTGTAATTTTGGTCTAGGTCAGCACCATCTCTGGTTTGTTTCAGGTGTATGTCATAAATCAGACAGTATTCTTCTTCTACCTAAATTTAGCCATGCCAAACAAAAGGTGAACTCCAAGCCATGTCCCATGAGTTATGTTAGGACCTGGCCATTTGATACCTTCATCCTTTTCTCCTGCTCTTCTCTCCACCTCAGTGTGCTCAGCTGTCCTGTCTTCCTGATGTTCCTATTCCAGGAAAGCACACTGTGCTTTTATAGTATAGGTTTTTGGCCCGGCCTACCTCTGTGGTACAGACTCACCCGCAGTTGCTTAGCTCCCCCAAAATGACTCAGATGCTTATATTGATTATATGTTGGTCAACCCATGGCTCACGCTTATTGCTAGCCAGCTCTCTCATGTTAACTACCCATTTCCATTAATCTATCTTTGCATGTGGTCCGTGGCTTACCTGTGCTTTTACATATTGCCCTTTCAGCAGCTGGATTGCTTCTCTGTCTGACTCCACCCTCCTTCCCCTTTATCTATGCTTGGATTTCCCACCTGCTTCTAAGATGCCTTGCCATAAGACAAAACAGTTCCTTTATTATCCAATGACATTCACAGGATACAGAAATACATCTCACATGGTGCTGTTTATGCTTACCCATGCTCCCTGCCTTGAGCATGGATCCCACAGACAGCTAAGGTTTTCAGTCTCCTTTTTACTTCACATCCCTACATAGGAGCCATCTTCTTTGTGGTTTTCACCTGATTACTCTGTTTAAAATTACAAACACAAGTATGATTGTGACTGTCCAGGTTCTTCCCTTATGGAGTAAGGAAGTATTTAGTTTAGCAAGACCCCACAGCCAAGATATTTGGAATACTTTAGAGAGACTGAACTTTTAAAGAGATGTTAGAAACAAAGTAATAGAGGCAATGGATTTGAGAGAAAGCAAGATGAGAAGGGTAGCATGGGAAGGTATGGAAAGAAAGAGAAGGGGGAAATGATGTGATTATATTTTAATTTCAAAACTAAAAGATGCTGGATATTTTAAAGATTCTGAACTTTTAAAGTGCTAGTTTTGTTTTGTTTTTTTTTTTTTTTTTTTTTTAATACCGTGGGCCTCTTAAAGTTACACTTTTTATGTTCTGATATTAACATTAGGCACTGGGAGTAAACATGAAAGGAAAGATTATAGTTTAACAGTCATGTGGTTATGTGAAAAATTGACTAGAGTTCAGTTATATTGTAGTTTTTGTTGATAGTTGGAACAATCTTGAATCATCTGTAAAAAGTGAACCTTTAAGACATTGGCCTGGAGACAAGTCTGGGGGAATTTTCCTGATTAATGATTGATAGGGAAGGACCCAGCTTACTTGGCGGGAGAGGAGTGTCACATCTGAATAGGTGGGCTTAGATTCAGACTGAGAAATGCAGTGGGAGCAAGCCAGTAAGCAGCACTCCTAATGATCTCTATTCCCTTCCTGCCTCCAGGTTTTGGTCCTGAGTTCCTGCCCTCCCTGTTTTTATGAAGGATTGTGCTTAGGGCTGTAAAGATAAAACATTTCCTCCCTCCTTTGCTATGTTGTCATAGCAACAAAGCAAACTAAAACAGACTGGACATATGCACACACAGCAACACTTGTCTGACCATCTCTTAATTTACTTTTCCCCATAGTACTTTTATCACCTCATATGCCACGTGGTCTGTTGGTATTGGGTGTGTGTGGGTGTTCATACCTGTGTGTGGGTGTTCATACCTGTGTGTGGGTGTTCATACCTGTGTGTGGGTGTTCATACCTGTGTGTGGGTGTTCATACCTGTGTGTGGGTGTTCATACCTGTGTGTGGGTGTTCATACCTGTGTGTGGGTGTTCATACCTGTGTGTGGGTGTTCATACCTGTGTGTGGGTGTTCATACCTGTGTGTGGGTGTTCATACCTGTGTGTGGGTGTTCATACCTGTGTGTGGGTGTTCATACCTGTGTGTGGGTGTTCATACCTGTGTGTGGGTGTTCATACCTGTGTGTGGGTGTTCATACCTGTGTGTGGGTGTTCATACCTGTGTGTGGGTGTTCATACCTGTGTGTGGGTGTTCATACCTGTGTGTGGGTGTTCATACCTGTGTGTGGGTGTTCATACCTGTGTGTGGGTGTTCATACCTGTGTGTGGGTGTCATACCTGTGTGTGGGTGTTCATACCTGTGTGTGGGTGTTCATACCTGTGTGTGGGTGTTCATACCTGTGTGTGGGTGTTCATACCTGTGTGTGGGTGTTCATACCTGTGTGTGGGTGTTCATACCTGTGTGTGGGTGTTCATACCTGTGTGTGGGTGTTCATACCTGTGTGTGGGTGTTCATACCTGTGTGTGGGTGTTCATACCTGTGTGTGGGTGTTCATACCTGTGTGTGGGTGTTCATACCTGTGTGTGGGTGTTCATACCTGTGTGTGGGTGTTCATACCTGTGTGTGGGTGTTCATACCTGTGTGTGGGTGTTCATACCTGTGTGTGCACACAAACCAGAGGAGGGCGGTGTGCGTCCTGTTCTAGTGCTCTCTGCCTTACTCCATTGAATCTGTCTCTCATTGTGTCTAGTGTTAGGCTGATGGCCGGCAAACCCTGTCTCATTTTGTCTCCACCATTTACAATACTGGTGCTATAACAGTAGCATCCTTTTTGTTGCTTTTATAGTGGTGAATAAAGAAAATATTTCTTCCAAGTTTGAGTCTTGAATGTGTATAAAAATGTCTACATTTTTTCCTACAGTGGTTAACAGTCATATCGTTTTTTCTCTTTGAACTTGATGATGTATTAGTTGCCTTTATTAGTTCGCCTTTATTCTAAAATAAATTATGCTGTACTGGATACATTGATTGATGAGTATTTTATTTCAACCTCTTTGAATGTTAGTTCATAAATACAAGTGATATATATCAGGGTTATGCTAAACCATGAATAGCAAGCAGACAATCTCTCTTTTACCCCTAAATAATAATTTCTGTCTAGACTGTGGAGAGAAGTATTTGAGAAACTAGACTCATAAAAGAAACTGAGTGTTTTCTATTTTTGCATGTTCTTGTATTGTTTATACAGCATGAAAGTTACATATTCTTGGAAAATTTGGCATAATTTTCTTAAAATGACCTGAGCTAGGTGCCCTTTAGGGGTATATATTTCAGAACTAGATGTTTTTCTAGGCTATCTCCAAAATTATGTTTTTACTAACTTTGATAATTTTTTTATTAAAAGTTAATTTTAATTTTTAAAATGTGTTACATTAAATTGAATATTGTGTGTGCGCACATATGCATGCGTGCTGCAGCAGGATACATGTGCAGATCAGAAGACAACTTGAGGTTGGTTCTCTACTTCAACCCTGTCAGTTCTGGGTACTCATATCTCCATCAGCCTTGGTAACAAATACCTTTATCCACCGACTCATCTTACCATCCATGATAAGTGTATTTTCCTGGAAAAAGGTCCACTTTGTTTGTCATATTTATTCATAATAATAATATTGTATATTACCTGAACTTAGAAAGTACTAATTCTATCAGTTCTCCTTTAAAGATTAATTTTCCAGAAGTGGGTATTTTGTTTGTTAATCTTTGCTGATTGCCAGGCTTTCACTTATTGATCAACAGTCTGTGTTACTAGATTCACCAGTTTCTTAAATGTTTATTTTGTTTCTGTTTCTTGTTGTTGCTCATAGTTTTTAGAATTGAAAATTCAAGTTACTTATTTTTTTTATTTTTCAACATGTCTTTGAAGATGTACCTTTTCAGACCGTCAGTAGTAGCACATGTTTTAGTGTAGTGCCCATTATTCATTTTAAAACTGTTGGTGATTTTATTTTTATTTTTGGCCTGTTGTGTTTTGTATTCTTTGGAAACATCTACTACATGTGTCATCTGTGGATTTTGCAGTCTTTCTGTATTCTCTCCCTCCACGTAGATCCTGAGCTTTGAAGGGGAGGTCTGATGAAGACTTCCGGTCTAAGACTGGCTGCTTCAAGTCTCTCTCTGTGCGTGGTCTGCTTGTGGGTCTCCATGCTGATCACTATCTGCTGTCTCTGCTGAGAGCGGAGTGCTGCATTCATCTATTAACATGCCCTCAGGAGTCTTGTTATTGCTTTGTTCCTTTAGCAGAATAGTAGGATTAGGTTTTCCCCATATCCATTCATTACCTGTTTAGTCTCAGGTTCTTGGCAGCTTTACCAATGTTAGGTATGGCTTCCATTTCATGGAGTGGGCCTTAAATTTGTTTTTTAAAAAGTGTGCTGGTTATTTATTCCCCTAACATTTGTGCTGCTATTGTGCCGATATATCTTGTTGGCAGGTCATTGGTGTAGGTCACAATGTTTATAGCTGGTGAAACTGATGATTTCTTTTCCAGTAGCGTGCATGACAAAAGTAGTTCATGTAGAGAAGTAAGGTCATACCATCAGGTTATGGTAAGGTTTTTGAACCCTTCTGGCTAATGGTTAAATAAGATGTACAACCATTTATGGCACTGGGGTTTTATTTGTGGTGTGGTGTCTGTTATATGGTGACTCCATTTAAATTCTTTTCATCTCTGTATGTATTGTAGGAGGCTTTTATAACAAAGTTAGGGTTTATATTGCTTTTAGGATATTCACTTAAACTCATTGGCACAGGAAAGAACCTTATCAATTTCGTGCTTAAAGCACAACATTAGGTCTAACAATAAATGGGACCTCATGAATCTGTAAAGCTTCTTTACAGCAAAGGATACCTATTACAGGTGAAGAGGGAGCCTACAGAATAGAAAAGAATTCTTATCAGTATATATTCGGCAGTGTTAGTATCTAGAGTATACAAATAACTAAAAACAAAAAAACTTCTAAACATCAAGAAAGCAGGTACTCCAGCAGTTCTTCGAGGAAAGTGAACTGTTTGAGAAACACTTGGAGATTCACTCACACAAGTCAGAATGGTGACAAGTGACAGCTCATGCTGGAGAAGATGCAGGAAAGGGGCACTTGGCTTGTGGGTGTAGGACAAGTTTTTGACTCGGTCTAGCCCTGGGGTTTGAACTCGCCTGCAGCTGCCTAGTCCACCCAAAATGACTCAGGTGCTTACATTAAGTTCATGCTGTTCAGCCCATGGCTCATGCACATCGCTAGCTGGCTCCTGCATCTTAATTTAACCCATTTCCATTAATCTGTCTTGCCATGTGGCCTGTGGTTTACTTTTTTTTTTTTTTTATCTTGTTTTATGGATAGCTGGATGGTGTCTTTTTTGACTCTGTCTTCCTTCTTTATCTATGTTTGGATTTCCCACCTGCTTCTAAGATGCCCTGCCATAGTCCAAAACAGTCCCTTATTAACTAATGATATTCACAACATAAAAAAAAAAAGAAAAACAGTCCCACACCAGGTGGGTGTTAGTCTCTAAAGCCACACCCTCCTCTGAGCTCTGACATCAAATCCCATTTAAAGAAAGATTCTCTCTTGCTTTTGTTTCTCTTAGGGTCTCTCTTCTTCCTCTTCCTGCTATCATAACCTCTGTTATCATAATCTTCTCTGCTAATCATAACCACACACCTTTAACAATAAAGTCTTTCTACATAGAAAGAGCTTCTATGTGTCTCCTGTTTCCTGCCGCTGCCTTCACTGCACCCCAACGAAGCCCTGCACTTATAGAAATCTGCCGCCAGATAACTGGGTAATTCCTAGTCATGCCATACCAAATTTGCACAAAGTCCTACCACTGAGACCTTAAATTAGTACAGCCACTGTGGAAATCAGTGTTATAGTTGTTAAGTGTCCCAGGGCACGGGGCGGAAGGGTCTTCCAAGGGAAGAGAAGGGGAGGCAGAATAGGAGAAGGCAAATGGAGAAGGTTTGGGGAGGGTGTGGTAAAGGGGGCTGTGGGAAGAAGAACTAAAATGACTTTTAATTAATGAACACTTTCCAACCACGCTTAGGGCTCTGACTCAAGAAAATGCAGATACAATTGCTGATGCTCTTTGGCTTTATTGTTTTAAGGTTTTGTAACCTTTTCTTGATTAAATTTTTTATATTTATTTTTATTTTATGCATATGGTTGTCATACACACACATATACACACACACATCCACAATGTGCATGTAGTGCCTGCAGATACCAGAAAAGGACATAAGATCCTTGGGTACTGGAGTTACAGATATTTGTCAGTCACTAAGTAGGTTCTGGGAATTGAACTCATGACTTCTGGAAGAGTAGGCAGTGCTCTAAATTGCTGAGTCATTCCAATAGCTTTACTTTATTATTATTATTGGTATAATGCCATCATTTCATGTATTCATGTGTATTATGTGAGTGAGGTGGTGGGGTGCTCGTGCATGGTTTGTGTTTTGAAGCCAGAGGACAGCATTGTGGACTTAGTTCTCTCATCTCTGTGGGTTGCAGAACTTGAGCTCAAATCTCAGACGAGTGCTTCATCTATTGAATCATCTTGACAGCCTCTTTGCATTATTTACAGTAATAAAAAGTGAAAGGTATGCCTCTGGTAGACACGGATAAATAAACACATTTGTAACTTTAATATTCTGTGAAAAATATTCAATGTGTCAAAGTGAGTGGTTCTTTAAAGTTTTCTTTTTCACAGGCATAAAACAGTGATAACATTTTGATGGATGTTATAGTAACTAATTTTTCAGAAGTCAAATATTTGGCACTGAGTACTTCTTGACCTTGGCAAACTAGTGTTAATTTCACTAACATTTATTTGGAAAATGATGCATAACTTGTCTAAGAAAGTAATTCATAAAATTAGGAAAAGTGGAAACTGTTTTATGAGGTTTCTGGCCCGGAATTTCCCGCCTAGCCTCGTGGCCTGGACCCGCAGACCCACAGTCCCATAGTCCCACCAAAACACACAGACATTTATATTAATTGTATGATGATTGACCTGGGGCCCAGGCATATAACTTGTTAACTCTTTACCCTTAATCTAACCCATGATTCTTATCCTGTTTAGCCATGCGGCTCGGTACCTTTTCTCAGAGCAGCATAGTCATCTTCTGCATCTTCTGGCTTCTCTGTGGCGTCTCTGCTCTGTTCTTCTTTTTCCTAGAGTTTTTCCAGTCTGGTAGCTCCACCTATACTTCCTGTCTAACTTCAGCCAATCAGCATTTTTATTAAACTAGTAGGCAGGACAATTATTTACAATGTAACATAATCTCCCTATCCTAAACTTTAGTGCATACTGTAGGGAGGAAATCCATAGATTTGAACAGTTGTGTCTTTCATAGAAGACATAAAATAAGTTTGAGGAAAAAGCATTAACTATGGCAGATTATAAGTATCTTACGACATTTAAATGATTCAGTTAAATACTGAGATTTTGAGTTGTTTTCATTTTCACGTTTTAGAATACCTGTTCTTTTATGCAGCATTAAGCTGTGATTTTTCACTTAATAGGATTTATATTATTAAGCATTTTTTGTTGTCCCTTCTTTAAAATGTTTACCTACCATAAAACACTGAGAGCCAAGCTAAGCAAAGGATGTGCAACAACTATTAATTATATATAATTATAAGTTTAGTTTTTTACAGCAACGTTCGTAGAAATGTCACATCAATTCAAATTATATGCTAGTGTTTTGTATTTTTACATTTTATTTCTAATATCTGAAAATGTACTTTGTTATAGTAATTTTGGACAACATTTATAACAAGGCTATAATAAAGTAAATTAAAGTATAAACAAAAGCAAGTCCTTCAATTCATTTCCTGAAACTTAACAAATAAGTTAAAGCCATTATTTTGTTTAGACCTCTGCTACATGCGTAGCATGACATGCGTGCCATCTTGAATTCTTAACACACAGATCATGGTGGCAAAGGGGGAGGAGGTAAGGAGGAAAATACTGGCTTAAAATAGCTGTCAATTCTTCTATAGAAAGAGCAAAGTCACTTTGAGGAACTGGGAGATTTTCCCTTTACCATTTGGAAACTCACGGCTTAGCTTGTGTCTTCCTCATATCTACAGCTCTCAGATCAGAGCTGACGATACTTGTCTTGTGAACACACTTGTGTGATTACAGCTTTGTCAGGTGAAGTTACTGTTTCTGTTAGCGCTCTCCTCCAGTGCTGTGGATGTCATGTTTGTTGCAGACCTGGTCCCCAGTTCTTTCTTCTTGACTGGGATTAGATACTCCGCTGTTTTCTGGTACAAATGGCAGAACTTTCCTTCTGCATTCAGTTTCAACAGCTCAGCCTTTTTTTTTTTTGGCTTCGTCTGTATCCTTCAGTTTCCCAAGCAGGGGCAGAGAAAAGCTGTACCAACTTAGCCCCAGTGCCAGGCCTTCCCTTATTCCTGTGGTGTCACCCTAGCTTCCCCTGGCTCCTGGTCTCTGCACTCTAACAACCTTCCTCTGTACTGCTCCTTTTAATTTTTGTTTCTGGCCTTGGCCTTTCCCCAGAACTGACGTTGTTGACTATGACCTTTGTGAAGTTGTGTTCCTCATGTTACCTATGCGGTTCTTCATAACCTGCTGGCCAATCTGCTCCTGCTGCTATGCTCTGTGTGCCCCGCATAGATCTGTCCTCATGCCCATAGGCTTCACTGTTGCCCTCATCATGATTATCAACACTATGGCTCACATGGGCAGAACTTCCCAGATGCACCACTGTAACACTCATGTCAGTTTAAGGATCTGGGGTCTCTGGATGGTTTCATTTCTGTGAGCACATTTTCTAGTTGCTGTGGATGGTAGCCCAGCCACTTTGCTAGCAATTTAACTGACAGTCTGAATGTCTCCTGTAAGTCAATTCACTGTGATCCTTTATGAAGTTGTGTACTGACTTAGATCACCTCTGCAGCACAGGCTCACCCCGTCTTCTTTTTCTGGCCTTCTGTCTGTCTGACTCTTCTTGTCTATTCCTCAGTGTCCTTACTGTTTCCTGTCCTGACAGTTCTAAATACCACTGTACTCAGCCGCTCCTCTGCTTTGACTTTGGCTTCAGCTCGTGGACCTGCCTCTCTTCCCTCACGTTACTTCCTACTGCTCCCTATTGACCTCTGCTTGACTGTGTGTCCTTTAAGCTCTAGTTTTGAAGCTCTCTTAATTGGGATTGCCTGTGTCTCCCATACTACTTATCTTTGTGGGACAGAAAAGCCTCTCTGATGATTTTAGTAGACTTTCTTTTCATGTCATATGTGGGAGAATAACTAGCCCTGGCCATAACAATCACCTTTGTTGAAGCCTTCCCATTTTTTACTGTTCAAATAAATCGTGGTCCTAATTTTAACTGTACTTCAGGTTTCTTGAGTGTAAGAATATCTTATCTCCTCCTCCATCTGTGAAGGCACTAGACCTAATTTCCATAGGTACTGAGTAGTTATTTATTTTATGCTTTCACAGTTTGAACATTTATCATATTGTGAAAATATGAGATATAAGGTTTCAAACTGTAATTTTCCATATTCAACAAAGCACCAAACATCTCCACTGCTAGTGTGTACCAAGGCCTGACATTCTTGGAATTAAGACAGAGAACGGTTTCTAAAAGAAAGGTCTGTTATTCAAGGATATACCACTTGTTTCAGTGGACAGAAAGTCCAGCTGGTTCTCCTAAGATAACCTTCTAACACTTACTACCTCAAATCATTTCATGCCATAATGTAGGGGAGTCTTTGAACATTCATGCTAGAAGGGCCTTAGGGAAAGTCCTTAAAGAATGTTCTCCATTTACAGTTGACACACGCCAAGAGTTAGGGCTGGTTATACAACCAACAAATGCAGAGGTGGTGACTGCATCCTGGGGTCTTTTCTCGCATATACAGCCCTTTTCAATGACCTCTTCTTCATAGCTCATGCATTAAGTAAGAAACATTGCCTCAGTTCCTCATGTTTGAGCCTTTTGCTACCACCATGCTTCTCCAGTGTTACTAACCCAGAGGCAGCTGTTTCTAATAACCTGAGTTACAAGAGGAGAAAATGAAAGGAATAAGTATATACGTTATTTTCAAAATCCTTTTTCTGTTCTGCGACATTATCTGCTACTGCTCAGTGAGTCACAGACAACTTGGACACTTGAAATGTTACCAAACACCTGGAGGTGGGGTGAAGGGAGGCTAGGGAACAGAGCTGTTTGTTTTTTATAAAGAAAATAAATAAAACAATATTTCTGAAAATTTCTATCTCCGTTTAACCTTGGCTTAGTTAGTTCTTCTTATGTGATGATTTTTCAGATGGAAATAATGCCCTATTAACAGGTATTAATCTCTCATTTGCTTTTGTTCGAGATGAACAATTATATAATTGGTTTTAAATATTCTGATGTATTAAAGAAGAAATGTGAGATGAATAATTCTAAGAATAAAAATGACTTCTTGTATTTTATGTAAATACTAATGCAATAATCTGCAGTTAGTGAGCTTTTGCTTCAAATCGTGTTTTTTCATATCAGAAATGTATTTTATCTTTGAAGTTTTTTGGACTAAGAATGGTAAATATAGACAGGTTGGGGTGGCACATGGCTTTAATCCCAGCACTCAGGAGTCAGAGGCAGGCCAGCCTGGTCTACATAGTGAGTTCCAGGACAGTCGAAGCTATACAGTGAGACCTTGCCTTGAAAAATCAAACCCAAAACCAAACCAAACAACAACAACAAAAAAACCCCCCAACAGATTAAGAACGTTGTGGGAATTCCCTCTTATCTCATCTCTCTTACTTAGATATATTCATTAGTTTTTGCTACATTCTAGCTGTAAAGAATGGGCTTCCTTTATGGTTTGCTTTATAATGATTCAGCCAATTTCTAATCCACACCCCTTAGGGTTTACAAATGACTGAGTTGCAGTCTATAATTTGTGGCCATAGTTCAAGGACAGCTAAGTAGACTGGTAAAGTAAAGTGGGTGATTGTAGGTCAAGAGTCTTTAGAATAATGCTTCAGACAACTGTGTAGCCAGATGTTCACTGCAGGTCTTGTACAGAGCTATGATGGCCTGATTAAACTCTGAGAACTTGGATAGGGGCAGAAAAATTCCACTAGGAAGGCTCTTTCTGCACTGTCTAGAAAAGTGTCTTCAAACATTCCTGGGACATCATTAGAGTAGATTCTTGTTCTTAAAGTCATGTTGAAAATCACTCTAATGCTGACTGTACCCAGTGCTTTTGTTTTATTTCACAACCACATTTCAAATGTGATTTTGTGCCTCAGTATGGGTCAGCAATGGCAGTTTTCTGAATATGATGAAGACACTTAGTCAGAATATGGAAACTGTTTATTTTTAGCAATTTAGATAAATTGTTCTGTAAGATTATTCTCTTGTTTTGCCAGAGTCATCTTATTATCTTTGGTTCTTTTAGTAAAGATGAGGGGAAAAGATATGCATATTAATTTTAAAATTTTGATCTATTTAAGGAAGAAATAAGATTCCAGTGATTCTAAGAATAAGAACAACTTGCCTCTAGGTGTTTCCCCATATCATCTTTTCTATGTCAATAATGATTCTGCTTAGTAGGCTTGTAACTGCTTATAAAGCTCTGCAATTTAGGGGGAAGTAGGGTTTTATTAAATAATGAGTCACTTCCTTCAGCCTTGGCTGTAAGATTTACAGCACAAGCAGGAGTGTTAAGGCCTTTGTTTTCTATGTGAATGTTCTCAGTTTACTTTTCAAGTGATGTGCTTCTGATCCTTGAGTGATGTGTGAGGGAGTCTAGCAGCCTGTCTGTCCTGGCAGGAGTGTGTGTGGGACCCCTCTCCTCCCTCTCAATGCCAAGGCCAGTATGAGTCTGCTCACTGATCTTAGGATCTGTAGTATCTGACACAGATAGATGTTTACAAAGTAAGTAAGAAATATCTAAGTACAAAACTATGTCAGCCATATAAAATTTGTCATTTTTACAACTTTATTGAATTGCTGAAAAATGTGACACTGTTAACAAGAGCCACAGGTGGCTGTGGCAGCCTAAAGATCTTTTTTTAGAATTGAACAAAATGTAAAAACAAACAAACAAACAAACAAATCTGACATAAAACTCAAGGCATGTCAGTGGTTTCAAAAATTATACTAAGAAGACAAAATGCTGCCTCCAGATAGAAGTAATCGAACTATAAACTAAAAAATACCCTTTATAAAGTAATAATATATATGATAATATATATCCATATACATTTCATTTATTTTTCCCAAAGTTTAAATGCACAAACATTACCTATTATGACAATTTTAAAAAGTACAATTTATCTTCATGAAAAGGACAGTGTTTATTCATATTGAAAGTAAAACAAATTGGTAACTTAAAAAAAGTAACAAACTATTTTTGTTTGTAGCCAAATAAATGGTCCTGTCAGCTGTGTGTCTCGTAAGGACTTTTGATGATAAGAGCTGAAATAAGTAGCTGGACACTGGTAATTGGATACCAGTCATACAAATGTGAATTTTTCATGGGATTCGCTGAAAGTACTACTAGGCTGAATAAAGACAATTTTAGTTAAATGAAAATATTTCATTGTAGTTTAGGGATAAAATGTTACTACTCCTGACAGAGGGTGTTCTTTCTTGCATAGAATAGTTTATTGACTTTAGGCCCCGTTAGTAGATAGGGGTCATTTCTATAACTTACCTGATTGCTTTATTTAGTTTTTAGTCCCCTTTAAGCGATGTATCATAGGATACCTTAAGCTTCTTACATAGAATCAAGCAAAAGCTGTCATTTGAGTAGCTTTTGGTGGTTCTTTTTGGTCTTTTATTATGACCTAAGACTGATTTTTTTATATATAAAAATTTTAAGTATCTTTCTCTGTTGGCCTGTTTCTGTCTCTCTCACCCCCCCCCCTTTCTCTCTCTCTGGTTGATCTTGGTTTCCCTGTGTTTGGTATGGCTTTTGGGTAATTTTAGGTATTAGATTTTTTTTTTTAAACTGAGTTTTTTACATTTGTATTTGAAAATAATTTTTAAAATCATTTGTGACTTCCAAGGTATAAGACTCAGAAAACTGGTATTTCTTTTTGAAAACTACAGCTTGGCCTCACTTACCTTTATAAACCATTCTTTCCAGCTAGTTACTTTGAAGGCCACTGACCATTTGCTTTAGGCAAAGTATCACCCTAGAACTATCAGAAAGATTTAGGATTCTGTTAGAGCAGCCTTGAGAGGCCTGCCATCCTGACCTGCAGTACTAACCCCTGTGCTTTTTGATCCGGGAAAGGAACTCAGTTCATATTGAGAAAGGTGAGATGTGCTACAAATATAAACAATGATGGATATCAACGGGTTAATATAAAACAAGTACATTATTTTAACTATCTTTATGTTGATTACATGTTGAAATGATGACGACTTAGATATTTGGGGATAGATACATTACTAAAGTTTATTTCACTTTTTTTTTAATTAAAAAACTTTATCCAAGTATATATTTCACTTTATAATAAAAAAAATAGCATTTTTGGGGTACAACTGATCTGTAGAATATCCTTAAATCTTGTATTATCATCTGTAGAAGAAAGGATCCCTATCCAAAAGTTAATTCAAGCTTAAACAATAGCGACCAAAGTATATAAAAATAGGAAATCAAGGTATAAGAGTTATAAGCCCATTAGTGTGTAAAAATCATGAGTAAGTTGCATAGTTCTTTTCTTTTACAGTATAATAAAATGAGTTGTGGTTCTGGGACTAAGGGTTCTAGGTGCTAGAGACAGACTAAGGAAAGAAGAGAGCTGTGGTAGCAGGGGTAGGGTGGGGAGTGTTGCTGTGGCCTAACAGGTTCCCTCGGTGGAGGGGGTAAGGAGACTTGGCGTGAACAACATAGGTTCCAGGAGTCAGTTGAAAAGCAAAGGACTAACTCATTTACTCAGCAATGGGGAGAGACTTATATACCCTCCTCCTAGCACAAGGCTGTGCCCTGATCTGGTGATATTATGCAGCTGCCCTCATTGGCTGACACATTCAGGACCTCTGATAGTGGCTATTGCTAGGCCCTCAGGCAGACTCCATGTTGGCTCATAAAAAAAAGTACATATGAGCCTGAACTACTACAGGGAAGCATTCCTGTGTGGTGATGAGACTCACTATATTGGAGACGATACATGCTGAGGAGCTAGCTCTGAGCAAGTTTTGGCAAGATGCATCAAAGAAGAAGACGAGGAAGAGGAGGATTAGTTGTAGACCATGTTGAGTACACTTACCATACATGCAGATCATCAAGATTTTAGTGAAGTTTTTTTGTGTTGTTTTGTTAGACACTAATCAGCAGTCCAAGGCAACAGTACTGTTAGACTTTAGTCTGTGTTCAGGGCTAGTTACACAGTGACAGTGAAGCAGCAGCCATTTTTCACTAAGGTGCTCTGTAGTGATATAGAGAGTTTCCTCAGCATAGCTTCTGCTTCAGCAAGGGATGTTGGGGACTATTGGCCACTGAGCTTCTTTCTTATGGTAAAAGAACAAAGTATTAGTAAATAAAACATGAAGCTTTTACTAGTCACTGTTGTAGAAAGAGGTTTCTGGCCTGGACTTTTGGGCCTAGCCTCAAGGTTTAGACCCGCAGACCCACAGAGACACACAGATGCTTACATTAATTTTAGGCTGATCGGCCTAAGGCCCAGGCATATTACTTGCTAATTCTGTACCCTTCATCTAACCCATGACTCTTATCCTGTTCAGCCATGTGGCTTGGTCCCTTTTCTTAGAGCAGCATAGTTGTCCTCTGCTTTTTCTGGCATTTCTCTGGCATTCCTCTCTGTTCTGCCTGTTCCAAGGGTTTTCTTAGTCTGTTAGCCCCGCTCACACTTCCTGTCTGCCTTTGGCCAATCAGCGCTTTTTATTAAACTCATAGGCGGGGACAGTTATTTACAATGGAACAACATAATCCCCCTACATGTCCCCTTTTTTCTTTTTAAAACAAAAAGAACTCCAAATCTAATATTCTTCCCCCCCTTATCTATAACAACTTATAAACAACACTGTAAATAAACACGAACATCCATAATCCATGTTTTGGGAATGTGGGCATCGTTCTCTAGGCTACTTCCTGCTAAATGGGGGCATTGGCAGTCTCATGGGGAGCCAAAGAAAAATGTAGGATTATGCACAAGTCTTTAGTGGAGTAGTCTGTAAGGCTGGGTCATCTCAGCCAGTATCCTTGAAATTGTTCTGGATACAGAGCTCAGGAAACTTCAGCAGAGGTGCTCTGAAATGCTGAATCATCTGGGCCATCCATTTCTATTAGAGATTTTTCAGGGGGTCTTCCTCTATCAAAATGTATGTTCATTATCCAGGAATAAATCCACAGCCTCTCATTTTCTGTGGAAATAAAAAGAAAACCTCTTCTCCAAAGTAGTGTATCTTTCGATTTCACTTTTAAAGTCAACTCATTTATAAAATATATAGGTTCAATTACTCCAACAGCACTTATAATCAACTGTCTTTTAGCAGCTTTTACTATTTTCAGTCAAGAAGCTTAAAGACTAATATACAGTATCCAGACATTCTTTGTATTTTCCATCTTTACGTGACCTAATTTTTATTTATTTATTTTACTCTATTTCTTTTTTAAGGGCTTTATCTACCTTTTTTTTTCTTTCTCTATGCCTGTGTATATGTATTTTCAACACATTCTAAAGCATTTAGACTTTTTTTTTAAAAAAAAAACTTGTCTTTACTGTATATTTATTTCTTAACTTTTCCTGTCTCTGACCACACCTTTGCTTAGCTAGGGTGATTGACTCTACGCAGATTCTTCTATTTCTTTCTGTCTAATTTCATAGAATTTAGATTTTTAGCCCAGGTACTCTGGGGAATTTTAGGGCCCATATAATTACCAAGTAAAAGCTTTGCCATCTGCTGCTCATTAACTCCATTTAAGTATTTGGCAGCAGGGCATCTTAAAAAACTCACAAGTGTTTTGCCTCTAAGGCTGAATCAGGAAGTTTCTCTTAAAAAAGCCAAGCCTCTGCTTGCCTCCAGTAAACAGCTGATCCAAGAAAACAGAGACACTAAAAAGCCATCTTTGATTCTGCTCTCTTTTTGTCCTTATGAACAGAAACCTTAAATAAATATTTACAACTTTTTACATATATTGAGGGTCCTGTGAGACTTCAGGAACCAGCCATTTTATACCTTAAGCTGCACTCCAAAAGCCTGCCATTTTGTAGCCCAAGCCCTCACGCCTCACCAGGGCATCTCTGTACCCCGGCTCATGTGAGAGACACAATTCAGAAGCTGCTTTGGGCTTTATACCATTTTTTTAAGCTTTGTATGGCTTTATGTGGGTAAATTTTACCCATGTTGAGCTGCCATTTATAGTAGGAGGTTTCTGGCCTGGACTTTCAGGCCTAACCTCAAGGTTTAGACCCGCAGACCCACAGAGACATACAGATGCTTACAATAGTTTTATCCTGTTCAGCCATGTGGCTCGGTACCTTTTCTTAGAGCAGCATAGTTGTCCTCTGCTTCTTTTGGCTTTTCTTTGGCATTCTGCTCTGTTCTGCCTGTTCCCAGGGTTTTCTTAGTCTGTTAGCCCCGCCCACACTTCCTGTCTGCCTTTGGCCAATCAGTGCTTTTTATCAAACTCATAGGCGGGGACAATTATTTACAATGGAACAACATAATCCCCCTACACATTGTGTTGTTAATGCTCATTAGATTAGCTTAGATGCTGATTTCAAGTGCCCTACCTTCTTTTTTACGCTATAGCTAATTCTGGTAGATGAGTGTTGAGAACTTGGACATCTGTGTTGGCTAGTTTTCTATCAGCTTGATGAACTCTAGAATCATCTGGGAAGTTGGAACCTCCATTGAGAAAATGCCTTCATCCGATTAGCCTGTAGGCAATGGGGAGGGGAAGGCATTTCCCTGATGAATTATTGTTTTGAGTTGGAGGCCTCAAACAGTGCCATCCATGGGCAGCTTGTCCTGGATTGTATAAGAAAACAGGCGAGTAGTCCAGTAAGTAGCACTTCTTCATGATCTTTGCTTCAGTCCCTGCTTCCAGGATCCTGGGCCCACTTCCCTCCATGATGAACTATGGGCTGACATCAAGCCTCTTCTCCCCACGTAGCTTCTGGTCATGGCCTTCATCACAGCATTAGAAAGGCAATGAGGACACAGACTTAGTGAGACCAGCCTCTGTTGTGTCCCCTTCTGTTCTGCCTCCCTAAACTCTGTGAAACTGGTAGTTGATGCTTTGAGAAGGGTTCCCCTGAGACCACACAGCCAGTAGATAGGGATGTGGCAGAACTGAAGTCAGAGTGGCAGTGTGGGTGGAGACAGGTGACCAGCTTCAGGATCTGACTTTGCACCTGGACACTAGGTTTGAGCACTTCGTCATTCCAGAGACTCAACTAGAAAAATAGCGTAGAAACACAGAGGCTATCATCAAGGTGTACAGCAGAGGAATTGCCGAGAGCTGCTGGGGCCTGGGAACTGCAGAAAATTGCCCCATCCCATGATGGCTGTGAAGAGATCAGGGGCCATAGGAACCCAGAGAGGGTGTACTCTCTACTGGTGACCCTCTCCCACCACTTCACTTTGCCCTTCTTCATGCCCAGCCAGCATCTGTTGTCAGAGCCACATGTTATCACCCAGAGGTGATTGGCAGGCATGGATTTGAAGAAGACTGCCCCCCCCTGGGGGGAGCACTTATCAACTACATGGAGCTGAGCAAGATCAAGAGTGAACATAACTGCCAGGGTCAGTTATCTAACCTCTGAAATGTAACCGTAACCATCTCTGAGAGCATCCCACACCATTCTGTGTGTGGCTTAGAGAGCCTACATTTGAGTTATATCCCGCTCTTACTATGAGCAATTATAGATTTTTCTTGATCATAATTTTACTCTTTACACTTCATTTTCTCAGGAATTTTCTTCTTTCTTAATTTATAAAGTAAAATTAATTCATAAGGAATACTTATTACATTTTATAGATCAAAAAAACCTTCTAATTTTTTTAAGCCATAGTGGGCTGTAAGAGCTGATACAATACAGAAGACTGATTTTTCTCATACTCTTCATCCTAGCTTATTCTAAAGTTATAATCTTATTAAATTAAAAACTGTTTTACTGCAGTGCTTTCAAAAAGAAAAACTAAATTAGTTTAAAAAATTTATAATTGGAGCAAAACATGATTCAGCTAAAACTCCAGCTTTCTCCAGAGACAAAATGTGATTTCTGTTTTGCCATTATAGATTCCAGTAAACCTGAGTGAATTTCACATCATATTTCGGTTGGGAGAGGGGAGAAAAATGCATGAAAATAGATTAAAAGAAAAACTTTTTGCTAATTTAATTTTTGATGCATGTCTTGAATGTCATAAGCCTCGGATTAACCTTGCAAGGGTTTCTGGAAAGTTAGATGTTGGGGTGATAGCAAGATGTAGGAGAGTCCTAAGTTGTTAGTGGTTCTGTGGTAAAGACATCCTTTGCATGTAACACATTTGTATTTGGCTTAAAATAGAAGTATAGTATGCTTTCTGAGAAGTAGGGTAGCAGTGAACATGGTTATACCAGAAGCACCAACTTGTAGTCTATTACAAAATCATTTGGTCTAGCCCATTTACCAGTTTCTTCAGCCCCTGTGGCACCTCACTTCCTTGTTTTATATCCATAAACTCACACACAATCTTCAACATCTGCCTTCTAACAACTGGACCCTTTATGAAGGAGTGTTACTACTGCCTGTCCTTCATAATGCTCATATGTGCCTTGGTTATCACATCAGCAAATAATAGCTCTCTTCTATGTTGCTGAGGCCCACTTGTGGGCCATGAATGAAAAATTTCCAGAAATATCTAGGAAAACCATCCTGTACCAGCCCTTGCAGCTCATTATGGCCTGACAAAATTATCATAGCTGAGAAAGAAGAATCTTAGGTACACCCAAAGGTGAGCAGTTCCCTGAGGCCGTTGCTGACAGGGCGCGTACTCACCGGAGTTCTATAGAGCAGGACTCTATAGCCAAGAAGGTAGTGTCACTTTGTGCTCTCACAAATTCTGTGCCAGTCAAAGTTCAGCTAGCAGCTGGTTTTATCTCCATTCTAGTCAGGTGAATAGAATGTAGTGAAGGATCCATATCCACAAAGAGCCAGAGAAAGGATGAACTGTAGCAATCTTGGGTTTCAAGCACAAAGCTGTCCCAAATGGCCACTTTATGATGGTCTACAGCTTGTCCACTTGGTTATAGGCACCAAGACTAACCTCTACCTGGTGAGCAGCTGTAGAAGAATTCCATGTCTAGAAAGGACAAGCTGGACCAGGAACTGCCTTCAAGAGATGTCCAGCCAGACTGGCACTTTGAGCCTACCTGCTTACAAGGCAGAGGATGGACCTGTGGAGGGTCCTGACTTTCCAGTGTCTTGTACTGCAGAATTATCATATGTTTTGGTCCTTCCCTTTTTGGCATATTTATTAATATCTACTTTTTACTAATGAGATGCCACCTTTGTGTGTTACTATCTAAAAGTATCTATCCACTATCCACAATTATATATTCACTATATGACAGAGACTTTATGTGTTTCCTGCACCTCTGGGAGCCTTCTGCCTCACACTATTTCTTTCCCTGTATGCTTTTTCTTAGGAAACCCTGCCTTTAGCTGTCTAGTATGGAGGTATGTGACTGGTAGAAAGGTCAGCTTCTAACCTCACATTACAATACTACTTAGAAACGGGTGTTAGTCATGGTAGTCTGATTCGGGAATAAGGATGGCATCCTGTTTATTATGAAGGGGTTTTGGTGGTTAATTTGCAAGTAGACTTGGAATTTAGTCCTTTGTTTTCTGGGGTGTTTTAATGAAATAAAATATAGTACAGTTAAATGTGACATTTTAAAATGACACTATAATACTTGTATATAAAATCTAAGCATACTTTGAAAATGCCTGTATTTCATTTTCACATCAACTTCTGGAGTATAATAATACAAAACCTTTCTAGTTCCAACTCTCAGAATTAAAGTTTTTAGGATATATTCTGCAGGGGTTGCCCAAGCTACTTGGTTTTGTAGTTGTTACAAAATGATAGACTATATTTCTTACGTTATTTAAAGCACAGAACATGTTTAGGAAGCTGTATTTAGAAGGAATTGTATGTACCCTGGGAATTAATTGTGCATTTGTTGCCAATAATTTTCTCTCAAAAGCTGGGACTGGCGTTGGGGCTGGAAATAGTGATGGGCTTGATGCACAGGAGTGGTTCAGCTGCGCTAGTCACTGGCAGGCAGCGCACGGCACTTAAAACACGTGAATGATGAGACTTGCTCTTTTAAAACTGCTTTTCATTTTGGTTTGGTGAGCTAATAATCTGGATGAAACTTGAGGCTTTAAAAAGGTATCCTACAGCTCAGAGAAATGGTAGACCTGGATGTTTCACAGTCCAAATTGGCTTTCTCTTCTTTGCAAATGATCCACACCAGTCCCTTGGGTCTTCTGGGGTTCTGCCATGCAGGCATTGACATTTTATTGATTTCTTAGCCTAAGTATAGCTTTTAATTTAACAAAACGTAAGTCTTGCCCTGGTAGAAAATTGAGTGTTTTCATGCTCCATGCCAGGCAGATAGAAAGAAAGTGAAAGTGTAATCTTCACATCAGCAGACACCCTGGGTTTGTTATGTCACTCATAAATAGGAAAACAGAGGTCTTGAATTTAAATAAAATAATTTTTATTTTTTAAGGATTTAAATAAAACATTTGGAGCTATAGTAATTAAATATTTTAGAATAATTATAGCTATTTTAAACCTATTTTTCAAATGCACCAACTCGTCTGTTGTCTCAAATGGTCATGCTTCAAGGTGGAAATCCTTGTGTCTGTCCAGTTGTTCAGGCGAGTTGAAGAACTGCCATTTAAGTATCATTGATCATTGAGTTCAGATTTATGAGCACGGTAAGGCAGGAACAAGACACAAATGGGGCGATGACTCTTAACTCTGCAACGCAAGCTAGGACTTTTCTAGTTATTGACCTTTAAAAACTGGTGTTGAGTTGTGTTCTCACACACACGGAAGTATGGCTTCTCATCAGTTTTATACTCTATTTAGTGCAGGGCATACGTGTGCTGCAGGCTGTGGGAGCCTCCTCAGGGACCTCTAACTTCTCTTGCACGGAGCTTGGCCAGCCACACAGTGTGGTCTCCTTTGTACTGTACACCTTCCTGCTTGCCACCTGCTCTGACTATCCTTATGCGCCTTTCCATTTCCCATAAAGATCTATTTCAAACGTTCCCCTAAGTTACCCAATTGAAGCCAACCTCCAGTGACTGTGTTCCTTTGGGGCTGTGTTTCCCCTCCTGTGCATGGTAATGTTCCCTTTGATTGAATAGATCTCCATAGGCAGAAACCTGTGCCATAATCTCTCATCTAAACAGAGATCTCTCCTTCAAAATACCAATGTACCCTCCCATCTGTCCTTCACAGGTTCTCTGTTCCTCACATCCCTTACCTCTAAACATCCTTACCCTAAAACTCACTTGCTGAGGTCACAAAAGAATTCTCAGCTGCTAGGTTGCAAACAAACCTCAAATAAAGGAGTAAAAAAGCATGATGGGCATAGAATATAAAATGGCAGTGTGACTTCAACTGACCAATATTAAAGTAAAACATGAAGGGATGGAGCAGTCGAATTAAAGGCAGAGAAAATAAAGCTGGATTTCAACAAAAATGTTCCTATGCTTTACTATCTACAGTTTAGATGCAGGACAAAGATTTTAAATATAAAAGGATAGGAAAACAATAATAAGAATACTTTAAATTTTTTCTCTTCTTTTGAGATTATGATATAAGCACCTCACTTCTTGTCTTTTATCTTTCAGACCTTTCTATGTTCCCTCCTTGCTCTTACTGTCATTAATTGTTACGTATATATGTACATACATTCCATTCCCAATACTTTCCACTCAGTGTATAGTGTTATTTGTGTGGTTGTCTCAGAGCTGACCAGTGAACACTGGTCACCACTTGCTGTGCTCCCCTGGAGGACTCTCTCCCACTCTCAGCATCCCTAGTTGCCTGTAGTTCTCTGTGGAAGACAGAGAGAGGCCTTATGGCCTTTCCCTCGTTCACTTTCCTATGTCTGCTGTTGTCCCTGTCTGACCAGCTCATGTTTCAGCTGTCAGCATGCAGATGAGACTTTATGGGTCTAGTTTCTGATGTAATGGGAAACATGTTCTCACGGCAAACTCCCTCTTAGGATGTTTCTGTTCCTTCTTCAGCAACATTCCCTGGACCTTAGGTGCAAGAGTTGTTTTGGAAGGTGTGTTCATTTGTATGTTAATACTGCTAAGACATATGCCTTAAAAGTGGCTAAGCAGAGCTGGAAAGATGCCCCAGTGGTTAAAAACCCTGGCTGTTCTTCCAGAGTACCTACTTGGGAGCTGACACATCATGATAGTAACTACTGTCTCAGGGGATCCAGTGCCCTCTTCTGGCCCCCTCAGGCATACATACGGTTTGAGCACAACACCTCAATGCATAAAGTACATTTTTTAGAAAAGTGGTTAAGGTTATATGTTTTACATGTTTATTGTAATTATTAGAAGATTTCTATTACACTAAACTATAATATTTTTTCCTTTTTTACACATTGTGATTAAAATATATTACTTTCCCCTTGCCTTTCCTCCTCCAGCCCCTCCTAAGTCCCCTCCTTCCAGCTCCTTCCCTATCTCCCTCACTCTCAAATTGGTGGGTTGCTGGAGGTGGTAATGCTCTCCTTTAATTCTCACACTTGAGAATCAGAGACAGGTGGATTTCTGTGAGTTTGAGGCCAGCTGGATCTAAATATTCAGTTACAGGACAGTCAAGACTATAAGAGAGACCCTGTCACACACACACACACACAAAAAAAAAAGAATCAAATTGGTATATACTTTTTATTTGATTACTATTGTTATATAGCGTGTGTGAGTGAGTGAGTGTGTGTGTGTTGTGTGTGCTTGTACACACACATAAACACAGCCTGCTGGGTTTGCTTTTGTTATTGTGTATGGGGTAGCCAATAAGGAGTTCATCCCTGGAAGGGGTCCACTCTTCTTCTCTCAGCAGTCACTAACTGCCTGTACCTTTCTATGTAGGGCTTGGACCCTCTGAGTTTTTTCCCATTCTGAGGCATTATAGTTTAATCTACTTTGGTTTTAGCATTTTAGTTATGGTCTTTGCAAATAAGATATTATTAAACTTAGATTCTGTTTTACTTAATTTACAGCATAATTTTACTCAATATGTATTGGACTAATCTAAGCATAATACTAGGCTCATAGAAGATTCAATATATAATTTTTATTTTTCAAGATTTTTCTCTGTGTAGCCTTGGCTGTTCAGGGACTCACTCTGTAGACCAGGTTGTCTTCATACTCACAGAGATCCATCTTCCTCTGCCTCTAATGATGAGAGTGATGGGATTAAAAGTTTGTACCACCACCCGGCATTTAAATGCTTTCTGCTGTGTTTTAAAATGTAAAGTAAATGTGTGCTTCTGCTAGGGAAGGGCAGGTCAGAGGTTTCCTTCCTGTCTGAGTAAAATTCACTGTAAACCAGAAAGCATTTAGAAGAGATTAGTTCACTCTGAACTGCATATTCCCAGACCTTCAGTGTCAGCTCGATTTCTAGGCTAGAGTAAAATTAGGACATATGGGAATGGAGCCAAAAAACAGCTGATGATCTTGAATATTTTATTGCAGGAAGTAGTTTATATTTAGGGAGAGATGGGCACTCAGGAGTACAAACTACTGAGGAGCATTTATAAAACCTGCCAGCAGGAGCTGGCTGCAGGGTATAGCAGTGGGTCTTTGACAGACAGTGTTGTATTTCTAGCTCTGATTTGCAGATTCTGGGAGCCTGGAGAGCAGGAGGCGGCATGAGCAGTGCTGTAGTGATGGAGGGCCATGGTGGCACACAGAGCTGGTGAGGCTTGGAGTCATTTCTCTGCTCCTAACACCCTTAGTTCCTTACCTGTATTAAGGTGTCGTCCTTGCCCTGGAGCTGTTCTCAAGATTAGAAAGGGACAAAAAGGGACAAGGCCAGTTCAGTGTCAGTGTGTGGATGCTGCTCACTGCTTTGCAGAAATAGCAATTGTTCTAGTAACTTTTCCAACATATTTTTATTGTTGGTAATTCCCCATCATGTACCCATCACACTTCTCAGTCCTCCTAGTTCCGTCCCCACCTGTGTGAACTCCCCAATGAAAAAGAGAAAAAGAAAAATGAAAAATGAAAAAGAAAGCAAACAAAGAACCACAAGTTCAGTCTGTGCTGCTGACACAGTCACTGGAATGTAGGGAGATTATGTTGTTATGTTGTAAATAACTGTCCCACCTACTGGTTTAATAAAAACGCTGATTGGCCAAAGGCAGATAGGAAGTGTGGCTGGGGCTACCAGACTAAGAAAACTCTGGGAACAGGAAGAACAGGGCAGAGTTGCCACAGAGACACAGAAGCAGAGAACCCCTGTGCTGCTCTGAGAAAAGGTACTGAGCCGCATGGCTGAACAGGATAAGACTCATGGGTTGGTCTAAGAGCAAGAGCTAGCAAGTTATCCTGGGCCCCTGGTCAGTCAGCATACAGTTGATACAAGAGTCTGTGTATTTCAGTGGAACTATGGGACTGTGGGCCAGCAGGCTAGGTTGGAAAGTCCAGGCCAGAAACCTCATACAACACTGGAGCATGGCCAAATTCCCATGGCTAGCTGGGCAGTGGTGGTGCCCACTCATAATCCCAGCACTTGGGAGGCCAGTCTCAGTCTACAAAGCCAGTTCCAGGACAGTCAGTGCTATGACACAGAGAAGTCCTGTCCCAAAAAACAAAAAGAGAAAACTGAGTTCTTTCCCCATACCTCACCAGAACCCATCAGTTGTAGAAAACTACATTTCAGCATCTGTATTACAGGTTTTAAGAGTTCGCTTCAGTGGCTTTCTGTCTAGGCTGTTACTTTTGAGGATGGGGAGGGGGTTGTCACAGTTTTCTATATCCCTCTTTCACAACTGGGAGTCTGCAGTCAGTCACTACAAAAGTTGCTTCCTTGCCCTTTACAGATTGGAAACGTGCATTGGATCATGGACTTCCACATGGTTTCTGGTGATGGTACAGACCATAGACATCTACATTGTCCTTGGCATCAGCACATGCATGGACCTCAGCATGGTTTCTGGCAGCAGTACAGACCATGGACATCAACACAGTCCTCTGCTATATAGCATGGGCCACAGACCCATCATAGCCCTCAGCAGAGGCACAGACTATAGATGTCAATATGGTTTCAGATGGTAGCACACAGACATCTTCATGGCCTTCAGTGGTAACATGGGTCACAGACATCAACACACACACACACACACACACACCCCACTCTGCTACAGTAGAATCATGGATCCCAGCATGGCAGTATAGGCCACTCATATCAAAATGGCCTATGGTGACAACCTGGACCACAGATACTTAATATGCCCTCCTGCGGTAGCACAACGTATACTAACTAAGGAAGATACTTAATATTGCCTCTCGTGGTTGCAAGGGCCTTGGATATCCACTTAATCTCCAGTGGGAGCCTAAACCAGACGTCCATGTGTACCTTGGGCTTCAGTATGGCCTAGGGCAGCAGACCACAGATGCCAACATGGCTTCCAAGGGCAGCACAGGTATAGAGGTATTTTTAGGAGATCTGATGCAAAATATGAACCTTTCTTCATTTCAGGCATCCTGTTGTTTCTCAGAACCAGAACAGATCATGTGGCTGAGCAGCATGTTTGGGGCCTAAGTCTGTTCAAGTTCCATGCTGCTGCATACCACCTTGCTAACCTGTTCCCCTGTCCACTCTGTCTACTCAGCCTTCTCTCTCACCTGTCACCACCATCAAATCTCTAGTTACACCTCTCTCTGCCTCTAACTCACCTCTCTATGACTCCATCTTCCCCACCTCTCTATTGCATATTCATTCATCGTAGTGGGCAATGGAAACTGAAATGTGTTACACAGTGTATTTTTTTGCCCAAACAGCTTTACCTGAAAATAGTCATTGCAGTGAGTAGTTGGTCTGCTTCAAGATTTCTGGGTTCTGAAACACCACTAATACTGGACCATTGCTGAGATTTGTCTCAGCTGTTGCCTGAGTCAGGGTGATGTTTCTGCTAGGCAGAAGGTCCAGGGGCAGGTTCTCTGTGAACTCCTAGCTACCACATATCTCCATTCCTCCATGTCTGCCTCCCCTAGGCTTACTTGGCTCCACTAGCTACCCTGTGCTCTCTCTCTCCCAGCAGGGCAAGCAGTACGGGCAGCAGCAGCAGCTCCATGCTGGGGACCATCTGGCAGGTGTGGGATGGGGCCTATTTAGTAAGGACATATTTGTGCTGGAGCTTGAGGCTACCACACTTGAACTTTACCCTGTTCTTGGTGTAGACCACTGAGCACCTCACCAGGCATGATTGTTGAGCTAGTAGGATGCAGGGAGAACCACAGCCCTGTCCTCTCCCATCAGGCAAGCAGCACAGGCTGAAGCACTACAGCTCTATGGTGGGAGCTCGTCCACTGACCTCTTTCTGCCAGAGCTCCAGGCCACCATATATCACCATGTCCTAGGTGGCAGCAGCTCATGGTTCATCAAGCATGACTTTTATGCTTGCAGCCTGCTGGTGAGTTGCCTCATTCTCTGCTGCTCTGTTCTCTCATCTTTCTTTCCAGTTTTTTGAGTCCACTTTTAAAAAGTATCTTTCCAGAAAACACACCATCTCCTCTTTTTTTTTTTTAAGGTTCTGGAGTTATTGCTGGCTCAATAGACTCTTTTTTTTTCTCTGAAAGGAAGGACCTTTAGAACCTCCATAATTTTCTAGCTAGGGCAGTCTAGAATGTAAGACAAGGTTTGCTCCCTTTACTTGTGTTACAATGTGTTTTCTCGGTCCCGGGCGGCAAGAGGCCCAAACTCACAGACCTGCAGCCCCAGACCCCTTAGCTGCCCGCGGCTGTTCAGGCCCCCAGAAATGACTCAGACGCATATATTAACTTTATGCTGTTTGGCCTATGGCTCAGGCACATCGTTAGCTAGCTCTTACATCTTAACTCAACCCATTTCTTTTAATCTGTCGGCCCGTGGCTCACCTGTGTTCCTACATGTTGCTCCTGTGGGCTTCAGGCTTGGTCTGCCTCTGACTCCGCCCTGCTTCTCCTACCTATTCTGATTCCTCCTCCTACTTCTTCTATGGTGCCTGTCATGGCCCAAAACAGCTCCTTTATTTAAAGATTGAGATTCACAGCATACATAAACGCGTTCCCACATCACTTCCCCCTTTCTGTCTAATCAAAAAGGAAGGGTTCAATTTTAACATAGCAAAGTTACATATAACAAAATAGCCATCAAGCAAGAATTACAGTTATAATATCTAGTCTATTTGTATTTAGCAAAATTAAGGAAAATACTCTATCATCTACCTTATCTTTATGAATCTAAAGTTTCATATCCAGTATACCTTTCAAATGACTAAGAAAAACTGTACCTATAACTATCTAATCTTCAATTACATCAAAGACCATAGAAGGATATATTTACCCAAGTAAACTGGAAGTGCAAACAACTTCTAAAATCTAGATTTGACAGAGATGACACCTATCTGCCTGGACAGTCACCCAAAGTTCCTTTATAAAGTTGGGGCATCCATCTTCAGCCTACAGGCCCAGAGTCTCTTTTCATTTCAGTGAAGCAGGAAATCTGCTCTGCCCATTCTGGCACAGTTCATCAGTTGCTTCTACTCGAGTCCTGAAGAATGTCTGACAGTTTTCTCTGCGAAGCAGGAACCTGAATGACCATCTCAGCTTGTTCTGCTAAAGTTCAGAGGTCACTTTCCTAGGGAACCTGCATGTCCAGTTTAAACAGCATACTGTCAAGCAGTCAATATAAGAACAGGTTCTTGTCCAGTGGCTAACCATTGCCACAAATAGACTCCATATGGAGTTTCTTCCATGCCCATTTTTCTCTTGAAGTAAATTAGTGCTGCCAGGAACAAATCTGTCTCACTGTCCAGAAAAGTCTAAGTTTTTAAAATATTTTAAATGCCATATTCTGTAGGTCTTAGAAGTATTTGAAGATTACCTTATTCTCAGGCCTTAAGTGGATATTTGCCCACCCAGGGACGCTATCTGTTACAATGTGGTTTCTTGGTTCAGGGCGGCCAGAGGCCCAGACCCACAGACCTTTAGCCCCAGACCCCTTAGCTGCCCACAGCTGCTCAGGCCCCCAGAAATGACTCAAACACTTATATTAACTTCATGCTGTTTGGCTTATGGCTCAGGCACATTGCTAGCTTGCTCTTACATCTTAAATCAACCCATTTCCATTAATCTGTCTGTCACGTGGCCTGTGGCTCACCTGTGTTCCTTACATGCTGCTCCTTTGGGCTTTGGGCTCTGTCTGTCCTGACTCTGCCCTTCCTTTCCTACCTATGCTGATTTCTCCTCCTACTTCTTCTATGGTGCCTGTCATGGCCCAAAACAGCTCCTTTATTTAAAGATTGAGATTCACAGCATACAGAAAGGCATTCCCACATACTTGAGATAAGACTAACTCACATGTAGTGGGATTAGGCGTTATTGAGGGAAACCTAGAGGCATACTTTTGGGGTCTCAGGACCCTGAATGGGTTGTGTCCAGGCCCCATTGAGAACTCCATTGGACGCTGCCTTTCCTTCTTGTTTGTTCCTACATTCTTGGAGAGAAGATTGTCACTATCACTGCGTGAGACAGTATCACTCTCCAAAAATTGTTTTAACTTTAATTTATATCAATTAAGTGTTTACTATATCCCCTTCATAAATATTAATCTTTTATATAATCATTTGTCAATAAATAACCCTACAGTACTCACATAAAACAATCACAGCACCAAATCAGGCTCTCATTAAGTGTTGAGTTACAGAGCAGAGATGACAAATACTGTATGGTATAGAGAAGTGACAATACCACTGAGAACTGGGCCAGTGTAGACTTGTCAGTGCTTTGAAACTTAAAAGAATAGTTTATGGAGAGCTGAATTTCCCTTTAATAGGATTTACTAATTTGTGTCTTTTCTTCTTTTTTGTTATATTTACACATACAGTAATTTCATATGTATGTTAACCATTGGATTTTAAAAGGACCTCAAAAGGTTTTACCTCTACAAGCTAATTAAATAATTATATGAATTTGTAATATAACTTTGGAGCAGTGCCCTAGTATACTGTTCTGTTACTATGAGGGTGTGAAGGAATACCATAACCAAAGCAATGTATTAAAGAAAGCATTTAACTGGGGGCTTGCTTACTCAGAGGGTGAGTCCATGAGTATCATGGCAGGAGCATGGCAGTAGGCAGGCATGGCACTGGGCCAGTGGCTGGGAGCTCACATCTGACCTGCAAGCATGAGGCAGAGAAAGTGACACTGGGCCTGGCTTGGGTTTGTGAGACCTCAGAGCCAGTCCCCAGAACACACCTCCGTTCCTTCCAAAATAGTCTGATCATCTGCCACCAAGCATTCAAATATACAAGCCATTCTCTTTCAAACCATCATAGGCAGCATTTGTTAAGAATTAATCTTTAAAAACATTGTAGACTTATTAAAATTTCTGGTTGAAAGCATTGCTATGTAGTGGGATTATATTACATTGTAAATAATTGTCCCGCCTACTAGTTTAATAAAAATGCTGATTGGCTGAAGTGTGGGTGTAGCTATCAGTCAGAGAAAACTCTGAGAACAGGAAGAACAGAGCAGAGATGCCAGAGACACAGATGCAAAAGACACCTATGCTGCTCTGAGAAAAGGTAACAAGCCACATGGCTGAACAGGAGTCATGGGTTAGTTTAAGAGTAAAGAGTTAACAAGTTATATGCCTGGCCCTAGGTCAATCAGCATAAAATTAATGTAAGCGTCTTTGTGTCTCTGTGAGTCTGCAGGTTCAAACCTCAAGGCTAGGCCAGAAAGTCTGGGCCAGAAACCTAATACAACAAATGGTGCCCAACATAGGTAAAATATACCCATATAAAGCCATAAAAAACATTAAAAAAAAAAGTCTAGAGCACAGACACGGAGCCAGAAGCCGATTCCTAGTTGTATCTCTCAAGTGGCCCATGGTAAAGAGACTGAGTGGTGTATGGGATTAAATTACAAAATGGTGTGTTTACTCTATGCAGTTTAAGGTGAACAAGGCCAGTTCCTGAGCCTCAATGTAAGCAAAGAGCTGTGTATGGTGGATTTAAGGTTTCTGTTGATAAGGACTAAAAGGGAACAGAGTCAAAGATGGCTTCTTAGTAGCAGCAGCATTTTCTTGGTGAGCTCTGTTTGTTGGAAGCAAGCAGAGGCAGGGCTCTTTTAAGAGAGCCTTGATTCAGCCTTGGAGGCAAAACACTTGTGAGTCTTTTAAGAGGCCCTGTTTCCAACTACTTAAATGGAGTTCATGAGCAGCAGATGGCAGTGCTTTACTTGGTGGATACATGGACCCTAAAGTTCCCCGGAGTGGTAATTTTCAGTCCTACTAGTACCTGGGCCAAAAAGCTAAATTCTAGAAGCTGGGTGGAGCCAGTCAGCCATCCTAGCCAAACCTTTAATCCTTAGCCACACTTTAACAGATTAAAGGTGTGGACAGAAAAAGAAAGAAATAGAGGGAGCTGGGTGGAGTTAGCTACCCTAACGGAGCAAATATGGTCAGAAACAGAATAAGATAAGAAATAAGAGATATACAGTAAAGACAGTTTAAAGAAAAACCAAAACTGTAAATTGTTTGGAGTATGTTTAAAAATATATGTAAGCTTGAGAGAGAAAAGAAAAAGGGTAAAGTCCTTAAAAAAGAAATAAGAGTTAAAAAAAAAAAAAAGGCCAGGTAAAGATGGAAATTACAAAGAGTATCTGGTTACTGTATGTTATTGTCTTGTCTTTAAGTTTTTTGACTAAAAATAAAGTAGTAAAAGCAGCCAAAAGATATTTGATTACAGATGCTGCTGGATTAATCCAACCTATATATTTTGTAAATGAGTTGACTTTAAAATTGAAATCAGAAGATATGCTACTTTGGAGAAGAGGTTTTCTTTTTATTTCCACAGAAAATGAGAGGCTGTGGATTTATTCCTGGTTAAAGAAAATAATGTTTGATCAAGGAAGACCCCCTGAAAAGTTTTCAATGGAAATGGATGGTACAGATGATTCAGCATTTCAGAGCACCTCTGCTGCGGTTTCTTCTGAGCTCTGCATCTGAAACAACTTCAGGGAAACTGGCTGAGATGACCCAGCCTTGGAAACTACTTCACTAAGGACTTGCCCATAATCCTGAATTTTTCTTTGGCTCCTCATGGGATTACCAGTGCCCCCATTCAGCAGGAAGTAGCCTAGAGAATGATGCCCACATTCCCCAAAAATGGAATATGGATGTTTGTATTTGTTTACAGTGTTGGTTACAAGATGTTTTAGATAATGGGGGGGGGAGAAGAATATTAGATTTGGGGTTCTTGTTTTAAAGAGAAAAGGGGAAATGTGGTAATTCTACATTGCTGTTCTTCAGTCATTGTGTTTGATCTGGCTGTGGCATGAACTTTCCTTTTAACAGCTAAGTACTGCTTTGCTATTCCATTTTCCTCCACCCTGATACAATATTCAGGATGTAAAGGAGGAGAAGACTAAATATTCCTACATTATTTTTGAAATAATGTAGATCCAGCATAGTTTAGGAAAGAAATATTAGTGATGGAGACAGTGCTTTTAGAACTAGCCATGTATGGAACTCAGCAGTTACATTATGTGATCATGTTGTGTACTTTATCAGATTAAATGCAGTTTACTAGAAAGTTTTCAGCTGTTATATGATCACATCTTTCAATATCTCTGTGGTATATATGTCCGCAAACTTTGTAATGTGCTGCATATTACATGTGGCATGGTGGCCCACACCTTTAATCCCAGCCCTTAGGAGGCAGAGGCAGCCATATCTCTGAGCTTGAGGCCAGTCTGGTCTAGAGAACATGTTCTAGGACAGCCAGGGCTATACAGAGAAACCCTTTCTCAAAACAGAAAAAACAAACAAAAACAATATAATTATTATCTATGAGAAACACTGACAGTTTCCACATCAAATTGGGGCCAGTTAAGAACCATTATTATAGGTCATAAATGAAAATATCCTAGCCTCAGTTTCCCCCTTGGGATGTAAAGTCTAATTTATAGGAGTCCTGAGCTTTTACTATTAAGTTTTTCATTACTGAAAAAAACCCAATGAACTTTATTTCATTTTATATTAGGCATGTATTAAGTCATGGTTTTGCAAATGTACTTTGAGTAACTGTCTCAGCAGTGTTGAAATGTGCCACTAAAACACTGCTGTTATGAAAATGCTGTTGCATTTAGCTTCTGGTTTTATAATTATAGACCTCACTGTTTTAAGGGAGTGTAACCTGTTACATAGCAAATGCCTTGGATGCTTTAACCTGACCTTGAAAGTGTCATTGCACAGAAATTGGAATTGCTTTCTTTCTCTAGAGTTGAGCACTGTAGGTTAATCTACACGAGAATTATCATGAAGGTGAAGTAAAGGCAATCATCTGAAGAAGTCTGGTTGAAGACTGCTCTGAGTGAGGTCATCAGAATTTTATGATGACTTTTGCTTCACATTTGCATTTTATATGTGGTTATTTATATAGAAATTAAATTGTTGAGAGTAAAGTACTTGTCGACTAGCATAGGCTTAGTAATTAAATTGATGAAATTAACATAAGGCTCTGAGAAATGGTTGACTTATTTGTCCCCTGGTGGGAGATGTGGAAATGCATGCCCACAGCTTGCCTTCAACAGGAACCAGAGGAAGTCATGTACAAACCTCAGTGATCAGACTATTACAGTTACGGATTTACAGTGGTATTTTGTTTTGCTTTTCTCTTATGAAGAACTCATCTCAGCCTAGAATATATTTCAGAGAATGTAATAATGTCAGCTATGCAAAATTCCAGACAGTACTTAAAGCTCCTTTCAAGTGTCAACTAATTTTACCCTAGCAGCCCTATGCAGTAGCTGCTTTACATAACTCAAGAGGGATGGATATTTTTTGAGGCCTCTTTCACTTGTGAGAAAACTGAGGCACAACTAATCATGTAACCCTGGTCCAAGTATTCTGCCCAATTTTGTGAGCAGTTGCTAAAGTCGAGGCTATACATTGTTTATATCTCTAATTTATGGTTTTCTTCAACCTGTTCTTCCTCATTTCTTTTTGATACTATTAAAGTTTCTCTACAACTCTATAAAACATCCTCTGTCTTTGCTCTAATGTTTAATAAGGTTGGCATGCTCTTCTGGGAGTGATAATTCTTCTCTTCACCTGTAAATCATGGTCCTAACCCTCTTGAATGAAGGGGGATAGGTTTATCCTTTAGAAACTACTCAAATGAACTGGGACTCCTCAGAGGCTGGCACCTGCCCAGGGACACCTTTGTCTTTGAAAACATAGCACTTCAGAAGCTACAGTCCTTGAAAAGAAGGGACTGTCTCATTAAACTGCCACACATATTTGTAAGTAGACAACGTGTAGCTCATTATGAAGATCATCTCTAATCTATATGAACTGATTTGTTTGTGCTTTGTCTGTGTGTTTAACTTTATTCTCTTTAGATTTTCAGTTGTGTGGTTCTGATAATCTAGTTATGTGTATTTGATTCTGCTTGCTCTAATTTAACAAATTCCAGGACAGCTGCTCTTCAGATTTCCTTGACCTTGGTCTGTCTTTCACATGAGAGACAACATCTCTTAGATGCTCCGGGGTTATTTGTGTTTTGTTAACTTTTTTTTTTTCTCTTTTCATGTTTTTATTTGAGTAGTTTTACTGACTTATTCTCGAGTTCACTGATTCTTTCCTTCTCTATGTTTAGTTTACTTATTAGTTTATCAAATGAACCATCTCAGATAACTTTTGGGTTTTTGAAATAGCATTTCTTGAGCCATTTCCTACAGCCTGCAGCTGTCCTTGGTGATGCTGCCCAGTACTGTTGGTTGTCACCTTCTCCGGTTGTTCATTCTTACACACTGAATCCTGATTATGGTCTCCTCCTTCTCCAGTTCCTTCCCATCCAGATTTACTCTTTCTGGTGTTGGGTCTGGGGAACCACACTAATAAAGGGGTACAAACCACCGGGGTCTATGAACCAGAAGCAAATTTTACCCCCCCCCCCCCCAAAAAAAAAACCCAAAACAGCACCAGGCAAAAAGAAGCTTACAAGTTAGCTGAGAACACAGTCAGAGTTCTGGCTTCTGATACAGTGGTAGTGAGGGCAGGTTTCAAGTCCCTTTTATAGCAAAAAGTAAGCATCAGGTATGGGACGCATGCTCGGAGTCACATAGATACAACCTCAAAAAGTTAACTTTGGTCCATGGCAGTTGCTATGAAGGGCAAAGGGGTTGTTGTTAAAAGTTAGCCCCTGGCTGTTGACAGAGGAGCTGACTGTAAAGCAGAGAACCATTGTTAAAAGTTAACCTTCAGTTGCTGACAAAGCTGATGACTGTCAGCTCTTATTTCTTTATTATATTCCTATATTTCTATATTTTCATTCCTAGACCCTTCATTGTTTCTCTTAAGGAATGGTAATATAATATAATGTAATATAATAAGATAAAACAAAACTAACATATCAGAATTGGACAAAATAAACAGAAGGAAAAGAGTCCACAAGAGGGCGAAAACATTAGAGACCCACTCATTTGCACACTCCGAAATCCCATTAAAACTCTAAAATAGAAGCAGAGGACCTAGTGTAGACATGTGCAGGCCATGGGCATGTTGCCTCAGTCTCTGAGTTCATATGAGTTTTAATTATGTTGGTTAGAGGACCCTGTTTTCTCCAGGGGGATGGACATCATCCCTCTTTGACTTTTACACATTTTCTGCCTCCTCTTCTGTGGTTTTCCTTGTGCTCTGAAGGGAGATTTGATGGAGACTTCCCTTTTAGGGCTGAGTATTCCAAGGTCTCTCACTCTGTGGGCCAGGTAACTTTATGATGCTAGGAATTAAGGGTCTTGACACATGACCTGGAGTCACCATTTGACTATACCTAGCCTTTGACCAAATTGTCCTGTACTTCATCACTTTATCTGATTGGTTAAATGACCTTTAAACTCTTTGTCCAAGATCCCCTCCTCCTCCCCATCTTAGCAACTACATCACAGTTTTAAAGATGAGTGAAAAAAAAAACCTCCAAGGAAACCTGCTAGTCGCTGTTTGATGGACCTCACTGTCTGTCTCTCTTGTCAGTTGTTTGCTCTTGCTTTGCTTTTAGTTTTTAAAAAGACAGACATTTCTTTAGAATAGTATTTCTCAGCTAATCTAGACTTCCCTGATAAATATACAGATTCTGCTCTTTCTGTTCATGTTACTTCTAATCCAAACAAAACAGCTTCATTCCCAACAAAGCACAAACATGAAGGGCTGATTTGTTTTCATGCTTTGCCCTCTGGCTTTTCTGAAATTGCCCTGCCTGCATACCTACTTCACTACGTAGACCTGCTCACTCTTCTAGGGTATTGTCCTGGAGAGTGATGCCGGAGTAATCACCTGTATGTTATGTAACAGGTTGCTTTGAAAGGTAGGGAAAATGCAGTAGGAAATGGCATGTTACCTGTGTGCCCATGGTGAAGCTCATACACACAGGTTGGCCCTTTTCCAGGAGCAACCACATCAGTGCCCACCACTTGGTTGTGAGCAGGAGAAACGAGGCCACCTGTTGGTTACCTCGTCTCAGGTTGAGAATGAACTCTTGCCCATTATAAAATTGCTACTGCTTAAATATCACAGATAGCCTTCTAGTTTTGGTGACAAATTTCTCCTAACTAAAGTAGGCAGTTTTTCCAGGAAATACATGTTTTCCACTGGACACAATGTGGTTCTTTCTACTTGTAATGCTTGATGTGAGTCCTATGAAAAGTTCTGTTTTTCCCAGAGTTTTGCTGTGGTGCAGGCATTTCCCTAGCCTCTTCCTAATTCATTGCTTTCCCTTAAATCATTTTTGGTACAAAATTGCTGTTTGGTAAATAATAAATCTCTAAAGGAATTTTTAAGCATTTTATGGTTCTTTATAAAGAAATACAAATTTTCCAAGTTGTGAAGGAGGTAAATTCTAGGGAACCATTATCTCCCAGTCCAGGCCTTTTCGTATGCTCTTTCCCTTGTGTTGGTAGGTGCCTGGAGTAACAGAAAGGTATCATTAGACTAAGTGGAGAATATTGTCATTTTCCCCAATCTCAAGTGTTAGCTAATGAGTGCTTATATCTACTAGCTCTGAGAAATAAGTTTTAAGAATATTAAAAATTTTTGAGACATTGCAGGAAGTTAGATTTTTCTTCTGTGGTTTAGGAGGATTAAATGCATGCCAGATACACTCAGTTTTGTAGTTAAAATATAAAATGAAATCTAAAAAGAAAAACCCAACTCACCTGTATGTATGGCACATATAGTTTGAGTTCTTTCCAATATTCGGCTTAACCCAACCTGTATTAAGAAACACAGGATTGAGTCCAACTCTGCTAGTGGCCAGCTCTTTAGCCTAGGCAGTGCTAAATCATGGTTGAGCTAAAAAATGAAGGCCAAGTTGAAATAAGCAGGGAAGAGAAGATCCAGGAGTTACGTGGTGTTAGGGTTGTCTTCTGTCATCCTGGCCTAGGTTTCTTTCTGTTGCTCAGGTACTTCTCTCTCCCCCTTCTTTTGTCTTGGCATCATGTCCACCTGTTTCTTCCAGCTAAGGAATCTGGTCCAGTTAAAGGTATAACTAAAGTTTACACCTGTTTTTCTTATTGGCTGAGCAGCTTAGTGAAACAACTTAAAACAAGAAAGACTGTGTTTAGCGAATAGTTGAAGAGGCACTCGGTCCATGGTGACTTGTCTTCGTGCTATTTTTCCCCTGAGCCTGTTGTAAGGTGGAATAGTATGGTTGGGAGCATGTAGAGAAGCCACTTGTCTCATGAGAGCCAGGAAGCAACAGAGAGGGGCAAGGAGAATATACACCCTTCAAAGGCACAGTTTCTCCCCCCCCCCTTTATTATTATTATTTTTTTGAAATTTAATTTTTTGATTTTCTGTGTAGTTATGGCTGTTCTGGAATTTGCTTTATAAACTAGGTTGGCCTTGAACTCAAGCATAGTTAATAAATGGACTAATCCTTTCATGGGGTCAAAGCCCTGGTGACCTAGTCACCTCCCCAAGGCACAGCCTCTGAGTGTTGCTACTCTGGGATCAAGCTTCCAACACATAAGCTTTGGGAAGAAGTTACAGTTAAAATCCAAACTGTGTCACAGTTTGCAAACAAACACGTCTTTTCCTTTTGACTCCTTTTGGCTCCTAATGGCTTTGTCTGCTTCTAGGGAAGAAGAAACAATGTTTTCGTTCAGATCTTATTGTGCAGAAGATGGCTTTGTCTAACACAGGTAGAGAGGAGAAGGCTAAAGAGTATCCTTGCTGCCATTACGTACGACATGCTGTGTTTGACATCATGAGTGTGCACCAGTATAGTCAGTGACTGGAAGTCCCCAATCAGAGCCTGGTCTGGTTTGCAGAAAGGCAGTGCTTGTAAACAACAGTACAGTGTTGACGCTACTGCCTGTCCCACATACACTGCTGTGAGAACATATATATGCTTTGTGCATTCTGTTAAGGAACTTTGTTGTTTAGTCTCCTTCTTGATAGTAAAAAACTACGAGTGTGAAATGTGTCTTTTGTAGCAAATTAGAGTTTGTGGCAGTAAATTATTAGCAAGTGTAAAAAGGGGAGAATGGAAGACTGAATAGGCCGAGGAAATACTGTATATTTTTAATGGGTCAGTGGGTAAACGCCTCCATTTGTCTGTGTCTTCGTTTTACCAGTAGCACTTTGAGGTGTGATTTATAGATTATGAAATTTCCTTACTAAATTAGCATGTTTGTCCTTATTAAATAAAAATGTGTCTTTTTTGAGGCAAAGATGCATTTTGTTCTGACAAATAGGAAATTTATACATTTGTTTTATGGCTGACTACAGATTTGATTTCATGCCAACTCACTTAAAAAAATACAGCCTGTACTTTAGGGGTTTGGAATGACTAAGAGACAATAAATCTTACAAACACAGTTACCACAGCTTTTATCTCTTTGTAGTTTATCATTCTGATGATACAGTTAGAAATAATAATCCCTGATGCCTTTATGTTTTACTTTGTATCTCACAGCATAAAATCCTCCATGGTTCATTTTTAAAACTTTGAGGAAAATGATACCCATATGATTTAAAGATTAAGCTTAGTTACCTTCTGCAAATTGCTTTTGGAAGTATAGATAATAAAGAATTAAGAATGCTCTTAAATTTCAGATATAGATAGAATAATAATGGCATTTTAAATATCGAGGTTTTATTTGCATAGATTTTGTGCAGAGCCAGAAAAGCAAAATTGCCTTTGAATGTGTTTACATGGGTACACTTTTTTCTTTTTTTATTAATGAAAGTTATACAGCTCCGCACCCTGTTCATATTCTGTTCCTTATTTATAAATATAATAAGTTGCTAAAAGTGTCTCACAGATATCATACACTTCCTGAGAAGTAATGCTGTCTTTTAAGCTCAGATCACCAAAGATATTTGCAGTCATATCAGCATTTTTTCTCTCAATTAAAGGTATTTGTATAGGAAATATACAAGTGAATGTGTCAGCTCTTAAGTGTTAATATGTTGAATTTTGCAGGGAAGCAGAGGATGCAAACTCCTTTAGAAATATGTGCTCCCTGAAGCTTTACTTGTGCAGCTCTATAACCTATGTTTATATTAGAGGTTCCTGAGCAGCAGCCTGAAGATACATAGCAGTAGGCTTTAATAACTCCAACTCTATAATTTTGGATGTACTTCAGCTGTAATCTATAACTTCTCTCATGCCCAACATGACTAGCAGTAATCTGTGTCTACCTGAAGTTTGCAGGACCATGGCTAGCTTACTGTGATACTGGAAAGAGCCAGGAATTTGTGTCTATCCATTTAACATACACTTAGTGGATTCATGCTTAACCATTTCTAACCTAGTCATGGAATATGGTTTAAAAATACTAGAAACCTACTACTGAACCTAGTGTCTAGAAATGTCTTTCAGGCTTCAGCCTTTGCACCCAGCATGTAGAATATTGCCTGTATATACAGGTCCCTGCCACCATCTCTAGAGATTTGGTTTCTGAAACTTAGAAGTCTTCATCTTAAGGAAGTCACCTAGGTGATTTTAAGGCATGATAGGAATCACTGATGTAGGAGATCTGTATCCACAGGAGCTCAAGTGGTGTAGTTACAAAGTCCTCACACGCAGATGGTTGGTTGGTCTTCTCTGATGCCTTAGAATTCTTGGTATTTTGTGAGTAAAGGGGTCCTTTATTTCTTGAAAGTCCTGTAGCCAGGCCTATAAGCAAGTCTCTCCTCTCTGTGACTGAGATGCCTTGTCAAGCCATGAGTGCAGTTACCCAACAATGGTTTCTTTCTCATTGCCATTAGCCTGAGTCGCTAAGGCCTTGTAAGCTTTAAAAATGCACAGCTGTCATTTATCGTAAGAGCCAGAATAGGAAATCATAATAGACATTTTTCAGGGAATTAAAATTGAACTTCTTGTTTGAACATGGCCCCTGCATTTATGTAATCCTAACACACTTTTCTACCCTCCAGGACGGCACAAAACAGAAGAGAGAGCGGAAGAAAACGGTGTCATTCAGCAGCATGCCGACAGAGAAGAAGATCAGCAGTGCAAGTGACTGCATCAACTCAATGCTTGATGGCTCTGAACTCAAAAAGGTTCGTTCAAACTCCAGGATTTATCATCGGTATTTTTTGCTGGATGCCGACATGCAAAGCTTGAGGTGGGAGCCATCTAAGAAGGATTCTGAGAAAGCCAAGATTGATATCAAATCTATCAAGGAAGTGAGAACGGGGAAAAATACAGATATATTCCGCAGCAATGGCATTTCTGAACAGATATCTGAAGATTGTGCGTTTTCAGTCATATATGGAGAGAATTATGAGTCACTTGATTTGGTTGCCAATTCTGCAGATGTTGCGAACATCTGGGTGACAGGACTTCGATACCTGATTTCTTATGGGAAACATACACTCAATATGTTAGAAAGCAGCCAGGACAGCATGAGGACTTCTTGGGTTTCACAAATGTTTAGTGAAATTGATGTAGATGATCTTGGACATATAACTCTGTGTAATGCTGTGCAATGTATCAGAAACCTCAATCCTGGTTTAAAAACAAGCAAAATTGAGCTTAAGTTCAAAGAATTGCATAAATCAAAGGACAAAGCTGGTACTGAAGTCACAAAAGAAGAATTTATTGAGGTTTTTCATGAACTTTGTACTAGACCTGAAATTTACTTTCTTCTAGTTCAGTTTTCAAGCAATAAAGAATTCCTTGATTCCAAGGACCTTATGATGTTTCTTGAGGCAGAACAGGGTGTAGCACATATAAATGAGGAGATAAGCCTTGAAATTATTCACAAATATGAGCCCTCCAAAGAGGGACAGGAAAAGGGCTGGCTCTCCATAGATGGGTTCACTAATTACCTGATGTCACCTGATTGTTACATATTTGATCCAGAGCATAAGAAGGTTTGTCAGGATATGAAGCAGCCGCTGTCTCATTACTTTATAAACTCCTCTCATAATACATACTTGATAGAGGACCAATTCCGGGGCCCCTCTGACATCACAGGGTATATCCGTGCTCTTAAAATGGGTTGCAGGAGTGTTGAATTAGATGTATGGGATGGGCCAGATAATGAGCCAGTGATTTACACAGGCCACACCATGACCTCTCAGATAGTCTTCCGCAGTGTCATTGATATCATTAACAAGTACGCATTCTTTGCGTCTGAGTACCCTCTCATCCTATGTTTAGAAAATCACTGTTCTATTAAACAGCAGAAAGTGATGGTTCAACACATGAAGAAAATTTTAGGAGACAAGCTGTATACAACATCACCCAACATGGAGGAGTCTTATCTACCTTCCCCAGATGTCCTGAAAGGGAAAATATTGATCAAAGCAAAGAAGCTATCTTCAAACTGCTGTGGTGTAGATGGGGATGTTACTGATGAAGATGAAGGGGCAGAAATGTCTCAGAGGATGGGGAAGGAGATTGTGGAACAGCCCAGCCAGCCACCTGTGAAGCGCTTTCAGCTTTGCAAGGAACTGTCTGAACTGGTCAGCATCTGTAAGTCAGTCCAGTTCAAGGAATTTCAGGTGTCATTTCAGGCGCAGAAGTACTGGGAAGTGTGTTCATTTAATGAAGTGCTTGCTAGCAAATATGCCAATGAAAACCCAGGGGACTTCGTAAATTACAATAAGCGTTTTCTTGCCAGGGTCTTTCCTAGTCCAATGAGAATTGACTCTAGTAACATGAACCCTCAAGATTTTTGGAAATGTGGATGTCAGATTGTAGCCATGAACTTCCAGACTCCGGGACTGATGATGGACTTGAACGTTGGCTGGTTTCGGCAGAATGGAAACTGTGGTTATGTTCTTCGACCAGCCATTATGAGGGAGGAAGTTTCCTTCTTCAGTGCCAACACGAAGGACTCTGTCCCTGGAGTTTCACCTCAGTTGCTTCACATCAAAATTATCAGTGGCCAGAACTTTCCTAAGCCCAAAGGGTCAGGTGCCAAAGGTGATGTAGTAGATCCTTATGTCTATGTGGAAATCCATGGAATTCCTGCTGACTGTGCAGAGCAAAGGACAAAAACCGTGAACCAGAATGGAGATGCTCCCATTTTTGATGAAAGCTTTGAATTTCAAATAAACCTCCCTGAGCTGGCCATGGTGCGCTTTGTAGTGCTGGATGATGACTACATTGGGGATGAGTTTATTGGCCAGTACACGATTCCCTTTGAGTGTTTACAGACAGGCTACCGCCATATCCCTCTGCAGTCCTTGACTGGAGAAGCCCTTGCCCATGCTTCCCTATTTGTTCACGTGGCTATTACTAACCGAAGAGGAGGAGGGAAACCTCACAAGAGGGGCCTTTCTGTGAGGAAAGGGAAGAAGTCCCGGGAATACGCATCTCTGAGAACACTGTGGATTAAAACCGTAGATGAGGTATTCAAGAATGCCCAGCCACCTATACGGGATGCCACAGACCTGAGAGAGAACATGCAGGTGCGTGTTCATGTTTAGATTTCTACTTGCATGTCTATGATTTTTACTATAGTACATTTAATTTAAAATACTTTGTAAATTGCAACTGTTTGTTAGAATATTTATTACTAGTCTCATTTCTTATCATTTAAATGACCAAAACCATAGTTGTTGAAATATTGATCGCATGCTAGAATAAACTGGCTTGTTGCTGACTCACAAGCTGCTTACCCATGTTCTCCTATGACCAATTAACAGCTGTGGTTTTTTTTTTTTAGCACAGTGTACATGTCTAATGTTGTTGAATATTATTGTATCTTAGCTGGAACAAAAATTACTGACCTATCAAAAGGTAGATTGATTAACATAAAAGGTATGTGTTCCAGACTTTTCTTATGGAACTCCAGTGCTTGGAAACATTTAAATTAGTCACTGTTCTCTTGATTTTAGAGAATAGATAATTATTTACATAAAATATTTATGGTGAATGTATTTATGAAAGTCTTAAGATTATAGTTTGTTCTGAAATAACATGTTTCAGAGCAGTCAGTTAGGAGCTGTATACCTGATTAAGGATGGGCCACACATCTAGCTATATATAAACTAATAAGTAATGAAGGACTGAACCCCTAGTGTTTCCCTTACAGAGAATCCATATCAGTGTGTGATATTTGCTCTAGGTGGTAGGTATTATAAGATGTTTGTTTATTTTTAAATGGTTTTTTTTTTAATATGTAAGAGTATTTTGCCTGCATGTATATGTATGCCTTGTGCCCACAGAACCCAGAAGGAGTGTCAGATCTCCTGGAACTGGAGTTACAGACAGTTGTGAGCTGCCACCTGAGTGCTGGGACTCAAACCCAGGTCCTCTGGAAGAGCAGCCAGTGTTCTTAACCACTGAGCATCTTGTTTGTTTGGTTTTAAGCCACTATTGTAAAAATAACATTAGCAGTAAATCCTAACCCAGAAAACACGTTCACTGTATGTTCCTATCTAATTCTGTAGTCACCTCTGGAGTAAAAACAGTTGCTTTCAATAAAAACATTCATTACCTTCCTCTAGAAGTCAGAATAACCCAGACTGGAAGGGTTTCTCCATTGTTGAGGGTGCATGCATTTTTGGCAAACCTTCAGGTCCAAATAAACCACATTATTCCCTGCCTGTGGCTATTGGTGTGCATATGGAGCATACTTCCCTTTGGGACCTGTTAAGGCTCAATCACCGTGCCTTTGGGGCTTGTCTGCACTGAACCCTAACAGAGCCAACTGTGGTGGTGGTAAGTAAGCACCTGCTCTGCATAGTTAGTGGCCTGTGAGAGCATGCTGGGAACCAGTAGATGGTAGCTAGCCCTCAGGAGACTTGTGCTACAGTTAGGAGTGGGTGGTAGAAAGAGGAAGTACAGGCTGAGATGACAGATGCCAGGATGTGTTGTGAAGAAAAGCAAGGAGTTGCCACAGACTGCTTGGGGAGCACACTTTAGATATCACAATTATTTATTTCTATATATACATGACCACAAAATGATTTTGAACAAGACGATGCATAGCTTCATGTTTAAAGTAATATTAATTAAAATGAAATATTTAAATTCAAAATTTATTTCCAGAACATGGATTACTTAGAAGCATAGATCTCTAGATCTGCTTTTTCTGTCCACTTGTGACTCATACTCTAACTAGGAAAAGATACCCTTTATATCTGTATACTTTGTACTTTGTATACACACACACAGACAGATATGGGATTTTTTTTTTTTTTGAATGGCTTGCAGGCTGTTGTTATCTACCAATGGACGGTTGAAGAATCCAGTAATTGTTCAGTCCACCAGACTGGATGTCTCAGCTGGTCTTCATATATACCAGAATCCTAAAGAAGGAGGCGCTAATGCCAGTGAAGGAATGGACTTGCCAATGAGAGTGAGATCAAGCTGACAAAGATAGAAAGCATCCTTCTCCCATGCCTTTTGTATAGATTTCCAGCAGAAGGCATGGCCCAGATTAAAGTTATATCGTCCCACTTCAAAGATCCATATTAGAAGTAGTGGGTCTTCAGCTAGGTGGTGGCAGCACACTCCTATAATCCCCTGCACTCAGGAGGCATAGGAAAATGGATCTCCAGGCCAGCCTGGTCTACAGAGTGAGTTTTGGGACAGTTAAGCCTACATAGAGAAACTTTGTTTCAAAAAAAAAAAAAAAGTGGGTCTTCACACTTCAAATTATTTAATTAAGAAAAAAATTCCTTCACAGGTGTGCTCAGCTATTTGGGTTTAAGTTAATTCCACATGTGGTCAAGTTGACAACCAAGAACAGCCATACAACGACCCCCTAAGGGCCTCTTTTCTATTTTGCAGAATGCAGTGGTATCATTCAAGGAGTTGTGTGGCCTTTCCTCAGTGGCCAACCTCATGCAGTGCATGCTGGCTGTGTCACCTCGATTCCTGGGGCCTGACAACACCCCCCTGGTGGTCTTGAATCTTAGTGAGCCCTACCCCACCATGGAGCTTCAGGCCATCGTGCCTGAGGTTCTGAAGAAGATTGTAACAACATATGACATGGTGAGTCCTGCTTGTCCTCCTCGGGAGAATGGTATTTAGGGTACCACACGAGATGTAAGCAACAGCGTTTGCTGGCCTGTTCTTTCCTGCCTCATGTGTCATGTGCTTGTGCCTAAAGTGTCTCCTCTCACTTTGTTGTCCTTGAAGGTTTTATGTTGAGTCATTGTGTTAGAAAGAAGGGTTCAGAGACCCTTTCCTCAGTCAGATTAAACATGGACTTCCTAAGAGCTGGGTCTGAATCAACTTCTCATCTCATGGATGCTTTGTCTCTTCCATATATGTGGTTAAACAAACCCAAACCCTTTTTTTCCCATTCTGGTCATTGATTTATTTTGTTTCCACTTTTTCTTCAACCCAGTAAAGTCATAGATTTGATGTTTTGAAAGATGAGTTTAAAGTCCCCTCCATCAGGGCAGGTACTCTTCCATATCTTCATTTGTGATCAGCCTAATGTTAAGGGGTTATCTTTAGAACACTAGACTATTACGTTTCTGCCTTTAAGATTTATCTTGCATTTTCTTAATCACATGCTGTTCATTTTTTATAGTCTTATGATTTTTATAACTCTAAGAGAGTTTTTTTCTATTGTGTGTTCACATGTGAGGGGTAGAGGGCGATGCTGGGCACTCCTTCCCAGTAGGTCAGGGTGTCACCTTTTACTATGGAGGACATTCAGGAATGCTGTACCATCACCACCTCCACCGAAAGCTAGCTAAGGCCATGGGGAATAAAAATGACATTCCCTCTGCTACATCTTGCTGTGCTTGAGAAGAAGATATGATGGGCATCCTTCATCCCTTCTAAACACTTTTGACTGTTTTGATCTGAAAGCTGTAATTTAAAGGAGCTGAGGACATTCAAGGGCTGCCATTCCCCACACTGTGATATGAGGAACTCTGCTTTCTTAGGATATTAATAAACATCCCATGGAGGAAAGAGTGCATAGAGAAACTAATCAGAGGTCATTACTATTTTCCTTTTCAGTCATTCCAGGACACCAACCTGTGGGATAGAGCCACCCTCAATCAGGGTAGCTTTTCCTTCCCTTGTTAGACTTCCTCATAGAAAAACCATGGTGATTCCAAACCCTGCCTAGTTGAGAGTGAAGACCAGCCACAACAGTGGTCACACAATATACCAAGTGTGTACCTGTCCTTTCACTTCAGCTTAGGTCCCATGGAAACTTAAGACACACAAGAGACTAAGTGTTTGCTGCTGGATACAAGCTGCAGAGAGCACCATGCACTGCACGGAATGCTTAGTGCTGAAGGGAAGGTTAAACTCACCCAGGAGAGCAGAGGGAATAACCAATTTCAGAACATTTAATAAAAAGTATAATAAACACCATGAAAGCAAGAAAATGATGGGAATGAGTACAGATTGTTCAGTAATAACGCTTATCATTCATGGTTTCAATCCCCCAATTAAAAGACCCACATTAGCAGATTGGACTGGAAAACATCCAGTGAAATAAAAAAAAGTAATTAAGATTTTTTTCCTAAGTAACAAAAGCCTAGAGCCATATGTATTCAATCCACAGATTTCCAGAGAGCCAACCCCAGTATTTATTATGTGAAATAGAAAAGGAAGAAGTATCTCCAAGTTATTTGTTAATTATAAATTTTTTAGATTAAGGAAAACTTTTATTAGCTACACATCTGACAGGAAGTTCTTTGTATATCTAGAGTATACAAAGAATTAAAAAAATCTTAAGCATCAAGTGAATGGTCAACACAATTCAGAAAGATGGAGCTTGGAACTAAACAGGTTCAAGCTATAAGTAGCTGAGTAATACCTTTTAAATTGTTCAACATCTCTAGCCATCAGGGAAATGCAAATTAAAGTTGTTTTGAGATTTTATGGTACCCAGTCAGAATGACTAAGATCCAAAGAATAAATGATGTCAAACGCTTGCGTGGATATAAGGAAAGGAAACACTTATTCATTGCTGAGTTGTGGCTGGTATAATGACCATTGTAAAGCACTACATACTTGAATTATAGAATATGGAGGGATCAGGCTTCAGCTCTAGCTATCTCCTAATGTTAGATGAGAGCTCACCTATCTATAGATTTTGCAAGTGTAACAATGTCTGGTGTGACAAGATATGCTGCTGTTGCAGCAGGTGGCCATGCGTGTTACGTCAGTAACAATCACTTTCTAATTGATTTAGGGCCCACTCCATAATGGAAGCCATATAACACACCATATTTAGGGCCAAGAACCTATGCTAGATTGGGCCCTTGGGGAGAATCTCCTACTATTATGCTAAATGGATGGAGTATTAAACCAACTCCTAATGAGTTATTGCTATACTTGCAAACTAGTACATCTCTTAACACTCAGCTTCTTTTTATAGAGATGGTGAATATCACATAGATTCACAATTTGTCAAGATGCAGAGAATAAGAGAGTATAGAGTACTTAGCCCTGGAGGGGACATCTATAACACACACCCTTCTCTTAAGACTCTTGACATTTCAGAAGAAGAGTTAGATGATTGTAAGAGCTGGAGGCAGTAGATGGCTTCAAACAGCAGTGTTTTCCAGACACAACAGGATAGTTGCAACTTAGAGTAGTTGTGACATCATGCCCAAGATGCTTGCAAGCTCATGATTAACAAACTCCCGACAAAGTGGGGAGGTGGTCATGAAGTGTTACTGCTGAAGAGCTATTGGTAGTCAATAGCTCCTGGGACAGAGAGTTAGTTTTCTTTAACAGTGTGGTCCGGTAAGTAGATGACCACACACCCAAGCACTGATTGGGTTGAGTGTGTTTAAAAAAATATACTGACACAAAATTTAGTGGCGGGGCCCAGGAGGAGTTGGAAGAAGGATGCATATGATCAAAGTGCAATGTATAAATTCTCAAATAATAATAATAATAATAATAATAATAATAATAATAATAATAATAAATATATTAAAATAAGGAAACTATCAAGGCCAAGTCTGTGGAGTCACTGGTGACTGAGGGTCTGTCTGTTTCTGTCTTTTGCTTGTTTTGTTTCCTTTTTTGAAAGAGGAAAAAACATAGAGTGAGTGAGAAGGATTGTGGGGTAGTGCGAGGGTAAACATGATTAATATATTGATGAAAAAGCCTTTCCTTCACAGAGCAGTGATGGTAGTTGGTGCTGAGAGCTGAGAGCAGCAGCCTCCCGCAGACATAGCTTTGTATTCTTCCGTTTGTCAAGGCCACACTCAGTGAGGAGCCCATCCCAATCCCTCCTAGTTAATGCAGCTCTGAGTCAAGACCCCACCTCCTCCCTGGTGCCTTTTGTCAGTCATCTTGAATTAAGAGCTTCTTTCAATCCAAGGAGACGTCTATATGGGCATTGAATTGTGGGAAAGGAAGGTGGAATGTTGAGTGCTTAGAATAAGATTGATCTAAAGTGAGGAAGGAGAAGGGGGGGGGTGTGATTTGGAATGTGAGTGTGTCTTGGAAAAAGATCAGAATTCCAGTTTGTAGTTTAATTTGGTGGCTGGGGAGGTTCGGCAAGTGATGCTCCCCAAAACTGCCCAACACTTGAGCTGCTCCAAAGTGGCTTCAGTTGCCTGGGGGGAGTGAGATGTTTATAAGATGGTGTGATGACCACATCACATGTGTCACCCAGAGCAGCGACACTGGAAACTTCTAGATTACAATGCTTCGGGGCTCTCACACACACTCTTTCTCACTGAGTTTTCATAAGTACATATGTAAACAAATATTCTTATGGATATAAGATAACATAAGAAAGAGAATAAGAAAAGGCTAAATCCTAAGGGTGAGGAAGGATGGCTGTAGGTAATGAGCGTGGATTATGAGAGAGGATGCAAAACTGATTTTTTTATTATTATTTTAGTTTAGTTTTTACTCTGTTGTAGATTTTTCATTTTTTGGTAGCAGATAAGTAGATAAAATATATTTGATAATGAAAGAATAAAATTCAATATGAAACTTCACAAATGACATTATTTTTATTAATTCTTTTCATGTATTTTACATACCAATTACAGTTTCCCCTCCTCACCATCCACTACCCCTCCTTTCAGAAAGGGCCAGGCCTGCCTTAGGAGTCAACAAAGCATGGTGTAACCAGGCTCCTCCCCGTGCATCAAGACTGGGCACAGCATCCCTGCATGGGGAATAGGTTCCAAAAGCCAGCTCATGCCCCAGGGATAGGTCCTGATCCCTAATCCCATTGCTAGGGGCCTCACAAACAGGCCAAGATCCTCAACCGTCATCACATTCCGAGGGCCTAAGTTGGCCCCATTCAACCTCCCTGGCTGTCAGTCCAGACTCCGTGAGCCTCAGGAGCTCTAGTCAGCTGTCTCTGTGGTTCCCATCATGATCTTAACCCCTTGTCTCTTAACAATCTCTCCTCCCTCTCTTCAGCTGTACTCTTAGAGCTCAGCCCAGGGCTTGGCTGTGGATCTCTGCATCTGCTTCCATTAGTCACTGAATGAAGGCTCTCTGATAATAGTTAGGGTGGTCACCAATCTGATTACAGGAAATGGCCAGTTCAGACACCCTCTCCCCTATTGCTAGAAGTCTTAGCTGGGGTCGTTCTTGTGGATTTTGGGAATTTTCCCTGGAACCAGGTTTGCCCCTCTATCAAAATATCTCTTTCAGTACTCTGCTCATCCATGCTGTCCCCAACTCCACCAGTCCAATCCCTCATGTGCCCACCCTCCTATTTTCTCCCTTCCATTCTTCTCCTACCCACAGTTTACCCAGGAGAGATCTCATCTATTTCCCCTTCCCAGGGAAATCCACTTATCCCTCTTAAGGGCCTCCTTCCTACCTATATAGCTTCCATCCTGAATGGCTTCTGTAGCTGTCTTTGCTTTGGTTTATTTTGCTCTGTTTTTTTCCTGTCCTTTTAATAATAAATTTTAGGGGTTTTTGTTTTGTTTTGTTTTCAAAGTTTCTCTATGTAACAACCTGGCTGCCTTGAACTCATTTTGTAGACTAGGCTTTCCTTGAACTCACAGAGATATGCCTACCCCAGCCTCCCAAGTGCTGAGCCTAAAGACATGTGCCATCAATGCCTGGCTTAGAATAAAGTGGGTTTTTTGTTTGTTTGTTTGTTTGTTTTTTAAAGAACACTGAGGAACACATATTTACAGGGATCCCTGCCTGTATGGAGACAGCACAGGTACTCAGGAACAGTTAGGGGAAGTACCAACAGTCCCTTCAAAAGAGACTACACCATTGTCTTAGAGTTTCTGTTGCTGAGAGTGTGCAAGCAAGCAGGCTTGTTTATTTTAAGAAAAATACTGGTGTATGTAGGGTAAGGACTTGGGCTTGAGATTAGAGGTTGGTGGCCACCTCTCCTCTGCTGTGTTGGTGCTTCTTGATTGGCTCTGGAGTCTCGTCGATCTTTGCTGCACTTAGGATATGCATTTAGGTTAGAATCGCTTTGTCATTGCAGAAGTGTCTTTTGTGCATATTTTAGGCCTTTGCACTGGGTGCATGCTCATTATGTATATATGTGGTACTTGGCTTTACATCTAGCCACAATTCAGGACCACCAGCCCAGTGAGCTGGGCTCTCTTACATCAATCACCAATCAAGAAAATGTACCAGGCTTACTCAGAGGGCAGCCTGATCTGGTCATTTCCTTAATTGGGAGAACCTCTTCTGAAATGACTCTAGCTTGTGTCATAGTAACAGAAAACTAGCCAGCACAATCATAGCATTTCTCATTGAAGTCCAGTCTCTGTCACCACTATTTTCATCAGATATGATGATGTGATCAGTGCTGTAGAGCCTCTCTATCTGAAAGTCCAGGTTTGGATTGCTGCAGATGTGGGATTTTTAAATCGGGAATGATCAGCTAGTAAACTGTTTGCAAATATTTTAAAACTCTTACGGTTTTAGACATCTGGGGTAAGAGATACTCAAGTTGGTGAAGCAAGCCAGGGTATTGTCCAGTACAATGATAACATCATTCATAATGTCTAAAGAGCCTAGTAATGGATAGTTGTGGTACTGCCAGGCATATCTGTGAGTAGCACACTGCGGCTTGTCATTGACACACTTCTACTTCTTGAGAGTACCAGAACTGCCCAGAGCAGCTGTGGAGCCTTGCGTCTGATAGGGTCTTCATAGTTTTGCTTCCTCTTTAGAACCTTGGTATTACTTTTTAAGGGGGGAGAAAAGATTATGTATTTTTTTTCAGATATTTTATTTACACAAATGTTGTTGAATTTATCTGGGGACACACACACACATACAATTTATCAGAAATCTAAACTCCAGAAATCAACTTACGCTTTATGAAAAAGAACATTGGAAGTACAGTAGCTTACTACTCTTTCTGTGCTAAGAGCAGAAAATCAGTTCTGCTGCCTCAAACCACACGCACAATATTTTTGCTTACTTTCTTCAAAGCCTATTTTTTATATTTTCTCTTAGAAGTGTTTTTATAAAGAAGAGTGGAACTTATTCTCTATAGGACATTGCAAGATCCAGAATTCTACTTAGAGAATGAGACTCTGGCATGGTATATACAGTTCACAACTGTTCCATGCAGGTTCTTTGTAAAAGTGCTACAATAGCAGACCACATTTAAAAAGGATTTTTAGGGAACAGTAAGAGAAATTTATGAGGAACACAGCACATAGCTAACAACGTTGTGCCTTAGCTGGATATCTAGAATTCTGGTCAGATCTGTACCCCATTTTTTAAATTGGATTGCTAGGTGTTTTGATGCCTGAGTTCTTGAGTTCTTTATATATTTTGGAGATCAGCCCTCTGCCAGATATGGGGTTGGTGAAGATCTTTCCCATTCTGTAGGCTGTCGTTTTATCTTATTTATTGTATCCTTTGCCTTACAGAAGCATCTCAGGAGGTCCCTTTTGTTAAATTGTTGCTCAATGTCTATGCTACCAGTGTTATATTTAGGAAGTCAAACACAAAATTTTGATTGTGACGCAAGGATTTGTTTTTAAATGTAGCAGGGAACTTGCCAATATTTGTGACATAAAGGTCTTAGGTGTGAATAAACATTTTAGAAGACAGCAGTCTAAGAAATGAAATTATTTACATGAAGTCTACTCCATAAAAATGAAGCTTTTGAAATATCCATTTGATATAGCCAACATATATTTCAGAATTGTTTTCAAGTAAATGACAACACCTTTTTTTAAAGATTTACTTATTTATTATGTGTATGATTTTAAGATTTATGTATTTATTCTTGAAGCCTGTATGAGTGCCTACAGGCCAGAAGAGGGCGCCAGACCTCACTATTGGTGGCTATTATCCACCGTGTGCTTAGTTGTGAACTGAACTCATCTCCCCAGTCCCTGTTAACATCTTCTTGGGCCATTATTTGTTACCTTTTTTTTTTTGGAGAGTAGTAAACACTTATTTTCCTGTCTTGCAACTTAGTCATGAACTCAGGCAAAGGTTACTAAGTATCTTCCCATTATCTTTTGATAATGAGAGACTGACTTTTACCACCCAAACAGGTGTATTGTAAATAACAATATTTTCATAAGCTTAGAAGCCCTCATTTATTGGTATGTTACTTTTGACCTTAATTCATAAGGAAAACAAATTAAGCATTGCCTTCAGCAGGGTTTCTATTGCTTCCACAAAACACCATGACCAAAAGCAAGCTGGGGAGGGAAGGAGTTATTAGGCTTACACTCAGCATTGCTGGTCATCCCTGAAGGAAGTCAGGACAGGAACTCAAGCATGGTGGGAACTTGGAGGCAGGAGCTATGCAGAGGCCAAGGAGGGGGGCTGCTTACTGGCGTACTCAGCCTGCGTTCTTACAGAACGTGTTTCCTCAGCTGAGACTCCTTCCTCTCTAGTGACTCCAGCTTGTGTCAAGTTGACACAGCACCAGCCAGTCCAAGCATCAGTTCCTTATTTTGTTTTCATTTGCATGATGAAAGGGCGGGCTTTTTATAAGAGCTCAGCTATTGGCTGTGCTAGCCTGTGAGTTCTAGGGATCTGCCTGTCTCTGTCTAGGGGTATAAACACCACTGCACTTAGCCTTTTATTTAGGTGGGTGCCTGGTAACCAGACTCCATGCAAAATTTTATGGTAAGAGCTTTGCCTACAGAGCCACCTTCCCAGCTCACAGTGTTCTACTGAAGAGCATTTCTCATGAGATAACTATGCCACTTTCCCTCTAAATCCTCAACAATAAGAACATTGATTTTTACATGAATTTGGTGGGAGATACTATGATGTAGTAAAACTTGAGCTTAATTCTATAAGTTTCATTACTAGTTAATCTTTATTATTTTGTTTATACTGGTTGATTTTAAAATAACATAAGGTTTAAATTAAATCATATTTCCCTATTGAATATTTATGGATGAATGTAACATGGAAGTTTTATGTAGAAGAGTCTTCATCTGTTTACAGTAATTCTTAATTTTTTTAAATCAATGTGGATCTTTCTAGTTGTCTTTATAGTTATTATACTTCTATACTCGAAAGAGGCCAACTGGAGAACTGGAGCTTTTCATTCTTTATGTCACTATGAGACATGAAGACATGAAAGAAATAATTTTAGCATTTATGTCACTTAACCTCATGTCCAAACAAGACAGCATAAATCTGTCTCTGTGAGTAGTAGTACTTATTTGACTGTAGTTGGATGGAACTGGAATGGCACCCACTAAAATCTGTTGTTCTATAGTAGACTTCTCTAGAGCTCCGTAGCATAGACTGTTCTTTTACCTGCAAATGTCTTAACAAGTATTCTCCTTAAAAATGGCAATTGTATTTGATTTTCCATGTTAACTTCTAAAATGTGCACAGAGCATAACAAATCTGTAGTGTCATATGTTATTAGAGGAGAAATCAGAAAGCCATTTTAGAATAGTCTACAGACTAAGAATGCTTTGTATATTTTTAAATAATTGAAAAGAATTTAAAATGTGACAGTTCTGTAACCTTTAGATTTAAGAATATGTAACCACAGCCATTAAATCTTTCCAATAAATGCTTTTCTACTACAGGGGTTAGGTGGTTATGGCAGGAGTTTCTTGTAACCCAAGGCCTACAGTATTTCTCTGCCTTTACAGTATGCCAGCCTGTCAAAGTATTTTGATACTGGGTTTTCTAACAGCTTCAAACCATGATTTTAGAAGTTTGGGTTTTTTTCTCATCTGATGTACTCAATGCATTTTGCCTTCTTGGTCCACAAGAACATGATTTAGTTGCTGACCTAGTAAGAAGAAAGTATGTCATTGCCCAAGTCCTCGTCTGGTGAGAGCAAGTGTCCTTATTGTTATGGTTTGGACCTGAGGTAACAAGAGGTGTGACTCAGAAGAGGAGACAGTGGGGACTAGCTTGTGCCTTGAGTTTTTCATATTTGAAAATGGTGATGGGTAAGCAAGCTCTGTGTAAAAGCCAAAATGTGTACCTTCACACATATTTAGTGATGTCTGTAGTCACAGTCGCACTGCTTGGTAATGAGACATTATAAAAAGAACTGATCAAATAATTGAATTGAAATCATGCTCTTTGAAAAGACAAATCATGCGTTTCTTGGGCTGTGGTAGTGAGAAAAAGTGGGTGACTGAACCCCATTTTCTTTCATTTTCCTTTAGGCAGGGAAGAGGGTTCTTCCCAAAGGATTAAATTCAAGCTTTGCCAACTACCTTCTGCAAACTGTGTAGTAAAGACTGCTGGTGTCAGAGGCTGGTTCTGGAAAACTGTCCTATCCTGGCAGAGGGGAGTATGTTCTGGAACCCCTACTACTGATGATGTCAGTCACTTCCCTTTTATCTTGTGAAGTGCCTCAGACTTGTAAATCAGTGAGGGGTGTGAGGTGTTCTCACCAGGACCACAAAGACATCACGAGGTGCTTGTCAGGAGAATGTGGCCAAATGATGAGAGGACAAGAGGAAGACAGGCATCCATGGACATCCGCTTCATGTTCAGACTTTAGTGATGCTAACCTGTGAGTTACATGAGCTAGTTATTGGTGTTGTGCTATACAGTGATTGTAGCATACTGACTGGGTAGAGGACAGAAGGGAAGGTTTGAGTGGGAATGGGCTTCTATTGGCTCTACTAGAAAAATCTGATAGATGGTAGCACCTCCATCATCCCTGTAAGCTCCAGTGAGACACCATGTTACACTCCTGTGCTTTTGAAGAAGGAAGTCTTGACCTAATTCCTGCCAGGCCCAACCCCACATATATATATTACTTGCCACTGTGAGTTGACTCCTAGGGGATGTTTTGCAAAGGATAAACCTAGTAAGTTTAGTAGGAACATTCGCAGACCTCCTAGATAGGTGTACATGGGTGTGAACAACATGGGGTACTGACAAAGAATATGAGTCCTGATCTCAAGGAAATTTTTGATCACTTCTGCCATTGTGGGCAAGTCCATTTCTTTACTTTCAAAATAGCATGAGATCCCCCCCTCCAAGGATTATGTAATTAAGTTTAATTAGCCCAAACATAGTAAATCCTCAATAAATATTAGTAATTTTCATTGACATTATTAACTTTCAAAGATTAGACATACCCTTGAAGTTTTACAACCTCTTAAATGTGTGTGTATTTTAGCATCACCCTAAGATCCAGAGTAGCAATCATTCTTCAGCACCTACATCATGGAGGCAGTCATTCTTCAGTGTGTGCTTGCAGCATAGAAATCAGGACGCTTATTATGCAACAGTTTAAAGTAAAAAGTTGGTTTTCTCACCCCTGGCTCAGCCTATGAGCTCTGCTTACAAAGAGAAAGGTATGGAACACTCTGTTGTGCCTTCAACAGAATAGTGTGTGTGTGTGTGTGTGTGTGTGTGTGTGTGTGTGTGTGTGTCCGTGTCCGTGTGTGTGTGTGTCCGTGTCCGTGTCCGTGTGTGTGTGTGTGTGTGTGTGTGTGTGTGTGTGTGTGTGTGTGTAAGTGCTGTGCCATACTCCTATGCATGCTGTCCTCTGTCGGGGCTAGGACTACCATGGCTATTACACTGTGCTGAAAACCTTGCTTTTAATTGCACAGGAGTCTCCAGTTGCCTTTCTCTCTTAACTAACATTTATTGGTGGTCACCTCAGACCTGAGGGAAACAATGGAAACTAGAGTAGGGCTGAGATTCAGTTACCTTAGCTAATTAGCAGTTTTTAATCACCTTAATCTCCTTGGAGAAAAGGTATGATAAAAATAGGCAGTAATAACAGTGATAGTATGTTTAATTCCAGTATCTTTTTGAAATTAATTAGTTTAGTAATAACAACTTTAAACAAGTGTGTCAGCACTCTAGATTTGCCCTTAGACTGAAGTTCCTGCCACTCTCCAGCAGTGACTTGCTCTGAGAAATTGTCTTCAAGCATCTCTGGTTCACCTTCCCCTTTGAAGAGTGACTCAGGACAGGCTTTGAGCTGTTCTCTCCAATATTCTGTATGCAAAATGGGCCCTGAAAGAGAGTTGTCTCTTAAATATCTAAGACTGAATGAGAACAGAAGGCCCTGGCCTGTATTATATGCCAGAAGCAGAAGCCACTGGATACAGCCTCATAGACTGAACATGGCTGCCCACAGGTCCTGTCAAAAGTTCCTTTTGGTTGCTTAGCCTCTTCACTTAGCCATACCCCTTTGTGCTTAAAATATTGTAAAGAATTCTTAGGTCAGTGTGCACTTAAGTTGCCTAGATATGGGGCTACTGTGTAAGCATTCTGCCATCATAGTTTGGATACGTAGTGGGTAAGAGGCTGACATGACCAAAGACCCAGCATAGGATGATGTTTGTGTATATTCATCTTTAAGGTCAGAAAGTTAAAAGATGATTTCTTTCATATTCTAGATGGTTTAATGTGTGAGAATACAGCATGAAAATCCCCAGTGACCATTTTTAAAATGGTATGTTGCATACCAAGCTCTTCCCCAGCAAGACATTTATTTGTACATAAAAGGTTGAGCATAAAACAGAGTAATAAAAGAATTAAGACAATTTATACCTATACAAGTTTGCTTTCCTGGCATATTCTACATGGAAAAAAAATCACAGCAGAACAAACTTCTTGAAATGGTAGAAATGATATAGATTAAATGGGGTTAGCTTTATAATTCATGGAGTTCCTTTAGCTTTTATGTTCTGTTTTGATGTTCATATGTCAACTTTTTTGTTTTCCTTAATATTATAATATTGCTCAAAATTAGAAATAGTATAAGATCAAATCTAAAATTCTGTTTTTTGGAAATTCTGTTTGAATAACTTAGTTTTTATAAAGCACTTGTATTTTTAACTTTTTGGTTTAAAACTAAACTAAAATTTAAAACTCAGGAATTTAAAATATAGCCAACAGTTTATAGTGGAATAAGTATTTCAGTACACTGACTTCATAGCTAAGTCTTTGGGCTCAGTTAGAAGCCCTGGTTCTCCTGAGCCCTCTTGAGTTTGCCTCGGGCTGTTCTGCAGCAGGCAAGATAGCCAGTTCTGGCCTATTTCAGTGTGTTTGGTAGCAGGGGAGATGTCTGATAATGCCATGTTCTTAGGCCAGAAATAAGAGGGAATTTCTTTTAACTAAAAGCTTTTTTGACTTACATTTATTCAATCGGTTACACAAAATAAAAGTATCTCACATTCTTTCAAATATAGATATTGGTGAGACAACCGTTGTATACATTCTGTTTTAGGGCTCCAAGCTCCCAATTTCTAAAAATACTGTTATGACTTTTGTGGGCTTGCTGTCTGTCTACCTGCCCCCCTCCCCCACCCACCCTATCTCAATTTACTCTGAGAAGTGGATTTTTCTTCTGTCCTCTTTGACTGCTCCCCTTATCTCTGTCCCCTCACCTCCCTGCCTAGCAAGTGTGTATTACTAAGGACTTCTAGTGGCCGACTCTGGAAGTGCGTCCCAGAAACACCCCCATAAATAAGGTACCACAGCAGCTGGCAAGAAGTGAGACTCCTTGGCTGTAAATAATTTTGACTGTGAGGTGTTGTATGAATTCTGGTTGTATTAAAGGAAACTCAGACCCAGATATTGGGGAAAGGCTGATATATCAAAGAGAGCAAACACCACAGTCCAATCTCACCCAGCTGTCTTCCAGCTTCCTCAGCCTCACTCCTCCTGGCTTCTACTGCCTCATCTGTCCTCCTACATTTGCCTTAAATACCTTCTTCACCTAGTTATTTCACATCCAGGTTAAGATTAAAGGCCTAGGCTATTACGATTTGGTAGTTAGCCTTGAACGCACAGAAAGATCTCTCTCTCTCTCTCTCTCTCTCTCTCTCTCTCTCTCTCTCTCTCTCTCTCTCTCTCTCTCTCTTTCTCTCTCTCTTCTCTCTCTCTCTCTCTCTCTCTCTCTCTCTCTCTCTCTCTCTCTCTCTCTCTCTCTCTCTCTCTCTCTCTCTCTCTCTCTCTCTCTCATTATGGGATTAAAGGCCTGGCACTGCCACTGCCTACCTGGGAGCCTAGAACTCCCTCTGTAAACCAAGCTGGCCTTAAAGATGTAGGTCAAGCTCTGGTCTTTCCCATGCTGAGATTAAAGGTGTGAGTTGCCATCTCTGACCCTCCTGAATTGATGTGGGTAGATCTGTTCTCTGATATTCCAGACTGGTTTTATTAAATTTGTAACATATCACCACAGTGAGGCACTTTATTTTCAATGAAATTTTTACTGAATTCAAATGATTATTTCAGTAAGAAGAGCCCATACCGTACTGTGTATAAGAAACTTTTGGTGTTTACCTTCTGTTTATTTGAGTCAGTTCAGAAACTGCACTGAAGTTTCATTGATAGAGACGTTTACTATGGTCAAAGAGACTTTATAATATGAAAATTCAGTCAGTTGAAGTGGAGTGTTGCTGCTGAAATTCAGTGCACAAGAGACTGGGGATGTGCTGTTGCTTAGGTGACAGTTATGTGACACAAAGCCTCTCTGATCCAGCATCACTGACATGTCAGAGCAGGTTGAAAAGGCAGAGAATTCTTGGCTTTCTAAGTTGGAGTCAAGGGTCACTCACAACACTGCATATTTACTTAGCACTTGGCATCTTTCTCTGGCAAGATATGAGAGCAGTTGAGTGCCTTATGTAAGTGACTTGTGTGATGCCATAGCTAAGTTTAAGTTGACTGTGATAGGAAATGGGTTAAAGTTATTCTTCACTGAAAAAATAAAAAGAAATCAGAAAGATTTGGAAATATCCCTCCATACTGAATACTGGGATGGCACTTGATTTGAAAATGCAAATGTGTTCAAATTTGTTCCCAATTGACACACTTAGGAACATTTTGCAAATAACTTAAATTTCACACCTCCTTGGGTACATTTTTTTAAAAAACAAAACAAAACACAAGATGAACCAGATCTGTTCCTGGGTGAACTGAACGTTGAGCCCCTGCCAATTCCCTGGGTTCACTGAGTGTGTTATGAGCTATAGGCATCTATATGTTGTGGTACTACTGTGAGATTTCAGGTAGCCTTCTTAGCTACTATAGTTACTCAGAATATTTAGATTTTCCAAATTCCAGAACTAAACATTGACTTCTAGCTGGTGCTGGAGATTCTCCCAAGACTTTGTCCCTTTGCTCCATTGCTGCCTTCCTCTGTTTATCTTGTGGTGTATCTTACTCACATCTCAGCAAGCCGCTACCTAAAATGCCAGGAGTCTGATGAATCCCAGGCTCTACAGAGTAGACCCACACTTCTCTTTTCCTAGCTATAAACTCTGCCTTCCTCTAATGTGAATTGAGACAAAGGATATTTTTCCATTGTTTAAATCCTGTCCCACCTCTTGCACTTCTAAAAGTCTTAAATGTAGAAGTACCCAGAATGTTTCTGTTGGAAGCATCCATGATGGTATAATGAAGCTCTGGAAGTAGAGGTGCAGGGTTACAAGGTGCCAGGGCAAGTGGCTATGGAGACATCTTGTGAGTTAACAGTGTGTTCATAGTGCTCCTGGAAACCTGATGGCTACAACCCCACGTGATACTGTAGGCCCTTTTAAGATGGGTTCCCTATCTTTACTCTCTTCCATTGTAGGACAGAAAGTGCAGCTGGGTTTCACTGCAAACATTTCCCACAGTAATAAGTCATTCCTGCTTATATTCTGTCCAGGTATTACAAACTATACTGTTAGCTAGGTTTGGTTGCACACACAACTTTTAGTCTAACACTCAGGAGGCAGAGGCAAACAGCTGTAAAAGTTCAAGGCCAGCCAGCCTTGTCTTTACCCATTCCAGGATAGCCAGGACTACACACAGAGCCCTATCTCCTGTGGGCAGGGCAGGAAGGGAGGAGGCTATATTTTGTGTGTGGCACACACACACACACACATACACACACATACACACACACACACACACACACACACACACACACACACACACGTGACACTACAGGTATCATAGAAGTTAAAAGTATAGGATCCTCTGGGAGCTGGAGTATTTGTAAGCTATCTGACATGGGTGCTGGGAAGAGTTCACAGTCTTAAGTTTGCAGTCATCTTTCTGGTGTGTGTCTCAATGTGGGTATGTACAAGGGAGTGCATGGAGGCCAAGAAGAGGGGCTCTGATCTGAAATTACAGGTAGTTATTGTTCTGCCCAGTCTCAGCAACACCCAGAAAGATCCCCAGAATCACACTGGCTCTCCAAATGCAAATGCAGAGCAAGGTTTATTAGAGCTGCACAGCTGAGCTCATCTCCTGTCACACAGCAGTGCCAGAGAAGGAGTGAGTGTCCTCCCTCCTCTGAGGCAGGGTTTTAAAGACCATAGAAATGCCTTTATCAGGCTGGGAGGTGAAGAGCCCAGAGGAAGTTAGGTGCAGCTGCTGGCTGATTGGTTGTCTTAGGAGAGAGAGAAAATACTTTATGGCTGGGCTAGAATGTTCTCTGATTACCCAGGATCTTGGGCACTTGGCATTAGGGGTTTAGAAACTTCTTAGCTCCCAAAATAGCTCCAGGCCTCAAGGTGGAGGAACTTTAGTTTCCATAGTTATAGGCTGCCCAGTGTGGATGCCAGGAGCCAAACTTGGGTTCTCTGAAAGAGCAGCATCTATTTGTAATCAACAAGCTGGCTCAGGCTCAACATTGAGCTTTGAAGACTGTCTCAGCCACTGGTACTGCCTTGACTGGATACCACAGGTGGGTAATTTATGTCACAGTTCTAGAGAGTGAGAAGTCCATAGGCACCAACATCTGGTAAGGAAATTCTTACTTATCAGAGCGTGGTTGAAGGCAAAAGGGAAATTCTCTGAGCATTGTTAGAAGCTTCTTTGATGAAGCATTTCATTCCTTATACTAGGGAGGACTCCCAGGACCCTTTTAAAACACCTATTCATAACAGAGTCATATCCACAGCACATTAATCTTGGAGACCACATTCAAGTGCTGCCCAGGTGTCATACCTACAGTTGTGATTAGTGCCAAAATTGGTGCCTGTCTTCAGGTCTCACCTTTAGTTTATGTTTGCAGTTTTGTTCCTTATTTCTGGAGTCCTCAGGAAAATTCTCCTTTGGCCCAGTCCACCCAGAGTTTTTCTCAAGCCTGTATCTACCTGGTCACCATCTCACCTAACATGAATGTCCAAAATGGCTTCAGAAGCCTTAGGAGTGTTAGTGTGGAGGGTCAGGTCTATTCAGTGACCAACATGTTTGTAAACTGTGGTCTGAAATTATGAGTTTCAGAGAATTCTTAATAGTTGTAAATAATAATGACTCTACATAAAAGACAAAGCTCCTTTGTTATATAGTTGGCTCTGGGATGCCGGAGATTGCAGCCTACTTTGAATCACCACAGGCATCTCTGCCTGTTAAGCTCAGGGATGAACAGCAGAAGGCATGTGAGATAAGGTATCTTCAGAGAGATAAAAGGAAAACACTATAACTCAGAAGATGTTGAAACTTTTGTCATCTAAAGAAAATTAATAGCAAAACTACTTTTGTTAAGAAAATCTGTGCTTCTTAGGCTCCTTAGGTAAACAAGTCAGTAATAAAAACCCATTAGCAGTGACTATAAAGGTATTATGGGTATGTGAGTGCTATACTGTGCCAAGCCTTATACCTCTGCTGGCTGGAGATTGAGGAAACTATTTCATTTGAGTTTTGTAAATGATGTTTATTAGATCACCACTCTACCTGGCCTTGCACTTTATTGACACAGAATGACTTAAGTGTCAGATGCTTTTTTCATATATTTTAAGTGCATGTCTTGGTGTTTTATTGAAACATCATTTTAAAGGATGGTTTGCTCTTGAAGCTCAGCAGAAGTATACTTGTGGGCATAACAAGTTCTGTGATCTTTAGCATGGAAAAATAAATTTTAAAATTTAAGAGGAAAACCACCAATGTTGAGCCAGTGTGAGCAGTGGACATGATGCTTCCTTCCTTTATCCTCTGATAGGAGAGAGAAGATTCCTTTCTCTCTTCGTTTTGTAGTTGCTACTCAGAAGATGGTGGCCATGTAGGATACTCAGAGGCTTTGAAGGCAAACGAGATGACCAGACCCATTACCAGTTTCAGCCCTATTACCTATAGTATCACATGCCCCTGAAAAAGTGGCTCATCTCTCAGGTGTCTCTTCAGTGTTCACATCTGTGAAGCAAAAGCTAAGAGTCTAACTTCCTCACATGGATCGTGTGAGCAGTCCTATGTGAGGTACAGCACTTGTACTTTGTATAGAGGAGGTGAGAATTAGTTATATCTTGATTCATTTATCCATCATCCACACAATAATTGCTGGCACAAAAATAGCAAACCCAGGTAGGAATTACTTCTTACTCATTCTCCTGCTGTGCCTGCATAGTCCTCAGAGTCACGTATTTTCCATTCACTCATAAGGGCCAGTAGAGTGGAAGAAAGACAGCAGCTGTCCCTTAAGAAAGCTCACACCTGGCCACATCCTTTTGACCTGAGAGTCTTAACTACTGTAGCCACAGGGGCCTTCAGCCCAGAGGGCTTCCCAGAAGCACCAGAGGGCTCAGACAGAGTATATAAAGGCTGCAGCATCACAGGTTGGTGAATTCTATGCTTTTGTCAAGGACCAGGAACTAGTCTTCACCAAATATTGAATTGTAAAGAGTCCCAAACTATAAAAGGGCACAAACTACTGTTTCCTTCTTCAAACAAATGGTACAGAGCTTTACCAACAGCTGTGACAGAGTGAATGTGTTGGCTAAAGACTAAGTGTCTTCCTGCTGGTTCAGCTGATGGTTTACTTTGTGGCTTTATCTCAGGATGCTTCCCTCTGGAATTCCCCTTGAACACTTCTGTGAGTACCTGCTGTTGTTTACTCATAGACCAAACTCTTCTCTCGCCCTGAGTATTAGCCATCTTCCGTTGTACACACTGCATAGAAAAAAGAAAATGAGGGGACTGGGACATGTTCATTTCTGTTACCAGCAAAGAGCCACACAAGGATCCCTGGATAGGCATCAGCGTGGATGTCCTTACACATACTGTCAAGGACTGTGCCTAACTAATAATTTATCACACCAGGAGTTCACTGGCTGGAATAGCAATGCTTTGTAGTGTTATTCATTTGTCTGTCTTCTTTCCCTACCTTAGTCTCAGAGTCAACAGTACTTAGCTCAGATTCTGGCACACAGAGTGAATGAAAAAAAGAAATAAAAACCAAAAGGTTATGACTGCTTCTAGCTTTGGTAGAGGAGAGGTTTACTATAGATAAAAGGGAGAAGCATAAGCAGGGACAGACATTTGGGAGAATCTATATTGAACTTGGCCAGACTGAGCTGTGTCATGTGAGAAGGGGTGGGGGGAACAAGAGAGGAGCCACCAACCAAGAGGGGTACTGTCTGCACATCCATAGATCCTTCCCCTACACCCATAGATCCCCACACATACCCTAGATCACACACACACCCCTAAATCACACACACACTCCTAGATCACACATACCCATAGATCCCCACACATACCCCTAGATCTCACATACACATGCACACACACACACATAGATCCCCACACATACCCCTAGATCACTCACACACACACTCCTAGATCACACACACACAGCTATAGATCTCACACACACACATACACACACATACCCCTATACCACACACACATACCCCTTGATCACACACACATACACACCCCTAAATCATACACACACACCCATAGATCCTCACACATACTCCTAGATCTCACACACACATACACACACATACCCCTATACCACACACACACACCTAGATCACACACACACATATACACTCCTAGATCACACATACACACATACCCCTAGATCACACACACACACACACACACATACACTCCTAGGTCACACATACACACATACACACCTAGATCACACACACACATACACTCCTAGGTCACACATACACACATACACACCTAGATCACACACACACACACATACACTCCTAGATCGCGCACACACACATACACTCCTAGATCGCGCACACACACATACACTCCTAGATCACACACACACACACATACCCATAGATTATGCACACACGCACAGTCATTCGCACACATACTTGCACAGTTAGAGAGAATAGGAAGCAGAAGAGGTTCCCAGTCCAACCTTTGAGATTTCTCTCAAGTATTTTTCAAGGCTTGCATTCACTGTACATCTTAAAGGTAGAATGATTTAAGCTCTGGTAGTTCTCCTTGGAAAGTGTTTCTCATAGGAACCTTGTCTGAGCTGCACAACAGACTTTCCAAGTAGCACTAAAGTTAGTCATGTGCTGCCAGTGCTGCCAGTGAACACGTGAAGAAAAGGCATACTCATGAGCTAATTTTGAGCTTGCAGAAAATGCTCCACCAGCTGTGGAGTCCATGGAGACTCAGCCACGACATCCACCATGTAGGGGGATTATGTTGTTCCATTGTAAATTGTCCCCACCTATGAGTTTAATAAAAAGTGCTGATTGGACAAAGGCAGACAGGAAGTGTGGGCGGGGCTGCCAGACTAAGAAGACTCTAAGAACAAGTGGAACAGAGCAGAACGCCAGAGAGAAGCCAGAAGAAGCAGAGGACAACTATGCTGCTCTGAGAAAAGGTACCCAGCTGCATGACTGAACAAGATAAGAGTCATGGGTTAGATGAAGGGTAAAGAGTTAGCAAGTTATATGCCTGGGCCTGAGGCCGATCAGCCTAAAACTTTTGTAAGCATCTGTGTGTGTCTGCGGGTCTGTGAGTCTGTGGGCCTTGAAAGTCCAGGCCAGAAACCTACTACACCACCATTTGCAAGTGTCCTCCTTGAGCCAGTCTTTTAACCCTTGCATTGTAAGGTGTGGTATCTTTAATAAGCTTCTTTTATAAGCAGAGTGTTATTCTGGATTAGCTAAATGTCCATCATGACAGGATAGCACACCTTTCCTACTCCATATTCTATGTGTGAGTGAGCCTGAGTTGAGCTGGTGCTGTGGTTTTGCTCTCCATCCCACCTGCTCCTGCGCCTCACAACTGGGCTCATTTTCTTGTCTGTAGTTTTCTTTTTCCTGCTTTATTGATGGGCCACTATCATCCAGTTCTGTGATAATGAGCTGTAGCAACTGACCTTGCTTGGGAAAGTGTTTCTTCATAACTCTGATTTGGTTTAACATCAAAGCTGAACAAAAGTTACTGATAACGGTTTGGGCCTTTTCAGTATATAAATTTGTAATGGCACAAGTAACTTTATATAATCACAATAGACCTCTTAACTATTTCTTTTATCACTGCCTGTTCAGTATGGAAATCTGTAAAATAGAGTGTTTTAATTTACATGAATTACTCAGAGCTTGAAGAGTGAATGAAAATTAGTGGATTCCAAAGTGTAAACTCCTCTTCAAGGCTGGGGTTCTGTGTCCTTTATGTTCAGTAAACATGAAGCAGCGTTAAACTTGCTGTTTCTTCTGTTTTAAAGCACAGGAAATTGATCAGTGCTATCCAACTAACTGTAAGAATCCAGACACATCCTGACAGTCTTCCTCTAGGAAGGGAAAGTCTTGGGCCCCTTCCTGAGACAGAGCCTGGCCTGGCTGCAGGATGCTGGTTTGGTTCCCTGAGGAAATTCGAAACCCAGGAAGTATGTAATCTTTGGGAGTATAGGCTGTAATGAGTGGGATTTTAGAGTCATTTCTGGGGAATAGCGCTGTGCTGTTTAGATGACATATGTGGTGGCCCCCATAGGCCCATACATGTGAATGATTAGTCATCAGGGAGTGGCACTGTTTGAGAAGGGTTAGGAGGTGTGGCCTGTTGGAGGAAGTGTGTCAATGGAGGTGGTCGTAAGAGGCATGATAAATTATATTTTAAATAAACATTAAAATTGTGGTTTTCTCAGATATATACAAGTAATGCAACCTGTTTATTTAGTTATGCTGGCAGTTAGTGATAATACAAAGCAAAATGGTAAAATTTAAAGGAACAGATATGTTCAGGTCTAGGAATCTCAATCAGGTTTGTTTTCTCTGTCAGTTAAAAAATTAAAAGGCAAGAAAAGTCTTGAGCCAGGGGTGGCAAGGAAGAAATGTTGAACCCAGCAGTCAAAATTGAAAGTTGAAGAAAGGCTTTTAGCAAACAGTAGGAACATAAGAAAGCCAAAAAAGACCCGCAGAGGGGACACTCAAAAATCCAAAGATTTGGTCTCTTTTCCGGGGGTTGCCTTTTAAAATCTCCGAAGGGTCTTCCTCTCCTAATGTAGGGTGGTTTGGGTTTGTAGAAAAAACAAGATGGCTTCTGAGCCCAAGACTGTTGTCTTCTACACTTTTTAAGCCAGTTCATTGCTGGTGGGAGAAAATAAGTTCTCAAGTCCTTTGTTTTAAGTTGCCAGACTTTGTCTCAAGTCAGGAGGATGAGGAAGAAGACGACTATCTTAGAACTTTAATGTCCTTATTTCCTAGTCATGTCCCCTCTCTTTATCTGGCTTCCTGTTAGGGAGTGTCTAACTCCTAGTCCTTCACCTAGGTGCTGAGTAAACCACCGAGAGGAATACGTGCAGGAGAAGAAATGTGTGTGTGTGTGTGTGTGTGTGTGTGTGTGTGTGTGTGTGTGTGTGTGTGTGTGTGTGTGTGTGTGTGTGTGTGTGTGTGTGCTCTGCCACTGAGTTACATCCTTAGTTCTGTTGAATGAATTTTTAAACTGATTTTCATGTAAGACATTTTGGCTAAAGTCGGTGATAGTTTCTAAGTGTTAGAGATGTTTATAAAATGAATTTGAACATCTTTTATAAAATGATCTCTCTCTCACACACACACACACACACACACACAAATGGGAAATTTAGAACTCAGGTGAAAGCCAGACAGAGTGGCTCATTCTTATAATCCCAGCTCTTAGAGGGTTTAAGTGGGAAAGTTGTCCAATTTTAGGGCCATTTGGGCTGCCTAATGAGTTCCAGGATACTCGGACTACAATATAAGGCCTTACCTCAAAAACAGATAAACAAAAAACCAACCAACCAAAAGCCCAGAAGAGTTCTTAGATGGCTTGACTACACTTACTTATTTATAACTTTATTCATTACTATCCCAAGACAAGTTCAGTGTTTCCCAGGGTAACCACACCTGAAGTCTAGGTCTACTGTCTCACGGATGGGATGGGGAGGTACTGGCTTGTCGTTTTCACTGCATGTGAAGTCTACATGTGATGTCTGTAATCTCATGTGCAGGTTTTTTTGTTTTGTTGGTTTTTGTTTTACAGATGCTACAGTCTCTTAAGGCTCTGATTGAGAATGCAGATGCTGTATATGAAAAGATTGTGCATTGCCAGAAGGCAGGTGAGTGAGCTTCTTTAAAACAAAATTTACAGCATCGTTGGTTTTCCTCAGAGTGATATCCTTGTTTTGATACTGTCAAGAACACAAGTAAGACAATTACTTTTCCATGGCTAAACACTAATTCAGTTGTTCTCAACCCCAGATAATAGATTCACCGCAGAGAGATTTCAGAATACATCAACATTAGTTGGAAATGTTGACTAGGAGGTTTCTAACTAATAAGCCCTATAGATGGTCTGAGAATGGTGGCTTACATGTAATCCCAGCAGTTGGGACTCTGGGGCAGGAGGGTGTTGAATGTAAGACCAATCTGGGTCTGTATAGTGACGCTTGTTTCCAACTAAAAAATCTCTAGGCATTTCTAACATGAAGCTATGATTGAGTTCTGTGTTGCTGGCAGACCTTCTGCCAGCCACCTGTGCATTTCTAATATGGTCAGAGGGACTGGAGCAAGGGATGGCTCTTAGAATAGACAGGCCCCTTAGCTTAGTGTGTGTCACCGCACTACGCTGTACAGTTCTTCTTATGTGAGCAGCCTCCATAGACCGTGGGATACATTGCAGTCAACCTCTTGTGAACTGAAAATACTGTACTGAAGGTGCTCTGAGCCCTGCTCAGCATGTGGTGTAGAGGCACAGTACCTTACAGAGCGTCAGCTGTTGCCCATCAACACAAAGCTGCACTGAGACTTTAACTATATATATATATATCTGTACTCTATCACTCCATTATATGGCTAAAAAAAATCACAAGTTTGTGCCCTCATAAGTCAGGAACCATTTGTAGATATTTGTAGCTGAATAGTTTTAAAGTGTCTTATATTGTGATAAAAATACATGTTTTCAGTTCTCCAATTATAAGTACGTGAAGATATTGCAAGTTTTAAATAAGGCTGACCTTGCTTTCTGGGTTTCTTTAACATAAATAGATTCTACAATTACTGTGCTTTTTAAAAGTCACTTTTTAAAGAAATGAGTTAAAATATATTGAAAATAAAGGAATGTGTGAAAAATTTTGGTATTTTTTGGATGAATATTCATATTTGTGGCTAATCAACAAACTCCCAAATCCACATTTTTTGTCAGTAAAATATGTTAGCAAAATGTTTTTGTTTCCAATTTTTTTCCAAGCTAGTTCTCCTTCCAGATGCCATTCTGGTACATCATCCTACACAGTACTGTACATTAGATGGCCAGGGTGTGGGATACAGATCTAATCTCCTAACCCACATATGAGGAATCAACCAAGTCTCCCACCATTTTGCCAATATTATATAAGATCTATCATAAACCATCTGTTCCTACATTTAATAACTATGTTTTGAACTCCTATATGCATAAAACTCTTACATACCAAAATGTGAAAAGTATCTGAGTCTAGTTTTATTCTTCTTGAATCTTCAAATCATGCAGAAGATAATGAAAATGGTCAAAATGTTGGGTACTGAGAGCAGAGGCTCTCGGCCTCCCTAATGCTCCCCGTGTTGTGGGACCCCAGCCATAAAGTTGTTCATGTTCTACTTCCTAACCGTAGGATTCCTGGAAGTAGAGGTTTGCCCAAGGGGTTGTAACTCATAAGTTGAGAAGCACTGTCTTGGTGTGTTAGTCATTCATAAACTGATAGAGAGCCATGGTGTTTGTAGCAAAACAGGAGGGCCACTGAGCCAAAGGGCTTGGGAGCTGCATGTGGAAGCTTTGGAAAGGCAGAATCAGTTGGGGGTGACTGGCAGTCTTGAGAAGGTGCTTGTGGACACAGTGAAGAGAGAAAGGAAGTCCTTGTCCCCTGCAGGCTGCCCTTTCCCTGCTTTTCCCTGTATGCTCTACCCCCTGGCTTTCTCGCAGGCTTTCCCTCCACTGAGACTCCTTTGTCCTCTGCTTGCTTGTAGTATTTTTGAAATGGCCCAGTGTTTCTGAAGACCTTCCATGATTCTAGGGCTTAGTAGAAAATCGTTCTGTTCAGAGCTTCAGCCCACTTACTTCCTTTGGTTGATAGATCTTCAGTTGTGCATTTTATTAATATATTTCATCTTCTAAATGGGATAGTTTCCTACAGCGCCAAGATTTTAATTGTTACACTCTGTATCTTGCTGCCCAAGATATGTGTTCTAACATTCTGTGCAAAGTGGTGGCTTGAATGTTAACTTTAAAAAAAAAAAAGGGATTTGAATTGTATTAAGTATTCTGTTAAACATATGCGTGAGTATTTTGAATTTTGTGGAATTTTAAATAGCAACTGTTTATTAATTCAACTGTTTGTATCAATTTTGTTTTTCAAATCTGCCAGTTTATGAAATTTTATAACTTTTATAACAAGCTTGATTTTGATAAGGAAATGCTTGCTGCACTTAGCAGAGTGTTGTATAGCAGGGGTTATTCTGATGAGAGGTGAAGAGAGACCACTGTGTTAGGCTGCAGGTTATCCCTGGGCATAAGGCTACTAAAAGGCAAACCAAGATTACCTTTTGGTTACCACCTACTCAGGGACCTTTAGAGCTCTGGTCTTTTAATTTTCATGTTATAGTTATTGAAAGGACATATAATCATTAGTCATATGAAGTCATATCAGTCATGAAGAATTGCTAATTTGTATTATGTTATAAAGACATTTGTGTAAGATTTTACTGTACAAGTAATTATTGCTCCACTTGCAGAAGGCCAGTCTTGCAAAAGGTACAGGTCTCTAAAGTGTCAAAAGAAAGAACTGAGAAGTATTTCTAGCTTTAAAACACAAATTTATATTCTTATTACATAAGATTTCATTTAAACAATTCAGCAGAAATAGAAATTCTAGCCAGCATACATCCTAGTCACTTTTTAAGAAGTACTCCTCGGCTTGAACTGTTTGAACTTTAATAGATTTTGAGGGAGAGGACTGTATCATTGATGTTGTGTGGAGAGAGGATTGGGCAGGCACACTTTGTTCAGGGTCCAGGGCATAGAGCCTTAGCACAGGTGAAGAAGCCATGGGACAGCACTCATGAGCATCAAGGCTTCTCTAGTTTATTCTTTCAGAAGCTGGTGGCAGAGAGAATGAGGGGAGGTAAGGAAAATTTTAATAAGAAGACTCTGTTTATGGGAATATGTAGGACTCAGTAAAGCAATATGTTAAAACACGTGCACACTTAAAAGACAGGCAGAGTTAAGAAACAGAAGCTGTGAGGTGAGGAGGGATGAAACACTTGATCTGAGGAAGAGAGCAGACCCTTCTCTGAGACAGCAAAACCAATGTGACTTGTAGAGAAAGGAGAAGACCTGGAGGAGCTCATTCCTTCCCCTGGGGAGGTGCACAAAGAAGGGCTGCCACAGGAAACCTCAACTTGGAGGAGCAGTAAAAGAGGGAGCTTGAGATTTGGTGGGGGTGTTCAGTCAGGGCTCAGCAGTGCCATCTGAAGACCTGATAATGCATGTGGTGAATAAGACCAAGAAGTGATAAGGGACAGAACTATTTGGGAATAAGTGTGTATAACTTCACACACCCTTTCTCAAGTGAGTAAGTGGTAAGGAGCATGTGCAGAAACCTTCGGAAGAAGAAGTATCATAAAAATTATTTTTAAGACGTATAAACACTGATAAAATCTGCCAAAATCTTCTAAAACACACCTTTCCTGCTCATCTCATTTTGTTTCTCCTCCAATGAGCAAAGCCATTGCCTGGCTTCGGCTGTGGGTTTTCTTCTTGTCCCTGAATTAACTTGCTCTTTGAAAGTCAAAAACACAGACTGGAAGGAAACACCATGTTTTTATCAGGTAGTTTTAAGTGAAAAATTGTCTCTGGAGGGGACTAAATCAATTTTGTACTTCCTGTTAGAGGATTAACAACTTGGTCAATATCCATTCCCTTTTGCAACCTTATTGAGATGACCACAGGGGCTTTTTTTTTTTTTTTTTTTTTTTTAAAGGCAAAAATCCATAAAGAGAATGGGAATAGCAGAATTTTAGGAACTAAAAGCAGATAAGCAAGCGACAGTGGGCAAGTGAGTGACAGTTGCTGCCTAGAAAGCTGCCAGAAGCTGGCATGGTAGCCATGGTAGTGGATGGTGGTCTAACAAGCAATTTCATTCACACAACAGACTACCTGTTCAGATGTGTAGATGCCCAGTCTCCAAATACAGAAGCTCCAAGGAGCTCATGCAGGCCCTGGCTGCATCGTTTCTGAGTGAAGAGCTATAAGGCAATCCTTCAGAGAGTGAAAACTTTTATTGCCTCCCCTACCTGTAGTGTAACTTCTTCTGTGAGTCCTATATAGCTCTGCTATCTTGAATATGTTTTCACAATCTTATTTTGAAATCTGTGCTGATGACTACGTCATGTCATCTTGAGGCGCATCTGCAGCAAGGCTATGATGTAATGCAGTGATTTTCCAGAGCCTCAGGTTTGGACCGTATTACCTGTGCTGTCATGTCTCATTTGCTAACTGTTCAGATCCTTTCCTCTTGGGTGACCATTATCACTTAGGCCTTCTTTGCCTCACGTTCCTTCCTCTTGGTGGCGTGCAATTCCCCGATAGCAGTTTAGGTGCAGTGACCTAAGATTACTTGCCTGAGCAGTATTTCAGAATGGCTCAAGTTCAGCTATTTAAAAAGATTGAGAGTAAAGAAGTCATTTCATATAATGTTACAGAATATGTAAATTATAGTACATCTCATGAATTCTGAGAGAAAGGAAATGACTCCTTAATTCTTTAATTAACTCTGAAGGTGATGTGCATCCCTTTGATACAAAGTCCTAGGAGATTGTCCAAAATCTAGACTTCCTTGAAAAACCTAATGTGTCATCATCCCTGAAATGAGGTAAATCATCACCAATGATCTCAAGGTAGTCTTTCATTTACAGACTCAACAGACCCTCTCTGAGACAGGTATCAGTTCACTAGTAAAAAGCAGTGAAGCTTTGGGAAGCCCAGAGGTAGCAAGGCCAGTGACATTCCTTGTTCTCTTTCCTGCCCCTTCTGTCGCTGTCACTGATATGTGAGTATAAGGAACAATTAGTTCACAGCACAAAGTTAAGGAGCCACTGGGGAGACACACCTACTTCACTCACCCTTGACATCACCCTTCGTACTGGTGATGCTTCAGCGGGTGGTCAGAACCTCTAAAATACCACGTGCACTGCTTGGGAATGAACTGTTGGAGCACATTAAAGTTTGATTACTTGAGAAGTAGAGCAGGCTTTCTGGTGCATCCTTGGCTCTAAGTCCTGTTCCTCTGCCCTCAGAAGCAGACATGGGTGGCTGCAGGTGACAGTAATAGGTAGCTTACCCTTCCAGATTGACTCCTTTTTGTATAGAACTTTCCCTGGTGACAGTTTTCCTTTGCCACAAACAAAGAGGAGGAAAGTTACAGGGGACTTTTGCCTTTCCTGGGCGCATGGCCTGTGATGTACTCTTCCTCTGCTTTTCCTCTGAAAACAGTGTCTGAACACATCCTTTCTATCTAGTAGTACCACAGCTGGGGAAGGTGGGGTCAGATGTGGTCCTCCTTAACTTTGACCTCTGCCACTTGGTAAAGAACTACTCTGGTTGTTATGTCTACTATAACTGCCTGGTGCAGCCAAGATCCATAATTTAAGTCCACAGGCAAGACACTGTTTCTCACACAAACAACAGAGTGTTTCGAAAATTTACACATACCCCTAATAGGTATCAAGATAAATAAGCCTAGATGATTTCTGAGGATTTTTCAGCTCTCAAGTGCAAATCCTTAGAATGAAATCATTTCAGTATAATATTGTGTCATGTAATGTAATGTAATGTAACATAATGTAACATAGCATAATACAGCATACCACAACATAGTATAAGAGGGGCTTAAACTGCTGAAGGGATTGGACATTTTTGGTGACCAAATTTAGAGGACTTCATCATGAAACGGAGCTTGCAGGGGAGGTCAGACCTATGTAAAATAGGCTGTCATCTAAATGGAGGAGGAGTTACTAGAATGAAGAAAAAGGGGCTGGAAAGAGGTGCAGGAAATCCTAAGACATGATCAAGTCTCTTCCAGCTGAAACCTTCATCCTTTTGATGCTTAATTTTGTCTACTTGACTTCACCCAGAACCCTTTGGGAGCTTGTCTACTTCAGCCTGGCCTGTTTCTTAAGAATCGTCTTTATACTACATTCCCTGGGCCTGAGTCCTAAATTGTATAAGAATAAAGAGCCAGGTGGCACTAGGCACATTTGCCTTCATTCCTCTGCTTGTGACTGGAGATATGACGGACTGGTTGGCTGCCTCAAACTCCTGTGACTCCCTTGAAGTTATACTTTGCAATGGGGAACTGAGAGACATAAATCCTTTCTCCCCTAAGCTGCTCTGTCACTTAACACAGCAGCAGAAGGGAAGCTAGGACAATTCTGAAAGCTTAGCAGCATCTTTACACCGCCTGCTCACCTCTGTTTGATCTTCTGTAATAGCCAGTACCTTCTAGCATACCTTATAATTCCTTGTGTTCATAGACAGTGTCTTTTTTCTCTCATCTAAGGTACAAAGTTGTCAGGATTGGGCATCCGTTTATTCGTAGCACACTCCAGACACCAGGACCCATGCCTGGGAGAGCTTGTCCAGAGCAGTAAGCCTCTTTGTCAACATATGACAGATGAGACTGTAATGCAGGCCCAGGCTCACACTCAGCTCTTAAACCAGCAAATGTGGTTAGTAGACACATTTAGCAATCTAGGATGAGGCTGGCAGTGTTTGCTGATAAATTGCGCATAGGTAGTGAGATAGAAAGAATGAAGGAGTGTGACTTGAGAGACCCGGGCAGGAGTATGAGGAGAAGGATCAGGGCTTGTTTGGTTAGGTTAAATATGACTTGCTTTGCTGACCTCCCAGTGTAGGGTAGAGAAGTCTAGACTGGAGGTGATGAATTTGGAAGCCACAAATACCATTGTGACTGTGGACCCCTGAACCTCCTTATATATCAGGAGATGCAAAATAACTAAGGCACTTGAGGTACAGCAGCCCGAGTGTCCATATAAGAGCTGATCTTCAGAAGGGTGAGGCCTATAGAAGGGATGCCTTCTGACTGCCTTCCATCAGATCCAGGTTGGGGGGATGTCAGGGAAACTGGTAACTATCTCATGGCTGGCATGTGAAAGCTAGGTTCAAATTTAGGAAAGTCATAAGGAAATTTCAGTGTGTGTGTGTGTGTGTGTGTGTGTGCAAATATATATATTTGAGTCAGCAATTCTTACAGATATGATTATATACTTGGTTGAAGTTTTCTTTGTAATGTTGAGAACAATCTTAATATCCAACAAGAAGGTCCTGCTAAGGTACATTATACATCTGTATAGTGAACATTAGATATAATATGTATTTGTGAGCTTATATGTGTATATATATGCTTATTTACATGCTTTACATATATATGTAAAAATGCACATGTTATTTACAGTATTTATTGTGTAAGATGGAGTTAGAAAAACAGAGCCTAGGGCTGTGATACCTCCCTAGGAAGGGCTCCTCAGTTAACAGCTCTGTGGAGAGGGACTTGAAAATTGATAAATGGAGAAAGGGAAGACACTTTCTGTGTATTGCTTTGTGGGTTTATACTTTTTAACTTGAATTGTATTATTTGTCAGAAGTAAATAAAATGTAAGAGAATTGCAGACAGGCATGATGGGGTGAGCTCTTCAGGGTGTGGTTATTTATGTTAATCTATCCAGTGCTTTAGAACAAGCCTGGGGTTTTGCTAATGCTGGGGAAGTATTCTATGCTCTCACAAAGGCAGAGGATGGGGGTGGGGGGCACTGGTGAGAGCAAGCCTCATCTTAAAAACTGGTAAGGTGGCCCCTGAGTCTGACGGGACAGGAGTAGCTTCCTGAGCGTAGTGCTTCTATTAACCAAGTCAATCACATGTCTATGCATGGCAGTTAAATCCTACAGAGCATCAAGTTATTCAGCTTCCCTCACCTAGATTTACCCAGATGGGAAATGCTGGCAGACAGAGAGAGCGGCATATAATTCATTCACAGACTGTACTGCTGCTGGTTTGGCAGCACAGGGATCCTGCCATCCATCTGGTTTCAGGGCTGTCTTTAAGAGACCTGCTTTATCTATTCTGTCTCATGTGGAATGAGATTTAACAGTTAAAAATCCATCTTAAAATAATTTGGCTTTTGTTAATGCCAAGATTGTTTTGGGAAGATGGCCAAGAAGAAACAAGTGACTGGAGCTGCTAGGCAGTAACTAGGTGTCTTTACACCTCCACAGAATGAAGATGAATACCCCTGTGCTCACAGCATGCCTCCACCAGACCTCACCAAGAGTCCTTCACCTCACCAAGGCTGTCTCTTTAAATGCACCATGTGTAAATTAGTTGAAGGTGATGGTCCAAGGCCCACATTTGTTCTCAGGCATTGGGGGCTGTGTGGCAGCACTTTTAATACTGCTGATGAGTTGACCTCTGCTTAGGTCCTAAATGTCCCTGTTTTGTAGATTATATCTTCTAGGAAATAGTCTACTTTAACCTAATTTGGAAAATTGGAAATAAATTAAAATTATGCAGTCTAGCTAAGTTTCAACACCATTTAAAGTTTGTATTCTTTGATGTTGGTCTCCATCTTTTGAAACACACACATACTAATGTTGATTTTCTTTGATAAGAGAACTTTTTAGGACAGACCCAACAGTCAAATTTCAGCTGGGAAATAACTGTTAGTGTGGTTACAGCATTTTCTGTTAGCAGTTAGTTAAATCTGCAGGTATAAAATCCATGGAAGTAAAAACCTACTATACTTAATTTGGTAACTTCAGAATCACTTATCCAGCAAAATAAAACCAATCTTTAAGTACATCTTTAAGATCAATGTATCTCATCAGTGTATTTAAAAGTTTGGCCACATGTTGTATACTGTATTTAATCTCCTATATTTCCAACTTATGGAAGAAACTGAACCACTATATTTAAAGAGTTTCCTGTTTTCTATTTGGTCATGAAAAAAATGGCTCTAATTTTAGTGGAATGAGATGCTTCTCATTTGACTCCATCAGCTTTCATAGTAAGAGATTCTTCTTTGTATTTTTATTAAGTATATACACGCTCATTTTGTACTCAAAGTGTTTTATGCTTAAGATTAATGTTTTATTTAGCATTATTTGTGATGAGAAGTATAAAACAATAGAAATTGAAATTTTTCTTCAGTATACTCTAGTATAGCTTTGTTTACTGGCATTAATATTCTGAGTTGGGTTAATTACATCACTTGAAAACTGCACAGCTATTATTAGTTTTGACTATAAACAAGGCAGTTGTCCAGTGTTACCTTGACTTTTAAAGGGTTTTAAAGTAATATCTAGATGATTATGTGAAACATAATAAACCTGCTTATATATATATCAGAATCTCAGCTTTTGAGAAAATGACAGGTAGAGAATCATAACTGGCCTGATGAATTTCTTAGAAAAGTCATTGCTGTGCAGTATGTTAGCCTGAGTGTGGTCAGAGCCCATAAAACTGCCGGGGATGAGGAAGGGACATGTGAAGTTCCCTGGTCAGCCAGTGTAACTAATGTGTGAGGTTCAGGTTCAGTAAGAGGCATTGTCTCAGAACAATGGAGACATACTATGATGGAGACATACTCCATCTCTGGTGGAGAGTGGCTGAAGAAAGACACAGTTTCAGCCTCTGGCCACCACACACTGGTGTACATGCACTTGCACAATCGTGTACACATAATCACATGAACATGCCCATATATACCACATACACTTAAAAACTACTTCTTTCTCACATAATATTTTTATTGATTGGGAATTTCACAGGATGTATTCTGATCATACTCACTTCCCAGTCCTTCCTGGTCCAGTTCTGACCCTAGTGATCTCCCTTACCCCCACCCCCACCCCAGAAAAAGAAAGAAAAGAAAGAAGGAAATATATTAAGTCCAATTTGCATGGCCATATACTCGCTGGGGCATGGTCAAACTCCCAGTGGCCAGCCCCTTAAAGAAAACTGAGTCCTTCCCTACCCAACCTCCACCATCAACTGTGAAGAGCTACAGATATAAAAATCTAATTAACATTCTTTGATGTGAACAAGCAAGGTTTTAAAATGTCGCTCCACAGCTGTAAACTATGTGTGTGGTCTCCACAGACAGACTGATTAACTAACATGGTTCATTCTCATGTGGCATATGGTTTCCATCCCAAGGGAATGGCACTATTAGGAGGTGTGGTCTTGTTGGAGGAAGTGTGTCACTGTGGAGGCAGGCTTAGAGGTCTCATAGATGTTCAAGCTATGCCCAGTGAGACAGTTGCTCAAGACATCTTGCTTGCAAGTCAAGATGAAGGATACTTGGCTACTTCTCCAGCACCATGCCTGCCTGCACACCAGCATCTCACAACATGATGATAATGGGCTAGCTAAATCTCTGAAAATGTAAGTCACCCCAATTAAATGTTTTCCTTTATGAGAGTTGCTGTGGTCATACTGATTCTTAATAGCAATAAAAATCCCAAACCAAGGCACTTAGGTTTTCAGAAATGTAAATTTGTCTGATTAATTTTAGTTTATCTTATAAGAATAAAATGATTGTAAATAACCTACTATTGCGATTTATCTTATTAAGTTTTGCACTGTGCCACATGGGCTTTTCTATCTTCCTTGTAACATGCTTCCTAGGACAAACCCCTCCTTGGTGAGCATGTGTGAGCACGAGGGGCTCTGACTTCAAAGTCATTGTTATATATCTTGTGTCGCTGTCCAGTGTTGTTACCATCTTGGCTGTATGACTCCTAAAACCTTTGCCATTGTGTTCCTCAGCAAAACTATGTTTTTGCTCTCAGTTCGATGTGCACATACTTGCAAAGCAGTTGGTATGTTTAAGTGATGAGTTTTGGTAGAACCTAGCATGACGCTTAATCATGCTTGCTGGTGGTATGTAATCAATAAATGATATTTGCTGATCATTTAATGTTTTCATTTCAACAGTCAAGAATTATTCTTATCCATAATGGTTAGATCTTTTGTCTTTAATATTATAGATATTGACTACTAATTGACAGAAACAGGAAAGTGCTCAAAAAAATCCACATGGCAAGTAGTTCCCCTTTCCTTCTTGAAGTAAATGTTCCTCATTAAGTTTCATGTTAGAATCTTTTAAATAAGTGAAAACATTGTTGAAGATAATTTAAAAATTTGTCTTTGTGAGGTCAGCAGTGACTAGAAAGAAAAATGTAGATTCTTGCCTGTGCCCCCCCCACTTCCTGTCCTCCCTTCTTGTGAAGGGCAAAGTGGACAGTCTTGTAATTCCCAGATCTCAGTGTACCTACTATATATGCCCCAGCCCCTTACTCTCCTAGTCCAGCTGTCCTCCAAGAAGTACCTTGCCCTACCTCCTTGCTTAGAACCCTTCACAGTACTTGCTAAAAATGATGACACTATCCATCCTAAACTCCTAAACCATAATATTGCAGAGGCAGAAAGTCTACATTTTAGGTGCACTGTGGGCAATGAGGTTTTTGTACTTTTCAGTGAGGTCTCTCCCTGTCTTCCTCTAACAAGCTGCCAAAGCCCCACTCTTAGCCATATGTTCTGTAAAGTGTCTGAGTGAGGACAGCCACCACACTGTGTTCATCAGCCACAGACTTCTTCCTTCCTATGCACCTTTCCCTCTGATTAAGCGATGGGGACTCTAAAGCAGAGTTTGGCAGGCTGTATGACTTAATCTTATCATTTTCATTTATCTGATTTGTACCAGCCACTGTGGAGCTTGATCTGTCCTTTAAACAGAATTGTTTTACAAAAGGAGAAGGAACCCATTTTTAAGGTTGTTTTAATAAGATTGGGACTTTCTCAGTGGGTTAGTTCTTTGATGATAATAGGAAATAGGAAGGAGGCCATTCACCTCTGACCCAAACAAGTTCTCTGTGTCTAATGTGGGACAGCAGACTTAGGACCCCACCCCCACCCATAGCTTGCTAATTTCTGTTAAGTTATTGTCAGAGTGTGTGTGTGAGTGTGTGCATATTCATGTGGACATTTCATGTCTGAATTTGCATATGTATGGAGAACAAAAGTCACCACCACCCTCATTCCCTTAGCCGCATTCACTTGGTTTTTGAGATAGTGTCACTTACTTGTTTGGAGCTCATTTGTTTGGAGCTCATCAGTTAGATATGGGATTCCCATATCCACTCCCCAGGTACAGGGTCACACACCATCACACCTAGCGTACACGCATTCTTAGAAGTGCATCTCACAAGCGCATGCCGTCACACCTAGCTTTTGTACCAGTTCTGGAGATCACGCTTGGGTCTTTATGATTGCATAGTATTTTAGGGTTTCTACTGCTGTGAAGAGACACCATGATCACAACAACTCTTAGGTGGTGGCCTACAGTTCCGAGGTTCAGTCCACTATCATCAAGGCAGCAGCATGGTGGTGCAGGCAGACACGGTGCCAGCTAAATCTTCATCAGAAGGCAGCAGGAAGTGGACAGACACTGAGAGTAGCTGGAGCATAGGAGACCTCAAAGCCCTCCCCTCAGAGACACACTTCCTCAACAAGGCCACGCCTCCTCCAACAAGGCCACATTTCCTAATGATGCCGGGCCATTTTTCCTCAAACCACCACACAGCAAACAGTTTCCACACTGAGCTGCCAGCCTGGATGCTTTCATTTCTTCATGCCTTGTTTTTCCTTGGTCTGTTAGGGAACAAACTAGTGATAGGGATACAGCTCATGGTCTAAGCTGGTCACAGCGCAGAAGTAGTAGTGGGTCAGCAATTGCATGGGGTGACCACAGATGCCTTCGTTAGCAAAGTCCAAGGTTGACAAACAGAACGGTCAATGTGTCAGACATTGAGGTGGATTTTTCTAGCTATTCCTTGTAATGGGAACCGCGGAGGTTCTGACATCTATTAGATGACTGGTCCATGGATACTTTTAGATGTGGGAAAAACAGAAAAAAAATACTAAATTAGTAGCTTACTGTATTTACCTTAAATGTGTCAGCTTTTTACAAGTTTTTTTTTTTTTAATTTTTTTCAGTATGGATGCTTCTGCTTGTATATCTGTGCACCACCTGTGTTTCTGGAATCTCCAGAGGCCAGAAACGGACATTAGGTTCTCAAGAACTAGAGTATCAGACTGTTATGAGCCACCATGTGGGTGCTAGCAATCAAACCCAAGTCCTCTAACAGAGCAGACAGTGCTCCTAACTGCTGAACTATCACTGGATCCCCATGTATCAGTTTCTGATTAATGTTTAAAGACAGTAAGAAATAAAGTCACTATGTAGAGCTGTTTTGAAGTGGTCTCACAAAGGAAGGGAATTAGAAGATGGAACAGTGTATGGAACAGCACAGAAATTTGGCTATAACGGCACAAGTTATAACCTGCAAGTCCCACCTATTCTGGAAACTGAGGGGGTGAGAATGCAATTAAAGTTAAAGGGTTATTTAGATGATTCAGTGATGAAAGGAACTTCCTAAAGACCTATAAAGTGGGAGGAGAGAATCTATTTGAGAAAATTGTCATCTCTGACCATGGCCATCATGTAGTAGTGGGCATGCACGAGTACACACACACACACACACTACTATACATAAATATATAAATGGATACAAACTTTAAAAATAGTAAACAATAAAACTTAAAGTAGTCCTGGTGATACATCTCATTGTTACAGTGTTTGCTTCCTATGCATGAGACCCTGACTTTAATCCCCATTACTATAAAAAAATAGAATAAATATAAAGTAGAAAATGTGTTACTAGCTTTGCAGTAATTTTATACTGCTGTAAATGCAGTAAATAGCAGTGGAATGTTCTCAGCATCTGTTAGTAAGGACTGGCCACCTCATCCAACAGTTCAGGTGTTGTGGCTGTTAAAAGCATGAGCAAAGGCTGTGCATTGTTGTGATGAACTGAGGTATAGCATAGTGGGTGTAGTTTGCTTCCCTTTTGTGAGAAGGGGAAGATTGTGAGTATGTGAGATGCACGGGGAATTGTGTACCCTAGAGATAAGGAGCCGGGAGGAGGTAGAGGGGACAGGAAGAGCAAGACCCCCCCACATACCTCGGTATCCTTTGGAGTGAATTTATTTTTGAAAAACAAGTCTCTCTCTCTCCCTCTCCCTTTCTCTCTCTCTCTGTGTGTTTGTGTAACAAAAGCACATACACACTGATAGAAGCAAACAGTGAGCCGACACTTGAACCAAAGTATGCTCTGTCTGTGGTGCAGCCACATAGATGACAAGGTTTACTACTCTAACGACAAAAGTAACAGTTTAGATTCAGCCCAGCAGCCTTAACTATTAATGCTTTATCAGAAATTAAGAATTTTCTACCTATAAAGGAAAAATAAGCATGAATTTTCAAAAATTATGTAAAAAAAACAGCCAATTTACTTTGAACTCAAATAATTAAGATCCCTTCTTTTTCTTTTCTGTTTTTTGGGGGTGAAGGTGCGCGAAACAGGGTTTTGTGGACCAGGCTGGCCTTGAACTCAGAAAGAGTTGGTATCTCTTATAAATGTTCGTAACTGCTTGTTTTAATTACTACTGTGTTGCTATGAAGATATACCATATAAGACAACCTAAAAGAGCGTGTTTGAGAACTTGCTGACATTTTCAGAGAATTAGAGTCCATAACCATCAAAAGGGGGGAGCAAAGTGTCAGGTAGGCAGCCATGGTGTTGGGACATCAACTGTAAGTTTACATGTGATACACAAACCGGAGGCAGAGAGAGAGAGTTGACTGGAATAGAGTGGACCCTTAGTGACATACCTCACCTCATCCAACAGGGCTACACCTACCTCCTAACCCTCTATATCAAAGTTTATGGGAACCATTTCCATTCAAACATGACACTGTTCTATTCACAATAACCAGAAAATGGAGATGTCTATATGCCTATCAACTGATAAATAAATAAAAAATATGCAATATCATTTGGCTGCTAATAAAAGAAAGAAATTATGAAATTTGTAATTAAATGGATGGAGCTAGAAACAGTTATTCTGAGATAGGTGACTCTTATTATAAAGACCAATGTCTCATTTTTTGGTCTCATTTGTGGCTAATTTGATCTCCACTTATTTGTCATATTTGGAACACCTGTAGAGGTTAGGAACTTAGTACGGATCCATAGGAGCTGGAGTTAGAAACCATGATATACAGGGTGATAAACAAGAAAGGTTGGGAATGGAGAGCAAGGCATAGGAAGGAATATGGGAAACACTACAGCAATAAAATCCTAATACAGAGAGGGGGAGGGAGATTACATGGAGTTACCCTACAGTGGAGATAGTATAACAAGTAGGTTAGCAAATAAAAACCCAGCACTAGGAATAGGTGGCCTCTTTTTTGGCTTTGGCCAGTGGGATCCCATAGGTCCCAAGCATTACAGACAGCCAGTGTTCTCAGTTATCCTCTAGAACTTGACTATATTGTTGAAAACACCACATACATCACCTATAAATAAATAAATCAAGCTGATACTTACCTGGATTATACCTACTGGCTAACTTCTATGACATTGGAGGGTGCTATGCACACTCTCAAAAGAGAAGAATAATCATACACACCCAGCTATGACTCCTGTAAGCTACAAAAACTGGTCAAACAAAGATGTAGCTACTGGTATAATAATGGCATGCATGTTACAGGAGTAACCAACCACTTTATGCTTATATCTAAGGCCCATTCTGTGAGGTGAAAACCATACCTGGCACTGTTAAAAAATAAATAAATAAATAAATAAAAAGCCATGAACCTGTGACTTGATAGGCCCTACACCCTGGGAGAGAATCCAATACTTGTATTTTGCTAAATGGACATAATATTGAAACTACTCCTAATAAACTATTCCTATACCTATGGATCAGTGCATCTCTCAACCCTCATTAGAGAAACTTCTTACAATAAAGGACAGTTAACATGGAGACCCTCAATTGGTCAGTGTACAATTAATAAACTGTGGAGTGCTCAATCCTAATTGAGATGTGTGTGTGTGTGTGTGTGTGTGTGTGTGTGTGTGTGTGTCACACTTTATACAGGCTAATGCTATGTCTACTTGATGCTAGAGTCTTTGGAGAAGAGGGGAGCCTTGATTGAAAAACTGTGTCCATAAGATTGGGCTGTAGGAAGCCTGTAAAGCATTTTCTTAATTAGTGATTGATATGGGAGGGCCTGGCTATTATGAATGGAGCCAGCCCTAGGCTGGTCCTGGGTTCTATATGCAGACTGGACAACCCATAGGAAGGAAACCAGTCAGCAGCCACTCCTCCAGAACTCTGCCTCTAGTTTCTTGCTCTGCCCTGACCTCCTTTAATGGTGAATGAACTGTTATGTGGAAGTATAAGTCAAATAAATCCCATTTTCCCCAAGTTGGTTTTGACAATGGTGTTTCATCATAGCAACAGTAATCCCAAGACAACACCCCTCCCCCAAGGCTCTTTATGGAAGAGGAGGTGAAAAAAAATTGTAATAGCCAGATGTGGTGGATAATGTCAGGTAAATAATGTTTTCTAGAGAAAGCCGTTTATTTATTTATTTATTTTATTTAAAAGTTTTTCCCTTATCTACCACTGTTCTCCCTCCTCCCTTCCCCCCCTCAGCTCCCCCATCCCATCCCCCCACTCCTTCCCCAAGGAAGGCTAGGAATCCCAAGGTGAGTCAGTTTGGTCTGGCATATCCAGATGAGGTAGGTCCAAGTCCCTCATCCCAGTATCAAGGTTGAGTTAGCTGTTTCTCTGTAGGGAATGGGCTCTGAGATGTCAGTTCGTGCACCTGAAATAAACTCTGGTTCTACTGCAAGAAGCTCCACAAAATGCCCACACCATTTGACATCTACATTCAGGGGGTTTAGTTCCTTTCCCTGAAGGTTCCTCAGCTGTCATTTCAGAGTCAGTGAGCTCCCAATAGCTCAGGTCAGCTGTCTCTGTGGGTCTCCTCCTCGTGATCCTGATCCCTTTGCTCATATATTCTGTCCCCTCTCTACAGCTGGACCAGGAACTTAACCTGGTGCTTAGCTAGGGATCTCTGCTTCTGCCTCCCTCCATTGCTGAATGAAAGTTCTATAATGACACCTACGGTGGTCATTCATTTGATGATAGGGGAAGGCCTCTTTAGGCACCCTGTCTACTATTGCTTGGAGTCCTAGTCAGGGGCACACTGTGGGTTCTTAGAGGTTTCCTTTAGCACCAGGCTTCTCTCTAACCTACAGTGGATCCCTCTATCAAGATATCTGTTTCTTTGTTCTCCCTCTGTTGCTCCTCCCCAATCTCATTTTCTCACAATTTGTTCCCACCTCCCCTTCCTTGCTCCCCATTATGATCCCAATTTATTCAGGAGATCTTCTCTATTTCCCCTTCCTAGGGGGATCCCTGGGTGTCTCTCTTAAGTTCCTCCTGTTACCTAGCTGTTGGGGGGGGGGGTGTGGGGGGGGTGTGGTTTGCAGCCTGGTAATTTTTTGCTTTTATGTCTAAAATCCAATTATGAGTGAGTACATCCCACATATATCTTTCTGGGTCTGTGTTACCTCACTCAGGATGATTCTCTCCAAATCCATCCATTTGCCTGCAAATTTTAGGATGTCTTTTTTCTGCTGAGTAATACACCATTGTGTAGATGTAGCACAATTTGTTAATCCATTCTTAAGTTGAGGGGCATCTAGGTTGTTTTAGGTTCTTGCTATTATGAATAATGCTGCTATGCACATAGTTGAGCTAATGCCCTTGGGGGTGAGAATGTGTATCTTTTGGGTATATGCCCAATAGTGGTATTGCTGGATCATGGAGTAGATTAATTTTTGCTTTTCTGAGGAACCACCATACTGCATTCCATGGTGGCTGTACAAGTTTACACTCCCACCAACAATGGAGGAGTGTTCCCCTTGCTCCACATTCCCTCCAGCATAGGCTGCCATCCATATTTTTATCTTAGCCATTCTGATAGGTATAAGATGGCATCTCAGAGTTGTTTTAGTTTGCATTTCTGATAGCTAAGGATGTTAGCAAGTATCTTTCAACCATTTGAAATTCTTCTTTTGAGAATTCCCTATTTAGCTCTGAACCCCATTTTTAATTGCATTATTTGGGTTTTGGGCCTCTAGTTTCTTGAGCTCTCTCTATATTTTAGAGATCAGTCCTCTGTCAGGACTGGTGGGGTTGGTGAAGATCTTTTCCCATTCTGTAGGCTGTTGTTTTGTCTTATTGACTGTGTCCTTTGCCCTACGGAAGCTTCTCAGTTTCAGGAGGTCCCACTTATTGATTGTTGTTCTTAGTGTCTGTGCTACTGGTGTTGTATTTATAAAGAGGTCTCCTGAGTCAATGAATTCTTGGCTATTTCCCACTTTCTTTTCTATCAGGTTCAATGTATCTGGGTTTATGTTGAGGTCTTTGATCCATTTGAATTTGAGTTTTTCAAGGTGATAGATATGAATCTATCTGCATTCTTCTCCATACCAGTATCCAGTTATGCCAGCAGCATTTGTTGAAGATACTATCTTTTTTTCCCATTGTATATTTTTGCCCTCTTTGTCAAAAATTAGGAGTTCATATGTGTAGGGGTAATGTTGGGGTCTTCAATTCAATTACATTGATCTACAGTCTGTTTTTGTGCCAGTACCAGGCTGTTTATTATTGTAGCTCTATAGTATAGCTTGAAGTCAGGGATAGTGATGCTTTCTGAAGTTCTATTATCGATCAGGATTGTTTTGGCAATTCTAGGTTCCTTGATATTTCATATGAAGTTGAGTATTATTCTTTCAAGATCTGTGAAAATTGTGTTGGGATTTTGATGGGGATTGGGTTGAGTCTGTAGATTGCTTTTGGTAAGAGACAAAGTAGTTTTGATTACATACACAATACTTACATAAGTTCAAATCAGACAAAATCCCAGAATGTACTGGTTCTGTAAAGTGGGTACAAAATCCCAATCCTAGTTGAGAAGCTATTGCCAGTGCTGGGTCCTCAGTAGATATGGAGTTGCTCCTTCTCTGAGTGTTAGCAGCCCCAGTATAAAATAAGCAGTTGGGTCTGACCACCTGCACACCTATAAGGAACATTCAGTGCCTCAAAGATACCCCACATCTCTTGATGTGTGGAGTCTGCTGTGTTCCTACTCATCACATTTTTAACTACACACATGTATAAAATTCCAGTGCTGCTTGGAATTATTCTAGATATACCTAGAAAATATGTGTTCCCGGTTTGTTACCTCCTATAGGATAGGGAAGTAATAACCTCCATTTATTTTCATTTATTCAGCCATGGAATTCCATGAACACTTGCACAGCATAGGCACCAAGGAGGGGCTGAAGGAGAGGAAACTGCAGAAGGCAGTGGAGAGCTTTACCTGGAACATCACCATCTTAAAGGTACTGTGTCCATTACTTTTCTGTTGCTGTGATAAAATACCACAGGCAATTTAACAGAGTTTATTTTGCTTAACATTCCAGAGGGCTAAGTCTATTACGGCAGGGATGCAAGGTAGCAAGCAGGCATGGCCACCGCAGGAGGCTGGGAGCTCACGTCCTCGACCACAAATATGAAACAAAGAGCAACCTGGAAGTAGGACAAGCCCCACTCCTAGTGATAGGTGTCCTCCAGCAAGGCCAGGCCTTCTAAACCTCCCCAAACCCTTCCACCAGTGGGAACCAAGTATTCATATGCAGGAGCCTGTGGAGGATATTTTTCATTTAAACCATCACATTTTAGTTCTTGGCTCCCATAAGCTCATGACCATATCATAATGTAAAATGAATTTAATCTAACTTCAGAAGTCTCCATAATCTTTCATAGTCTCAACATTATTTAAAAGTCCAAAGTCTCTTCTGAGATTCAAAGACAGTCTCTACTTGTGACCCCTGTTAAATAAAATATAAAATTATACACGTCCAGCTTATAGTGGCACAGAATATATATCACCATGTCAAAATAGAGGATTGAAGACATTGGAGGAAATACTGAACCAAAGACCTGGCAAGTGAAATGCCGACTCCTATAGCTCTGTGTCTACTTTCAGTGACTTTAGAAAGGGCTTAGCTGGCTCATGGTATGGGCAGAAATCAGCCAGATTCTTTGCTACACAATCATAGGAATGGCCTCTAGCGAAGTTGCTGTCATTGTCCCCTCTGAAACCTCTCTTCTCTAGTGGCTGGTCTCTGTAGGAAGGAGAAGTTTCATTGCTGACGGATGAAGAGTACAGTTATTTGTAGACGTAAGAACTCCGTTGTACATACAGCTCTAAGCGCTGCTATGAGTTCCTATTAGGAGCTACCACTATAATAGCTTTTTAAAAATTATTTCTTTCATTTTTTGGTATTATAATTACATCATTTCCCATTCTCATTTCTCCCTCCAAATCCTTTCCTATGTTTCTCCTTATTCACTTTCACACTCTTTGTTATAAACATATGCCTATACACAACTGTAGCCTGCTCAGTCCGCACACTGTTACTTGTACGTATGTTTTCAGGACCGACCATTTGATGTTGGATAACAAATTGGTGTGCTCCTCCAGAAAAACAGTTCTCTACTCTCAGCATTTCTTGATATGACTTAATTTCTTGATAAGATTCTTGGAGGGGTGTGTGTCTTTATGTGTTATGATTTGATACTGTCCCACAAGGCACATACATTTGTTAAAAATCTTTTATTTGTTTTAAATTTCATGATAGTTTTAATCAATATTGCTACATTTCATAAGCATTGTTGCTGTGTTCTGCCCTTCTCCGTGGTAGCAAGCTCTACTGCTGAGCCACTGTCAGCCCTTTTCCTTTCACATTTTTTTACATCCATCATGGCTTTACCCCACACTTAATCAGTTTGGGGCTCCCTACCACATCCTGCTTCCAATTCCAGCCTCTGGCTGCTAAGAATGGCTAACTGCTGTGCTCAGCTTCCCTCTCGAACACTCTCTGGGGCTCTCCTCTCTGGTGGCATCCTCGTATATGTTTATTCTAGTTTTCTATCTTTGAACCAGCTCAATGTCCAGAACACAGAGGATCTCAGAAGCCCAGAGGTGGAGATGGAGTCAGAATCTGGGGCCAACCCTGCTATGTAGTGTGGGCTAGGCGAGATCCTGTCTCAAAAAGAAAAATTGCAGGAGGAAAAAGAAGTTCCAGGGTATGCATAGGAAGAGCTGTCAGTGACAGTAGCACCAAGGTATTAAGAGTCACAGGGAGCACAGCATGACAGCTCTGCCCAGAGACACTGTAGTTCTTGTCATCACAGGGCCGCTCCCTTAGCAATGTCATGGACATTTTGTTGTTATGGTAGAGAGTACCACTGTTATGTGAATGAAGAAAGTGTTCCTCAGTACCCAAGGTGCACAAGGCAGTTCAGCCCCCAGAGCTAGGGGTGACCGAGGTAGGCAAACTACAGGAACCCATCACCAGCTCGACTTCTAGACCCACTGCTTCAATCTCTATGTTCTCTTGCTGATGTGTATATTGGCTACATCTGGATCAGGTTGGTGGCCAGACTTCATAAGAGCATGTATCCAGGACAGGGGAGCCTATTCTTTACTGTCTTTTCAGCAGATGCTCAGTGAGGCTACTGTGTGCCAACTGTGTGCCAACTGACAGCCCTTTCAAGGGTCGTGTGGGTTCAAAGGCCAGTCTTCAGGATGATTTCATATCAGAGATCTTGGTAGCACTGGGCTATTCCTGTGTTTAGCTTCACAAGATAAAGTAACATACAGCTAAGTGGCATACTCTATAAATGTCATGTCCTGGTTCTGATTTGATACTGTGTAACAAGAGGTTTCTGGCCTGTCTAGCCCCATGGTCCAGATCTGCCACAGCCACTTCCCCCGCCCCCCCCCCAAATGACTCAAACACTTATATTAACTTGATGTTGTTTGGCCTGTGTCTCAGGCACATTGCTAGCTAGCTATTTGATCTTAACTCAACCCATTTCCATTAATCTGCCTGCCACATGGACCATGGCTCATCTGTGTTACCTTGGGGAGTTGGGTCAATCTCTCTGTCTGACTCTGCCCTCCTTCTCCTACCTATGCTATGATTCCTGCCTACTGCTACGGTGCCTGTCATGAACCAAAACAGTCCTTTATTCACAGCATACAGAAAGACATTCCCACATCACTTCCCCTTTTCTGTTTAATCAAAAAGGAAGGTTTCAATTTCAACATAGTAAAATTACATATAACAAAACACTATAAAGCAGGAATTACAGTTACAATATCTAGTCTATTTGTAGTTAACAGAATTAAAGAAAATATTCTATCATCTACCTTATCTTTGTGAGTCTAAAGTTTTATATCTAATATACTTTTTATAATAACTAAGAAAAACCAATAACTATAACTATCTAATCTTCAACTACATCAAAGACCACAGAAGAATATAACATTACTCAAGTAAACAGGAAGTACAAGCTATTTCCAAAATTTGGAAATGACAGAGATGACACCTGGCTGCCTGGACAGTCACCCAAAGTTTCTTTGTAATGATGGGGCACCAGTCTTCAGCCTACAGGCCCAGAGTCTCTGGCGTACCTTTCGGTGAAGCAGGAAATCTGAAGGACTGCTCTGCTCATTCTGGCATAGTTACCAGTTACTTCACCTTGTGTCCTGAAGGATATCTGGCAGTTTTGTATGTCATATCCCCTTTTATTCTTAGAAAGAGATTGACTATGACCATTAACCATTTATAATAAAAACAAACATTTGTAAGCAATATTTTGGGAATTTGGGCATAGTTTTCCATTACTACTTCCTGTTGATTAAGGGGCGCTGGCAATCTTTTGAGGGTCCTGAGACTGGATCATCTTAGTCTGCAGCCCTGAAGCTGATATGACCATCTCTTCCCACCAGAGAATTTTCAGGTGGTCTTGGTTGATGAAACCATAAGAGCCTGGAAGCAATCCACAGGTTCTCATCTTCTGTTAAAAATTAAAAAGAAAACATAACCTTATTCCAGACTCTGTGTATTTTCCATCTTTACATAGCTTATATTTTATTACTATATTTCTCTTTTTAAAAAAAAATTTCTCTACCCTTTTTCTTTTCTCTCCCAGCTTACGTCTTCTTTTTCATACACTTTGTAACCCATTTTTAGAGCTTTTTTTCTATCTGAACCTGTTTTATTGTGAATCCTTAATCACTTTTTAACCAGAAGAGCTTTTAAAATGCTAGACTATGCTGAGCTGCTTTGCCTGCTGACTCCGCCCCACCTGCGGCTTTTCAACATGGCAGAAGTCCTGGAGCCACGCTTACCTTTACAATTTTGGGAAGCAATATTAAGTACCATGAAACTTTTTACTGCCCCAGCTCTAGGGAATCTTAGAGTCCACACTATCATCAAGTAGGGCACTGCCACTCACTCCACTTAAGAGTTTGACAGCAAGGCCTCTTAAAGGGACACACAATTTTTGCCAATAAAGCTGAGTCAGAAGTTTCTCTTAAAGGAGCCATGTCTGCTCACTGCCAGCAAACAGAGCAGACCCAAGAAAATGCTATTACTAAGAAGCCATCTTTGCCTCTGTTTCCTTTTTGTTCAATATAAACAGAAACCTTAAACTGATCATTTGCAGCTTGTTGCTTATACCAATTCTTCTGTGAGACTTCAGAAACTGGCTTTGGTGAGGCTTAAACTGCTCGCTGTAAGCCCAGTGCCATTTTGTGGCTCAACCCCCCCCCCCCCCCACGCCACTCTGTACTACAACTTACTTCAGAGATACAACTTGGAAGCTGCTTTTGGCTCATTTCTGTGCTCTAGAACCCTTTCATGCTTTCTCCAGCTCTATGTGGGTGTTCACTCCACGTTGGGCACCATCTGTAACATGAGGTTTCTGGCCTGCCTAGCCCCATGGTCTGGATCCGCCAGAGCCTGTATTACCTTACATGATGAATCTTGGGTGGCTCCCCTGTTTGTGTCGACTCTACCCTCTTTCTCCAATTTCCCTCCTGCCTACTTCTATGGTGCCTGTCATGGGCCAAAATAGTTCTTTTATTCACAGCATGCAGAAAGACATTCCCACATCATACTACAGTTGTGAGATGCCACATCAGGAGAATCTGGTGAAAGGGCGGATAGGCCACCCACTATTGTGTATGTGCCTTTCTAATTTGGAACTCCCACATGATTTTTCATACAGAAATCTTTCTTCCCCCTGATAAGCAGGGCAGTGATGATTGTAAGTGCACTTGGATGGACCAGCGTCTTATTGTTGTCACGTAAAGGGGCAGGACAGACTCACAAAGCCTGCATCACCAGGGTCCTCTGAATCTGCAAGGGGATATAGCACTGAGCACTCTGGACTCCCCTGCAGTTGCATGTTGTTTGTATGTGGTAGTTTAATGTGATGTCGTGTCCCCCCCCCCCCCCCCCCCCCCCCCCCGGACCTCATCCTCTTGGCACGATTCAGAGGGGTGGAGCCTTGTTAGAGAAAGATCAATGAAGGGCTGGCTTGAGGCTTCATGGTCCAGCCTGACTTCTGGTCTGCTCGCTGCATCCTGACTGCAGACATAATGTTAACAGCTCTTCCATGTCCATGATAATGACAGCCTCAGCCTCCGAGTCTGAACAAAGCCTTCCTCCCTAGACTTGCTTTTGCCGCAGTCCTGAGACAGGTAATAACACATGCAGAGAATCATGAGGACTGTCAGCTTCCGAGGAATAGGGCCCACCCCCTCCAGGAGGGAAGCCTCAAACCAGAATAAACATCTATATGACAGTTTGTTTCAGAGTAAAAAAAGGTTTTGAAATAAACATTGAGAGGAACTACCAAGATTGATCTGGTAGTCACTGAAAGATCTGATTTAAGCAGTCCAGAGAGAAGTCCATATGTAGGGAGGTGGTCAGTTTTTAAGTGGGCCCCAGACCGCTGTGGAGTACAGTGTTGACACCACAATACAGCTCATTCTCATTAGACATCCTCAGCAGTGGTACCAATAAAACCAGATATCCTGTTTTTCAAACTCAGGATGCTTGTATTTCCACACAGTGCTTGTGCTGCAGAGCCCAACAGTGGTCATGTCTGTCTAATGCTGTTTAATTGCATGTTTTGTTCTAGGGACAAGCAGATCTTTTGAAGTATGCTAAGAATGAGACCATGGAGAATTTGAAGCAAATCCATTATGCAGCTGTTTCATGTGGCCTGAACAAAGCAGGCACTGAGAACTCTGAGGCCCAGAAGCCACGCCGGAGCCTGGAAGTCATCCCTGAGAAAGCCAGTGATGAAAATGGAGACTAAGTGGCCTCCCTGTCAGTCAACAAGTGCACTGCACTCCCTAAGGAAAATGTCTTGGATTTCAAAGCACAACCGGACTGTGCACAACCCAACTGCAGTCTATTACAGCTGTGAATGTATGTAGCAACCCTCGTGTGAAGGGAAATAAACTCTTTAACAAGAAACTCTTTCCCTGGCCCAAACATGCTGTATTGTATACCAAACGCCCTGAGTTCACTGTGAAGAACAGTGCATTCGCTTTAGTTCTAGCCAGAAAAGTTCCTATGTGAAGACAGTTGACTGAGGTGGAAGTAGACTGATTGTTAAGTTTATATTTATTGGTGAGAAGGCTACTTGTGTGTGTTTGCTAGTCTTGGGGCTGCAGAGGATTTGGTGGTGTGCCTGCTGAGCCATAATTACTACACAGGATGTAAGAGCCTGAGAGCCAAGGACAGTGCAGTGGGATGAAAGCTGCCTGGCTGAAGACATGCTGTGTCATGTGGTCCGCTGGATGGAATTGACACCTTGTACATAGTTTTTCATTGTATGATGTGTTCACATTAAAGTTATCTTTTATGATATTTCTCCAACAACAGTACATGCTTTTAGTGTACCTTTAACTTTTACAACGTTCCTCTTCTAAGCAGCCAGTTACTGTCCAACTTTTAGGATAGTTGTGACTATTTTAAACAGTGGTTAAATGGCAGATTGTGATATTTAAACCATAAACTCAGACTCCATGCTGCTCCCTGCAGATCTGAACAAAGCCCCTAGCAAGGGTGCCATGCTGTCCATACTCTAGTATGCCAGGGGATAGAGGGGGAAGGCCATCAGTGACAGGCTCCTCAGTTCAGTCTCAGGAAGGCTGTTTCTCCTTTATAGTGGAGGGCACTTGATCAGCTAAGTTTTTAATGTTACCTTTTATTTTCAAAACCAATGAAACATCTTGGTGCTTCTGAGAAACAAGAGCCTGCAATCTTCACAATGAACTCCGCCCACCAGCCACATCTCTTCTTTTTGGAAGAGAGAGTAAATGTTGTCTACCAGGCATATTTTCTTCCCTTTGGAAGAATCAGGCTTGAGTACTCAGAGGGAGGGTCTTGGTTTCCGGTCAGTGAGTCAGGCATTTACTTACACAATAGGTGACCTGGCTGAGCATCTACCAGTTCTTCCTCCCATGGGCCATTCCCAGACGGCAGTTGTTCCTAAATGCCTCTTAGAAGCCATTGCTTTGCTCAGGGCCAGTCACCAGCACTCTAATACTGCCTGTTTCAACTGGTCCTTGGCCAGGTATAAGTCTTACTGGAAAATGCTTTCTTAGATGATACCAGATAAACACCAGTCAGTAGCCGAGGCTCTCGATTTAGAGATAATCTGCTGACAAAGAAAAAAGAGTGGGAAATAGAGAATAGTTTATAGAAGCAGAAAGTAATGGGTAACTTGTTAGCAACCCTTGAACTTAGCAAATAGTGTTCAATTTGAAGTTAAAAAGTGTAGAAAGTCTCTGAAAGAGACTTATGATATAGTAAAGTTAAAAAAAAAAAGCTATATTTTCCAGAATGGTTTTTATCATATAGTGTACAAGTCAAATAACTGTAAGAGACATAATTTTTTTGTGTCTTCTGCAGGCCTAGAATTAGTGATTTTAGAGGTAGAAGACTAGGAACTGGGCATGCCCCTGTGACCCTGGCGTTCCAGAGACTGTGACCGCCTCAAACCATAGCGAACTGAGAGGATGCTATCTTTCCCTAACATGATCCCTCCCACACATAAGCCGAGGTGCCTGAAGTTCACTGGGGCATGCTGGTGCCAATTAGACAAGCTTCCTTTGGCCACTCTTCAAAGCAATATGCCAAGTGGAGAAGAGCAGACACAGTGTCAGGAGGGGTTCCCATGGCAGATGCTACCTCCTGTTTGTTTATGTCCAGTCCTGTGGAGCATGCCATCTGTCACTGAGGACAATCCAGTCAGCAGAGCCTGAATTCAGTTCCCTTTCTTCATTCAAAAGGAAAAGAAAAACATTTGTCAAGCTGAATAGAATCAAGGATATGGTTTACAGTCCCCTGGGAGAAATTCTCTCTTGTAAATGTCTCACTGTCCGACTCTATCTATGTGGAGGCCCATAGTCATCCCACTGCTAAACAAAACATAAGGCTTCTGTTTTGGGTTTCCGAAATAGGTCCAGATTTACTTACATAGCCACGCCTAGGGCGGACCCTCCATAAGCAGTGAGTACTACCATGTTGGGTTTACCATGTGGCTGCTACATGCCAAGAATCCTTACATCTCACCCTATGTTTATTATAAAAAGAAAGCCAGGTTAATGGGGGGGGGGTGGATTGGACTGGAACAGGGTCAATGATCTCTTAAGGCTGCTTCAAGCTGTCTTAAGGGCAAAGTTTGTCTTTTTGGAAGATGAGAGCTGTATCTTCTGGTGGTTGGTCTGCTGGGTTTTGCAGCTCATTCCTGCAGCCCGGTTGAGTTTAAGGCATGGGATGATGAATTCTGATTTTCTAGACCTCAGAAAAAACTTTGAGTTAGTGAGAGAACCTTGGGAAGTGACAGAATTCAGATGATATAGTGAGGGTCTTTGCTATTATGGAGTCTGGAGGTCAGATTAAGAAGAAAAAGAGGGAGAGAAGGTTTGAAATGGGGACACATAACCTTTAAGTTAGGCTCTTGTCTGTGCTTTAAATAAACCTTGAGGTAGCTGCTTTGTGTTTCTTTTTTCTAGGGGACTCTAGTGGCTAGTGATTGTACAATAATCTGCTAGGTCTGAGGATGGGAAGAGGTTAAAATGTCTTGTGTTTTTTTGTTTACCTGTTGCAGAGGTTAAAATAGCTTCTGGTTCCTTTCCTTTGGTCCTGCGGGGTGGGGGGAACAGTCTCTTTCACCTGTATCGGGTCTAAAAATGGCTCCTGGTTCCTTTTCTCTAGTAGTCAGGAGATGAAGGTCAACTGTTTTCCGATGGTAAGATGGCTTCTGAATTTTTCCATTCTCCAGAAGAGGATTGGTCTGTGGGGGAGGGGAAGGGCAAGGCCACAAAATACCGCACACGCAGTCTTTTGTTTCTGGTAACCAAATAACTTCGGCTCTGAGAAACAGGCTTGAATGGAAAACTTAGAGAGAGGATTTTAGGGAAATGTGTCTAGCCACACAAAAGATTCTGGGTGTTCATACTTGGGGGTCTGCCTGAGAAGCTGGAAGAGAGTATGGGGGGTGGTCTGGCACTGACAGGCTGAGCAGATAGCAGGAGAAGCAAGGGAGCTTCTGGAGCAGCTGGCAAGGCTGGATTCAGGCAAATGTGGTGACTAAAAGAAATGAAAGCTCTTTGGCTAAAAAATCCCTTCCCATTAGGGTTACAGGGCAGGTTGGCATGACCAAAAGTGAGTGGGTGATAGGGATATCTCTGAAAATACAATTAAGTGGCGGCATCTGATGAGGCTGGAATTGTTTGCCTCCCATCCTGACAATGGAGAGGTTAGAGAGGTGGAACCCTAAAACTCTGCAGGACTGAGTATGTGGCACTAGTGTCCACAAGGAAGGAGATGAATCACCCCAATACTGTTATGAATACCCAAGTCTTTTTTATAATGATGGTGATCGAGTTAGGGAAGCTCTGGTAGCATCAATCATTCACAGCCAGGCCTAGGAAATTAGCCAGGGAGTGGTCCAAGTGTAATGACCCCCTGCCATGTGGAGTTTTAGGACAGTCACTTAGACCAGTGTTTTTCTTGATGGCATCTAGGACAAGGCCTGAACAGCCTCCATGAGGCTGGGCAAGAGTGAGACTAGTGGCCAAGCTGGCCACACTTAGATCACTCACAGGGAGGTCTAGGTCTCTACCACAGGCGGAGGCGAAGGAGCTGGTCAGATAGCTTTTGCCAGCAAGAGGTATTTTTCCTGGTGTGTTTTCTCATCTCTCCTGTGATACACCTTAAAAGCAAGCACTAAGACTTTGCCTGTGGAGACAGTGGTCCTCTCTCAAGAGATCTAAGTTTAGCTCTGATGTTGGGATAGCTCTGTGTAAAAAACTGGGTCATGAGTAGTTGCCTTCCCACAGTGCTCTCAGGATCTAAGTTAGTATACTGTGAGAGTACATTGGTGAGGCATTTCAAAAACTGGGATTTTTCTTGCCTGCTTTCAACCTGGTGAAGACCCTGTTTGAGAGGAACAATGGACGAGGTCACCAATACCTTCTTCCAGCCTTTCTACATGCATATACAGGCACAGAAGCGCAATACACAAATGACTAGACAAACATTTTAAAAAATAATTTTCTGTGGATGGTCCTTGTACACTGTGAATATGTGTTGCTAGTATTGGCCAATAAAGAAGCTGTTCTGGCATATGGCAAGACAGGAGACAGCCAGGCAGGGAATCCAAGAGAGGAAGAAGAAAGGCAGAGTGTAGTGGGATTACATGTTGTTACATTGTAAATAACTGTCCCACCTACTAGATTAATAAAAACTCTGATTGGCTAAAGGCAGACAGGAAGTGTGGGTGGGGCTACCACACTAAGAAAACTCTTGTAACATGAAAAACAGAGCAATTCTATCTATTCTTTCCAGAACTTTCCTTGATAGGCATAAATCTCCTGGATCAATCCATGCTCAGGGCCTCTTCCCCACTTCTTTATTGGCTTTAGTTCCATCCCTCAGCTTAAGTTTCTAGGCTCTTTCTCTCTGTTGATCCATACCTCTTATGACAGTCTTATCTTGTGGCATTAGGACCCATATAAGGCCTTATAAATTGTTCTCTGAGCAATTCTATTTATCTTGGCCCCCTCTGGCTACTAGTTTTCCATTTTAAGTCAGGAGGCATGAGGCTCAGTTTGGGTTTTTGGAGAAGTACTTCTGAGCACATGTCTGGAATGCTTTCCATGCAGGTATGCTCCTTTCTGACTTTCTAAATTGGGAAGCTGAGATACTGTGTGGGGTGTGTCCATTCACTGAACAAGTGGGAACCAGCAGGTAAGATGATGTCTTAAATATTTTTCAACTTCATGAGGTAATAGCTCTTCTGCCTGGAAAATAGTGACTGGTCGATGGATAGCTACTGTCAGCTCAAAGTCTACCATGATTTCCTGTGTCCTTCAAGAGAAGGGACTCAATAGCTCAGAGCTAGAAACTCACCTGGTTTGAAATCTCAAGAGATGGTTATTTATGGGGGTTCCTCAAAGGTATTAATTTCTTTAGATAGGACTATTATACAAAGATAATTTTAGTTGTGCCTCGTGCTGTATACTTATAATCCCAGAAGTGAAGAGGTTGAGGCACAAGAATCAATGTGAGTTCAAGACTGGGCTACATAGAGAATTCCAGGCCAGGCCAGCCTCAGCAGTCAACAGACAAGCAAAATGTTATACCTATGTACAGGGACACCCCCCCCCCCAAAAGACGACCAGGGAGTTGGATTCAATGCAAACACATGAGGGTCTGTTTATTGTTATGGACAGGTTCAAACGAACCCGAGTCCAAATCCTTTGTTCCAGTGCAGTGGAGAGTTTTTAAAGAAAAGCCTACATAAGCAGGGTACTGCAACATCTTGGCATTTTGCGACTGGGTAAAGGGGTATTATGGGGTTCAGTAGCCACTGACTGAACTTTCCAGCACAAACACAAGCTTTGAACCTACTGGCTGAACTTTCCCTGTGAAACTAACTTTTGAAGCTACTAGCTGTTAGGTGCATTCCTGAGATTCTTCCCAGACTCCAGGACCTGGGCCCTGCCCTCACACACCAAATGCTCCTTTCTTGGAAAAAAGCTTTGTAAGGATGAATCCATGCCTTCACACAAAACTAGAAAAAATAAGCTGTCTATAAATATCTCTATTTCTATTAATTTTATAAAATTATAGAAACTACCACCAAAAATATGGGAAAGTTCCTACTAAGCTGAACCTAGTAGCAGGTAAGTCTACTGAAAGCAGAGGAAATCATGAAAGCAGATTCAGGAATGGGGACAACACACAAAATAGCATCTATGCTGTGGAGGTTGTCATTATTGGGGCCTCCACGTTCATCTTCAGAGAACGAGAAGAAAGAGTGATCCTTTGATGGTTAGGGACAGTGTGTGAGGGTTTTTCTGGTGTTTATTTTTATTCCTATAGCCACCATTGGCTTGTGGCATTTTCTATTATGAAAAAATCAACATGAATGATAATTAAGGAAAAAGGCTAAGTAAGGTGAGATTGTGAGTGAGCAAGAGAGGCGATGGACATGCAGGTGGCTCACAGGGCACCTAGGGGCCACTGGGGTGCTGAAGTCTGCAGGGTCCTCAGGACACTGTAGGATGAAGAGGGCACAGTCCCAGCTGTGGGATGTCTCAGGATCTGCCTCCATGCTGTGCAGCTGCCTGTAGTCGCTATTTAAAACCTAAATAAAAAGGAAGGCTAGCAGTCATTCTGAATTAATTAACTTTTCTGGCAGCTGACATCTGAGAATTAGGAATTATCCAGAGCCAGTAAATTCTAACTGATATTTTTTCATGTGGTGTCAGATTAGATTAAAGGGACTGTTGTGGGGAAAATGAAATGCTATGCCTTTCTTACTGCTTCAGTTGTTTCCAGATATCTAATTTTCATGATGATAAGTAGGCCATAAATTCTAATAACAATAAAAAATTAAATAAATAGGCTGTAGAATCCATGCAGCTGTGATTTACCTCTATAGGCAACTTGTTTACTGTTTATTGAAGAGTGTCTGGGCTTTGCCTTTGGGAGATTTTCTCAAGGAATTCCCCAAACTCAGTTTGTCTTCAGTTCAAATCAAATCAGTTCATATCAGACAGCCTTTGATTGTCTGTGTAGCATTAAGAGATTACAGGACTGTGGGGTTCTTGATCCCAAAAGCACCAAAAACAGAGAGCAAAGAAACACTACAGGAGAGTCATGAACCCCCAGCTCTGGCTTCACCTGGGTCAGACTACTTGCACTGGGCTGGGGTTTGCTCAGCTGTTGGTTTCCCTGTTGACTCCTGTCAGAGATATTAGGAGCAGCCACTGTGAAGTGGAGCAAGCTGGCTTTCTACCACCACAAGAGTGAGTTTTCCAATGGCTACTCTAGGCAACACGCCCACAAGTTAAAAAGGCTAGCCATTCCTAAGTGAAATATCACTTACATTAGGTTGAAGGTAAAGTTTAAATAGCACACACATGCTGAAGTAAAGGCACATTCAGTTGGGGGCTTTAATATCAAAGTAACTGAATCTCAAAGTCATGAAGCCCAAGTTAGGTGACACCTACATGTTTTTAAAAATCAATGAAAAAAGTTTGATGGTGTCTTAGAGTTTATATTGCTGTGAAGAGACACCATGACCACAGCAACTCTTTTATTTATTTATTTATTTATTTATTTATTTATTTATTTATTTATTTATTTATTTATTTATTTATTTATTTATTATTTTTTATTTATTTATTTATTTATTTAAATTACAAACTGTTTGGTCTATGGCTGAGGCTCATTACTTGCTGACTCTTAAACTAACCCATGATTCTTCTCCATATTTATCCATGTGGCTCGGTACCTTTTTCTCAGTGCATCATTCTTGTCTATTTTCCTCTGCATCTTCTGGTATCTCTGCTCTGCTCTTCTGCTTCCCAGCATTCTCCTAGTCCGGTTGCCTTGCCTCTACTTCCTGTCTGCCTTTCTGGCTAATCAGTATTTATTAAAACAATATTTACAGTATACAAGAGCAGAGTGCCACGGCATTTCTGATATATTCTATATTTAATATAAGTTCTGGAATATCAGAGGACAGAATTACCTACAACCAAGTCATGAAGGTCAGGTAATGGTGACCCCCGCCTTTAATTCCATCACTCAGGAGGCAGAGATTTTCTGAATCTCTGTGAGTTTAAGGCCTAAAATAGTTGGGTAGGATCCTGCCCTGAGGTCACCACTCCCTTTATCCATTTCTCATTCTGTTTATCTCCTTGAACACAGGATTTAGCCCCGCTCCACTTCCTGAAGTTCTTTTTCTCCTCAAAATTTACTTTTTGAATTTGTCCTGCTCAGCTCGCTCCTTTTCATTATAGGTCTTCATTAGAGTCACCACTAATATCCACATAACAGAGACTATCATGGGCTGTTTTGAGATTTTCTCTGCAAAGTAAATTAATTCAAAATTTTTCACTTTAGCCTCAGGCTGACTCTTTGGACAAGGGCAAAGGCAGCCACTTTCTTCACCAAAGTACTAGAAGAATGATCTCTAGACAGCATACTAAAATTCTTCTCTGAAACTTGAGTGAACTCCCCATAGTTCAAATCAGCACCACTGTTTTCCATGTTCCTACTACTATGGCCCATTAAGCATTGCTTAAAGTATCCACTGCTTTCCAGACCCAAAGTACCCAAGTCCAAATCCTCCAAACACATGGTCAGGCTATCATAGCAATACCCTAGTCCTTGATACATACTATCTTCTGTCTTAGTTAAAATGCTTATTGCTGTGAAAAGACACCATGACCATGCAACACTTATAAAGAAAATATTTAGTTGTGGTGGCTTCCAGTTTCAGAGGTTCAGTCCATTATCATCATGGCAGGGAACATAGTAGTGTACAAGTAGGCATGGTACTGTAGCTGAGAGACCTTCATTTTGTTAGCAATAGGAAGTCAACTGACAGACATACTGAGAGAAGTTTGAGCAAGACCTCAAAGCCTACTCCCACAGTGACACACTTCCTCCACCATGACCATAACTAATAGTGTCACTCCCATTGAGGGTCATTTTTCTTCAAACCACAACAATGGTTAATCTTAAAATGTCAACCTGTCTTGATTGAAAAATGACTAGAGTTTGGAAAAGCCTGCTCCAGGTGTCTGTGAGGGTGTCTGCAGAGATGATTGGGCCATGAAGTTCTCTGATTGATTCAAGATAACCAGGAGGCATTCTGGGAGGTAGAAAAAAGTTGGAAACAGGGTCTGCTTAGAGAAAGTAAACTGTATTTTTTCCTGTAAGCCCCACATTTAACTCTACGGGTTCCTCTGTGTCTCTCTTATTTCACGGGGCATGGTGTACCCATTGCCATCCATGTTGCTGCAAATGACAGGATTTCATATTTTTTATGATTAATATTCCACTTTGTATTTTGTGGTGGGGTTTTTCATCAGGCTCCCAAATAACCACACAGAGACTTAATATTAGTTATAAATGCTTGTCCAATAGCTTAGGCTTGTTACTAACTAGCTCTTACAAATTAAATTAGCCCATATTTCTTATCTATGCTCTACCACTTGGTGGTACCTTTTTTCAACATGGCATATTCATCTCATTTCTCTGTCTCTCATGGCAACTCCTCCTTCTACCTCATACTATCTCTTTGTCAGAAAAGTCCCACCTAAACCTTTTCCTACCCAGCTATTAGCCAGTCATCTCTTTATTAACCAACAAAAGTAATATATATCCAGAGTGTACCAAAAGGTTGCTTCACAGCAGTATTTGTACAGCACTTTTTTTTTTATTCATTCATCTACCTTAGTTGATTTTGATTTTCTATTGTTACCATTGTGGTGCATTATTTCCTTGGATATATAATTATTAGTGCTAGGGATCAATAGTTCTATATCTAAATTTTTGAGGACCCACCATACTGTGATATGCACCATTTTACACTTGCCCCTAATGTGTGAGACTTCCTCCTTTGCATCCTCACCAGCATATGTTATCTTTGGCCTTATTGATAACAAATATTCTGACTGGGTTGATTTGACATTGCAGTTCTGATTTGCATTTGGAGTTAGGTAATAGCAGGAGGTGTCCTTCACAGCCTAGGTCCTGTAGGATGTGAAGGTATCAGTGTTGACCACTTTGGAGCAGCCTAGGATTGAGCTGGGGCTCAAGCCAGTAGGTGATGGTAGGAAATGTGAGGAAATTCTGTCATAAGTGTGTGGATTTTGAAGTAGTTTTTAGGCCACAATTGATTCCCAGATGGAATCCGTAAGCTGAGTGGAAATCTTTTGGGGCAGATATGAGCAGTGACACACAGCCATATTAATGACCTTAGGGGAAAATGTTAGGGTGTACATTTGAAACTTCCAAACTTGTAGTCCTGGTAGTTGGCATCGGGGGAAAGAGAGTGCTCACTTTGAGGGATAGGTAGTAGATGGGAAATCTTAAACTGTTGACTGACAGTAGTACTTATCTGGAGTATGTTTGACACAACTCCCAAGCTATGTGAATTTTTTTGTTGTTGTTGCTAAAGTTTACAAAAAGAGATTAAAGTTGTTTTTTTGTTTTTTTTTTTTTTTGTATATATTAGCATGACCACTATCTATAATCTGCACTGAAATCTTCATTGTAGGAAAAGCAGTTAACCATGTAAACAGGTGGAACAGACTCAGGCCTTTGAGCCATAGCAAAACCTTGAGGACCCAGAAGGATGGTTCTAGGTTAAAAGCATGGATGCTCTTTCCTCTGTCCAGAGGACTGGATATGCACGTATAGATTGGATAGAGATGTTTTCAGTGCAATATTTAGAAAACAACCAAAAGACTAGATTAACAGTTTATCAGAACTTGATTAATATGTTAAAATTCTGAACTTCTGAAGTCTTAACATTAGCTATCATCTGTAAATCTTATTCTTTACATTCTTAAATCACTTACTTAGACCTTTACAACTTGAATTTACATATGTTAAGTCATTTTCTTAGATCCTTACAACTTAAATAAATCCATATCCTCAGAACTAAAAATTAGGTCTTGCATTTTTTATACCGTAAATCATTTCCTAAACTTTAAACCTTTTTCCTCATCTAATTATTTCCAAGACACAGATGGTTTACTGAGAGCAGTCATTGAAAAGCACGTTCTTGTAAATAAAATAATATTGTAAAAAGTAAATTTTTAGTTAGTTGACTTGGTTTTTTTCAGTGGAGTTTGCGATTTTTCATCAGGAGCTCTAGAAAAGGCAGGCCTGATTTTTATATGTGAAGTGGATTGACTAGAAACCTACTGTTTTGGGGGAGGGTCTGGTATGCTCACTGCTACAAAACTAGCTACAGTTAGCCATCAGTATCAGAGATCTGAGGGTACTTTTGAGTAGCAAGTGTAATCAAAATGGCCTCTGCACCAATTAAAATGACAGATACTTATCCACTACCTGGACACCCAATTTAGGCCACTCCATGGTAATTTCAATGACTTTCTGCCCTCCCCCAGTGGAAGGGAACAGAGGTCATCTGTGGGGATTTAATAAAAGCTCAAAAAGTTTTGAAGATATCAGAGGGATCTAACCACAGTCAGTCTAGGAGGATCAGAGAATGGTGATTCACACCTTTAATCCCAGGAGTATCCCAGGAGTGGTGACCTATGCCCTTAATCCAAACTGAGTTCAAGGTCATCTTAGTTTAAGGAGTAACAGGCTCCGAGGCAGGCAGTGGTGGGGCCATGCCTTAACTTACCAAGAGAGTATTTAAGGCAGGCATAGAAAGACAGAAGAGAAGAGGCCAAGAGAAGCCAGGCTGAGGAAGCTGGAAGACACCTGGGTAAGATATGACTGTGGTGTTTACTCTCTCGAATATCTCTGACTTTCTCAGAGATCTATCCCTGACTTTCATTTAATTGTGCAACAATTGGTGTCCAACTTTGGGGCACGAATTCCTCCCCTCTCTATACAAAAAAACCAACTTTCTGGCCAGAACAACACGAGGCCAGAGGAGTAATTACTGGTGGCTAGGCTTTTTGTTCCGGGTTAGCCTCCAGCCTTAGGCAGACCTGCCACACGTGTTTCGGTTTCACACTCATCTGGGTCTTTGAGACAGTGGCCTCTTTATCCTGGTGGGTTGTTTCTTTTTTCTTTTTGGACCCCTCCTTGGGCTGCTCTCACACTAGGTAGCTGCCCCACTTCACAATCAATTGAATCATCAACAGACAACAATCGGTGAGTAAATCAATTTTTTTAAAAAAACGGAAATTTATTTAAAGCAATGGAGGATGCTTGGTCATATTGTAACCTTTCGCTAGATCATTTGGTATTAAAACCAATGAAGGAAAACATAAATAGGTAGATGGAACTATCATAATGTTTATCATACTGTTTACTATGAATATTTTTTGTTTGAATTCTTTGTTATCACTTAAAAAGTTGATTAATATAAATCCAAAGAAAAAGGTCTTTAAAAAACCTATCTAGAGAGAACACAAAGATGCTCAAATTTAAACAGAGGAATATGAAGAACCAATTTCAGAAAGGCCATCTAAAAATAGACAAAAACAGGCAACGTTAAAATACTCAGTAACCTTTTAAAAAATGAAGGATGATAGAGAAGCTTGCTGGGCTCCAGTATAATGTTAAAATTACAGAGAGTAAAAGCAGCAATTGTAACATATGGGATGCATTCACCATTTGTAAAACAAATGTTAAACAGCTGGTCATGCTGTAACCAAGTCACCCCTAAGATTGGTTAGATATGGTTACAGCTGTGCTAGAGGTAGAACCACTTATACAATGGAAATCATGGTGGAGGGAGGAGACTAAAACAATAGAACAAAGAAGTAGGGCCAGAGGCATAGAAGTCTCCCAAGACCAACTTCTTGGTGAGGGAGATTATGCTGATATTGACAGGCAGTCTTTATACAATGAACATACTCTGGATTTATGTTGCATGGCAGCTTTAAATGCTTGGGACCAGATTGAAGAAGTAGGAAAAAGACTGAATCATTCACTAAAGTAATTCAAAGCCCAAAAGAAACTTTTACAGACTTTTTGCATAGATTAACTGCAGCAGTAAACAGAATGGTACCGAACTCAGAAGCCAGGCAAATAATAATTGAATCACTGGCTTTTGAGAATGCTAATGCACAATGTAGAAAAATACTTAGACCTTTAAAAGCAAGGTCAGCACCTTTGGAGGACTGGATTCATGAGACAATTAATCTAAAGTCTTATGACAGTGTGATAACTGGGTAGGAGGGCTTATTTCAAGAGGTATTAGAAAAAAATCAAATGTTAAATGTTACAATTGTGGAAGGCAAGGTCACATAAAAAGATTGTAAACAAGGCATTCCCAGAAACAATGCTTTTGATAGGAATAATCTTAAGAGAACACCCTTCCCTTCTGGAGTATGCAGAAGGTATGAAAAGGAAGACACTGGAAGAATGAATGCAGATCAACAAGGGACAGACAAGGTAACTTTCTGCCCTTGGGAAATGCCCAAAGGGGGCTTTCAAAAGCCCCCAGGTCAGGTAACTTTCTGCCCTCAGGAAATACCCCAAGGGGGCTTTCAAAAGCCCCCATATCAAATCCAACCCAGTCTTACCCTGCCATTGTGGAGGAAACATCTTCCCATAATAATTAAAAAGATTAAAACCTATTTAAAAAAGACATACTATACAGAATGATAGAAAATCTACAGAAAAAGAAAAAAATTCAGGAAAAATTATAAAGCGAATATTTTGGCAAACTTCTATCAATGAACAAAGGCCAAAATTAAAAGTACAAATAAATGATGTCATTATTGAAGGCTTATTGGACACAGGCATGGATGTATCAATAATTTCACCAGAGTCATGGCATCCAAATTGGCCCCTTCAGGAGGTAAATGTTCAGTTTTGGGGTATTGGGTCGATATCCCAGGTAAAACAGAGTGCAAGATGGCCTGAGTGTATAGGATCAGAAGGACAGAGAGAAATATTGAAGCCATATGTGACTGACATTGCTATAAATTTATGGGGGAAGAGATTTACTGCAACTGTGGTACACACAGATTAATATTCCTCCAAACAGAAATAAACCATAAACTAGCACATGGTTCTGGAAAAAACATTAGAAGGCATTATGAAAAACAGTCACAGATCAT